>CM041628.1:84834329-84908748 GCA_023333625.1 Bothriochloa decipiens
AAGGGAACTGCACAAATAATAGCTTTCAAAAATTCTAACAAAGATCAGCTCAATACATGGAACAGGTCCGCACCATCTAAAAACAAATGCTCCACCCATTTCCTTATATAAGGCATATTAGGATTTAAGAGTCTCCAAAGTATGATTTGGCTAAGAATTTCTCTTATCAACTACTACATGGCATGTTAAATATGAATATGTTACATATTTTTTACTAACTAATAGTCAAAGTTCACAATATTGACTTTTTAAAAACAATCTTAATATGCCCCTACATTATGAAATAAAGGAACTAATATGCTACAACCACCTGTGATGCATGCACCTGATACTGCATTAGGGAATGATCTTATCAAATACCGTGTCATGGGTGCCTACAAGAGATCATTAAAATTTCCAGACTGCTAAAATGTATACGCTTAGCATAAAACTAATAGTTGAAGCAAATTTGCAATAAATTCCCATCAAATTAATGTATTATATAAATTATATAAATCTTCATATTTAGGCACCAAGAGAAACATTTCTGATTTATGCATCTTTCAGGGGGTAAAACAATCAATCACTTTATTTTTCATTATCACTTCAGAAGGTCTTATTAGATTCAGCTGCACTTACTTTCTTTGTCCAGGTTGATAATGATATTGAGCTGATCTGGTTACTGTTGTGACCTCCAAACTGGATTCCCTTTCTTCCTTGTATCTTCACGTGGCTGGTCTGGTGAAATCCCTGAATGGAAACACAAAAATTTCAGAAATGCTCCGTCGTGAGAATCCAAACATAAGCTCTAGTTGGAGTTGTATAACAATTGAAAAATGTCACAGATTTCCACATATACAAGCAACAGATTTGACCAGGTTCCTGAATCGAAGGGACGATAGATGGTCAGTCATTCTCGTTGGAGATAGACAGGACCTGTGAGGAAACACAGCAGATCGACAGTACCTGAATCAAAAGTCCTCTCAGGCAACTGGCCGCCTAGCTCGTCGTGGTCGCCGCACACTCCCCGCGCGTGTGGCTCCCATGTGGCCGCCGCTTCCTCCCAGGCGTGTGGCTCCCCGCGGCCGCCCCTCCCTTACCGCCTGCACCCACCGGAGGACCTCCACGCGGAAGCTCGCACCCCCGCCCAGACCGGCAGGACCTCCGCGCCGAAGGAGGCGAGCCGGAGCTTCGCGCCCAAGGAGAAGACACGCTCCATGCCACCGGACCGTGCGCCAGGGCGCCGCCTGCGCCGAGGCTGCGCCCTCTGTGGTCACCTGCTCGATATCCTCCGCCCCCGCCCCCACAAGGGCCACCGCAGTGCACCAGGAGCTGCAGCTGCACAATGGGGACGGCAATGGCGTGGGTATGCCATCGGAGGAACGCGGCGGAGCTGCGCGGTAACAGCTAAGACCGCGGAGTTAGACGCGGACGCGGATCTCGGCACGGGGTACAGGATCCGTGGTGCGCGGAGGAGACGTGGCCCAGAGAGTTATGGTTCAGCGGCCAACCGGTGAAGAGCGGTACCGCCGCTGTGGCACGGGGTGAGGAGGCGGCGAGGACGGCGGGAGAGTGGGTGGGATGCGGCGGGCAACACCTGGGGACGTGGCGGCCGCGGCTCCCGGAACGGCGGCGGCCGCGGCGGGCTGCCTCCGCGGCGGGGAGGCCATGGCGCGTGGGCGTGCGGCGCTGGCGGAAACGGGAGCCGTGGACCGCGGCGGTGGGGTCTTGAAACCGTTTGAATCGGAAGTGCGCGTGATGGACTTGTATATCTTGTCGGGGCCGCCGGGGCCCGTGCTGTCGCTTCGCCGCCGGCGCCATGCCCTGTCGCGGTGCTAGCAGCAGAATTCCTGCAAAAAGGTAGACGCGTGTCGAGGAGCCTGTGGCTTTGCAAGCCCAACGTTCGCCTGCTCACCCTGTCCTGTCATGGTGATGTGCACGCCGCGGCGGGGCGTCAGGGGCTGCAGAGATTGGGTCCACTGCATTGATGTCCTACCACGCGGTGACTGGCACCGGCCCTCTGCACGGCTTCGTTGGGGCTGCCCTTGTTGCTAAGTCGGAGATCTTGATGAACCGGCAGCCCAACATCGGCTCCACCATTCACGTGCAAAAGACCAAAATCCTTTTTCCTTTTGCGAACAAAAAACCAAAATCTAATTGTCCATCATCAAAACACCCATGAATTAGATTAAAAAAACACAGCCATGAATCAGATTCGCTCGAGTGATTCAAGCACTTAGGGCGTGTTTGGATTGAGACCTGGTGTAAAATGTCTGGCCTGTAGCGTGACTGGGTGTTGCCTGTGTCGTGTTTGGATGCAGCCCTGCTGAGATGCCTGTCCCAGGCATCGGCCCCCAGGCTCAGGCGCACGAAACGGTCGTCTGGGTGCAGCTGCTGGTTTGACGGGACTAATCACCCGTCTAATCACTTGCTGCCTCTGTGTACACGAAATTCCAAGAAAAAAAGCGTAGTACATCAATAAACCTGAGTACAGATTACGTTCTTTTTTCTATAAATATATTACGTTTCTTTCAGTCCTCTACCAATAAACGTGCACTAGCATCGTGTATACAGCGTAATTCCTCATACGTTTTTCCTTATGACATTTTTTAAATAGCTAGGAAATCTATTAATTTTATTTGCAATTTCAAACGTGTACTAGCATGCTTTTATTTATTTGTTGTTTGTACATTATAATACTAACCGTATATATTTTAAAATGGTATTATATCTTTTATTAACGATTCCAGACACATGTTTCCAACCAAACACATTTTCATCAAACTTGTCTGGCCAGACAGATTCGTCGTATTTTCAGATAACTCTCAGGCAACACTTTTTACGAGGCAAACACTCCGTACTTCCATCCAAACAAGCCCTTACTCCGTGCTTTCGAGTCTATGTGTGCGGTTCTGTTGGTACAAAAGTACTCGCTCCATTTTGAATTACAGGTTATCGTTCTGAGCGATACGAATGGGCCGCTGCCGACGGTTGAGAAGGGCAGCAAACCGTCTCCCCTTCGTTCATTTTTACATGGCTTGGTCATATATTGACCTTTATCATATAAAATTTCTTTTAACATTTTTGTGAGAACTTTGTATAACATTAGATAAATGTTCACGAATTGCACAGATAAATATAATACCCTGATAATGTTAGTATTATCATGTTACCAAAAAAAGTCTATTTTCAAACGTGATCTTTGGAACATCAACATTATAAATTTAATTTCTGCATGGCCCATTTGTATCACTCAATTTCAAATCAGTGGACCATTTGTATCACTCAACTTGGCATACAAGGGAATTCACTCTATCAGTTGACCCATCAAACCAAACACCCCATGAAAAAAAATTAGGGGAGAGAGGATATATTTTAGGAGGTAGTTCATACGCAAATCTTGTCTCACGGTATAACACAATGAATTATGTGGTTCGTTTAAGATTGTATAAAAGGCCATTAGCATTTTCGTGAAATCTAGATGTTAGGGGGTATAATATCTAAGGGACCCCCACTATCATGTTCAAGACGTAATTACGACATAGTCTAGGGCTTACAAAATAATTTTTTTTGGGAGGGGGGTGGGGGAGGGGTAGCATTTAGTGGCACTTTTTTGAGAATACAAACCTCGCCATGATACAATTGTAAGCCTTAGTGGCATTCTCGAAAATAAAAATCCCACCGCTGGGTATAAAGAGAATATACTTTTTCACCTACCTTATAAAGAGGGAGAGGTGGTAGTTTAGCTAGGTTTACTCAATCTATTCTCTCTCCCTATTTCGCTGTGTTCGTAGATTTAGTATTTGTTGAATCCTTATAAAAAAGAAGTCCAGCTCATCTTATCCCATGATTTTGCTTCAGATATTCCAATATATCGCATATTTATTCTATATACAACACAATCACCATAAACAACACCAAAGAGAAATTTTTGGAGAAAACTATGTCGGGAGGAGTTTTTATAAGCTTATGATCCTAAAATACGAAGTGCATGGATAACTTATGATCCTAAAATGCATTTTGTTTCATCAAAAGGAGAATAAGTTTGCAAACAAACTTTGCATCAACAACTTTAGTTTCTTCCAAAGTCATCATTAGCTGTTTTTGTGGCTTCTTACCATCATAAGATACAATATTACTATCTTGGCTTTGAACTAATCTTAATTACCTCTATTCTTTAGAGTAATCTAGTCCATGATTGAATAAATGGTATATAAACTCAACAATAGTCTAGAACTTATGCCTTATGCAAATGCATTATGACCAAGGGAGGTTTTAGAAAAGGGATGATGCCTTATAAAATCACCAAAATTCTCTGCCAAGTCATTATTTGACCAAAGTTTGAAATAGCTTATGGTATTTATGAACAATTTATGGAACTTCATCAGATAATGATTGTGGAACTGACCCTTAACCTGGTAAGCCTCATTGTGGGTCCTGGACAAAAACCATCATAATACGTTGTTTTAGGAATAATTTTGCATATGTGAGAATTTTTCCATGACCTCATCAAATTTTCTAAAACTGTAAACTTACGTGGAGGTTTGGTAAACTGCTCTATGTTCTTTTGTAAACTGCTATTTGGTACCTTTGTATTTCTGTTATCATAGTAATGGAAATGGGGGCAATCCCTCCGTTCAAAAAAATGTGGAGGTTTGGTGATGATGAAAATGTTCTCATGGATATCACGATTCTAGCGATTGATGTAGATATCTCATGAGCTGTAACTAATTTAGATAGTTTAACACAAATTTAGGGTAAACAGATATAATCAAGCGATCGATCCACTCCTTGCCTACTCCGGTCACAGCCAACCCCTTCTTCGTTCTTCCTTAGCGTGATCTACATGAAGCTCCTCCTCCTCTTAACATGCTCAACCTTCTCTTTTTTTAGAATGTCATCCTATCGGGATCAATGTTTTTGGGTTGGGCTTTGGTACACGTCTGGGCCTGCTGGTTCCTCCTGCCCATCGACAGCTGTCGACCCACTACTAATCTTTGCTTGAGCTCTGCCAATGCAACTGCCATTTGTGTTGGCATTGGACTCGAATTCAAATCAGCTTGAGGGCGCAACTCATCATCATAGTGGCATCTCTAGAAATGCTTGCAGAGGAGAGGTGGTAGTTGACCTTGAGAGAAATGTATATGCCATAAGAATCTCCTAACAAAATGACTTGTCTGGGTCATATACTATGTTGCAACTTGCAAAAAAATCCTTAAATCTTGAAGTTGCCTTTATACACTCCAATTTTCATAGAATCCAAAGTTTTTGGATGGAGCTTTAAACCTAGGTTGACATGCTCTACCACAAAAAATCTAATTAATTTAGAGCTGAACTCTTACTCCATTGCTTGTTTAGTAAGAATTGTGGGCAAACGAGGAAAGCTGAATTCATATTGTTTGGCTATTTAAAATATAGAGTCTAGAAACATATCTAGGGGTGGCAAGAGAAACTTTTGTCGAGATCCAGAAAGGAAATTTTGATCAAGGCTGTTGCGCAAGCGATATCGAGCTATGCAATGTCATGCTTCAATCTCACTAGATCATTATGTGATGAAATCAGCACAATGAGCTGCAGGTTTTGGTGGGCGCAGCAGGAGAATGAGAAGAAATTGCGCACTGGATTTCATGGCAAACACTCTTGTGCCGAAAGGTGAAAAGTGGTGTGGGCTATAGAGACCTCCATCTTTTTAATCTAGCAATGCTTGCTCGCTAATGTTGGCGCTTGATCCAGAGCCCAAACTCGTTGTGTGCACGCTTACTGAAGGTGAAATATTGGCCTGATGGGAATCTTTGGGCAGCTAGGGAAGGTCCTAGAATCTCCTACACCTGGCGTAGCTTGTTGAGGGGACTTAGAGCAAGGGAGAAGGGTATTATTTGGCCACCAATATCCGCATATGGGAAGACCCTTGGATTCCAAATGGCTTCTCTAGGCGACCACATACTCCCCGTGACAGCATTATCTTGTCCAAGGTTTCCAATTTGCTTGATCCTTACACAGGCACCTGGGACACAGAGCTAGTTAATGAGTTGTTCTAGGAGGAGGATGTAGTGAACATATTGGCTATACCGGCACACACTGACTGGGATGATTGGTGGCTTGACATCTTGATCAAAAAGGTATCTTCTCAGTTAAAGCATGCTTACCATGTTTTAGAAGATGATGCTGAAATGTCCAGAGCACGGCAGCGAGGTGAATCCTTGGCAACATCTAGTACCAGTAGGGGTAGTAAAGCTGTCCGCCAATGCTGGAGGGAGCTGCAACTTGAGACTTTCAGATTACGACTTGTGCAAACCTTTTCAGCAGAAGAATTCGTGACGATGGATGTGCTCTCGCTGAAACTGGATATATGTCTGAGAATTGTGATCTTGCTCTGGCGTTGGTGGGACGTGAGAAACAAGACCAATGCAGGTTAGCTAATGCCAACATGTCAGGACACGGTGAAATCTGTCATTACAACTCTGAATGACACACAGGCTAATGACATTATTTCAGGTAGAAAATAGGGGAGCTTCTCGGCTGCACCAGGTCCATCGTAAGTGGCAATCTCCATTACCTGATATTCTGAAGATAAACATCGATGGCTCCTTTCAGCATGTTTCCAAGACCGGAGCTTGGGGTTTCATTATCAGGAACCATGAAGGGCTGGTAGTGCTAGTCGAGGCTGGGAACCTTGGCTTTGTGCATGATGCTTTGCTTGCCGAGACAATGGCTTGTAAGCAGGCATTGGAAGATGCAGAACACTTTGGTATTTCCCGAATAATGATTGAAACATATTCTTTCCAGCTAAGAGAAGCTATTACCATGTCGATTCGGTTCGTTGTTGTTGTCACCAAAATTTGGTGAGCCGAGAAATATCATTGGTAAGAAAATATCCTGAGTAAAACAAACCGTGTGATGGGGTTGCCAACAAGATCAAGCAAGCAAGATGATATACAGGTATATATGGCATGCAGCCTTACATGCCTTGGGATTATTGCCGTACGAGATATACTACTGATAGGAGAAGATGGAGGCAACGTGCAATACAATGGTTCATGGTTGACGGTTTGTCGATACGTGCATATACGCACATTTATATCAGTCCATCGTGGAGATACGTATACACGTATCAGACTATTATGGAGAGCGTTTTCAAGATCGGCCATGCAAGGGAAAGGAAGTTGCGCTCACATGAGACTCTAGAAGGCGTCCTGTATATTTTACATGGCCAATCAGATGGGAATATTATAGGCAAAATTGGCTGCAAGAAAAGTGTGGCTTTTGCCACTAGCTACTAAAAAAACTTGTCTTTGCTAATAACCATTATAAAAACATACCAATTCGCTTAAAGACACTATAATGCATATATATAATAACATATCCACACCAAACAAGTGACAAATGACTAAATCTGGATAGGAATACCCTAGGAGATAATAGTAGGAATCGGTTGCTGCTCTGCTCCTGGGAAAAATCTCTCAAAGAATCATGGCCATATGCTGCTCTGCTCACTAAGCATCGAATGGCTCGCACCTGCTGCTCCGCTCGTCGCCGCAGGATTCACAGGAATCGAGCACCGCTGCCAGCAATGTCACCGCCGAGGAAGGACGCCTGCCCGGGCGCCGTGTCGCGCGTCGCTGCGTGCACGCCGCCGCCGCTGCCGGGTGCGAGCGCCGCAGAGGATGCGCCGCGTCACTGCGTGCGCGCCGCTGCCGGGTGCGAGCGCCGCAGAGGATGCACTGTGTCGCTGCGTGCGCGCCGCCGCCGCTGCCGGGTGCGAGCGCCGCAGAGGATGCGCCGCGTCACTGCGTGCGCGCCGCTGCCAGGTGCGAGTGCCGCAGAGGATGCACTGTGTCGCTGCGTGCGCGCCGCCGCCGGGTCAGCTGGGTGCGGGCAGTGGTGTGTGCCGTCGCGGCCACCTTGCTGTTTATTCTGGGCGAGACGAGCGAACGGATGACATTCGTGCTTTCTCTCCTTCGGCAAGAGGATAAAAGGCCAAGGGCACATTTGCCATTTCACGTGGTTCTCCATTAATCTCAAATATAATAACATGGTTAGTGTCCAGCAGCAAACTAGCAACGTTGAAAAATATGTTTTTGACAAATATATATTTTTTTAGTGGTGTGTAGCGAATGACACCTTTTTTAACGATGTCCTATGACAAATTTTGCTAATATTATATTTGCTTAACAACCAAGGACACGTATATGGAAGGCTGGGTGTCGTGGCCGTGTATGGGAAGACGTGTCTACGCAAGAGATTTACTGATTCAACCAAACAAGAAGACGCATACGTCGGCCAAAGGAGCTTCATTAACAAGGATTCTAGAAAGGAGATAAGAATCCGTGTATCTTAATGTTATCTTTTGTTTAAATATATTTTCTTTTAGGCAAGTTTTATACGTCAGTCCACCAGTCTTGGGAAATCGTTATTTGTTTTGTGTTTGGGCTAGATTTGTGTACTTAATCTACCTTTTTTTCTCATATTGACTAAGTTAGATCGGCTGAAGGGATTTGCTCATCACATGCATACTTTACATAGCCATTTTGTCTTATTCTTTTTTGTTTACTCGGTTACATGCACAGAAGTTGACTCTCTAGTTAATGTTTTTAAAATATTTGGCTATACTATAGCCACACATCCTCGAAACTATATGGAAATCAAGCCGACACTTTTTACGTTAATTTTTTTCTCCTTCAATTTCAGGGTCAAATTGACTGACACACCAAGAATCCATCAAGACCCGAAGTACCCGGCGTCGTCTGAGGCTTAGGAAATCTACAAGCTTGTGCTTTCCTACGGTTCTGCAGACCTCTACGTGTGCTATGCGAGGATCCATATTTTCGCGTCAACAGTGGTGGCCTGTTCTCTAATATTCACGTACTCATTCATGGAAGTATCGTAATGGAGTGTGTAATGTTCCTCGATCTTGTAATTCGTCTACGCACGAACTTGCTAGGATGGGTATGAGCTGGGACCCGGGTCAGTCTTGGATATGGACTGACCCCTCCTCGAGTTTGTAAATGTTTTGGCTGTTCACGATTTGGCTGAGCAAACGTCCATTAATACAATGCGGTAGAGCCTGGTTCGGTATCAAAAAGAAACTGTGATAGGATAGACTAGTTTCTAGCGATTAATATAAGGCCACAGAAATAAGTGGTGTATTACTCCTGATCAAACAGAACCTCCCCCGATATATCCATTTCACTACAAATTACTCCTAACAAATCATACAAGAAAAGTTCACATGTATTAACAAAAGTCTAGGGTCACAAAGTGGGTTATTTTTGCGAAAACATTTTGTCGAGTCTAAGATTTCTTTTGGCAAAAAAATTTTCAAGTCAACGCTTGGACCATCATCTTATAGTTTGACAGAAAAAGTTATAGACATTCAACAAATTTGATATGATTTAATATACTTAGAAGAATTTCTAAATATCATAGTTTTATTTGCATTTTAAATATGTTATATAAAAATCCCTCGCAAAAAGGTTAACAAAACAGTTATATGATAAAGGTCAATTTTATATGACCAAACCATGTAAAAATGAATGAAGGGGATTTACGTTTGAGACGGTTTGCCACACTTCTCAACCGTCACCAGCGGCCCATTCGTATCACTTTTAATTTCAAATCAAATGAAATCTGATTCATGGGTCTTTTGATCATGGACAGTTGGATTCGTGGGCCGCAACGCCGCATGCAGCCACGCTAAAGTTAGGCAAGTTGTGGCGATGGATCACTAATCTTGTGAGCGCCGCATATTTGAAACCAACCAAACAACAGTTTTGCATGTTGTGGCGGGGGCGGCGGTCAACCATAACACCTCTCTTGGACACGAATGGTGTGGAGCCGATCCGCGCGCCTGAAATTCGACGATATCTACCGCAACTCCCCAACCCCAAAGTACCCCAAGTGCAACACGCGCACTCTAGGAACCCCGATTCAAACAGTTTCAAAAGCGCGACCCCACCACCGCGGTCCACCGCTCCCGTTTCCGCCCGCGCCACACGCCATGGCCTCCCCGCCGCGGGAGCAGCCCGCCACCGCCGCGCCGCCGGCGGCCGTGGCCGCCACGTCCTCGCAGCTGCCCGCCGCATCCCACCCGCTCCCCCGCGCGTTCCTCGCCACCTCCTCCCCCGGTGCCACAGCGGCGGCACCGGCGCCCCCGCTCTTCACCGGCCGGCCGCTGAACCCTAACCCTCCGAGCCACGGCTCCTCCGCGCCCCACGGCATCCTGTATCCCGTCCTGAGATCCGCGTCCACGTCCAACCCGGCGGCCGCGGCCATTACCGCGCAGCTCCAACGCCGCGTTCCTCCGATGGCCGTTGGGTACCCCCGGACCCACGCCATCGCCGTCCCCATTGCGCAGCAGCAGCAGCAGCTGCCCCGGTCTTTCGCGGCCGTGCCTCGGGCGCTTGTGGCGGGCGTGGCGGCGCGCCCCGAGCTGCCTCCCCGAGGAGTTCCTATAGCTTCGCAGCCCAAGGTCAGTGAATTTTTGTTCGTGAGCTCTGAATGGAAGGGGAATTGGACTAAATCTACGGTCCTCCAATTAAACGTTTGTCTGGAGTGTAGATTTGGATTGATTTCGGTAAATTTTATTTATTTTTTAGTCCGATGGAGCATGTGACTATATGAGGCTTCTGATGCTTTTGAGGTGTTTGATTAAATATCTGGCTATATTGTGGGATGTTACGATGTAGATAAAGTGATCTAATGGCAACGTGAGTGGTTATCATTGTTCGTTAAGTCGTCGTGGACTTCTGGAGAGAACAAATCACGGTAGCCTGTAGTCTTAGCATGTTAATCCCTCTATTTCATAATGCAGGGGCATATTAGGATTTTTTTAAAGTCAATGTTGTGAGTTTTGACTATTAGTTAATCAAAAAATATGTGACATATTCATATTTTACATGCCTTCTAGTAGTTGATACTATGTTTTAAGAGAAATTCGTATCCAAATCATACTTTGAAAGACATTCTCAAATCCGAATACGCCTTATATAAGGAAATGGGTGGAGCATTTGTTTTTTGATGGTGCAGACCTGTTCCATGCATTGAGTTGGTTACTTGTTAGAATATTGGAAGGCTATTATTTGTGCAGTTCCATTGGATAGTTGAATATTAATATGTTTATTTCTGCTTCTGTTGGAACATCATAGGTTAATCCAATATCACCTGTTGCTCCATCCAATGAGCAGAGCAACGCAAAAGACAGGTATGCAATAAAACAACAATGACATGTGTTTCTTATTTGGAATCAAAACTTGGGGCATAAATTGGCGCATTTGACTTCACTTCAGGGAAAACAGCAGAGAAGGACCTACAGTCGTGGTGATTAATGGCCGCAAAGTAAGTACTTGTTCTTTGGGCAAATTGCGATAGTTCAATCAGTTATGCTACTGTCAGTTACTCATTACATGGTCCAGTAAAACTGGGATGATTGTACTTTTTGGATAGTTTTAAGTTTTTCCAGTGAAATATGACTTTACATATTTTAATACTCCCTCCATTCAAATTGTTAGCCGTTCTGGCTTTTTATGGATACATAGAAAAAATTATTTATCTAGAAAAGCTAAAACAACTTACAATTTGGAATGGAAAGAGTATATTTAGTAAGAAGGCGAAATGGTTATGCAAATGTTATCTTCTATCTTCATTTCTCTTGTCGAGCATGACAACCTGTTTCTGTTTCATATTCTTCAAATAATTATAATCATATTGATACTTAAGTTATAAGTCAGGACTATCGTCTTATTTATGAAGGGATTGTTATGGTGCTAAATAAGGACCATTTTGCTAAGTTATAGATAAATGACATGGGCTGCACAGAAGGCTTAACATTTCTTATGGTTATGTATTGGTTTTTCAAAGGTTAACCTGCTGGATAGTGAGTCGGGATCCTTGTACGCTCTCTGTCGATCGTGGGTTTGTAATGGTATTCCACATGAAAGTCAGGTTAGCCGTTAGCATACTTTCCTCCTTTCATATGAATGTAGCGGTTGGTTGCTTGTTAGTGATATGTGTTTTTTGTGCAAATATATGTATGATGTATGAGAAGAAATATGTTCCTGTTCAGATCCCTTTATCTTGGATATTTGATCAGTATATGTCAAAGTGAATCTTTCAGAAATTAAGCGTTGATATTTTTTCTTCATAAATATTTACTTGTGTATTTATGTCTAGGATGATTTAAATTATATGCTGTACTATGAAAACATGATTTGAGTTATATGAAGGCAAACAGATTCTGCATTGATCAGTGAAAGATGTGTCTTGAATTGTAAATATGTGTTTATTACTTTTACTTTTGATTTTGTTTCATTTGGAGGCGACATGTGTTCCATTATTTTAGTTCATTTAGTTTAACAAGCTCCATGCTTGTCTGAATTGCTAAGTGCAGTTTATGAGTCTACACAATGTGACCCCCCCCCCCCCCCCCCCTCTTCGTTAGGTGGATGCTGCCTTCACTTTTCTTTTTCTTTTTTCTTTGACTCCACACTCCAGAACCCACTACTATTTCTTGTCTGGGTGGATCGTGTTGTCATTTCCCATTTCTTTTTGATGTTTGATTGCATCTGCTGTCCAAACTCCTTAGTTGCCATGTTATCCATGCACATGACTCATGTTCTATTGATCTATTCACTAATTCAGCCAAGCTTTGGAAATGGTGAACAACTTCTTCCAAGACCTTTGCCTGCTTCAGTTGTAGATTCTAGAATATCTGAAAAGGACGATAATGATGCCGCAGGTGAAGATTCAGATGAAGAGCCACAGAAGGTATCTTCGATAAAATTTGCTTTGCAGTTTGGCTCATGAAGTTAATACCTTTTGATAAATGCACTACAATGCTCACAACTGGAATTATCTTCCTCACTCAGTTTTGGATTCTACTTGTTTGTTGTCCATATTGTTAGCTAGTTTTTGGTTTTGAAAGTTGAACATTACTTTTTACCATACCAATACCATCTTGAGAAGGCTATAAGTTTGAAAAATCCACTGTTGATTCAACTATGTGGCAGGTCACTAGTAGACAGATAATGGTGTTTTAGTTTTACTTTTATCTTTGTCTTTTGACCATGAAGGTGTGGATTAAAAATGTAGCTAAATATATTTGACGCAATACGCCACAGTTTCTTCATCTTCCTTAGACTTTTATGGGTTCATTTGCAAATTTTTGACATTTGGGCCTTTGTAACTAGCATTATGATATAGACTTGCAAATGTCTTTCTTTTTGCAACTAGACAACTTCTGTAGGCTGGAACCTTTTAGATTTTACACTTGAGTTTTTGTGTTTGCAGAAGTATTTCCCAAGCTCAATGCTCTACATAGGTTACTTGTCTGCATCTTGCATCTTCTTCTGCTTAAGACATTATTTGTCCCATCTAAAAAAGCAATACATCATTTATTCCTGGAGAAGAGTTAATTAACAGATAATTTAAATCCAACAATGTTACAAAATTCGGTCTCATATTCTCATGTACCCTACCAAATTTACGAAAAAAGATGTTCATTCATTGTCTTAAGTGATGAAATAGTTTTCCCCCTCGTTGGTGATGAATTTTTCAGATAAGAGTTGTTTCTTATTTTGCGTCATCTACCACTGGTTTTTAGTCTGTTGAGCCCCTTTATAGTTTGCAAGATCACAAGTATGTCCGTTTAACATTACAATATTGGACCCTGGATAGTAATGTATCTGCTCTTTCATCTTGCAGGATGCCAATGGTGAATACAATCCAAGTGACTTATTGAAGCAGCATGTAAAGCGTGCGAAAAGGATACGTGCTGGGTATGTGTATTTTGTTTTCGTTTTATTTCACTCCTTCCCTACAGGTCTAATCAAGTATCAGAATAAATAATGTTAGGCAGATATATGGCATTGCAATAGAAATTATTAGTCCATGCCAACATGTTCTTATGTTCAAAGTTCATAGCTTTGTCCCAGTACAGCTGCAATTTGTAAAGTGTAACAGACAACATATCAAGATAGTGAGATTCAAAAAAAAAAAAAAGATAGTGCTCCTAATGGAACAAGCAGTTCTCAACTTCTCGATTCTTTTTTCTTTTTTCTTTTTTACAAATGTTCTTTGACAGGTTGAAAAAGGACCGGCAGCGTCGGATTGAAAGATACAAGCAACGCCTTGCACTCCTTTTGTAGAATCAGTCTATGATTTGACTGTATAAAGCTGAAACCATAGGTGTCTCTGTTTCCTGTTGGAACTTCATAAGTTGTTTTATTGACTAGCATTGTGCGTAGGACCCTCTGGATGTTTTGTTGCCAACATTATCTAATCAAATGAAACTGAGATCATAGTTTATCTCTGATGCTTTTCAAGTTTTCATGATGGGCATTTTGTGTATTCTAAGTTTCTGGCTTCAACTTTTGCATGGTGAAAAACTCTCATTTGTACTCGCTTAAAGCCAAGAATTCGTCGTCCCAATTGCTTGGCAATTTTTGAACTAGTACCAGGAGAGAAGTTTCCGTTGGGTTAGCAATGTTTCCCAACGCCGGACCCCTGTTAAAGGTTCCTAAAAAGATCCAATGCAATTTATTTTGTGTCTGGCTATGAATCCTCTGTTCTGGATCTATTCAGTAGAAGCCGAGAACTCCAAAGATGGAGGTAACAGTAGATTGACCAGATCAGGGAGCAACTACTTGGAAGCCTGAGAGGTCACAATGCGTTGGACTGAGCGCAAGAATTGAAATGCTCACCTACCTTTGCGACGGTCATTGCAAATGCAAATACCAAGTTTTACAGAACAAAGGAAAAACAAATCACTCGATTGGAGGATGACAATGACATCGGTCCTCGGCAGCACTGCGCTTTCACACACGACGTGAGATTGCTGGTTGTTTGCGTGCTGCTTTTGCAACTCTCCAAAAATAGAAGGTTGTGGAGATATTTTTTTTTCCAGAAGAAAAAAATTATGGGGTGGCTGGTTGTTTGCTGTTTTTTTTCTCAGTGAACGTCCTGCTCGCATCAACATACAAATAATTTTTTTAATTTGGCCGGTTCATTACTCATCTGACAAATCGTCAGAAACAATTAAAAAACATCATCAGGGATGGTTGTTGTAATTAGCACAAATGTTACATGACTTTTTTTTAAGTTCTAGGGCACGATCGCCCTGTCATTGCATTGCAAGGACAATATAAGTTTATTACAGCATTCAGGTGGGTTATACCCGTCTAGCAAAACAAACTCTCACTACCAAAAGACATAACACTAGGTAGATAAAGATCACTACTAAGCTTTTCAGCTACTATCAACCATCGTATCAAAATGCCAATTCTTCTAGTGACTTCGTCTTCTTATCAATGTCGAGGTGGCTCATCTCTTTCACAGCTGATGGACCATCACTTCTGCACAGAATAACTTTCTGGAAAATGAAAGACTTTAGCTTGTTTTGTTCTGGGTTCAGCCATAGATTCTTGCTAGTCTCCTGGCCACCGTCTTGAGCTTTTCCAGCCTTGCCATGTATTCCACCTTCTTCTCCTGTGGGCATAAGATTATCCAAGATTGAAGCATTACTGCAATTCCTAATAGCAGATTCCTCATGTCCAGCCAAGGTATACCCTGAAAACAAATTTTGTTTCTTAGCTTCCAGAGTCCCCACAGGGCAGTAGCACAAAAAGTATTGCAAATCATGAATCTTTTATTGCTAAGCCACATTTATCCAATGGACAGGAAATTTGCTCCTACAGTTCTTTCTAAGACCTCAGACATGCTTTCCCACATCTGCTTAGCAACTGTGCACTCAAAGAATAAGTGCTGAACAGTTTCAACCTCTGAACAAAACAAGCAAAATAAGTCATCTAATTTTTTTTCTAATATTCACATTGTCCCTAGTGAGATTACGGTTCTTAGCTAATAGCCACAGGAAGAAATGAACTCTAGGAGAAACTATCACATTCCACACAGCAGGAACACAAATGGGGGGGGGGAGATACCTCTGAAGTTGATAATTCTGTACAAGGACCGGAAAGAGTAAACACCATTTGAATTAAATTGCCAGATCAGAGAGTCCTCTTCATCAGAGAAAACAATAGTTGAAGCTAATTGTATTATTTCATCCCACATGATCATTAATCTTTGGTCTACTCCTCTTCCAAAGGTACATTTCAACTCATGCCCATCCCATAAATCTACCATAGTGCCATTTTGTTCATGGATTAGAGCATAAATATCCCAGTATTGTATAGCTAAGCTTGAGGGTCCTAGCCAGTTATCCTCCCAGAACTTTATTTTCTTACCATTCCCTATTTTCCATTTATATCCTATTTTTGTTGCAGCAGCAGCCCAGATAATACCCTTAAAGAACTGTGAAGCACCTACTGTAGGACTATCAAAGATATTTAGATGAGCAGTTCTGTATTTAAAGTCTAGGAATTGTTTCCACATCTTGTTCCTATCCAAATTGTACCTTTTGATCCAAGAAGCTAGTAGATTAATGTTGAGATCCCTGAGGTTTGGGATCCCTAAACCACCAAACTCTTTCCTGACAGATAAACTATCCCAATTAACTAGGTGTATCTTATGACTATCCTGACTATCATTCCAGAGACAATTAGCTAGGTATGCTTGTTAAGCAAGCTTTGACTAGGACTACTCTAGCTGCATGGGAAAGTAATTTACCTCTCCATCCTGAAATCCTACTTAACATCTTATCCACCAAAGGTTGAATATCCTCTCTCTTTAACTTGTCATAGTGTAAGGGTACACCTAAATATTTCAAAGGGAAACTGCCTAAAGGGCAAGCAAACAGATGAGCAATCTCATGGGCTTCATTTTCCTCTAGGTTCATTGGTACTATTTCGCTTTTATGAAAATTGATCCTCATGCCAGAGATCTACTCAAACCATACTAAAATACTCTTTAGATTCACCAGGAAATCAGGTCTACTATCAGAAAACAAGATCGTATCATCCGCATACTGTAATAATATAATTCCCTCAGGTCTAAAACAAGTTCCTAAACCCCTAATGAGACCTGCTTTAGCTCCTTTAATCAACATTCTAGTTAAAACATCCCCAACTAAATTAAACAGAAGTGGTGATAAGGGGTCTCCTTGTCTAAGACCCTTACCAGTCTTAAAGAATTTGCTTTCTTCCCTGTTTAGTATAAGACCAATAGAGCCATTCTTAATGATTTTACTTATCCATTCTAATCATTTCTCACTAAAACCTCTGGTCTTAAGGATTTCAAAAAGAAAGACCCAATTAACCCTATCGTAAGCTTTTTCGTAATCTAACTTAATAACACACCCAGACTCTTTATTTCTATGAATGTCATGTACTAACTCATATGCAATGACTTTCTAAAATATACCTTCCTTGGATAAAAGCACTCTGGTTAGGCAAAACCAATCTATCAATGATCTTACCCAGCCTAAGGGTTAAGGCTTTTGAGAAAATCTTAAAGCTGCAGTTTATCAAACTAATAGGTCTAAATTTTTTCATAGACCTAGCTCCCTCCTCTTTAGGTATCAGGGTAATCATAGCAAAGTTTAGTTTGTATAAATCTAAATGGCCTAAAAGGAAATAATTGAACATATTTAAAAGGTCTTTCTTAATTATATCCCAATACTTTTGGTAAAACATGAAGGAGATGCCATCAGGTCCTGGTGCTCCATCATTATAGCAACTAAAAACTACCTCTTTAATCTCTGCCTCAGTAAAGGGCTGGATCAAGAGCTCATTTTCCTCATGAGTAACTAAGTCCTCCTGTTCCCAAAAGTTATTTGCTAGTCTACAGGTTGGTCTTTCCTCTTCTTTGAAGAGATCTTTGTAAAAGTCCACTGCTATCTTCATCATCCCCTTCTGATCTACTGCTATCTCATTAGGGCCTTCTAGTATCTCAATTCACATTTTTCTATGTCTCTGGTTTGCCACTGCATGAAAATATGCAGTATTGCTATCACCTTCTAGTATTTCCCTGTCTCTTGACCTTTGTCTAGCCTTAATTTCTTCTAGGGCCCAAATTTTATCTAGCTCAGTAGCTACTTATCTGTATCTAAGTAACTCTGCCTCAGAAACAACCCTATTTTCCATCTCTCTTTCAAGGTCCTTATATTCTAAGGATAACTCTACCTTTCTTTTGTTCATGCTTGCAATTTCATTTGCTTCCCAGCCTCTAGCAAATCTTCTCAGACTTCTAATTCTAAACTGCCAAACTTCAATGCTAGAGGAAGTCTGACATGGTAAGGACCATACTTTCTCAATTACACTATCAAAACCTTCCTTATGAATCCACCACTTTTCAAACCTAAAAATCCTTTTACCAGGTCTATTACTATTACCATATTCCAGCAACAGGGGGTTATGATCACTTGGGTATCTATCTAACCCTTTGACACTAATTAAAGGAAAAGCCTGCTCCATCTCAGTATTAATAAAAACTCTATCAATTCTAGCTAAGATTGGGCAGTCTTGCTTATTTGACCAAGTGAAATTAATATTACTAGCTTTGATATCTAACAAAGCCCATCTATAAATCCATTCATTGAAAGCATCAGCCCATCTAAAGTTCACAATGCCATTACTCTTATCATGTACAGACCTAACTAGATTAAAATCCCTCGCAATCATCAAAGGGCCTTGCCAATTTACCATAATTTTATCTAGCTCAGTCAGAAAATCTAGCTTACCCTCATCATAAGGGGAACCATACACCACTACTAGCTTAAAACAGAAACCAAATTTAATGTCAGAAACCATCACACTAATAGAGAAATCTAAAACATCACAGACATATGAATTATATTTGTCCTTATTGCAGGCTTCTAAAATGCCACCAGCAGTTCCAACTGTAGGTAAATAGAACCACTCAAAAGGAACATTACTAGTCAAATTCTTGAGATAGCCAGGTGAGAAGGACTCTTTCTTAGTTTCTATGATGCCAACTACATCAGCCATAGTACTCCTAATCCTGCTAGCAAGTGCAGGTAACCTTCCAACCTTGTTTAAACCTCTCACATTCCAAAAGAGACCTATCATGTGCACTTCTTTTTATTTTTCCTATTTTTTCTACTCCTAGCTACAGACCATCCAGCCTCCTTTAATTCATCTACCTCTATTTGTAAAGAAGTATTATGGGCTGGATACTCTAGACTTAGATCACCTTCTAACCTATCATCACCACAATCTGCTACCTTATCAACTAAAGGAGAATAGCAACTAAATCCTAGGAAACTATTATCCATAGCCTTTTGCTTTCCTTCTCTATTACTACTGGATGCTACTGACTTATTTTGAAGATTGATTGAGGCCTGATCAGCCAAAGTAACATCTACATGACAACACTTATTCCTACAATACTCATCCTGGCATATCTCATTAAAAGTTTTCTTCCTTGTCTGATCTAGTTCTATGATGCTATTAGTAACATGTCCATCTACTCTATTCTGAGAATCTAACATAATACCAATCTTATCAGCAACATGTAAAAGAGTACTACTAGACAAGGACGAGGTTTGGTTGTTACCTCCAGTAACTTCCAAATTCTTTTTCATTTTAAGGCCTGAGCTTGCTCTAACACAGAACCAGCACCCAAGGGATGTCTCTTGCTTTTCCTCTTAGGTATGAAGGTGTAACACCCCTGGTGTTATGATAACTAAAAACATGCCATGTCATCATATGCATTGCAAAGCATTCATGATTAAGTCAATCTTGATGTGCATCAACTAAAACAAGTTTACCTTTCATAGGTTGAATGTGTTTCTGGAATGTTTTGTCACATGAAATAAAAAAATCTTACTTTCGAATGTCATCTCAAATACTTAGTTTATATTCTATGTACTTGAGGTGTAAACCGTGTTTACACTAGTGTCAAGCATAGTGTATAAATCTAAGTCCAACCCTTAAAAGTGATTTCCATATTTGAAGTTCAATTTGGATTTCAAAGCTTATTCCCAAGTTTTACAATTCAAATTTAAATTCAAATTAGAAAGTTATAAAATGTTTTTTAAAAGTTAACTTGGTCAACCAAGGGTGTCATTGGGTCATTGATCTAAAATGTCCTTGGATGATGTTTGTGATCACTAATGACCAACCAATTAATTTAGAAACCAAATCGAGTTTGAATTCGGTTTCAAAAACCCTTTATTTCAAAACCTTGTTTTATCCCCTTTTCTATAATTCAAAATATATAAGGAATTTGGGTATACTCTCAAAATATGATTTGTAGATCTTGACAAAAGCTACAATAATGGTATATAAAGTTTTTCAAGTTTCCAAAAATAATTTCAAATGAATTTGAAAATACAGTTTTCCAGCATTTGTCCCCTTTTGATAAAAAATTATGCATAATTTGAGAAAACCTTATATATAAAAATGTTTTGTTTGTGAAGTTAAGAATTTTATAGTTTTGAATATTTTCAAGTTTTATTGAAAAATCAAAAGTAATTTCAAATATTTGTTTCTAGGGTTTTATTCTCCTTTTGAAATTGAATTCATATTTCAAAATCTAGATAGAATTTGAGGATGCCAGTTAAATAAAAAGTGTGGCTCTTGAAAAGTTATGCAAATGATATTTTTGGATATTTTTAAGTTCTTATATAAATTTTAGAGTAATTTGTAATTTTCAACGAATGGCAATTCTGTTATTTTCTTGAACAGCGCCAAGACCTATAGGCTACCGCCATGGCCGGCTTCTCAAGCCGCGCCGCCGTCCACCGCTGCCCTGCCACGACCACCAGCTCGCCCCCGACGCGCGAAACTTCGCCATCGTCGTGTCAATCGTCCGTGCGCCGTCGTTGGCCTATAAATACGGCCGGCCACTGTCATTTTCCTTCTTCTTCTCCCTCTGTCGCCGCCGCCAACGACATTGCTCCGCCGCCCAAATTCACCGCCATTGATCCATCGCTGCATGATCGTTCTTGCCAGAAGCTCCGCCTCGACCTTGCGCTTCTTCTGAGCTAGCTAGTGCCTGCCCTCGTCGCCCGTAGCGCCCGCACGCCGTCATCTTCCTCGTGGCCGGTCGCCGAGCCGCCGCGAGCTTTTTCGCCGTCCACCGCCACCAAGGTTGATTATTTATCTTCATTAACCTCTTTATCATGTTCTCCATGTTATCCTGCTCCTTCTGCGCATCCTGGTTCATTCGATGGTGGACAGGACACGCCGAAACACCCTCTTTGCCACCGGGGCAACGCCGTCGCCATTAGCGCCGCCGACTACAGCTCACCTCAGCCTGCCTCCGAGCCAGTTAGCATGCGCCTTATCACTGCGGTGAGCTCCTGTGTCTCTCCATGTCCTCAATTTCACCCCTCTTGCGCCGTAGGGTCCGGCCGCCGTGGCTCGCCGCCGGCATGGCCTTGCCAGTGCCGCCGCGCGCGTAGCCGCCTGAGCTAGGGGCCGGAAACGGGTTCATCTTGTAGTCCATCGCGTTCGCGTGAATGTCCTGCATGTGCCCGTGTATTTGCCATCACCGGAGAAGCTCCGGGGAGCTTTGCCGCCGCCGTCTGCGCGCCGCCGCGCTGCCATGGCCGACGCGGGCCACGCTCCGGAGCCCCGTCGCCGCATTAGCTACCTCATTAGGCTCGCCTAGTCGCGTAGAGCCCGTAGGTGCCAAGCTCGTCATCAGAGACCTCACCGTCGGTGAGAAATCGCCGGTTAACGGCGTCGGCCGGTTCAGTCAGCGCGGGAGCACTGTTCTCCTTTTCCTTTTTCTTTTTCAGAAAATGATTTAAAAGCTATTTTCTTTGAAAAATTATAGTAATTCATGTATAGCTCCAAAAATTCTAAAAATTTTTGTTTATGTTCTTTATGATGTCCTTTACCTAGGAAAAATATGAAATACCAAATTTGAGTTCTTTTTACATAAGTTAAAATTAGCCCTTTTAATTGAATAATGCACCTTCTATGATTTATAATAAATAAAATAGTTGGCTTTTAATTCTAAAATTTATTTTGCCATCTAATTAGGCCAAGAGCTTTTTAAAATAAAATTTTGAGCTTAATTAGACAACTTTAATTTTTATGACTTTATTTTATGCTTTTAAATAATTAATTAATCCCTTTAAATAAGTTTAATTATTATAGGGTTTGTTTGACTTTGGGATCGATTGATGACCTTAGGACATTAACCCTAATGACCTTTGGCACTTAAATTAATTGTTTATGCTTATATTAATCATGTCATTAGGGCTTAATCGATGTTATTTCATGTGCTTAAATAATTTCATTAAAGATGTAGTTAACCCTAACGAACTTAGTGAGTAAGTTTTGTTGGCTTGCAACTTTATCGTGAAGGAAAGTTGTACTCAAGCTTTTAATCTGGTCATGCATCCATCGAGCATCATGTTTACTATTCCATCATGTTGAAGCATATTATTTTCTCGTATAGTTTTCGTTAACGGAGAGTTTAACGTTGTCACATCAGATTCCAAGGAAGAGCAGACTCAGGAGTTGGGAGTTGATCCAGAGCTCGAGACCGCCTACCCTGAATACCAAGGCAAGCCCCGGATGCATTCAAACTCTATTCTATTTTATAAAAAGTTTTATCGCTTCAGTTATGAAATGTTGCATTAGGTGATAGGAGATGAGTGAAAAACCACCAATTGCATTACCTGTCTTACTTCCTTATTCTTTGTTACCTATCACTAGAAGATGCGTAATAATGCTTAGCCCTGCTTAATTAGTTAGGTTTTCAAAAGGTAAAAGAATGAAAAATATGAGAATGGCTTTGTTTGGGGAATCATGATGATAGTTAATAAATCGAGTCCGGACGGTTAACTTGCATTAGGAAAGGAGTCCCTCTGTAGTGTTTCTGTCTGTTGATGCCCTAGGTCCCGTGTCGATGGTGAATCGGTGATATCGAGAAATTAGAAAATCCACATGCATGAAGTGAGATACAGTGGGCCAGAGTCCCCACGTATGTCATGGAATGGTTTATAGTGGGCCAGAGTCCCCACATATGTTATAGTGTGTTATACTGTGGGTTTAAGTTCCCATGTATATCGGTACACTGGGTCGAAGTACTCATGTGTATCATATGGTGATATATGGCTGCGGTTGTTATCCCGGTATATCTGTGATCTGGTATGCATCGGAGTTAAAGTCTCCAGTATCCTAGTGATCTAGGTCTCAGCTGGGTATAAAAATGGATTCGAATCGCCGTTGCTTCTCGGAGAAGAAGACTCGATCGATGTTCATCATCGTAGTAATAACTTGAATGATGATAAGGTATCAAAATGAAGTTGGTTAGTAATCTGGATCTAGAGCAAGACAACTTTACTTTCTGTAATTACTTTTTCGCAAAAATCCTTATCTCTTGCAAGGCTTACGTTGTCCCTCTAGCCTGCATTTCCTGAGTCTTCACCCCTTTTCTTTCGTTGGGTCAGTCTTGTTGAGTACTTTTGTACTCAGGGTTTGTTGAACCCTTGTTGCAGGTGAGTCCCATGAGCAGGAGTGCTTCGCATCCTGCTGCATGACAGTCGTTGCGGAAAGTGATGACGAGTAGGATGTTTAGCTCTTGGGCAGAGCTTATCAACTGGTATTGTAATAAAGTTACTTACGGCTACTCCACTACTACTATGGTTTGTAATAATCAAACTTATGGTTTGTAAGCTTTGAACTAAATGGTTTGTAAATTTATATTATTGTAATCCTTTCGCTGTTTCACTCCGATATATCTTAATTATTGTTGACACCGTTTTTCGGCACGTGTCAATAAGGATCGGAAAACTAAACTGAATCGGCAAAGGGGTGGTTGCTCTTCAGCATTGCTTCTGACCTGCCGAAAGATGGTTGCCGATGAAGATCATGTTGATCTGGATTATTGCTGATGGTGCTGAAAAGCTGATAGAGGATCATTGCCGATGAAACAGAAAAAGCTATTGCCGATGAGATAGGCAGGAAGGCTAGAAGGTTGTTGCCGATGCCAGGGATGTGCCGGTGAGGAGGTGACCTCATCGTGACGGAAGCGGACAGAGGATCGGCGACACGAAGCTTATGATTTTTTGTATTGTAGTTTAAGTCCAACTCCTATACAAGTTTTATTTCTTTTTCAAGAAATAGAGTTCGTATAAGGAATTAGTTTATTTCTTCTATATTTTGAGCTTTACATATTAAATTAGGACTCTTTTTATTAGCAAAGTATAAATATATGCTGAAGGGCATTGTGATGGATATCCAAGCATCAATAAACCAATCTATTTTTTATTTACCTTTACCAGTACTTTACTTTTCGGCGACTTCGCCAAGTACCTTTTCTTTTTCAATGAGTTCTTTCAAGAATCGACGGGCTGCATCAACTTGATCTCCGGCGACCTTGCAGGTTCCGCGTCTACCGAGCACGATTCAGGCTTTGACGTCCGGGCGTATCGCTGTCGTCTCGTCTGATCTGTTCAACAGTTATCGAATACTTTCTGAGCTTTGACGTCCGGGCGTATCGCTGTCATCTCGTTTGGATTTTATTCAAATTTATCATCCTTGTCGATTAACAGGTCAAATCGACTGGCACGCTTCGGATATCGATTGTGGGTATTAGCCCAGTGTGTTTGCAGATATAATTTTGCATCAACACATCTTTTGGCACGCCCGGTGGGACCAAGTCAACAGATCTATCATGAAGAATCCTACTGATATCAATCCAGAAAACATCATCGAGATATCAGAGTCAGATCTCAAGGAGGATCAGAAGCTAGCCATGGAAAAAGCTATGGAGGATTACAGGCAGCTCTGCTTGAAGCCTTTCAGCATGAATAGGGGTGGAGAAGTCATCCAGAAGCAAGATCTGCCGTTGCCTCGGCAGGTAACCTTTGACTCCAACCCTGGTAAATTACAGGAGATGGTTAATTCTGCACTAAATCAAGCTTTGATCAACCACTCCACCGTGTTGTCTAATACTGTCTACAATGCTGTTGTGCAAACATTAAGAGAAGGATAAGCACCAGGTTATGTCGGGCCAGCATATCATCAGCAGGGATCGGCATCTATCAGTACTCCATCGGCAACTCCAGCCGTTGAGAGTATGGAAGC
Source organism: Bothriochloa decipiens (assembly GCA_023333625.1). NCBI lineage: Eukaryota > Viridiplantae > Streptophyta > Magnoliopsida > Poales > Poaceae > Bothriochloa > Bothriochloa decipiens. The sequence goes on from CM041628.1 coordinate 84,859,271, forward strand.
GCCTACTCCTCCAGTTATATCAGGACCATCTGTCATTGAAGCCACGCCGATAGGATCAGATCTAACGTCTCAGGAGAGGCCTAGTACTCAGTTGAGCACAGATCTATCGGCATCAGCAATATCAGGTCCTTCAGATCAACACAGTCAAACTGCTGCTAATTGGTGGGGATACGGTATGCCTCCAGGTCCATCTACTGCCAAATCTGGACTGCCTCAAGTGCATGATGTAGCAGGGAAGGGTCCAATGACATCGGCCACTCCAATTCAGCCGATGGCTCAAGTGTTACATTATTCTACTGCACCTCCTACTATACAGCCATTGTCAATGGGATTATACGCGCCTCCGCAATAGATATCTTATGCGAATCCATTGACTAATTCTCCACCAGTTCAACAGAGAGTTTCCACTGCAGGACAGCCCGTAGCGCCATTCATACCTCAATCTGGGTTATCTGCAATTCAGGGCAATTATGCTGGTTATCATCTACCTATACAAGAGCATCAATTGTCCGCAAGCTATCAACCATCGGCAAGTCAGGTGCCGATGAGTTATAATCTCAATTGGTCAGGGCAAACACCAGTTCAGCAATCTGCTATTTAGCCAAGTTACCAAGCAATGGGGACTCAGCAGTATAGTCCATAGGCAACTGTCTAGGATCAAACATCGGCAAAACAGCCGATGAACTTTACTCCATAGATTGGTGCCATGACTATGCCGATTACTCCAAGACAAATGCCGCAGGGGTATGTAGAAGCATATCAGCCAACGCCTCTAGCGGGGATTCAGCCAATACATCGACAAGATCAGGATGCACTCTTAACCGATAAGATTGCAGAAGTGATGAAAGAGCATTTTGGGATTCAGCCCAAGATTAATACTTACTCTTATCGGACTCCGTATCCTTCAGCTTATGACTTGATTCCTTTCCCGAATCGGTATAAGGTGCCAGATTTCACCAAGTTTTCTGGGCAAGATGATACATCAACGATGGAGCACATCAACCAATTCATCATCCAGTGTGGGGAAGCAGCAAACAGGGATGAGCTGAGGATCTGTTTATTCTCGTCCTCTTTGTCTGGATCAGCATTCGCATGGTTTATATCATTGCCACCGAACTCTATTCTTACTTGGACCAATCTAGAAAGACAATTCCATAAGTACTTCTTTGCTGGTGTCCATGAAAAGAAGCTTACCGATTTGATGAAGTTGAAACAGCGAAGCGACAAATCTGTAGAAGGTTTTGTGCAAAGGGTACGAGACATGAAAAATAGGTGCTACAGCCTAGTGCTTGATGACCACCAGTTAGCTGGTTTGGCTTTCCAGGGTTTGTTGTCGCATCTCAGGGACAAATACGATTCTCAGGAGTTTGAAAGCTTAAGCCATATTGTGCAGAGGATCTCTGATCAAGGTGCTCAAGCTGCAGAACATAGGAAGAGCTAGAACAGGAAGGTGTCCTTTGTAGAAGAGGCAGAGGAATCAGACTGAGATGAAGAACCAACTATCGGCCTGGCTGAGTGGGTAAAGGGTAAGAAGCCTATGTCTTGTCCCTTTGGTCAGAAAGAGACAGAGAAATTCACGTTTGACGTCACAAAGGCCGATAAAATATTTGATCTGCTACTTCAAGAGGGCCAAATCAAGCTGTCACCCAATCATGTGATTCCATCGGCAGATGAGCTGAAGAAGATGAGATACTACAAGTTTCATAATGCAACCTCGCACAGTACCAATGACTGCAAGGTTTTCAGACAGCAGTTGCAATTGGCAATTGAATCTAGGAGGATCAAGTTTGACAACTCCAAAGCTCAGAGGCCGATGAAGATTGATCAACATCCTTTCCCAGCAAACATAGTGGAGGCCGTAAACAAGACCAAAGTGTTGACATCGGTAAGCGCTAAGAGGAGAGCATCGGTGGATCCTAGAAATCAAGCAACTGCCGATGACTTGAAAGGGAAAGAGAGAGTTGAAGAAAGCAGTAGTTCCAGAAAACCTCCTAGACCAACTCTGTATAGAATTTCAGGTGACCGCTATCGACATCGGCAAGAGGAGTTGCGTCGGAAAGCGTGGCATCGGCACGAAGATCATTGGATATGCCCCTTCTTCATCTACTATTGGGAAGAAGGCATTAAATTGCCTACTATTGATAACTGCCCTGAATGCAATGGTTATGATCGAGCCAATCGGGCAGAAAGAAGACCGCGCTATGGTGATCAGAGCAGATACATCGGTAAGCCGATCAGAGAGAGGGCGTCGGTACATGATCGGCTGGGGGGCAGAACTAGTGTGCATGAAAGGCTGGGCAGAGATCTCAATGTAAATTGCCTAGATTCATGTGAAAAAATTTATCAGCCCGTCTGGAAGACGAAGCTTCCTCAGTGGTGCCCTAAAGGACTAACGAAAACGCAGAAGAGAAAACTGCAACGGGAGCGCAAAGAAGAAAACCCCCGTGGGGCAAAGTCTCAAGTGTGGCAGCCAAAGCGTGAAGACGGAAGTCCATCAGCAAATATCAATATGGTTTTCATGTTGCCGATGGAATTTCGGGCACTTGCCGATGAGGAGGAAGAATCGGTTCTTTCAGAACAAGTGGCTCAGCTAACCTTGGATCCGATGATGGCCGTCTTCGAGAAGCCTACCGATGATGAAAGACAACATCTTAAGGCTTTAGTCGTCAAGGGCAGAGTTGATGGGCAGCCAATGTCAAACATACTCATAGATGGAGGGGCTGCGATTAACATCATGCCATATGCTGTGTTTCAGAGGCTTGGAAAAGGAGATCAAGATCTAGCTAAGACGGACATGAAGCTCAAAGACTTTGAAGGGAACATATCACCAGTCAAAGGAGCGCTGTGCGCTGAGCTAACCATCGGCAGCAAAACATTACCGACTACTTTCTTTGTCATCATCTGCTATTAGGAAGAGATTGGATTCATGCTAATTGTTGCATTCCTTCTACGATGCACCAATGTCTCGTGTAGTGGGTTAAAGTAAAGTTGAGGTGGTTCCTGGTGATTCATCTTATATAATTGCATCAGCAGAATCAGAGACTTACGAGCAGACCAAGTGCATATCGGGAGAAGCATGGGATTTGGAGTTCCTCAGGATTACCGATTATGAGCTGCCACCGATCCAAGCAGTCGGTTCTGAAGATGAGTTGTAAATGGATAGGTTTGCCGATGATGGAAAACTGGGCCATAGGTTTACATCGGCAGATGATTTGGTTGAAGTAGATATCGGTAATGGTGATAGATCAAGGCCAAGTTTTGTTAGCGCTAAGTTAAATTTCCAAAGCAGAGAACAGTTGATTGCTTTATTGAAAGAATATAAGGATTGTTTTGCTTGGGATTATACAGAGATGCCTGGGTTAGATCGATCTATCGTTGAACATCGGCTACCTATCAAGCAAGGATATCGGCCACATCAGCAGCCAGCACGCCGATGCAACCCTAAAGTACTGCCTGATATTAAGGCCGAAATAACAAGGTTGATTGAAGCCAAATTCATCCGACAATGCCGATATGCTGAATGGATTTCTAATGTGGTTCCTGTCTACAAGAAGAATAGGAAACTTCGTGTCTGTATTGATTTTAGAAATCTTAACAAAGCTACACCGATGGATGGTTATCCGATGCCCATTGCCGATTTATTAATTGATGCCGCTGCTAGACATAGGATTATTAGCTTCATGGATGGGAACGTCGGATATAATCAAATCTTTATGGCCAAAGAAGATATCTCCAAAACTTCCTTCAGATGTCCAGGTCATGTAGGCTTATTTGAATGGATAGTCATGACTTTTGGTTTAAAGAATGCCGGTGCTACTTATCAGAGAGTAATGAATTACATTTTTCATGAATACATCGACACATTGGTTGAAATTTATATAGATGATGTGGTGGTTAAGTCTGGAGATTTCAAGAATCATGCGGAAAGTATTGGAGTGCACAAGAAAACATGGGTTAAAGATGAATCCTAACAAGTGTGCATTTGGTGTATCGGCAGGACAATTCTTAGGCTTCATGGTGCATCAAAGGGGTATTGAAATTAGTAGGAAGTCCATTGATGCCATCAACAAAGTGATTGCTCCTACCGATAAGACTGAGCTACAATCTCTGATCGGCAAAATCAATTTTATTCGAAGATTTATATCTAATTTATCAGGAAGAATCAAACTTTCAGTCTGTTATTGAAACTGAAGGCCGATCAGAAATTCATATGGGGAGAAGAACAGCAGTTGGCTTTAGAAGAAATTAAGAAATATCTGGTGAATCCACCAGTGCTAGTTCCACCCCAACACGGGCAGCCCTTCAGGTTGTATTTGTCGAGTGATGATGAAGTCATCGGATCAGCTCTAATCCAAGAATGCGAAGGGAAAGAACGTGTAATCTATTACCTGAGCAAAAGATTGGTGGATGCTGAGACCAGGTATTCGGCCATTGAAAAGTTATGTTTATGTTTATATTTCTCCTGTGTTAAATTAAGGAATTATCTGTTGACGGCCAAATGCATGGTTATATGCAAAGATGATGTGGTCAAATATATGCTATCAATGCCAATTCTGAGTGGAAGAATCGACAAGTGGATTTTAGCATTATCAGAGTTCGATCTGCGGTATGAATCAGCTAAATTTGTCAAAGGGCAAGTCATGGCTGATTTTGTTACTCAGCACTGCGGCGTGGTGAATTCTTTGGAGATTGCTCCGTGGACACTCTTCTTCGATGGTTCTACGTGTGGCGAAGGAGTAGGTATCGGCATTGTGCTAATATCACCTCAGGGGAAGAAATATGAATTCTCATTGCCGATTGCTACCACATCGACAAATAATCAGGCTGAGTATCATGCTGTGTTAAAAGGTTTGGAGTTACTGAGGGAAGTCCATGCTGATACTGTTGAAATCTTCGGTGATTCGATGCTGATCGTTAATCAATTAGCTAGGGTATATGAATGTCGAAGTGAGGTTTTAATCTCGTATTATGAGAGATGTCGATAATTGTTAAAAGAGTTCAAAGATTTTCGCCTTGAACATATCTCCAGATTGCATAATGAAGAAGCTAATCGATTAGCACAACATGCTTCGGGGTATCAGCCAATCCGCGAAGTATTGACATCGGCAACTGATGCCGATGACTGGAGGAAGGAGATTGCCGATTATTTGAGAGATCCATCTAGGAAGGTCAAGAGATGTGTAAGATTTCAAGCTACTAAGTATGTACTCCTTGATGATGAATTATATTATCAAACAATGGATGGAGTTTTGCTCAAGTGTCTTGGCGAAGAAGAATCAAAGATTTTAATGGGCGAAATCCATGAAGGAGTATGTGGGGCACATCAATCGGCTTTCAAGATGAAGTGGATGATCAGGCGAAATGGGTATTACTGGCCGACGATACTCGAAGATTGTTTCAAGTATTTTAGGGGATGTCAGGAGTGTCAGAAATTCGGCAACATTCAAAGAGCGCCTGCATCGGCAATGAATCCTATCATTAAACCGTGGCCGTTTCGAGGATGGGCTATTGATCTCATCGGTCAGATATATCCACCATCAAGCAAGGGGCATAAATTCATACTTGTCTCTATCGATTACTTTACAAAGTGGGTCGAAGCAATTCCTCTGAAGAATGCGACATCAGCAAACATGGTTGATTTTGTAAAAGAGCATATTGTGTATCGGTTCGGTATTCCTCAAACTATTACGACCGATCACGGAACTATGTTCACGTCAGGGGAGTTTGACATATTTACCGATGAGATGGGGATTAAGGTCTTAAATTCCTCGCCTTATTATGCTCAAGCCAATGGTCAGGCCGAAGCCTCTAACAAAGGGATTATTAAACTCATTAAGCGCAGGATTAAGGAAAATCCCAGAAAGTGGCACACAGTGTTGAACGAAGCTTTGTGGTCATATCGGATGGCATGCCATGGTGCTACTAAAGTATCGCCTTATCAGTTGGTATACGGACATGATGCAGTTTTGCCTTGGGAGATCAAGACTGGTTCGAGGCGGGTATTTCATCAAGATCAGTTGTTGGCCGACGATTACAGTACACTCATGAAAGATGAGTTGGAAGATCTGGCGAGTCATCGGCTAAAAGCTTTAGTTAGCATCGAAGAGAACAAGAAGAGAGTTGCTAGGTGGTATGATAAAAAAGTGAAGACGAAGGAATTTGCCGATGGTGATCTAGTCTGGAAATTGATTTTACCGATGGGGACTAAGAGTACAAAGTTCGGTAAATGGTCTCCTAATTGGGAGGGTCCTTATCGCGTCAATCGGTCCGTTCCTGGTAATGCCTATATCCTAGAAACTCTCAAAGGAGAAGTATTTCCAAGAGCGTTGAACGGTAAATATCTGAAGAAATATTATCCTAGTATTTGGATGGACGCTTGAAGGAACAGGGGTAATCGTGACCTGGAGGAAATTTCGGGGCATAAGGTATTTTATACTCCGAAATTGGGGGCATATGTTGACACCGTTTTTCGGCACGTGTCAATAAGGATCGGAAAACTAAACTGAATCGGCAAAGGGGTGGTTGCTCTTCAGCATTGCTTCTGACCTGCCGATAGATGGTTGCCGATGAAGAGCATGTTGATCTGGATTATTGCCGATGGTGCTGAAAAGCTGATAGAGGATCATTGCCGATGAAACAGAAAAAGCTATTGCCGATGAGATAGGCAGGAAGGCTAGAAGGTTGTTGCCGATGCCAGGGATGTGCCGATGAGGAGATGACCTCATCGTGACGGAAGCGGACAGAGGATCGGCGACACGAAGCTTATGATTTTTTGTATTGTAGTTTAAGTCCAACTCCTATACAAGTTTTATTTCTTTTTCAAGAAATAGAGTTCGTATAAGGAATTAGTTTATTTCTTCTATATTTTGAGCTTTACGTATTAAATTAGGACTCTTTTTATTAGCAGAGTATAAATATATGCCGAAGGGCATTGTAATGGATATCCAAGCATCAATAAACTAATATATTTTTTATTTACCTTTACCAGTACTTTACTTTTCGGCGACTTCGCCAAGTACCTTTTCTTTTTCAACGAATTCTTTCAAGAATCGACGGGCTGCATCAACTTGATCTCCGGCGACCTTGCAGGTTCCACGTCTACCGAGCACGATTCAGGCTTTGACGTCCGGGCGTATCGCTGTCGTCTCGTCTGATCTGTTCAACAGTTATCGAATACTTTCTGAGCTTTGACGTCCGGGCGTATTGCTGTCGTCTCGTTTGGATTTTATTCAAATTTATCATCATTGTCGATTAACAGGTCAAATCGACTAGCACGCTTCGGATATCGATTGTGGGTATTAGCCCGGTGTGTTTGCAGATATAATTTTGCATCAACAATTGTATAAAACTGTTGTAATACTACAATGTCTCTTTGTAATGATTGATCCTGCTCGGAGAATCGTGGATGATTCGGAATTTACCCGACAGACCTTTTAAGTCATATGAGACACATTCATTGTTATTTAGAGTCTGTTTAGACAATAATAATGCAAGTATGCCATATGATTTAGGAGGTTCTGCCACAGAAGGGACCCCATTTATGGTTTCTTTTTTTTTGCACCTTGTTTTGCATTATCCAGCACCCCAATGTTACATGACTTTATCAATCTTACTAGAATATATCAACCAGGTACGGAATGCATGTACATTTATAGGGATGAGGCTGCTTCATAAAAAGACCGAGATAAATTTTCTAGAAAAAAACGTTGCTTTATTACATATTCCCAATTCAAACAATTTCATGGACTTTTGTGGGGAAAAGAATCACGCATTTACATGTTGTGAGTGAATATCGAGGAACAAACTACAATCCGGACAGAATCATCTCCAGTTGACCACCCTGCAGTCCCTCCTGACCTCCCCTGCTCCCCCGGTGAGGGGCGCGATGTTCCCCATCTTGATCATGGCCGTCGCGAAACTCTGGAAGAACTCGGCCTGGCTGTCGGCGAACCGCCCGACGATCGGCGCGGTGGACTCCGCGCCCTCCTCCGGCGCTGAGAGCATCGCCTGGTCGGACCTGAGCAGGCCGCGGTTCCTCTGGATGTTGGCGTAGTAGCGGTTGTCGAACGTGTCCGGCGTGGCCGGGTCGAGGTTGTTCAGGCGCGCGTTGTCGCTCACCGCCGCCGGGCCGCAGCTCTCCCGGAGCGCGGCGAGGTAGGACCTGTCCAGCGTCGGGTCCGGCCGCTCCGTGTCGCTGAAGTTGTAGAGCCTGTCCTGGAAGAACCTGCACTGGGCGCGCCCGATCGTGTGTGCCCCTGCATGGTGCAACGAGACACGTCATTATTTGATTTGAGTTCAGCACTCGTGCTGCCACGGGATCGGTTGTTGGTGCATTGTTCCGTGTGGTAATAAAGTACCTTGCAGGGCCACGAAATCGGTGTCGTCGAGGCCGAGGTCGGCGAACTTCTGTTTCAGTTCGTTCAACTCTTCCTTCGGGTTTGGGAGGTTCTGGGCGCCGTCGAAGTTGGCCGTCATGCCGTCCCTCCGGCCCAGCATCACCCTCCAGTACGGACTTCCTGCCAGCTCAACGGAGACCTCGGCGGCCAGGGCGAGGATGTCGGCGCAGGAGACGACGCCTGGGCAGGCGTTCTCCAGGGCGGCCTTGATGTCGTTCACCACGGGGAACCCCCGCGCGGAGGCGTTGTTGGGGTCGGCTGCCTTCTCGCTGCGCATCGTCGGGGTCTCATCGAGCAGCAGCGACGCGTCACAACCCTGCACGAGCACGACAAGATCAATGGAGCACGCGACGCGAGCACCGTTCAGAGCCAGATCGAACAAATGGCCCGCGTGCACGTACATTGACGAAGCAGTCGTGGAAGTGGAGGCGGAGGAGGCTGGCGAGGATGCGCGGGTCGGAGGCCCGCGCCTCCTGGATCACGCGCCGCACCGTGTCGTAGACGTGCGGGCACGAGTCGTCGTAGTACGTCGGGCTCAGCTCATGCGCCTCCGCGACGCCGCCGAGCGCCGCGAGGGCGAACGCCGCCGCGAACAGGGCTGCTACGGCCACTGCTGGCATCGCCCCCGGGACCGCCATCGACCTTCGCTGAAACACTCTTAGCTTCCAAACCTCTGCAACGTGATCTTGCTTATTTGTCGCGTGTGCAGAGATTATGGCTAGCTCGCCCGGTTATGACTTGCTTTAGCGGTGACCTTGTGTGTCGTGGATAGAGCATGGCGATGGTTCTACTTATAGGAAGTGCAAGTGAGGTTTTGACATGTTCCCGGCACGGACCTTGATGCTTTCGTTGCAAATAACAAATCAAAGCAACTAACAGTGCGCGGACTCACTCCGGGCACCGCGTACTGGTGATTCAGAAAGGGTCTCTGTTTGGTGTTTGCAGAGGCGACGAGGAAATGGTCCTGCAGAGTGTGGTTAATCGTCGTTATAGGTGCTTAGACTGTTGCACACATTGGTTAACTATCGCATAAGATATTTCAAAAGTGCGTCTGAATCTGCGTTGGCGATGTTGATGTTCCGTGCCTTTTCACTCGCTTCAATCATCCGTGAACACTTCAGGTAGAACTTCACCGACACAGGAGTAGTTTAATGTTAAAATAAAATCAAGAATGCTTCTCCGTTTAATCTTCAAGAGTTACCTGACAGCGCGTTCCAAGTGTCGTGAAAGGATTTAACTCAAGTGCCGAATATTTCTTTGCGTCAAATTTGTTTCCCCGCACAGTCGCGATGCTGACGCTAGCAGTTCCGTGCATCCAGCTGTATAAACTTACCATAAAAAACTGTATGAAATCATGGTTTTGAGAGAATGAATCAAAATTTCCTTTTGAGAGAATCAAAATGGAAGCATCGTGCCAGATCTCGGGCCGCAGGCCACAAAGCAAAACGCACTGCTCTATTTTAACGGCCCATTTCATTCCACCAGCCCAGCCCGCCTCTCATCCTTAGGACCAAACCCTAAACCACCGCCTCAACCACGTATAAAAACCCCGCACGCGCCGCCGCCGCCGCAGCAGCATACCACAGGAGACCCCCCAGCCCCGAGAACATCCAGGTTCGGCAAGATGCAGATCTTCGTGAAGACCCTGACAGGGAAGACCATCACCCTCGAGGTCGAGAGCAGCGACACCATCGACAACGTCAAGGCCAAGATCCAGGACAAGGAAGGTAGGCGAGCGCTTTACCTCATCTGTTGTAGCGAAGCAAGAATATTGGTAGCTTGTAACGCAGGAGCTAAGCGGCTCAGTTTGCTCCGTCTGTAGGAATCCCGCCGGACCAGCAGCGGCTCATCTTTGCCGGGAAGCAGCTGGAGGATGGCCGCACCCTTGCGGACTATAACATCCAAAAGGAGTCCACGCTCCACCTCGTGCTCAGGCTCCGCGGTGGCATCATTGAGCCCTCGCTGCAGGCGCTCGCTCGCAAGTACAACCAGGACAAGATGATCTGCCGCAAGTAAGTTACCTCCTATGCCCTCACTTTGTTACTATTTCTGTGACCCCGAAATGGAAACTTTGTTCTATTCAGTGCAATATTATCGTTCGAAAATGTCATCTCGATTTGTAGAGACCATGATTATTCATAGGAGCTTTACATGGTGCGTGGAATTGATAACCATATGGGCATATGCTTCTCCATGGATTCATGTGTGGAAAGCTTTTGAGATCTAAGCTATTAATAAATGAACAATTTGGCAAACGGAATTTAACCTCAGCATTAGTATGAGCTTGATATGTAATCATGTGAGTGAACTAGATCAGGTTCTATATTGTGCTTCTCATTTTTAGCTTTTCATTGTGCACACCTTAATAACATGAGACCACCAGAGATCATTCAAGCAAATATGCAAAAACTCTTGTTTTATTTTTCAAAGAAACATGATTTGTCCCTATGGGTGAACTCTTAGTTCAAATGTTTCCTGCTTGAACATTTGCTGAACTGAGGCCAGACGTATCTCATGACCTCTGGGCATGTGGCTTCTAGTGTATTTACTTATGCATTTTCTTACCAGCCAATCACTGTTCCATTCCTAACACTGAACAAATCATTGAGCAGCTTGATTGTTTCATTTACCCATCTTTTTTTTCTTGCTGTATTAGTTACTGGCTTGATGATGACTTTTTGCTTTAACCACACTGAATCTGAAGACCGGAGGAGGTGTATTTTCCTCTCTTCCTTTGTTGCTCTTCTCTCTCGGTGGCTCCTTGTGAAATATCTTTCTTTTGGTGAAGAGCTAATGTGGAATTTAATCTTCCCTGAGCACTGCTCTTCACCAAAAGATTGAGATGGAAGGATTTGGCGAGATTGAAGAGCACTGTGGAAGGGAGCAAGGAAGATCGCATCTGATGGATCTTCTCATGTGGAAAAACATTGGCCTTTATACTGAGAGCCCCTAACTAATTTCGATCTTTACTTTGCTGTAACATTTCGTATTTGTCATCCCCTTGTTTGACTTCACTTTGTACTTTTACCGGGAGTTTGGTTCTTTTTGTTCAGTTGCGTTGAGTCAGTACTCTTACCTTGCCTGTTTATGCTTCTGTCTTTTGTACAAATCTGGTACCCTGTTCACTTGCCCTTTTTACATGCAACCTAAGCTAAGCTGCAGCTGGGATGTTGCATTATGCATGATGATTTTGCTGACCTTTTTGTGTTCTACAGATACACTTATATTACTAGGACCTGTTAGAGGTGTATTGGTGCACTGTTGGTGTTGGTTTTGTTCTTAATGTGAAACTCTTGTTCTTTTCTTCCGAGCGAAGTGATTGGCAGGAGTGATGAATCAATTAGATGCACGAAGTGGCCTTATGAGCTGAACCATGAGGCCTATTTTTTCTCTGAATTGCTAATTTACCTGCAGTTTTCCATGCTATTGAACCAGGAAGTCCTTTTAGGTCATTACCTCATTGTCCTGATGTTCTACCATTTGTCTGCAGATGCTATGCACGCCTGCATCCAAGGGCTGTCAACTGCCGCAAGAAGAAGTGTGGTCACAGCAACCAGGTTAGTGTTACTGCATTGCAAAGTGTTGTGCCTGTATGTAGGCTAGCACACACCTTCTCCGTCCTGCCATTTGTAAAGCATTGAAGCTCAACCAAGTTAATGAAATATATGTTTCTATTGCTTTTGTCCTTTCAGCTGAGGGCCAAGAAGAAGATCAAGAACTAAGGTGTTGCTGCTAGTCAGTTTCATGGACAATTTGAGTCCTCTGTTGTAGCAATTTATGCTTTGCTGTGTTGTCTCCACTGTTGTAGCAATGTATGCTGTACTGTGTTGTTGTATGGTTGTTGAACCGTGTTTTTGTTTACCCAACATTTGGGGCCTGTTGTGATGTTTCACCTTGTCAATTGTCGATGACAACAGTACTATATGGCAATAGCTACTGTGTTTTGGTCAGGTGTGGTGCAGCAATTTTGTTTAGTGTACTCACCCCATTTCAATAATTTAAATATATTCTCCGTAAAAGATTTCTCGATAGTGTATTTATTTCTATTTGTAGATTCTAATTTTCATGCTTAATTGAAGTTAACTTTAATTTAGGACAAGTTTGATATTGAGACATTGGAGGCCGAAGTGAAGGCAAGCAGTGGCCTCGGTGCAGTGCTCGCAGGTCGACATGCACATGCTTGTCGAGTATTGTCAGGAAACTATATGCGCGAACGACTCGAGTTCCGCCGGCGGCACACCTGCACCTTTGTTGTATGACTGCCGTGTGCCGTGGCGCGAGCTCAAATGATCCCAATGCATGCTTCCGAATTTGGGTCAAGCGGCAGGTGCCATGGAGCACCTTCGTTTTCCCGAGAAACGCGTCGGTCGCCATGCTTTGCTCGCTCTTATTACTTTATTAGCCTCCCCCCGCCTGCCATCTGGCTCCCCCTCCTCCCCGCGACGCGACGGCCGTCCCCTCGGTCGTCCGGTCGCCACACGCCTTCCGCCTCGTCGCTCGTCGGCGAGGGGGAGCGACGTCACCTCTGCCTTGAATCGTACGTGTGCCGCTTCGCTTTTGTTGGCAGATGCCTTGCCGTTTCTCCTTGCTCTGATTTTAATGTTCAGGCAGTTTCGTGTCTTATTCCTACCAGTCTCTGATAGGGGCAATAGGTTGATTCTTTCTTCTTTTGATATGCATATGATCAATGGAAGCAAGCATAACTTTCCGATTTTGCAGCAACTGTTCATCGGAAGGCACCCCGGCCGATCCGATCCACCGGATCGGCCGCCAAACTGCGTATCTCCACGGTGGTGCAAGGGAAGCCGGCCAACAAGATGATCTGCTGCGGTGGCACGGAGGAGGATACGTGCGCCGCACCTGCAAGCCGCCACCCAGCAGCACCTAGGAGTACGTCGCAACACAATGCAGGTAAAAACTTGAATTCCTCGTCAGGTTCCACGGATTGTACAAAAGTATCCGACGATGGCATTGCGAACGTTGGGGAAAAAAAAAACCGTTCCTCATATGCCAGTTTGCTACAATGCCAGGCCGCGGCAAACCAAGAGGGCCTAATGCGCCCAGGAGTAGTGGGCCGCCGAAGGTCCTCCCCGTCGATGTGCCGGCGATTTCCGTGGCCGAGCTGAACAACATCACGGGGAACTTCGGGCAGAACGCCCTGATCGGAGAAGGCTCCTACGGCAAGATCTACCGCGCCGTGCTGACCTCCGGGGAGCCCGTCGCCATCAAGAAGCTCGATCCCAGCGTGTCCAGCGACTCCATGGCAGACTTCTCTGCTCAGGTCATCACAGCACCACAACTGAATCCAACAGATGGCGCATCATCAGACAGATCAAACCTTTACTATAAACAGAAATGGTAAACCAACTGGTGTGGTTATTTGATGAAATGCAGCTGTCGATGGTCTCGAGGCTCAAGAACGAGTACTTCCTGCAGCTGATGGGCCACTACCTGGACGACAGCCACAGGATCCTCGTCTACCAGTTCGCCTCACTCGGCTCGCTGCACGACACGCTGCACGGTACACTTATCAGGATTCGCAAATTCCATGGCATGTGATCTGTCGTCAGTCTGGCACGCTGAAACCCCTGACGTGAGAAAATGACGATTGCTGAACAGGCAAGAAGGGCGTGAAGGACGCGGCGCCGGGCCCGGCGCTGAGCTGGGCGCAGCGGGTGAGGATCGCCTACGGCGCGGCGAGGGGCCTCGAGTACCTGCACGAGAAGGTGCAGCCGTCCATCGTGCACCGGGACGTGCGCTCCAGCAACGTCCTCCTCTTCGACGGCCACGACTCCAAGCTCGCCGACTTCAACCTCACCAGCCAGCCGCGCGCCTGCACTCCACGCGCGTCCTTGGCACCTTCGGCTACCATGCTCCTGAGTAAGCTTTAATCTCCAGGAGTTACTAATTGTAATTGCCTTCTCTGTCAGCTATTGACATGTGGCGTCCTTGTCCAAAGGTACGCGATGACTGGAGTGTTGACGCAGAAAAGCGACGTGTATAGCTTTGGAGTGATACTGCTGGAGCTGCTAACCGGCAGGAAGCCCGTGGACCACACCATGCCCAAGGGACAGCAGAGTCTGGTGACTTGGGTGAGCCATGCTCAATTGTCTACTACTGTTCCAGCAAAATCCATAATCTTAAGCTTACTGATATCTGAATTTCCGTGAGAAAACTAAGGCTACGCCGAGGTTGAGCGAGGACAAGGTCAGCCAATGCGTGGACCCGAAGCTAGGGGACGACTATCCCCCAAAAGCCGTAGCAAAGGTAACAAGCTCACGCCTCTGCTGTGAAGAGGTTAACCGATCCTCCTTGAGATCTTCCCATTCTGTCAGTCAAAAACTAACTTGAGATAATTTAATTTCTGTGTTTCAGATGGCGGCAGTGGCGGCGTTATGTGTGCAGTACGAGTCCGATTTCCGGCCGAACATGACCATCGTGGTGAAGGCGCTGCAGCCTCTCGTGAAGGCCGCCGCAGCCACCGCTGGGGGTGCCTAGCACTAGCAGTACATGATCATACAGATGATAATGATACACAAGCATATCTTCAGCACATATATATCCTCCAAAGATCTCTTCTTCGATGGTTATCTGTCGCTTGTGTGTACATCTCATCTCATCTTCAGTGTTTGTAATGCAACATGTACTGACTGATCAATCTGCAACGGATTCAAGTGTTCATCACCAGAGTATTCCTTGTCCCCTTCCGTTTGTAGGGAAGGAACTTGCTTGCTTGCCGCTTGCCCCACAGGATTACTGGGCTAGTTACGGGCAGAGACACCTGCCGCGCTGCATGCTTTGCTCTTATCAGATTCCACGGAATCAGAAAATGCTAAGCGAGAGGAGACAACGGACAAGCCTTGTGCAGTTGCAATCCATAATCATCGGTGTTGTCTTTAACCGTATATCTTGGTGGACCATCCTGGACTTGATGGCATGAGCCTATCTACTCGATCAAAAACGAATCTGTAACCTGCAACACGGATCAAGGATGTAGCCACGTTATATTCAGACATTCAGTACAGACTTAGTACCTCCGAGTAGTGGTGTTATTCAATTGTGTCACGCATCGATAATTAGCTCCACCTCCACATCGTAAATAAAGAGGATGAAGGTCTACACGCCTCTACGGTCTACCAGCCAGTGGCAGGAACACTTCACTCCAAACTTGAGTTGATCGACGACTCGACGTGCACAGCGACAATTTCACACAGTTGTAAAAGAAAAAAGGTGGAAAAAAACGCTGAGCACATGAAAACACAACGCTCCTGAAAGCGAACTCTTTCTTCTACCTTTGCGTGTACTGCTGCTACTCTAGTCTCTAGCTCTACTACTCCTCTGTTTCAGAATCCAAGGCAGCCGAGGCGAGAGCACAACGCCGCCGAGCTGAAAACGCCTGCGCGCTAAGAGTCAAAGTCCCGGGCATCGACGTGTCACGTGGGTTAGCGACTCAGCGTCACGCGTCGCTTTCAGAATTTACTTTTAGCATCCGAACAAGCTGCAGCAATCAGCAACAGCAATAGCTGATGCGCGGGCTACAAGCCGGCAATAGATGCGTTTGTTGGGTTCCCGCCAAGGAACTCAGCTCATCATCACCTCTGGCGATCAGGCCAGCGCCTCATTTCTGTTGCCGTAATCGCGAGACGGCCAGCGAAGCTAGCGACAGGGCCTACGCTTGCCACTAACGCACATCGCGTGGGGATCGTGGCGAGATCTGATGACCGATCGAGGGGCCCGTCCACTGCGCGGTTTGGGTTGTCCTCTTCTCGGCGAACTCCAAGGACCAAGGGAATCTGCAGCAGCCCCAGCGGGCAGTGGCCCGAGCAAGCGAGCTGCGTGGAAGAAGACACGAGAGCGCCGCGACGAGAGGATGGCATTGCCGCGCTTGTTCGGGGTTGGCAACTCCGTGCTCAATTCGATTGTTGCGGTTGCGGAGTCCACTACCTGGCCTCTTTTTCACTCATTCAGTAGCGTGACAATTTTCTTGCAAGCAATCAGCGGCTGCTGGCTTGTTGCCAGAATCAATCGGTGCGAACCTTACCTTGGCAGCTTGAGGGTGACAAAATCACACCATCCATAGTTTACTGGGGTCTGGGGCAGGGTTGCTGGCCCATCTACGTCAAGATTATCTTTTCCTCTCAAGTAAATTTCACAAAAGGTCAATACATATATGTGCTCATTTACTACACCATTACATTGGATTGGTTTCTCACAAAACCACGACTCCGATGGAACCATCAGTGACATAATAGGGCCTGGTGGATGGACATAATAACTAGGAAAAAAACAACAAAGTTCAAGTTTGTGAGAAACCAGCGCCTGAAATAGCGGTAGGTTTCTGAAATCTACTACATACAAAATGTTTATAAGTTTATATGACCATTGACCATTGTCCATTGGTGGGGTTGTGAAATTTATTCTTTTATTTATCCTTGTCCCATTTCTCCTTGTCGCGATGCATCATGTGAATATCAAGTCGTTTGCAGCATATATATATATATTCCTGATTGAAGGCGTGTGAGGTTTACCCACCGCTGATCGAGTCGTCCAGTACTGCTCAGTAACTTCAACTTCGGTCCTGTAGAAACAGGGCAAGAAATTACGTAGGCACAAGTCCATGCATGAGTTACGTACATATCAGCACATTGAGTCTCAGGAAAAATGCCCAGGTCAGTGGCTGGCCAATTCCTGAATATTTATTCTCTGTAATGTAATAAGATACCTCAACTTCGCTTTGAAACTGCATTTATTATATATTGGTAGTAGCAAAAACCAAACTGGCCTTTTCTGATTTGGACTATGTGAAGGGCTGCAAACATGGTCTGACTCTTGCCAACTTGACCCAGTTATTAATCTTCTCACAAATTGATATGTGGTGTGCTGAGTACTTTGAACCTCAAACGGTGACCAAATGGCCATGCTGCCTTCAGAAGAAGAGCTGACCAATTGGGTAGGTCCTGAATAAATTATCTCAGTATACCTGAACTTTTCTTTGATGCCACATAACTAGAAAAATCACAAATGATCTTTGCTAGTTTAGGCTACATGATCTACCGACCTGCAAACAATATCAGCTTAATTTGTTATTTTTTTTCACTGATGACTCTCCGGCCAGTCTAGTAAACGCCAGTCCGAGAGTAGGTTTCTGTCAACACTCAACAGTAGCCTGCAAATAGAGTAGGTTCTTGAATTAGGTCAACTGCAAATGTTTTTTGAACGTATTAAGTCAACTGAAATAACAGGGGTTACAGAAGCCAACTGTAATAATCGGGATTACGGCAATCAAAGCTTGAAAAGATTGGTGCCAAACCTACTCAATTGTTTCTTCAGACAATATCAAATGCATGGCCGGTTTAGTATTCCGATCTCTGGAGGGAGTTGGTTGACCATACTTCCGTCAGAAAAATGATTGCCACCTGCTAGTCCAGTCGATGCCATTTGGCAATGCTGCGCAGCAACGTTGAAACCTTGCCTAAATTGACCTCAACCAATGCATTATAAATAAAAAGGAAGCGACAAAACTAGACGCATGGATCATAGTCAAATACTACTCCCTACATAGCAAAAAAAGAATGGCATTCTAGTTTTATACTAAGTCAAAGTTTTCTTACATTTGACCAAGTTTATACACAAATATTTATGCTAAACAAGCGATGTTAAATAGTTTTAGGGTGTAACTATCGATGTCAATAAATATAAATAATCTTCTATATATGAACTTGATTCATTCTCTCTTTTGGAAGAGAGGTAAATGAAATAAACTAGTAGGAGTATGTTTGTCGTTGGGGCTATGTTACATTTTCAACTTAACTGTGCTGAGCAAGATCGACAAATTTCAGATATTTTCAACTTAACTGCGCTGAACAATATCGACAAATTTCAGACAAGGACAGTGGAAATGTCCAGGAAATTCTCGGTCCGGGTCAATCGGACAAGGCGTCTAGCAGACAGCAAGGACGTGCATTGCAGACACCGTCTGGTCATAGGCTGAAAACTCATAATACGGACTGCCTGCTTAGATTTAGAATGGAATCGGTTAAAGAAACCATCAAGCGCCCTATAGATATAAATATATTGATCTAGCCTGATCTCGTAAAAAAACGATCCTGAACATGATGGCTTAGTGATTTCTTGCGCGTGGCTTTCTGATCATGGAGAGTGTGCGCATCTTGGAAATCATAGGCGAGAACAGTGCACGTGTCCGATGGCACAGGTTTGCTGTCTGCGGAGCTGGCAGCTGGGGCTTCTTTAGCCTGAATACTCCTTGCCCTTGTGATGAGAAACAGGAAAATAAACTAGTGGACCTGTCTGCCTACCATACTGTTTGTGCTTATTCAGAAAATGTAGCGATGCACCATCTCCATCTTCTGTTTCAATTCTCATACCAAAAGAACAACATAAGTAATATAGATCTATCTACATGTACGGATGTACTTGGCATTGGCCACCCCGGAGCCTACCATATCTTGGCAGTTGGCACTGCTGGCTATTCTGCTAACAACTTTCTTTTGAAACGCAGACTCCTTACGGGATTTGCGGTACATCATCCTCGTATTATACTCTAGTATGATCTGGGCCATCGACCGCGCGATCTGGCGGTGCAGGAGCCGTGCGCCGACCTCGCCCGTGCCCGTTCGCGTTACGCCTCCCAGTATCATCGACCGCGGCCGGCGGCCCACGTTTATAGGCAGGCGCAGGCGCGACCGCTCGGCGCAGAACGCGCGGGTACGGCGGCCTTTGCCATTTCCCACCCTCCATGCGCAACGCGCCGCAGACGGGGGAGGAGAAGGAGACGACGCGACCGCGACCGCGACCGCGACCGCGACCGGTAATCTAGGCCGCGCGAGGCGATCGGAGAGGGCCGGGGCGGCCGAGCTAGGGAGGAGCAGAGCAGAGGCGGAGGGGGCCGCGAGGGATGGACGCCAACGGGCGCGGCGGGGAGAATGACGACGACGCGCGGGCGCCGCTGCTGGCTGCCGGTGCCGGGCCCGGGCGGCGGCGCAACTCGGTCGCGTCCATGCTCGGGGAGTTCGTGTCACGGCTGCCCAAGAAGGTGCTCGACGCCGTCGACCCGGAGCGCCCGTCGCACGTCGACTTCTCCCGCTCCAAGGGCCTCCTCGAAGGTTCGTTCATCCCGGAATCCCAACCACTCGCCGCATTCTCGGGTGGTTGTTTTTCTTTGCCGTTGGTTGGTTCCCTCTGTCCCTGGAATCTTTCGTTTCGGGTTTCGTTTTCTTAATCTGGTAATTGTGCTACAAAGATGGGTACCTTTATTTACCGAATATCCTGGTGATATGATTGATGTGCTTTTGATCCTAGATTCTGAAGTTGTAGTTGATAATCCGATGCTTCTGTGGATGACCCAGACACTTATACTTGACTTGATCTTCTGCAGACTTTTCTGGGTTCCTAATATTTCCCTTGCTTTTATGATTGAACAGCCCGTGACTTCACTATCTCACTACCATGCTTGTGCCTGTTTCTTTTACATATTCTTGTCATGGCCCTAGCCTTCTAGGTGGTTTGTAGGATTCTCTGTACAGCCAATTGTGAAACTGTGGACTATGGTTTTTGTTTTTGTCAAATCGCTGAAGATAACGCTGTTCCTTTTTTTTAATGTTCTGCAGCTGAGTTTTACAAATAACACGTAGCACACAGTGTCTAGGCACCTTTCCCTGCCTGAAACGTGATTTTTCCACTGTGCGTCTGTGCCTGCATATGGTTCATTTCCCCCATTGCTGGTTCTGCACCCACTCGGCAGGATTGATCTGAAATATTGTATTCTGCGATCATAGAAAAAGCAGGTTTCAATGATACACAAGGCCAATTTTGTTTTTGCAATTTTGTTGGTCCTACATTTTGATCCTCTGCTTTTCCTTACTCTCTGTTTATTTTTAATAACAGAGAATTTCTTTTATCCTAGCCTTGTTGGTGTATACCAACTTAGGGCTTCCATGTATACTAGAGCTAATTGCTAGCTAGCTAAAATTAGCCCTATGCATCCAAACAGGAGGTCAATAGGTGGGCTACTTTTTAACCAAGCCTTCAACTAGCTTTTAGTCAACTAGCTAGCCAACCTTAGCTAGCCCAACTAGTAACTAGTCCTAACTCATCCAAACACCCAAAATAGTTGACACTTGAGCTATGAATCTGAACAACGTCAACTATTTTGAGACAGGGAATATTTGAAATATGTTATAATCTTTGGTGTATGTTATATTTCTATCATAATATTCTAGCCTTATATTATTAACATAATCTTTCGTGTCCGGTGTCCCATTACTTTTTGAGATTGAGATAGACTATTTCAAATGTATAAACCATTTTTTTTATCCAGAATGTATAAACAGTATACCTTCATATCTTTAATTTAAAGCTATATGATCGACAACTTAGCAAAGTGGTGTGTTTTGGGCCTATTATTTAGGGGAGAGAGAGTACTACGAGAAACAATTTGCCACACTGAGGTCCTTTGAGGAAGTTGACTCACTAGAAGAATCCAATGAAATCAACGAGGATGAGGAGCTTGCGGAGCAAATCCAGAGTGAATTTTCCATGAAGATATCAAATTATGCAAACATTATTCTCTTAACATTGAAGGTTGGTTCCTGGCCTGCTTTTCAATTCCTATTCGTGAACTGCTCTAGGATTTTTAGACTATTTTCCCCTCAGGTATATGCTACAATCAAAAGTGGATCAATTGCTATAGCTGCCTCAACACTGGATTCACTGCTTGATCTCATGGCTGGTGGCATCCTTTGGTTCACACATCTGTCAATGAAGAGCATCAATGTTTACAAGTACCCCATTGGCAAACTGAGGGTACAGCCTGTAGGCATTATCATCTTCGCTGCTGTCATGGCCACTTTAGGTATGCTTGCTTTTTCTCCCAACGGGAAATGGTTAAGCAATCTAGTCACGTCCTTTCTTCATCACTTGTTTGCCACATGCGTACTGCCATGTTAAACCTTACTCAATTGGGTGTGATCTTGCTGTCAAATTCCTATACATTAATTTGGTGCCACGTCTCCAGGCTTCCAAGTATTTATTCAAGCTGTTGAAAAGCTGATAGTGAATGAGACTCCAGATAAGCTGAATCAAGTGCAATTATTGTGGCTATATTCAATTATGATATTTGCAACAGTGGTGAAATTAGCTTTGTGGCTTTACTGCCGAACTTCTGGTAACAAGATTGTCCGTGCTTATGCTAAGGTTAACATCTTGTTCCATTTCTCAACTTGGCATGAATGTTTTTTTTTACTTAAAATTTGAACATAGTTTATCAAATATTGTGATGGATTGGTTTCCACAGGATCACTATTTTGACGTTGTCACAAATGTTGTGGGTTTGGCTGCTGCTGTCCTTGGTGATAGATTCTACTGGTGGATTGACCCAATTGGTGCAATTGCCCTTGCAGTGTACACAATTTCAAACTGGTCTGGAACGGTGTGGGAAAATGCAGGTTTGTGTTACTTGTTCAGTTTGAACTGCTTAGGCAACAGTAGCTGCACTCATTTACATCCGTCCAATCGTACTGATGACAAGGAAGTGAGCCTAGCTCAGCTAGTTGGGTGAGAGGTGTGGTTGTGCATCCAGCCACCCAGATTCAAGTCCTCGCTCGCCTTGAATTTCAGTGCCTATTTTCTATATGTTCTCTTCTTAATCAAAAAACGCCTGCTTACTCCTATTTTGGATGGATGGACTTCCCTACTTACTATTTATACTAGCCTACTAGAAATGGATGGTTTTTAACCTTGAAGTGGTGTTACCATTACAAATAGAAGTTACATGAGTCAAATGCTTGAACTGGAATCATTTTCTACCATCAGCCAGAGTAGTTGTCACATTTAGCACCATGATTACTTGCACGTTACAAATTGGCTAGGACAAATAGGTAGTCTTATTATTGTTATTATCCTCCATGCAGTATCACTGGTAGGTGAATCAGCTCCTCCGGAAATGCTTCAGAAGTTGACATATCTGGCTATCAGACACCATCCTGAAATTAAGCGTGTTGATACAGTTCGAGCATACACCTTTGGGGTGCTTTACTTTGTTGAGGTTAGTGTTTCTTTATTTTACTCTCTCCGTCATGGATTATAGGTCGTTTTAGTTTTGCTCTAAGTGAAAAAAAATTCTTACTTTCTCCAAGCTTATAATAAAAATTTACTTTCAAAAAAAACTTATAATAAAAATGCAGTAAAATCTACAACATTAAATTGATTTCATTAAATCCACTTAAAATATTAGGTGTTAATAAATTTCTATACAAACTTGATCAAAGTTAGAAAGTTTGACCGGGACCAAACTAAAACGGCCTGCAATTTGGGACGGGGGTAATATCTTATATTCCTTCATTTGTCCTTTGCTGGGGGCTAACCAAGAGAGTGTTATCTTAATCTGTGCAAATCCCTAGATGCTAGAACTGGATAATATTGTTGTCTCAACAACTCAATTGTCGTTTCGAAAGGTTAATGTCGTTGTTGGGAACTAGCAGATTTCAGTTGTCTCCTTCTGGCACTACTGAAACAAAACCATTATCGTTTTGTAAAGTATCTTAACTTTTCTGTTGCTGCGGTGATACTGTAGTGTTTAATCTAGAATGGTAAAATTGTAGTAAGATTTTCTTCGCAACCGGGACTTCGCCCGTTTTTCTAAGATTGTAGTAAGATGTCATGGTTCTCTTGTGATCTCACTTAAACGTATATAGCAAGTGGTAGTTGTAGTGTAGGAATCTAGCAATTGAGCAAGAATCATACCTGCTGACTGTTAGATTGTCGCATGCTCATCTAGTCATCTCATGATCTATGGACTCTCACAGGTTGACATAGAGCTCCCAGAGGACTTGCCGCTTAAGGAGGCGCACGCCATCGGAGAATCTCTCCAAATCAAGATTGAGGAGCTCCCTGAAGTCGAGCGAGCATTCGTTCACCTCGATTTCGAGTGTGACCACAAGCCGGAGCATTCAATTCTCAGCAAGCTGCCCAGCAGCCAGCCTTGATCCGAACGGATCCTACGTGGTAGATTGTCGTGCAAACTCTGCTGCAGTACTTGGCGTCATGTACTGTATGACAAACTAAGAGTTCAGTTAGTTTTGTGGTGGTGAGTTTTAGATCAGGCGCGTAAGGTGCCGAAGGCAGAGATTGCTCTGAGTGTGGAACCCATTGTCCTAGTGGTTCTGTTGGTATGGACGTATGGTCGTGGTTTTGAGCGAAATTAGGCATTTTGCTGTTGGCGTTATGGCATGTGATTGGCGATCTAGCTGTTGGTGTTTAGACCAACGGTTGGGAGAGTAGATCCTGGATTGCTTTAAGCAAATTCCATTTCCTTTTTGTTTGTCTGGTACTCAGGATCCTACTGAACCTTAATGTTTCCTTTCTGAAGGAAGCTTTTTTTTTTTGAGAGGTTCTGAGGGAAGCTGAAGCTTCATTTTGAGGGGACATTACTGAATCTATAGTGCGTTATAATAGCTCAAAAGCTAAGCTTGAGTTTCCTTCACGTTTCTTAACATCTGATGTTCCTCTTTGTGAGACCACTATACCATCCGGCCCAGCACGTAGTAGTTTTCTCTTTTGTGCCAGGAATCAGGCCTGCTACTTTCTTTGCGGAAAATCATCAAGCCCAGTAAATCGAAATGGTCCTCATATATAGTAAGAAGAAACAGGCAAGATAAATAAAAAACGTGCAACAAGCATCCACTTTTGAGTGAAAACACTCCGTAGTCCGTGTTGCAGGCTTACGGTCTTCACCGTAGAATCTGTCATGTGCTTAATTCGAATTCGTGTTGCAGGCTCGCGGTCTTCACGGTAAACTCTACTCTTGAGACGAGTAGTTGCGGCAATTCATGTCGCCATATCGGGACACGCACAAGCATAGGGATCGGCTACGCTACGCATGTGCTATGTTCTACTGCTAGCGTGTGTCGTACTAGTCGTGTAGTACCGCTTACTGCTCCTTTCGTTCAAAAATAAGTTATTTTTTTACTTTAATAGTTTGACCGTACGTCTTATTTAAAATTTTTATATAAATATTATTTATTTTAATATGGCTTATTTTATTATTAAAATAATTTAATAATAGTTTATTTATTTTATAAGTTATATAAAAAATTTAAATAAGATAATATAAAGTCAAAAGATGACTTGACCGCTGGTAGCAGTAAACACGCCGGACGCTGACAAAATCGTCATACACGTTTGGACCGGGAACGTTTGTGCCCTGCCATCGAGGCCGATCATCAAGAAAGATCTGCCATCCAGCGCCTTGTCCGGGCGGGCCGTGCCGCTAATGAAATGATGTCGTCACCACCACCGCCCCATGGTCCTGGTCTTTGGCTGGGCCTGGCCGACAGCACCCGGTATCCGCCTGCCGCCACGATGACGACACGATGGCTCACTCAGTCACTAGTAGAGTTTTCCATACTCCAGCGGTTTTCGCCGTCAGGACGTTCCAGAAAGGTTGAGACCTCCCTTCCCGCCCCCGCCGCCCCTCAACGCTTCGTTGCTGTTGGCTGTTGCGGTTGTCTGGCCAGCCTTTACGTCCCGCCTTTCTTTTTCGCTTGCTAAGCTAGTACTAGTAGTCCTTGTTAGCCTTTTTCTTTTCTTTTCTTGTTTGTTCTGTTCTTTTATTTTATTTTTCATAAGTGCCTCCAAAACAGGGAAAAGCAGGCTTCGTGCGAAAAGCAAACCTGGCGCGCTAGTGAAACGAGAAACGTGGGTTTGCGCATTTTCCGTCTGTCATCTTAGATGTCAGTATGTCACGATGAGATAAGAATGCAACTCAAATAACCAGGCAACAAAACTCGTGGTACCGTATATGTATATCTTGTCAACATTCAAGATCAACCCACCCGAGAGATTGCTCCAGGTCAGCACTTTTATTGCTTCTATGATTATATAAGACCACAAGGTTGTTATTAGTGTAAATGTAAATTGCATAGAGCTCAACAAATTTCATTAAAAGCAAATAGGAGCACTAAATAAACTACAACTGCCCGGAGATGCGATCGGTTCATACATATTGACAAGCTTGGCCCCGTGCTGTTAAGTGTGCCGCACAAGTTGCTCTAGAGGCGCAATCACAACTTTGCATCTATAAATCCTTTTTATTGGTCCTCCACCTATCAATGCTGTGAAGCTTGCCACCGTATTATGCCGATGTGCATCATTTTCACATGCATCCCGGATGGGGATTTTATTACTAGGATATTTTGCTCATCGGTATGGATTGGTATGGATATTTATCCGATCGTCTGTTCGATCGAATAAATATGAACACTTAAATGGATAATTATATGGATATTCGATTTTTTTAAATACGGATACTAAAACGGATATTTTATGTAAAAATCAAATACAAATATGATATCACCAGTATCCGGCGGATACGGATAATCCATGTAAAAACACGGATATATCCGACCTACACATGACGGATACTGTCCGTTTATAGCAGTCTGAGCCATGACTAACTGAATTGCCCTGTTGCTGTGTCCTTCGTTTTGTAGTTACCTTCCTCCACGCTTAGCTCTGGGTGACCGATATAGTAGTTCTAGATTGAGTCAAAAAGATTTTATGCACATATTTATTAAAATAATTCAATTTCATGAACTAAAAACATGATTATGTCTTTACCGTTGTTTTTACTCAATATCCGAAAAGATATTTGTATTCGACGTTCTCCGAATCCGATTCATACCGTATTTGATACTTATTATTATTATTATTCGTAACCGAGACAAATTCGTATTCGTATATGTATCCGGTAGCTATCCGTGTCCGAACCTGAATCCGATCAGGAATATAAAAACAAATATGGTATCAGTGATATTCGTTCGTATCCGATCAGTCATCAGTCTAGCTAGCGTTTCCACTTCCTTTTTGTCAAAACAGGTTTTCCCAACGGTAAAGCATTAAAATCCATTTGGAACGCCAATATATTGTTACTGCGACAGTAGCAGTGACCAGAAAATTCATTATCGTACTGTAAAATTTTCAGGAAAATTCATTGTGCTATATTGCTATAGCTCACGTGCCATGCCAATGCTACCATCTCTTTCTTCATCGAAGGCGACAACATGGGAAAAGGCTACAGTTAGTAAAGCTGCAGGCCGCGCTTTATTCCGGTACAAAAGCGACCATGCGTGTTACTCTCCCAAAATAGGTTATTTTCGACAAGTCAACGTTTTCGAACCGTTGATAATTATATATTAAAATATATAAATATTTATATTAAGTAATTAATATCATTAAAAAGATCTTTAAATCTAGTTTTTTAATAAAATTATTGAAGATATAAATATTATACGTATTTTATATAAATCTAGTTAAATTAAAAAAATTTGACTGATACGCTTTTCGTAAATCTTTGCCGCTAAAGTTCGGCTGTCAGACGCTGCAAGTGAGCAGTGAGCTACAAGGTCCTAAAACTGGGAGCGCAAAAATTTTATCCTTGTACAAGGTTCTAAACATAAAACACCCCCGTGTAAATTTTGTCACGCCCAGCCGTGCGCCGCAGCTCGAATTTTTTTACCTCGGGACCCCTGTCAAAATCCCGGCACCTCACTAGAACCCACCCGTCGTCGCCAGGCCAGAGAGAGACCGCCACCGCCAACTTGAAAACGCGCTGCTCCGAGCCCGCTAACCGCGACGGTTAAAAACGCGTACGGCGTCGTCGCGTTCCCTCCTCCCCCATCTCGTCCCCGTCCCCGGCCCCGTCCCCCCTCCGCCTCGCTACCCTCCTCGCCTTTTACCCCGCACATCGCGTCGCCTCGCCGCCTCCCTCCTCGCTGAAACCCTCTCTCGGTCACCGCCGCGGTCGATCCGACCCGGCAGCAGCTCAGGGGGACCCGTCGCCGTAGCATCCCCCGAGGACCGTTGGCGGGGGGAGGAGTCGTCTTCGTCGTCGTCGTCGTCGTATTCGGCGGCGGGGAATTGGATGCGCCACGGAGCGGGCGAGAGGACCTAGCTGAGTTGAACACGGCGGCGGCGGGAGGACGTGATGCCGGGGGTGGCGTCCGCAGCGGGATCGGGGATCTGGTCGCGCCGGCGGGACGAGATCACGTTCGATCGCCTCCAGAAGGTACCGTCGCGTGCCCCCTCTGCTTCGTTCGTAGCCTGAGCTCGATCTGGGCAATGGGGATCAGGGGTAGGTCGGTCCTGCTGCCCTGGCGTAATTTCTGGGACGAAGCTGGTGCCCTGCCCCTCCGCCTGGTTTGATTGGTTTGCTCTCAGCTCCTGAGTCGCGAAAAGCTGCATGGGCATGTTGGTTTGGGGGCTGGATGTAAGGGAATTATTTTTTGATGAGTCGAGGATTCATTTGTGCGGCAAATTCTGTTAGTGGAGTTCAATCAGGGTGCGCTTATTGCTGCTTCTGATAAGCATACCTGCTCATTTGACCTTTTGTAGCAGCTCATGTGTACTGTCTTTGTGTTAATTCTAGTGCATTGCCCTCAAGATATGTTGAGTCCGTGACAGTACAGCTGCACTTTTGGTTCGTACCTGAATGTGGTGGGGGCAGTGCTAACCTGCTAGGTTGGGGTTCTCATTCTGCGTTGTATGACTTTTGACTGTCTTGTGCTGTTTTCGTTACATGGTATGTTCGTTTCAAACAATTCAGGCACTTGATTTGAGAAGTGAGGGTTCAAAAGTCTATCCTGATGTTTAATTTGTGTGGCCTGCAAAAGTTCTGCTCTAGCATCTGGCATTCTGGCAATAATGCCTGTCAAATATCAATGATGCCTGGTAGGAATACCTGCTTATGAAAATCGATGGCTCGAAAAGGAATGCATGATTCAAAAACTTTTAACAAGTTGCTATGAAATGAAATTGTCAGGTTGTGATGGCTCTTAGTTAATTTCAACGAAACCATGAAGTCTCCACTCTTAAGTCTCAGCACTTACTACTATTTCTTTCAGTGTAGCAGGTATAGTTTCTAGTAGAATCATACTGGATAAAACTGGTGACTGCACTCAAATAACTAAAACATGCCTTCATCCATTCCATTATCACATGTTCTGTAGTCTTCTTCAATGTTTGTGCCATGTCTTCTATGATGACCTTGCGTTTGAATTACAACGGTCTTGCTTCACCATCACCTCTATTTGAGCTTCACAGTTTGTGAGTGTAACATTGCATCACTTTTGAATAGGATTGTGGTTGATTGTTATTCTGTAAGTAAGGTTCTTGTCAAGCTGTTTCTGTCGAGTTCATTATACTGGTATTATTTTTCAGCAACTAAGTTCTCAATTGAGGAACTGACTACTTTATGTTTGTGAATTGATTTTTTTTTCAGTTCTGGAATGACTTGCCACCTCAAGCACGGCAGGAACTCCTCAAATTGGATAAACAAACTCTCATTGAACAAGCACGCAAGAATTTCTACTGCTCAAGGTGCAATGGGTTGCTTCTGGAAAGTTTTGCACAAATTGTTATCTATGGGAAGTCACTGCATCAAGAAGCTTCAGATATAGGTTGTCTGAGGACAGCTACCGAGTCAAGAATTACACAAGGAGAGCAAGATGGGGCACAGGACCCATCAGTTCACCCCTGGGGAGGCCTCTCAACCACAAAAGATGGCGTCCTTACACTTCTTGACTGCTTTATAAAAGCGAAATCATTACGGGTGCTTCAGAATGTAAGTGTGCTGTAACTTGGGCTTCTTATTTTCTGTCTGGCTCTATTGATGACTATATGATTTTGAAATAATTTTCTGTTTTGCATATTTGTGAAGTAAGAAGTAAACATGATCATGGTGTTTACTCTGAAGTGTTAGTTCTAGGTCGGTCATTTAACCATCTAGTAGCCTAATGCATTTCGGCCCTTCAATTGAATCAGGTATTTGACAATGCACGGGCAAGAGAAAGGGAACGGGAAATGCTTTATCCTGATGCCTGTGGTGCAGGTGGCAGAGGATGGATTAGCCAAGGGATGGCTAATTATAGGGGTCATGGAATAAGAGAAATGTGTGCTCTGCACACTGCCCACCTCTCATGTGACACGCTGGTGGATTTCTGGTCAGCGCTTGGTGTAGAAACTAGATCATCTCTTCTGCGGATGAAGGAGGAAGATTTCATTGAAAAGCTTATGTACAGGTGAGCATTGGCATTCGGATTACCAACAAAAAGTAACCAAGCTAACTAGTGAGTTAATAACAACCTCAAGGTTTGTGTTCAACAAAATGCAATCCTTCTATAGAAGTAACCTTGCAAGTGCTAGTAATTGCTCTGAGCCTCACTGAAGATTGTTTGGAATTTTATATATGCACTATGATCGGAAGTGCTACTTCCTGCTGCTGCTTTGCCGCTTCCAGATTTTCTTGCTATTGGTTCTGGCTGGCTGGTG
Source organism: Bothriochloa decipiens (assembly GCA_023333625.1). NCBI lineage: Eukaryota > Viridiplantae > Streptophyta > Magnoliopsida > Poales > Poaceae > Bothriochloa > Bothriochloa decipiens. Next base: position 84,889,009 of record CM041628.1, read on the forward strand.
TTTTTGCAGCTGCAGAAGCAATCTTAATTGATCAGAGTGATGAATGCTTGAGTAGTAGTATATTTTTTGCGATGTTACTGATTGGTTCTGTTTTGTTCTGTTGGGCATTCAAGTAACTTTTTTCCTAGTAGTCCTAGTCTGCTATCTGCTGGGATTTCTCTAGCAACAGCCTATAGATCAGGTTAAAATTCGAACAGTTTGGTGGAAACAGGTTTGATAGCAAGAGATTTTGCCGAGAGTGTCGAAGGAATGTTATCCGTGAATTCAAGGAGCTGAAGGAACTGAAGCGCATGCGAAGGGAGCCTCGCTGCACCAGTTGGTTTTGTGTTGCAGATACTGCTTTTCAGTGTGAGGTGAGGATGTCTTCCTAAAAGCCACGTCACCAACAAAATTTCCATTTGATTGCTTGGTACCTTATGTACACGTCCTATGTGAGTCAAATCTGGCTGCTCTGATTTTCAGGTGTTTGAGGATGCTGTTGTAGCTGATTGGCGTCAGTGCTTATCAGAGCCAGATGAATCTTATGATCACTTTGAATGGGCTATTGGGACAGATGAAGGAGAATCCGATATTTTTGGCTTCGAAAATGTTGGAATGAATGCACAAGTCCACAGAAATGGAATCGATCTTGATCAGTTTGAGGACTACTTCATAACGCTGCGAGCCTGGAGGCTTGATGGCCAGTGCACAGAGCTATGTGTAAAAGCACATGCATTAAAGGGTCAATCCTGTGTCCATCACAGGCTAGTAGTGGGTGATGGCTTGGTGACTATGACAAAGGGCGAAAGTATTAGAAATTTCTTTGAGCATGCTGAAGAGGCCGAGGAAGACGATGTACATGGCAACATCTTTAACTGAGATAGACATAAATATGGCATTCATTGCTGGTGTCAAAAGATATTATTCTGATCAATGAAAATATTGCAGGAAGATGATGCCATGGACAGGGATGGAAATGATTTTGATGGTGATGGTGCCCATCCACAGAAGCATGCCAAGAGCCCTGAATTGGCAAGGGAATTTCTTTTGGATGCTGCTGCTGTAATATTCAAAGAACAGGTACTAACCAAAAAAAAAAAAATACTGGAATAGTTGAAATGAATACTTGATATAATGGTTTCAGGTTTCAACTCAAACGAAGGAAAACGACTTGACTTTTTTTTTTCTATATTTGTGAACCTCGCAATTAACTGATTAAGATGACTTAGCTAGGTGTATATTCAAGCTCACATCCTCTAGTTGGACCAGTTCACTAACCAGCTCACAACTAATATGACTACTAAGAAGTATCAATCCGTGGTTCCTGTGTGAAGACTTATATAAGTGTGCCACCTGATTTAGTAATGGTTAAATGATTCTTACTTGTTTCTCTTAGCATATTTTTGCTGGCACCATTCCTTATATACCAATGGAATAATTTATTTGGGATTGGCACATATTCTTCATCTGTTATTGAACAGCAAGGTTGATTGTCACTTTAGCACCAATAGTATAAAAGATTCATGGCTAATATAGTTTCTAGTTTCTGCATTGTATGGATTTCAGGCATGGTTATTTATTTAGTAGTTAACAGCATCTAACCATTACCTGTTTAGATTTCTCAGAAATTTGAGCATTTGTACTCCAAATATTAAGTATATATAAATGTGGATATTGTTGCAGGTTGAGAAGGCCTTCAGGGAAGGTACAGCACAGCAAAACGCACATAGTGTTTTTGTGTCCCTTGCTTTAAAACTTTTGGAACAGCGAGTTCATGTAGCGTGCAAAGAAATTATTACGTTGGAAAAACAGGTGCTTATTATACCTCTAGATAAAATTCAGATAAGGTTGACTTGCTTGTATTTGTGAACATCAAGTCATCAACTGTGGCTGCATTTATTGCAGAACAAACTTCTTGAGGAAGAGGAGAAAGAAAAGCGTGAAGAACAAGAGCGCAGGATGAAGAGGAGAACAAGAGAGAGAGAAAAGAAGAACAGGAGAAAAGAAAGGCTGAAAGAAAAGGAAAATAATAAAGGGAAAACACTAGTTGAATCAAAGTCACCAGATGATATTTCATCTTCAGATCCAAGCAACTCAACATCTACCAATGATTATTCGACAAATACTCTGGACTTAAGAGATTCAGCTACGGAAGAGGAAGATGGTGCTGAAGCTGTGAATCTGTGCTCTCCTGACAGCTGTGTGAATCAATCTTCAAGTACAGAAATTAACAGAGAAAACAGTGTCCACTGCGATGCAGTGACTGAATTTTCTCCAATGGACAGCAGTGACCTTTGCACATCAGATCAATCCAAGTCTTCGAGACGAAGTCCAAGGTCAAGAGAAGATTTTCCTTGGGATCACTCCTGTTGGTATGATGACTGCCAAGATGAATCTGGAAGAATTGGTGAATCACAATGGAAGTCAAGGGAAAGGACAAGAAGTATTGATAGAAGTTGCAACACAACATCCACCTCAGATGACAGAACAAGAGAGAGACACTCATACAATTCTTGCAGCTGCGGCCATCCAGAACACTATGGAGTTATGGACAGCTGTTTCTTGCCAACAGGTAGATCTGGCAGAGAGATGAAGATAGCAAGAAAATCAGGAGTTGAGAAACCTAGGGTGCAGTACCACAGATGCTATACATTGGATAACTTTTTAGTGTCAAAAGGAAACCGTGCTGGTTGTACACAGAAAAATGCTATCCCAAAGCAAGTATGGGAGCCTATGGATGCTCGAAGGAAGACTAACTTACATAACACAGTTCATGATTCAGGTTCAGTTAACAATGTTGATCCACTGAAACATGTGGCTTTTGATAACAGTGGATCTCAAAAGTTCAGCGTAGGATGTGAATCACAGCCTCAGGCTTCTGAAAGTTCCAGGGATGTTTGTAATTCAGGTCAACCATGTGCAAATGGTGGGAGAAAACAAACTACTTCCTGTGCTAATACTCCTATGGTGAATAAACAAAACTCACAAAGTGATGAAGGCTCCAAGCATGATGAAGAGCTGATGACGAACTCTGCTGGTTCTGATAGCTCCTCTTCATGTATGAGCGAGGGAGATAGGGAAAGCAGCTCCAGCAGTACAACCTCTTCAAGCGCTCAAAATCTGGAATCGTCTTCTGAGTCTGAGGAATCACCCGAGAGAATAAACAGCAAAGTAGGTACACCATCATCAAGAGCTGCTTCAAGGTCTTTGCTTGAAGCATGTGCAGGAAATGGTTTCAGAGAATACCAACCAAAAGCCACCCGCCCAGCTCACAATGAATTGTTTGGGTACAATGTATCCCCTGTCCAGGATCAGCTGCTGCATTACCAAAGCATCGCACCTCAACATCCGCCAATAACTATGGGGTTTCATGACCGTTCTTGGGCTGCACCAACGGATGGAAACATCCAGTATGCTCAACCATCCCACCTATATTCTTGTCCGCTCGTATTCAGAATACCTGGGAATCATTTTACTGATTATCCTTACATGGCTCCTGCCTTCAGCCATATACCTCCAGAGCCTATTCACAAGGCCACAGCCAGCTTTAGAGCCATGCCTCTGTCACCGCCTTTTCAAAACGGACATCGACAGGTTTCTGGTTATGCTCAGAAAGACATGAATCTAGAGAGGCACCCTTCAAAGTTGACTATGCCGACAGGCAAGGATCCCCCAGAAGACAAGAACAAGTCAGGTCTAAAGGGTCTCCCAGAAGAGAAGAAGAAACCTTGGGATGCAGATGCATCCTTCTCTCTGTTCCAATTCAACTTGCCAATAGCATCACCTGTAACACCATCATCGAAAGATAAGAACGGAGAGCTGGCTGCAAAGACGCCACTGGTTCAGGTTCAAGCTCAGGTTTGCTCGAGGGAACAGGCAGATGTGAAGGAGTATAACCTGTTCTCCTCGAAAGATAATGGTATGTTTTCGTTTATGTAGATAAAAGAAAAAACTGTGACGAACTTGCTACCCTTCGTTTCTGGTTGGCTCCTGCTGCACTCCGTGAATGATTTGTGTTCGAAGAAAAATAAAGGATGTTGGCATTTTCTTCTTCTTGTCCGTATCTTCGTTTACATTTATGTTTGTTACCGTGTGTGCTGAAGCTTGCTAATCTGCAATACTCTTGCAAAACTAAAGTAACTTACAATTTAAAATAAAGGAGCATATCTGTTATCCTTTCAACTGGAATAGAGAATAAGGGCAGTTACTGACATCACCTCCCTAAAAGCTAGTCTTGCTTTCCCTTAGCACCATATCATAGGTACCAATGAGATTTTAGTTCTACAAATCCATACTAACAATATTCAGAAACCTACTAGTAGCGGCAGCCGCTATAGCGGCTGGGAGTAGCACAGCCTGGTACTAATAAATAAAGACACGCTCTGTAGTTTGACACGAAGAAAACAAGAAATTTATTTTGCCCATCTGATGATAATTCAATTCTGGTCATCAAATTTTAAAATTCCATCTCTTTGGCCGTCTACTGTCAAAATCAAACAACTTTGCCCATCCATAGGTTTCAATGGTTTTTTGCGTATATACGTTTTTTTCTCGAAATAAGAAGATATAATTAAGTATCTAAAAATTAAAACAAATCCATTTTAAATAAAAAAGTAGGAAACAACTCCCAAAAATTCTAAAAATACAATCTAAGAGGATAATATTTAGAGTTAATTGGATTGAGTTCCTGGTAAAATGATAAATAAATAAATAACAGTCACCATTTTATCATATTAACTTAATTAGGTAGATTATATTTTTAGAAAAGTTTGGGTGCTAGGCTGCTAGCTTCATCATGTATTTTTTTATTAAAATAGATTATTCGTATTTTTAAAAATTAGAACCATATTTTTATTGTTTTTAAGAAAACAAGTCTTGTTGCTCTTTTTTTATGGTTTTGATATCTCGATGGCCAAAATCAGACTTGCACGATATGGCCAAAGATAGACTTTCTCCTTAATACAAAACACGAAGAATCAATATTCAAACTTCAAGAATATCGAACTATTATATAATAACCAAGAGATGCCTGGGCGATTCACCAAACAAATTGAACATCGCGCCAAATGTTTAAACAAGCCCGCCAAAGAGATATGCAGTATGACATAAGCCACCACAAACTATGCCTGTCACAACTTACAGGCAGTCACAATTTGCTTTACAGATATTGCCCAAAAAGTCATCCTTGAAACTGCAAAACAGCAAGGTACAAACTAGAATCGTCAACAAACTCTGTTATTTCATACTTGTTCCCAGATGCAGCCTTCTCCAGGAAGGCTTTACTGGGCAAATCGGAAGTTACAACATCAGGATGCTCTCTCCGTTGTTGCTCAAAATTCTGTCTGCCTTGATCTAAGAACATGACAACTCTTGCATCTGGGAAACAAATCATTAATTAGATCAAGTTCTAAAACTGAACCCAAAAAATATTGCATGTGCAACCACAAACGATAATATGATGCACTCACACAGGAAAAATCTCAAGTTTCAAAATTAAGCATGTCTTGCATTTTCTCTAAAGGCGCAGTGCTAATGGGAGTTGACAGCCTTGATATCTGTTAGGCAAGGGTGCAAGGCTTAGGCTCAATTTGTTTTGGCTAGAAATTTTGGAAAGAAGCTTGTGATTGTAGATTGTGGAAAGTTGGATTGTGAATGAAGAGCTAAAGGTCAAAAAGCCGGTTGCTATTTAGGAACCTAGATTCTGGGTGGGTTGGATTGTTGGGTTTGGATGTCAAAACTCTACACTGCCTCAACTATTTTGGGTGCCCCATTTACCACTTTTGTGACTCGTTTGCAGCTCATTTAGGTTTTTGTCCATACAATATCCTAACACAAACCGTCTGTTCCCTCATAGCAAATAAAGCATTGACAAGTTATCATGGAAGAAAAAATATAGCTCCCTCTTCATCTCCTGATTCACTAGTGCATGCCACCGTTCGCTTGAAATGAATATGCTTCTGGTATTGGCATATTTTTACCTTGATCAAATGTATCGAAGTAATGATCACTCATAGCACTATATCCAATGAACTTATAAGAGTAATGCATGCTAATATTATACTAGCAGCCTGCTATCAGTCTATAAGACTAGCCTAACAACTCAAATGAACAGAACATATCAGAATGCCCTTGTACGCATAATCAGAACCATAAATATGTTCCGTGAATTGCATCACTGCTGTTGCAATTAAACTAAAATAACAAAACCAAAGTAGCCATTCTGTTCGCTTGAACTAAAAGGGCCTATGGCTTATATTATACCAACATTGAAAAGTATCCAAGTAGTTCAAGTGTATGTTAAGAGCTTGATGCAATAAATTATTTAGATATGGTTTAGAAAACGGAATGCACAGCCTAATAAGACGCATCCTTCTAACCACCTTGGCTCAGTCAGTCAGTCCACTGAAAGTCTGAAACAACAAAGCTAAGAAAGGATAAGGTGCCATTTCGACATGTCCTCACCTTTGGAGCACCTCTTGGCCAGCGATTTGAGGAGCGCTGCGGCGGAGACTCCCATTCCAGGGAAGTAGCACACGAACACAACATCAAAGTCATCGAACCTCTCCGGCACGGCCTCCACCACGCCGCCGCCCCTGCCCCCACCCCCGCCCTCCAGGTGGAAGCACCTCACCTCGTCGTGCGCCTCCTTGACCCCCGCCAGCACGTACATGGACTCGTGCGCGGCCACCAGCAGCTCGCAGGGCAAGGACGCGAGGAGCGAGCTCACGAAGGACGCCGTGGGCGTCAGGGCCAGCACCCGCGACGCCGGCGAGAGCGCCCCCGCGGTGAGCGCTCGCTGGAGGTTTGCGCCCGCGGACTCGAGGAACGACCAGTCCTTCTCCACGACGTCCGCGACGGCGACGTCGTCGGGCGATGCGGCGGGGCGGGGCTTCGCGGTCGCCCGGGTGAGGGTTAGGCTGAGGCGGAGGGGTTTAGGGGGTTTCGCGTTCGGTGGTTGCGACTGCGGCTGGGGCTGGGGTCGGATTCTTGGATTTGGGCGGTGGTGGGAGGAGGAGAAGCCGAGGGAAAGGGAGGTGGAGGCGGCGGCCATGGGGGCCGTGTTAGAGGGTGGGCGTCCGGAGGATAGAGGTGGAAGACGGCCGTGACAACTGACAAAGCAACGTTGCAGATTTGCGGGGGACGAGAGCATCATCCCACGATAAAATTCGGTCCCGTTTGACTCGTGCGGATTCCAACAAATCCAGATAAGAAAATTCTAAAATCTCACAAACTCATCTAAACGGTCTAGATTTTTAGAGACATTTTGACTCACAGGTTTTATTATGCCGGGGCGAGATAATATTTTTTTTAGAGAAAAGGGATGAACGCTGCTTTTGTATTACCAAAAGCAAATATCGTCACGGTTTACAGTGTTTCAGGCACGCCCGTCAACCTGACTTTAAGATCTATTACAGATTGCAGAAAACACACCCAACTCCATGCAAGGAAACTCCTCATTGTTATGCGAAGAACTAACTGAATGACCCAAAGCTACACTTGCTGACACCAAAGACTGAGCATCCAATGCTCCCAACTCTGATAACACTTTCCTGTCCTCTATCTTCCACTGATGGCAAGCAGGCTACGCTCTCCTGACGATCGGCCACTTCCTCCACTCGCTCCTTCACCTCCGGCTTGAGCAGCACCTGCCATCTTCTCAGTAATCCCACAACCTTGAGCAAGATCTTCTTCATTTCTGTACACACCACGCCCTGAAAGAAAATTTCGTTTCTCATTTTCCATATAGCCCACATAACAGTTGATGACACAGTATTCGTAACCACATGACGTTTGTTTGCTATCCAAAGGTCAGCAGTGCTTTCAAAGCTCCTGCCAACCTTGACCTTTAAGATATCAGACACCACCCTCCACACATTTGTACACATACAACATTCAAAGAATAAATGGTGTATTGATTCAGTTTCATTACAGAAGATACATGTCAGATCATTAACCTCTTTTCTTTTTGCTAGGTTGTCTCTAGTCAGGATCTTATTTCTAGCAAGCAGCCACAAGAAAAACTGGACCCTAGGCGGAATAATCAGCTTCCAGATAGCACTAGCATATAGCGGAGTAATACCTCTGTGATTAATCACCACATACAAGGACTGAACTTGTATGTGCCATTAGAAGTGTAGTTCCATAAAATCTGATCTTCCTCTTCAGAGAGGGTCAGATCACTAACTAAGCCACACAACTCTCTCCACAGCTCCATGGTAGCGCTAGATACATTTCTTCTAAAGGTTAACATCAGATTTTCCCCATCCCAAACCTCTTTCACTGTTTTTCCTTGCTGATTACATATCACATACAATGGCCAATAAGCAATGGCCAAGCTGGTATTTCCTATCCATAAATCCTCCCAGAATCTGACTTTTGTACCACTGCCAACAACCCATTTCACTCCTAAATGTGCCGCTTTCATGGCCCAGATAATTCCTTTCAAAAAGGGGAAGCTCCCACATCAGAGCAGCAAAAAATGTTGGGTTTATCCAGTCTATACTTATAGTTAACAATGGAGGTCCAGATGGAATCTGTATTCAGATGATATCTAAAAATCCAAGCATTTAATAATGCTAAATTTAAACTTCTAAGGTCCAGCACACCTAAATCACCCACTTCTTTTTTTTTGTGAAACCAGTTACCAATTGACTAAATGGTATCTATGGTGATCCTCAGTATCACCCCACAGAAAATGTCCCATGTGAGAATTAATCATATCAATCGCCCATCTTGGAAACTTAATTATGGATAACAAGTATATAGGTATACTCACTAAACAGGCTTTGAGTAAGGTAAGCCTTCCCGCATATGACAACAATCTACCCCTCCACCCCGCTATCCTTTTGATAATCTTGTCTATAACCGGTTGCAAATCCTGTCTCCTCAACTTGGAGTGGTGGAGTGGCACTCCTAGATACTTTATAGGGAATTCACTTCTTTTACAACATAAGATTTTTGCAAAGCAATTTGCATCATCCTCATCCTACCCAATTGTTAGCAGGTCACTTTTATCGTAGTTAATTTTCATGCCGGACATGTGCTCGAAACATAATAGGAGCCATTTCAAAGTTCCTGCTTTAGCTAAATCATTTTCCAGGAAGAGAAAAGTATCATCGGCGTACTGAAGGCTAATAATGCCACCCTCAACTACCGCAGGTAGCAGCCCAGTAATTAAGTTTTGTTTTGCCGCTTTCATTAGGATCGTGGAGAAAACATCCGCTACTAAGTTGAACAAAAGAGGGGAGAGTGGGTCACCCTGTCTCAGTCCTTTCCCAGGCTTGAAGTACTTACTGTCATCATCATTAATCCTTATACATATAGACCCACCCCTGACTATTTTTCTGACCCAGTTCACCCATTTAACACCAAAACCTCTAGCTAACATCATTTCCTCAAGGAAATTCTAGTTAACCCTATCGTAGGCTTTTTCATAGTCTAACTTAAGGATCACACCAGATTCATTTTTCCTATGGACTTCTTGAATAATCTCATGCGCAGCAACCACGCTCTCCAAAATGAACCTACCTTTTATGAAGGCTGTTTGATTAGAAGCAATTAATCTATCCACCACCTTAACCAATCTATTGTTCAACATTTTAGCAAATATTTTGAAACTACAATTGATCAGGCTAATAGGTCTGAACTTTTTCAAAGTTTTGGCTTCTGGCTCCTTAGGGAACAAAGTTAGCATTGCATAATTTAACCCTATCAAGGTTAAGCTGACCTTCTTGGAAGCACTTAACTAACTGTAACAACTCCTTTTTAATGGTCTCCCAAAATATTTGGTAGAAAAGAAAGGAGAATCCATCAGGCCTAGGAGCCCCTTCTCCATAGGAACCAAACACCGCCACTTTAACTTCCTCTTCTGTGAAGTCAGCTTCCAGAAGGTTATTTTTATCTCCAGCAACTTTCTCATCTGTCTCCCAGAACTCTTCATCTAATTTAACTCCACTGTTCTCTTCATAGCCAAACAGGGACTTATAAAAGTCTACAACATGATTTAGGAGCCTATCGTTATCCTTAACCCAATCATCAGGAGTGTCTAAACCTATAATCCTTTTTTTTCTTTTCCTCTGATTCGCCACTGCCTGAAAATACGCAGTGTTTGTATCAACTTCTTTGATCTCTCTGTCCCTAGACCGCTGTCTAACTCTAATCTCCTCTATTTTCCAGATATTCTCAAGCTCATTGTAGATAGCCTCCATTCTAGTTTTTTCTAACACATTCAGCCCACAATCCTCTTGTTTTATATCAAGTTTATCAAACTCCTCAAGGAGCTCTTTTTTCTTTCTTCTGATATCAGCATTAATGTTTAAGGCCCAACCTTTCATCTTTTTCCTCAAAGTTCTAATTTTACACTACCAGATGTCCATAGGGTCTTCATAAAGACAAGGTATCTCCCATGCTTTCGTCACCAACTCCTTAAAATCAGGCAGCTCAAGCCACCATTTTTCAAATCTAAAGATACGATTCTTCTTGGGTTCAACTATTCCTAAATTCAACACTAGCGGCACATGGTCACTACCAGCTCTAGGCCTAGCACTGACAAAAGCCAAAGGATACCTATTCTCAAAATTGGTTGTGCAAAAAATTTTATCCAACACCGCCATAATAAGCTGATGCTGATTGTTTGTCCAAGTAAAAGCCCTATGGGAGTTTTTCAATTCAATAAGCCCCCACTTATTAATCAGCTCTAACAAAGCATCCGCCCATTTCTGATTCACAATACCATTACTTTTTCAAGGGCACTATTGACCATATTGAAATCCCCACCAATGACAGTAGGACCCTCCTAGTTAACTAAGAGGTCCTCTAATTCTAACAGAAACTCATCTTTCCCTTCCTCATAGGGGGACCCATACACCACAATAAGCCTCCAAACAAAGTTATCAGTACAATTCTTAAAAACACCAGCTACACTATATTTTCCCACTTTCCAGGCAATATTATCAAACTTAGTATTATTGTACCCTACTAAGATCCCCCTAGCAGTACCATTAGCAGGTAAACATTGCCAATTGAAGCCACTGTTGACATAATTTAAAAAGGGCTCACTAAAGCTCTCTTTCTTGGTTTCGATAAACCCAACAAAGTCTAATCTATTATCAGGGACAAAATCAGTTATGCACTGTAATCTGCCTTCTTTATTAAGGCCTCTAATATTCCAAAATGCTCCTATCATTGGGATTAATTGGTCGTTTATGATGGGCTTTGCCTGTAGAGACAACCTGAGCCCATGTTTGATTTACATTTTTCCCCTCCTCCCTTAAGGGAGTTTTTCCATCAGTCATAACAATATTACTATCAATAGCTAAACTTTCTAAATTCAAATCACCAGGTAGGTTAGCTTGGGGATTATTATCCTCAAATTGTACTATATTATCCAACTCTTTAGTTTTCAATTGATCAATAACAACAACAGAAGACTGGGTATCAATACCCAAAGAGATGTTAACAGACTTAGCAGTAGATAATAATTCAGAGTTGCTCTTAAAAGCAAAGGACTGAATGGGTTTACCTTTCTCCAGATTGTGATATTTCTTCAACTCTTGAGCCTTCTGCATCATAGTATGTCCGTCATCCTTCCCCCTCCTAGGCCTAGGAACTCTCTCTGTAGGTCCCCATATAGTCTTCCTTTTCTGAATCTTTTTTGGTTCAGGATCTTCAACATAATGTGATAGTCCCCCTCCACACTCTTCACTGTAGCTTCCATGTCTAATAGATCACTTTCATCATCGGAGTCAGCCAACTCCATTTGTTTGAGCAAATTAGCACAGTCCTCAGGAACACCATCACTAGCCTGTCTCCTGAATTCCTCCCATCTAGAATGGTGAGAGTCTTCACTGAGTAAACTTAGAAGCTTGTTGCCCACCATTCTACATTCAGACTCTAGAATTTGTTCCTGGATAGGGGTTTGCCAAGCATTGCCCATCTCCATCTCTTCAGTTCTGCTATCCTTTGTGACACTACTCTCATCATTTTTGATGCAAAAACCATCAACATTCATTTCATAAGTCGCCACATCTTGCACCAGCCCACATAAAACCTGAGAACCAAGTTCATGAATGGTGAAAGGCGTATCCAGATTGTCAGATATCTTAGGCACCACATCCATCTCATCCAACCTCTCACACTGAATACTCTTTGGACTCAAGTCCCATATCGCCAACCATTACTTTTTCATTCACAGTTTCGGCATTAATGCCAATATCCTGAACACTATCAATCATGCTATTTGCTGTCAGCAGCTCTGACCTCATCCCACCCATTAGGGAAATCAGCAATTTTTTTGATTCGGTTCATTCATTAAGCTCTTAGCAGTCTTGAACCCACTACTTGGACCAGGTTTGGAAAAAGGTGTCCGCAAACCAGAACTCCCACTAGCCTTAAACTCTGATATGGGTGGCTTTTCTACACCATCGTCATCGTCACCTTCTCCATCACCATCATTTCCAAAGTCATCATTGTTACCACCATCTCCTCCATCACCATCATCACCGCCCTCAGGACCTTTGCCCTTGTTGTCCTCATCCTCTCTTCCTTCAACTTTTAGATGTACTACAAAGATCTCCTGGTTTATTTCAAACAGCCTATTGTCTGGTATCTTCGAGCAGTCTTTGCAAGACACCTTCACCCTGACTGTCTCATAGAAGGACTTGAAAATCAAGGACCAGTCCACATCTAGGAGCAGACCAAAGCTTGAAACAATATGAGCATAAACCCTCCAGTGATTTCATTTAGGTGGGATACCAGTCAATTGGACCCAAGCTTCCTGTAGCGTACTGTATGGCGTGAGTTCTCCTTTCCATTCCAAGACCTCCACCTGGACTCCCTGTTTCCTCAGATTGAAGGATGGATAGTTCTTGATATCAGCAACTCTCTTGTGATGAGGGAATCTGACTAGGAATTCATCTTGTTTCAGCTCCCTAATTTGCCAAGGCCACTCTTGACAATAGATATCAGCAAGTTCTTTTTTCAATTCAGCCAAAGAGATTTCTGCAGACTTGATTTTGACTATCCCATAATTTACCATATTCAGCCACTTTGTTGCCTTGGCATTTGGAACCTCCACGTGGTAGAAACCTAATCCCAGACTTGAACTGCCCATGTAAGCAGCAGCAGGGTGTTCTGATTTCCATGCCATACAATCATTCTTCGGCTTGGTACAACTCCCCACGAAATGCCCAGGTTTCCCACAATTTAAGCATATGAGCTTACGGTACCTTGGGTCAATCACAAAAGGAGGAGTCTCCACAGCATCAGGACCTTTTCCACGCACTGGTTGATTGCCCAACCTCACCGGAGGCGGCTGCACTTGTTGGCGCTGTTGTTGTTGTGCTTGAGGCCATGGAAAAGGAGGGGGCTGCTGCCACTGGACTTGCTGTCGGGGTGGAGGGCCTCCTTGATTTGTCTGCCTCGGCCCCTGTGGCGGCCACCCCCTCTGCTGATTTGGTGGTGGAGGAGGAGGGAGCCTCGTCTGGTTCTGGATCGACGGCCTTGGGCGTTGCGGGCGCTCAGGTGCCACACCTAGTGACCTTCTTCCATGGGAGCCTTGAGGACCTCAGCATAAGAACTCCTCCCCTCACCCGCACTCCACACGTCGATGAAGATGACGCGCACCGGCTCCTTTCTGAATCGCTCAAACCGATTCGCTCTGAAGAAATCCCTAGATGAGAAATTCTTCGACTCGAGCAAATCCTTCCGAATCCAGTAGAATTGGCTGGAGGAATTGGGATTGGCGCTGGTGGAATCCCCCCTAGTGTTGTGTTGTGGCGGCAACGGCGGTGGGGAGTCAATGGCCCATAGCTGCCTGAAGAATTCCTGGATCGCCTCGTCCCCTTCCAAAGTCGACACCACGCCAGCCCTATCCTCAATGGACTCTCGGACGCGAGATAATCTTTGTCAGGCAATCTTTGCTTCTATATTCCATACATAGATACTCCTAAAAATCCTTGCTATATCACGTTTTGCAGAATTCCTTTTCTTTGAAATGATGTATTTTCATCATTTCCAAATATAAATCTTCAAAAATTCTCTACATGGATGCATTCCTTTGAAAATTATTTATAATTTCTCTCACCCAAATTGAACCTAAATAATCTCCGGTGAAGGATTCAAATTGACACTTCAAGTTTGGTGCTTAGTCGTAATTTTCTCATTTTGCCTCGTGTGCGTGCATGAAACTATAGTAGTGGGAGAGCATATGCTACGGCGCCTTTTAAGGTGTGTTTGTTATGTCCAGCGGGCAGCGACCACATCATAGAGTGACGCACAAATTTTATTGCTACATCTATAAGCTATGTCATGTAAAATAATAACTCCACGGAATGATGGAGAGTCATGAGACATCTATAGTCTCGCCACTAAAATGCTTCAAGAGAAAACCAATCACGTATATTATACGGAGGACTGAAGATGGTACCAACTTCTCATGCCCTATGCCCTCGCGCGCCTTCATGATTTGGACCTTCGGTAAGAGAAAGAGTGGTGGGCTCAAAAATTAAAGGGTAAACCTAAATCGAGAGTAAGAAGGTCTTGTAATCCTGTTTCGTCTATGTTTACAAGCGTTACAACTTTTGTTAATGCGTATATTAAGGGGGTGTTCTCTCCTCCAAAATGGCTTCGGTTCCTCTATTTTCTACTGAAAAGCGGCTCCTGCAGCAAAATGATGACAAACCTCCTCTAGAGGAGCCGAAACCAGAAAGGAGCCCTACCAAACATGACATAAATATTACCTGTGTTGGCATTGCTCTTCTTCACACATTATTAGATCATTCTACAACCATGGACGTGTGTAATCTGATAGAGAACAGGGCACACTCTACGTGAACAAGTGCAGAAATACATATCCTTATTTGTATGAATGAATACGTCTAAATTGAGGGGTTCTCTCAAAATGGAGAAACACATGAATTAGTTCAATCTTACCAGAGAAACATATTTTTACATTTACCAAACATATAAAAAGTTAAATCTAAGTGAGATCCATTATCTTATAAAAACTCTAGAAAATGTTTTTCTACTATTGTGTTCCAATAACCCATAAGGCTAGCCCTTAGTGGGTGCTATCAAGAGAGAAAAGGGTCGGAAGGATGCATAGCATTGCAACTTTGGTAGAAGCGAAGTAGTTAGGGCTTCCCTAGCGCTCCAAATCACATAAAGAAGTGGTTTTTCATACATACATGGGAGCTTGCCAAAGTTGCGGTAGTTTCATCTGACAAAAAAGGGTAGCAATTGTTGGACGTGTATTGCAAGTTTGCAACTATGGGACATTAGTTAGGATGGAATGTACAAGACTAAAAGCTAGGAAAAAAGTACGTAGATGATGAGAGAGAGAGGTAGAGAGCCAAGGTCATGCAAAAGTATGTTGTAGAGCACACATCACACGGTTTGGACAATGATGGCTCTATTCTCTGTTGTCTATGTGGATATCAACTTTTTCATAGGGCTATTGAGGCTTCCCCAACGCAGGACAACAAGAGTACATGCTTCACCATTTTGTTTTGCTATAGCTAGACACAAGTAGGACTACTACCACTCCACTGCAAGCACATACCGAACTTACTCTCGCTTGTGGACGATCGTATCTCTCCCAAGGCAGAGCCCTGCAAGTCACATTGACACCTATAGAGCACCTAACTTTTACACACGCTAGCATTCAAACCTAGTTGGCTGCCAAAGCCACTAGCAAAGCAACTGCGTTGGGTACTATGTTGGGGCTGGCCTAATGGGTACTCTTGTGTTGGCCGTGCCCTGAAGCATATGAAAATAGAGAAAGCAACTGGTTCCAAGAAAAAGTTAATAACGGGAGGGGGAGAAAAATCATTTGCTTTGTTATCTATTATGCCGAGAGTTCCATGCATATGATGGTAAAGTGTGCTACAATTTGCCACGTTGGAGTATATTTTGATAAGCTAGATTTTGTAACTCACGTCTCATCTTAATATTACTTTGTGTTCTCAATCAATGCAAAAAGTTGTCCTAAGGCACCATACAAAGGTGTAAGGATGAAATGAGCACAGCTTGTTTGATTAGTTTCATCATGTCGGAACCTACGTATCTATTGGGATTAAATTGATTGATTTGACACACTTGTTTGCATCTTTTGGTTTTTATTTCAGGATTTTAATATCATCATTATTCTTTGAGTCGTAAACAACATGTTTGTCTTAGCGAGTGGAGTTGCAATGTTTTGTTCAAAAAAGTCTACGAGAAATTCCTAACGTTCCAATGGGAAACTCGATCGACAAAATTGTTTGTAATGGAAAACAGCTGGCAAGAAGTTTTCTTTTCCTTTCTTTTTTATCGCGTCGACGGATCACTGATGCGCTGATGGCAGCAAATGGTAGGAGCGAATCGCCGTTCAAACAAAATGGGCAAACGAGAAAATTTCGCGCACTTTCCTCCCAAAACAGCGCTCTGGTTGTCAGCGAGAAACGCGCCAGTCCATCCGATGACGACTACGGAGTACTACGTAGTACGACCAGAGCGCTCATGACTCTCGTCGAGTTCATCCTTTGGAGTTTGAACAGACTCCCTCCCGAATCTCAAGCCCAAATTTTGAATTGTCCCGCTCTCGCCTCTCCCTTCACCGCCTCCCCAACCACCGAATGCCACTGACACGCGGGCCAATGCTGCGCGCCGGACATGCGCCACACCATCGAGCAGTCGAGCCCATCTCAATCCGCCCATCCGCTCGGCGTGGAAGTGGGCAAAGTGGTTGCGCGGCGTTAAAACCCTCCTCCCCTGCTTTCCCCACCACCATACGCAATTATGCCTTCCCGCCTGTCCGCGAACTCCAAAGAGCCTCCCGTTCCGATCGGAAAGTTGGAACACTTTGGCAGCCGCAAAACCCTTGCCCTCTGCTGCTTCCTCTCCGTGGGGATATGACCCCCCATATACCCTCATGACTATACTTGGGCCGCACCTTTGAAGACGGTCCAGCCCAAGATAAAGACGTGCGACATACGACGTGCACCGCACAGATTAGTAATAGTATCAACTAGGCTATTCTACTAGTAACTCTGTCCCTTCGGTATATATAAGGAGGGGCAGAGGTCCTTTAGCAGACTAGGTCGAGAGGTCATCCGATCTACCAGATCACCACGATCTCATACCCAATCAATGCAATATACAGAGCACACGACGTAGGGTTTTATGCCACGCTGGCGGCCTGAACCTGAACCTGTATAAATCTTGTGTCTTGTGTCTCTGTAACCATCCGGTTCCCAATCACGTGCGTCCCTTCCGATCAATCTTCCATCTTAAGTCTACCCCTGGATTGGACCGTCGATAATATCTCATCGACAATTAGCGCGTCAGGTAAGGGGTGCGCGCTGATCATCTGGTAAACTAAATGAAAAAAATTTTCGTCAACGTCATCCGCGACGACTCAGCTTCCTGCGCGGCAGGCGTCCCTCGGATCAACGTCGTGTTCTCAACGGCGGCCGGTCCATCCAATTGCACGAACGGACTGCGACCGTGGGGGAGATCCAAATTAGCTCGATCACGGCGACACACGGCCACGACTCAAAGCAGACCAAGATTCGTACGTGTGTTTGTGCATATGCGTGAGCTACACGCGTGTACAGATTTGTTGCTCCTCCACCTCTCCAACGCGAGTTCGACTTCATCCAAACAAAAAGCTAAGTCGATTCTCTTGTTTCGATTGAATATGTTATCTATGATATACGTATGTATCTAGGTTTCCGCATATATCTACATGGATGTTGTCGACAGGGACTCGGTGACATCAATCGACCTTCGGCGTCCTGACCCGAGCCATCGACAGCACAACACGGCTCATGTCATCGATTGGTGTCCATCGCCAACTGCACATCATCAGTCTTCTCGCAAACGAATCTCATCACCTCGAAAGCTGGGTCAAGTGCGTGCCTCTCGTCGACGCCAGAGCACCAGAGTGAACTACGTCAACGGTAGCAACGTGTGTAGGAGAACACATCCCCCACCGGCACCGACCAGTCAGATCGGCCCCGCTCTGCTTCATCACAAGATGACGGGTACTAGGCCTCAATGGCAGCACGCATCTGATAAAGCTAAGTCGAGTTTATAATTTTCTAATCTAATATCCTATATATAGTACGTATCCGAAATCTACATATATGTATGCTTGTTTCAGGAGTTTGACTCATCGTCGTCCCATGTCGTCACACATTAGCGATATGGATCTCATCGGCTGCACAGGTGGTTAGCAAGAGGCGAGCTGTCGAGTTGCCCGGTGCTGTACGTGCAACAAAGCTAATAAGGAGTCCGTGAAGCCACGACGTTGGCAAGTGTACACCGGGAGATCGGACCCGTCCGGCAAGCTGTCTGACCACGTCAAGCGACTTTCGAACCTTGCAGCAAGCGGCAAGCGCCACGTCGAGCCGACAACACATCGACCATGATCGTCTGCTCGGCCACACCGTCTAATCGACCACGGCGTCAAACAAGCTAAGTATCAATATTTTAATTAATTTTTCAGCGATCCTCGTATACACGTTTTCACCATACAACTTTGTATTTCCGCACCAATTTATTATACATACGCCCTGCATAAGTCACAATTAAATTTTGTTTCTGTCCGCCAAGAACGGCTTGACGAGGCACTGCGTCTTGATCCTCTTACGATGTGTTATAGCTCCGCGCTACATAACACTAGGAGATTCGGCAGTCGCTCTCTAACGGTACTAGGTACCTAGTGATCCTGGTGGTTCTACGCTGTTCACTAGCGCATCCCTATGTCACCTAACAGAGTTAGCTCACTTCGAGGGTGGGAGCAAAACTTAATTTTCGATATTTTTTCTACGACAACATGCGTACTTAAAAATACATCAACCTGTTGATTCTCTCTGGAGATCAATTATTTATACATCATGTACCACCGCTCTTCATGTTTATTTTTCAGGGACAAGGTTCGGTTGCCGAACACACTCTGTACGCTCGGGGACTGGATCAAGGATCATCGTCCAGGTGGTCATGCCACTTGGCACTTGGACTTAACATCCAACCAGTTGGTCCAACTGCTCGTCGCCACGGCTCGGTGCCGCGCATTGCACAGCCTCATCTCCGACCACGCTGCTCGGGGACTCATCATCGTCGCCTCGGCTCGATGCCGCGCACTGCACAGCCTCGTCTTCGACCTCATGCTGCTCGGGGACTCGTCATCGTCGCCTCGGCTCGGTGTCAAGCATCACACAACCTTGGCTCCGTGCCATGCGCCACATAGCATGTGCTTCGTTCAGGACTTACCTGGGGATTGCGCATTTGACTTGCCACCCAGAGGTGTCTACGGAACAGTGGTTCTCGGTGTCCCTCGACCCGATCGAGCCTGAGCTATGTTTCCTAAGCAAAAGGCCATAGGTTCATACCTAGGATTTTGCATCAACTCATCATTTGGCACTAACTACAGACCAGTTAGTGTTGTGTTAAGTTTTTTCTTAAAAGCTCGATGCAACATTTTCCATCTTTCATCAAGCGTGGGGACTACGTGGGCGCACGTCACCTCGCGGTGACTGGGCCTATCCTTTTCTGGATTGTTCGCATTAGCATCCCAATGATCTCTGTATCACGTGTTAACGTGGGTCCACATCCCAGAGACGTGAAAAGTTTTTTTCTTTTTCTCAGAGCACCACGCATCTTTTAACAGGCCACCTTCTTTGACAGAAGCCGTGGTCGGGAGCAGACTTACAAACTCCTCGGGATGAAGCTGGTCGGCACTACGTGGTCAGCATCGTCGCTGGTCGGGACTACGTCGAC
>CM041628.1:84908758-85051398 GCA_023333625.1 Bothriochloa decipiens
GTCGGCACTACGTGGTCAGCATCGTCGCTGGTCGGGACTACGTCGACTACATCTTCGCTGGTTGGCACTACGTGGTCAGCATCTTCACTGGTCAGCACCACGTGGTCTGCATCTTCACTGCTCAACATAGGACAAGATTGCGACTCCTTCAAGATACATGGTGCTCGGGGACTAGCTGTGGGGATATGATCCTCCTATACCTTCACGGTTATACTTGGGTCGCACATTTAAAGATGGTCCAGCCTAAGATGAAGACGTGTGGCACAAGAGGTACACCGCACAGATTAGTAATAGTACCAAATAGGCTAATCTACTTGTAACTCTGTCCCTTCGACATATATAAGGAGGGACAGAGGTCCTTTAGTAGACCAGGTCGGGAGGTCATCCGATCTACCAGATCACCATGATCTCATACCCAATCAATACAATATACAGAGCATAGGATGTAGGGTTTTACGTCACGCTGACGGCCTAAACCTATATAAATGTTATGTTTTGTGTCTCTGTAACCATCCGGTTTCAATCACGTGCGCCACTTCCCATCAATCAGCCGCCCATGATATCTCATCGACGCCCTCCTCCTTCTCCTCCTCACCACCCGTCTCCGATCGTTGATCTGGCCACCGACGCCAATGTCCATGGACCCGGCCCTCCGTCGCCGCCGCCGCCGCCGCCAACCGAGCCAAGGCGGTCGTTGAGGGAGCGCGTCAAGTCCGCCGCCGTAGCGGAGGCTGAGATGTCCTCACGCGCCTCAAAATGAGCGCGCCAGCGCAGGGCGGGGACGGGGAAGCGCGGCCCTGATGCCCATGCACAAATCGAGGCGGAGCTCGGCGAGGCCAACGATTGCGACGCGCCAATCGGCGATCGCGTCCAGAGCGCGGCGTCGAAGGAGAGGCCGTGTAAGCGGAAGAGAGCGACCAAGGAGAACGCGGAGGAGAGGCGCGGCCCTGATGCCCGTGCACAAGTCGAGGTGGAGATGGAGGTCGACGGGGCTGATGCCGATCGTGGCGTGCCAACCGACGACCGCGTCCAGACCACCGCGGCGAAGGAGAGGCCGCGTAAGCGGAAGAGAGGGGCCAAGAAGATGGCGGAGGAGCAGCGGCCAGCGGCTGCTGATGATGACGTATGCGCGGAGGAGCCGGACTCGGAGCAGATGTCGATGGAGGAGGCGGAGGTGGACAAGGAAGCGGCGGAGGAGGAGGCCAAGGCCAGAGGAGGATCGTCGGCGGAGAAGGCAGCGGTGAGGAAGTGGGCGGCGCTGCCAAGCAAGGAAAGAAGGCGGATGCGACGGAGGACCACTTCGTCGGGGAACCGGTGCCCGACCATGAGGCCAAGCAAAGATGGCCGGAGAGCTACAAGGCCAAGGTAAGGCGACATTTCTCGCAGCATGCAGACTTGTTATTCATATCCAGATGTCATTTTTCCTGCTCAGAAATATGTTTAGGATACTCAGTTTCAATTGAATCAGGGTTTACCTGCTTGTTGTGTTAGATTAGTTTGTAGTTTATGTGTAGTTCTTGCGTCTTTCACTGGATCAAAATTGTGTGTAGTTGAAATGTGTACATGTGAGATTCTATGAGAGAGCGCCAAAAGTTAACTGTATTGTGTATTCACTATTCTGAGCTATCTCTTGAAATAAATGCATCATCATTACCATGTCATCTATTTTTATCACTTCTCATTAGGTGGTAGTATGAACTACAACCGATAAATTACTCTCATGTTTCTCATGGAGTAGCTTGGAAAACTGAAACTAATAAGAACAACTTTTTTTACAGGGCCCTGATGTACTTGCTAAGCGGTATGTCATGCTACACCTTTTGCGCTGCTCTTAAAAGAGGATTCTTTCATAAGCATTGCTAATGTAAACTAGAATGTATTTATGCAGCTGTGGTGAGGACGAAGAACTAAAGGCCAGATGCCATTATAGAGCTGCTAATGTGGATGATGTGATCTATCACCTAGATGATGACGTCTATGTCAAGGTTACTCCATTTACTTTGCATTGTTCCCCCTCCCACCACTCTGTTCTGTTGCTACTTCGTTTCCTTTTTTGTTATGCTATATTTATTACAAATGTAGGATCATCATTTCTGTAAATCATCATGCATTCATTTTGTGATTAGTTACATGAGCTTGCTTGTCATGCAATTGTCGAGGACCTAAGGAATTTATTATGCATCATAACACATTATCCTTGTATTTGCCCCATGCTTGTATTTGTAATATTCTCCTGGTGGTCTAAATGTTTATGATAGGATGAATTTCAAGTGCGCTTTTACTTCTTAAGCAAACAACCTCATTCCTTTTTTTTATCTCACACAATAAAGTTTTATTCAGGACCTCAGGTAGTAAATAGACATGTTGTGGACCTTTTCTTTTAGTGGGCTTCAATACATGATATGGTTTTATGAATTCATCTGGAATTTCTATTTAGTCTTTGTTATGTTATTAATGTTTGCCTTGATTCTTATTCTGCAGGCTGGTCCCAACGAGGAAAATTACATTGGACGGATTACAGAGTTTTTTGAAGGACTAGATCATGGATTTTATTTCACATGCCAGTGGTTTTTCTAGACAACAGACACTGTAGGTGGCAAGCTGTTTTGCCCATTTCTTAGAAGGGACCATGTGTGACAATGACATTTCTTTGTAGGTTATCTCACCAAAACTACTAAAAATTCATGACCACAGGCATGATGAAAAGAGAGTATTCCTTTCAAAGGAAAAGAATGATAACATGATCGAGTGTATAGTCTCAAAGGTTAAGATCATTCATCTTAATCCAAATGTG
Organism: Bothriochloa decipiens; assembly: GCA_023333625.1. Taxonomy (NCBI): domain Eukaryota; kingdom Viridiplantae; phylum Streptophyta; class Magnoliopsida; order Poales; family Poaceae; genus Bothriochloa; species Bothriochloa decipiens. Next base: position 84,911,553 of record CM041628.1, read on the forward strand.
AGTGCCTTCATTTTCGTGCATGTTTTTTCATACTTGCTCCATGTTATTGCTCATGTTTGCTCTGATTTTTTTAATGTGTTTTCTTCCTGAACTAGGTATCAAATAAAACTCAGTCCATTAAAGATTGGGACTTCTATTATGACATGTCTTATTCAGTTGCATATTCAACATTTGCAAATCTGCCTGCAGGTAACAGTTTTTATATAGTATTTCTAATTTCTGATTGATATTTTAGTCATCACAGATCCACCAATTTCTGATTCAGAAAGACTTGGATAGAACATGTGGATATGTGATGATTAATTTGGAGATGAATGTTTTATGTATCATGTTATTAAATTTTGCTGCTTGCATTGTTCTGCCTATTTTTTCTTTCTATTTATTTTGAGGGAGTTGCTCTCTTGTAGATAATGATGGTGTTTCAAGCAGTGAAGCTTCAAGCATTTCAGATGATGCTGTTGATTCTTCCAAGGAAACACTAGCTTCTAGCTTTCAGGCATCATCTGATGTACACACAAAGAAAACATCATTGCTGGATCTTTACTCCGGATGTGGCGCCATGTCGACTGGGCTTTGTCTTGGTGCTGCGCTGTCCAACTTTAAATTAGAGACTGTATGTACCGTGCATACAATTTGTCAGATATTTGTATATTTATTAGGTGCCACTGAAGATATTTTCTACTGGGAACGCTAATATTTGCTTATTTGTGCAGCAATAGGCTGTTGACATCAACACATATGCTTGTGAGAGACTTAAGTATAACCACCCACGGTCAAAGGTTTTCCTTTCCACTGTCAAACTGCTACCGAGTGGCTTACCTGCTTAGAGTCCACTATACAGACATCATGACTAGTGCTTTGTACTTCTCTTTTGAAGGTGCGAAATGAAAAGGCTGAGGATTTTCTTGCCCTTCTTAAGGAGTGGGATGCACTTTGTAAGAAATATGTTGTCCAGAAAGACACTATGTTGGAATCTGAAGTAGCCCGGTCCTTAACTGATGATGAAGATGAACCTCTTTCAGAAGACACGTATGAGGTTGAGAAGCTTCTTGATATCTGCCATGGTAATCCAAATAGCAGTGGAAAAGTTGGCCTATGGTTTAAGGTACTCAAGATTTGACTGTATGCACATGTGTTCGCTTTGGGAACTCCGGAGTTCATTCTTTTGTATTCCCTCCGTTCCAAATTATAAGATGTTTTGAATTTTCTAGATATATTGCTTTTACTATGCATTTAGACATAGTGTACATCTAAGTACATTGCAAACACTATGAATCCAGAAATATCAAATGTCTTATAATCTTGAACTTGGGGAAGTATTTATCTTGTTTTTAATATTTTGTATTGGTTACTTGAAACATTTTCATAAAGAGTTATGATCAGAGTTATGATACATGGGAGCCAATTGATGGCCTTAGGTTGTGTTTAACATTTTTGTTTTTTATATTATGTTTTGTGTACATTGTCTTATGCATTATACATGATTCAGGGATTGCCTCGATTGTATTGAAGATTTTGTACAAAGAGGATACAAGGAATATATTTTGCCCTTGCCTGTAAGTATTTGTGTTTTCTTGTTTGTTTCGGGCACCTTTGATGTGTTATTTAAATGTTCTTCCCATTCCAAAGGGTGTGGTAGAACCGACCAATTTATTAGAGCACAAGCACATAATTCATCATTAGGACAGCAAACTACATGATTGAGACCTAATAAACCCGGTAGTCATACCAAAATCTCGAAGGATTTCAAACTTCCCGGCACGACCAAGATCATAATAGTTTAGCGTTCACCATTCACAACGTACATGGTTCGCACATAGTTTAAAACATCGGAGTATGAATAAAGTTATTACAACCCAAGTTCAAATTCGGAAATAAGCGGAAGCGATTTAGTTCAAATCCACACACACACTTAGTTCAAATACAGTGCCAGATTCTTGATCAACATCCAACAAAAGCATTAAGTAGAGAAGAGTGACCATGCCCAAGGTCTAGTCATCTCCCAAGGTGGGATAGAAGCAGTTCTGACAATATCCATAAAACATCTCACCATCTGTAAAAACATGGGAAATAAAACCCTGAGTACGAGAATGTACTCAGCTAGACTTACCCGTCATAAACAAAAAATAAAATTGACTCCAAGGAGTATGCAAGGCTGTAAGTAGGATAGCTGACTCATTTAATTGCGGAAAAGTTTGCATTAAGGAAACAATTATTAAGAACCTTCTAGCAATCTATTTTAATCTGATTATCCTTATCATGCTACGTTAGCACCTGTACTAAACAAGCATGGTAATAATTATTCAACAAGAATAGTGACCAATTTCGGTTGAGTATCTTTCAATCTCAACAGCTCAACCATCTCATCTCTTGTTCAAGTTCTTACTACGATGCCGCTGCTCAAGTCAAGTGTTCACTGTCCAGGAACGATGGCGATTATAATCGATTACTAACCAGCTGGCGGGTATTCCTCACACAAACCACACTCACCAGCCACGGCGAGCTACAGATCACCGACATTCAATTCGGGAAAAGCGCGAGATCAACAGGTACCATCGTATCCAGGAATCGCCCGGCTGCCTTATTTAGGGCGACCCTGACCTCGGACTTACTCTCCGCGTAACCTGTGGTCCCTCATCTTCACCAATACGATGCATACAGCAGGTCGACTCTCGGCCCAAATCAAAATTAGGCTTCGCGGTCGGAATGACTTATCCTTCCAGCTAAATGTAAGGCATAAATTCAATATGACTTGAGGACGTACAACGGACGGGGTCCTAGTTCGACACAGACGGGATAACCTCACCGAACCTCCAGTTTAGTCTCAACACCAATCCCGCCCGGTCTCGATTTATTATCTCCACATGGTTATCCAAGATAACAATGTATTCAACCATTCTAAGTCACCACCTATAACTCGCGGATGACAGGAAATCACCCGACTTCTACCGATCTAGTTAAGCAGGGCTAAGCAGATAATCGCACCTGAACCTAACAGGGTTGAAGTGTAAACAGTGGCAAGGAATATAAGTAATGCAGCACAGTATAAAACAACGCCTATACTTAATGCATCAAACAAGTAAATGACTCAAATTAGATATTTTACAAACCACAGGGAGAATGCTCCGGAGCTTGCCTTTCAGGAAAGAGCTGGGCTGGTGGTCGGGACACTCCGAAAGATCAGCTTCAGGATCCACTTCTGCTGCTACTTCCCGCACCAAAGCTTCCTGCTGGCCTTCCTCTTCGGGTGCTCCGGGAACTACCGTTTCGAGCTCTGACAATCCTGTATGATGCATAGTGCGTATGAATACCATGTATACGTAGAAGTACAATGTTGATGCTAATGGTGAATGAATGCTCAGCTAAGATAAAGGATATGATTCTAAAACATATAAGATAAGCACATGTCATCCGCATTCTCTTCTACCGACCATTCTTAAACAAGCCTCGCATTACAATTTTACTCGCACACTATAAGGAATTATAAATAACCATTGTTTCACACACTACACTCTACTAAACCAAAACCAATAACAGATTACACATATCACAAATAGTATAAAAAACATTTTTACACACATGAAATGATAACTTTAAAGCATTATTTATTATTGAAAGAAATCAGGGTATAACTACAATATGACTTTAGACTACTCAGAAAATTCTATAAAAATTATAGAAGCTTAAGCATACCCAACAAAGACTACCATACAAATTTTAGGTCAAAACAGTAAGTACTTTATCCTACACAAAAATGATAAGGCAGCACAATTCATTGGGCATAAAATACTTTGTACATAAAAATATATCAAACAATAGATCTCAGAACATTCTTAGCTCTAGATTGACATAAAAACATCCTCCAAAAAATTTCATGCACAAATTCCTTATATTTTATTTATTATGAATTATTTATCACCTAATGGAAATAGGCACCATAATTAGACAGAGCAAACTTTCCACATGATATAATCTTATAACATTTTTCACAGATAGAGCATGACATAAGAAGACTAACAAACTTGGTCTCACATTTTTTTGAGCAACAGAGAATTACTTATGCATTTTCTAAGATTAAAGCAATTAATAGAGATAAATAAATCTATACAAAAAAGTATCACAAATTTTAAATTTCATATTTTTCATGCATAGAGCTTCTCATAAGAAAAATACTGCAAGTTGAACCAACTCATTTGGATGAAAAATGAAGAAGTTATGAATTTTCAAAGTTTTAAACAAAATCTGGAATCAGATTTCTGAAAAGAAAAAGAAAAATGCTTTTGCACCGAAGACCCTGAGTTTACCGAAAATCCACTAAGCCCGATAAAAAAGTTCTCTGTGTCTGGCAGTTATGCACGAAGAACCTTGACTTTTGTCGTATTCTAGGGCGAGGTCCTTGCACAGAGAGGGGTTAGGTCGCCGGCGTCGGCGCGGCTTCGCCGGCCGTTGCCGGGGTTCTCCGGCCAAATGGAGCAGAGGGGAAGCACGAGCGGGTCTAGGCAAGTCGATCTAGGGTTCTATTGAGGGCGGAGCACAGCCGTGGCGGCTTCGGCCACGCGCACGCCGGAGCGGCGGCTCCCCGGCTGACGGCGGGGCCAAATTCGGCGAGAGGTGACCCGCATTGGCTCCATTAGCTAGGGCTATAGCTACTATTCGATGAGGTGCACCTAACGCTGGAGGAAGGGAAAAGAAATGGCAGCCCAATCACCGGGGCCACGGCGGACCGCGAGCTCGCGGAGCCTCGGTCATGGCGACGGACGGCAACACGCCCGATTGGGCCATACCTCGGGCTCGGCTTGACGAGGTGAGGGCAGCAGAGGATGGAGCACACGCGGACGAGCTCGATGGCGGCTTCCAGGAAGAAAATGGCATGGTGGTGGGCAAAAATGGCGGCGGCGGACGATGGCGACGCCGGCGAGCTGCGCTGCGGGAAGGAGAGAGGTGGGGAGAGGGGGAAAATGGAGCGGAGACAGAAAGGAGGAAGCGGCCGCGGTCGCTTTAACGTGGTCGGAAGGGTCGCTGCCGCCCTGGACCACCGGTGGACGTGCACCACGCGGAGCGCACGGGCTGGACGACATGGGCGGTGGCCGGCCATTCCCTGACGGCTTTGACCAACCGTCACTAAAAAGCTATTTTCATGATCTCTAATACAAACTTTTCTATCCTATAACTCCCAAACCAAGCCAAATTAGCCAAAACTTATATTGAAAAAAATGTAGCTCTAGAAGAGTAGAACATTTCATCTATACAAAGTTTGGCCAGATTCTGCATAGATTTTGAAATACAAAAATCTAAAGAAAATACCCCTTAAATCCCTAAAAATGGAAAAACAGCCCCCAAATCTGCCCTTTTTCAACATTTTTGAACATCTTCCAGGTATTTTCATGAAAAGTGGTAATAACAACTTTTGTTCCTTATGAAATTATCTACAAACTTTATTTAGGGTGCACACACATGCAAGCACTCTAGCTACCATTTTCAAATTAGTCAAACAAAACCACCTTCATGGTCCACCTTGGTCAACCATGACAACAAAGCTTAATTAACCAAAACCATGAACATAAACCTAGGTTCATTTAGTGTCCTAATCATGTCTAGGTTACCTTGGAGGTCATCAAACACCAAACACTCATACCACTTATCCAATTCATGTGAAAGGCAAGCATAATTTGAATAATCAAGCATGATACATGAAATGACAATCAATCTTTTTATTAATGCTATGCATAATGATGCTTATGCTTAAGAATGCAAGTGATTATGCATGCTTAATACCTTGGGTGTTACAAAGGGCACTGTTGATGTTATCTGTGGAGGTCCTCCTTGCCAAGGCATTAGTGGATTTAACCGATTTAGATCACATGAGGATCCACTGAATGATGAAAAAAACAAACAGCTCGTTGACATCGTGAAGTATTTGAAGCCCAAATATGTTCTCATGGAAAATGTGGTGGATATATTAAAATTTGCTGATGGATTCCTTGGGAAATATGCATTGAGTCGGCTTGTAGCCATTGATTACCAAGCTAGGCTTGGGATGATGGTCACAGGATGTTATGGGCTACCACAATTTAGAGTGCGCGTATTTATCTGGGGAGCTCTTCCATCAATGTTTGGATACACTAGCTCTTTGTTATTTTACTTGCTATATTACAGAGCATGGTTCAATAACGATGTATGTCTTTGCAATTTAGGTACTACCAAAGTTTCCGTTGCCAACCCACGATGTTGTTAAGCGAGGAGTAGTGCCAAATGCATTTGAGGTAAGAGACTAACCAAACAACCACCAAATTTCTTTTGTGGACATTGTCTACTTACTATATGTCACTTTTGCAGCAAAGTGTGGTAGCATATGATGAAACAGAAGCTCCACGGTTGAGGAAAGCTCTTACCCTTGCAGATGCTATATCCGATTCACCAGAGGTTAGTGATTTATATTTTACCTTGTCTTTAAGGAATTCTGCTTAAACATTTATGGTATTCTTTTCTGTTTGCACTATATATATTATTTTCTACAGGTTGGAAACCATCAGACTGAAGATGTGATGGATTTTATTGGTGGCTCTAAGACAGAATTCCAACGCTTCATCCGGCTTAACTGTAAAGGTAAGCCACCAAGTGTGCCAATTGAACTTGATAACCATAGAACAATAAGAGACCATGTGTAATCATTATTACTTGTATTCATAAAGTGATTTTTTTCATTCAAAATGTTCAGTTGGTGGGTAGTTTTGATATCGCCTTTTGCCTTTTCTTTACCATTTGATCACTTTTGCATACTCTATTTATTATATTGTTATTCTGAAAACTCTGCTATTGTTCTAAGCCATGATGGACTACTCCTTCAATGGAGAGGTCGATTCTGGCGAAGGTAAACTATTTGATCATCAGCCTCTAAGATTAAACGATGATGATCATGAGCGTGTGCTGCAGATTCCTCTTAAAAAGGTTAGCCAGTGATGATGAATAGCATACTATCTATTGTTTGTCATGTCAAGTACCCTCTTAGCAATTATTGCATTTTAGGGGGCCAACTTTTGTGACCTCAAAGGTGTCAAGGTTGGTATCACAATACTGTGGAGTGGGATCCAGACGTTCCTTGTGTATTTCTGTCATCTGGGAAGCCTTTGGTACCTACGTCTACTCTGCTATGTTTCATTAACTGTAATGTTATTGGTTCCTCTTGTACTAACCATAGTTGTTTCTCTGGTTAGGTGCCTGACTATGCTATGTCCTTCATCAAAGGGAAATCAGTGAAGTAAGTGTACTCAATGAAACTTCATGTTTATTCTATTAGAATTAGAACTTGGTCCGTAACACTTATTTATGCTTTGCAGACCATTTGGACGCCTGTGGTGGGATGAAATAGTTCCCACTGTTGTTACCAGAGCTGAGCCTCACAATCAGGTCAGACTAAGAAATCCGTTATATATCTACAGTAGGAAGCCTGTTTTTTCTGATGATTGAGCCTGGATGATCATGATCTTTTGCAGATTATTTTGCATCCCAGTCAAGCTCGAGTTCTGACCATCCGTGAAAATGCAAGGTTGCAAGGTTTTCCTGATTTTTACAGACTGTTTGGCCCAATAAAGCAGAAGTAACTTTCTCTACCATGTTCACATCAGTTCGGCTGAACATACTTAGTTGTTCCTTGTTTATGCTTTGAAGCTGGTCTTATTGTGGTGTGCGTTTGGGTGTAGGTATATGCAGGTTGGGAATGCTGTTGCTGTTCCGGTTGCACTTGCTCTGGGTTATTCTCTTGGAATGGCATACATGGTAGACTGGATGGAGATGGACCACTGTTCAAGCTGCCTCAGAGCTTTACGATAACTCCTGTAGTGTTTTCAGGAGGTGAAGATGCAGATACCAAACAAGTGCTTGATTGATAATTTAGTTTGTGCAGCTAAATTACGTCCATCGATATGATCTGATATAATCTTCTGTCAAAACTGGCAGCATTTTGCTGGCGAACCCTATTTTTTTGTAACATTATTAGAATCAAAATGATTCCATCAGAAATTTTGCCTATGAAATTCCCTGCTTTATTTGATACCTGCAAAGGTATCACTGATTCCACCAGAAATTTTGCTCACTTGTTTCAATGCTGGAGCTGGTGACTATTGTTTGTGAGAATTATTGACAGTTGGTTGCAATTTTAATGGTCGACTCCGTGACGAAGCTGAGTCATATGCTCTGCATCTGTGGACATCTTCTCTTAAGACGATTTACGCACCAAAAGGAGGGCAACCAGCGTGTCCACGTCGCCCGCTTTTTCCGGCCGTTCGATCGGGCACACGGACGGCCTAGATCTGGCGAACCCCGTCCATTTTGCAAAAAAGCCCTTGAGCTTTTCAGAAATAGGACAAAAGCCCATGCCGCTATGTGGGCCGGCCTGCCACCGATTCCAACGGATCGGGAAAGAAAAACGAAATTTGCTCAAAAAAAGGGAAAGAAGAATGAAAACCTAACCCTAAATTGAACAAGAACCGAGAGGATGGTGCAGAGGGCTTCGTACCTGGGGCCCCGGCCCTCCCGTCAACGCCGCCGGCCATCACCATTGCCGGCGCGCGGGAAGAACAGGACCGCCGCGTCGGCGAGGTCGCACTGCTGAGCGGCCTCCGCCTCGCGCGGTAAAGGGCACCACGCCTGACAGCTAATCTGTCGATCAGCCTAGCTCCAATGGCCGCCAGCATCCCTTTAGGCACTGAGGCTAAAAATGGAAGAATTACCAAGGACGGCAACGGCTTTCGTCGTGGAAATGTGGCATGACGGTGCGGTGGAGGTTGGGCAATGTGACGCTTTGAAGCCTACTTCCCTTTCCTCCGTCTCCGTGGTTCGGTTTCAACCCCTTCGCTTCTTCCGCAGAAGAACAAGGAGAAAAGCAAGGTACGCCATGAGCGCGTCAACGAACTAATGTTCTTGCCCTTTTTGCGCCTCTGATCTTGGCTCCGCCGGCATTTGCATTGCAGGGGTTCATCACACCGACGGGAGGAGGAGGTGCGCCATTCCAATCCAACCCCGGCCCACCCTCTAGAGGGTGGGGACGTGGGGTGGATCATCCTCCTCGCCTCGCCGCCGGGAGAGAACTCCATCCCCGTTGAGGCGTTAAAAATTCATTAATCATGGCCACGCCACTAGAAGGATTGGGATTGCCCGCTCCATCTGATGACGACACGTCGTCGCCGTCTCCTTCCGACTCGCCGCCCGAGTCATCGGACTCGGGCTCGCCGCCGCCGCCGCAGTCGCCACCCACACCGTCCGTGTCGCCGCCACCGGCGCCTGCGCAGAATAGCAGCGCGTTGTCACCCCCGGCGCCTGCGGCCAGACGCACGCCGCCGGCGGCGCCGTCAAGGGACTCTCCGCCGTCACAGCCGGCTCCGAAGCGCAGCGGTGGTGACTCCGACAAGAGTAGCCGCAGCAAGAGCGGGAGCAGCAGCAGTAGCAACGGGTTGTCGCAGATGGGTGTCATCCTGGCCGACGTGGTGATCGGGGTCCTGGCCTTCGGCCTGCTCATGTGCATCGCCGCGTGCGTGTGCTGCGCCAAGAAGAAGAGGAGGAAGAAGCCCCCGCACATGAACATGCCGTACTACCCCGACGAGCACGGTACACGCTGCATGCTGACCCAAGACATGCAAACAATGGCGGCGAGAGTGCGGGCGGAATAACAGCTGACAATGGCGTGCGTGCGTGCAGGGAACGTCTTCTACGCAGCGAACAGCATGCCCAAGTGGCAGAGCAGCGCGATGGACCACGGCTGGCACGCGCCGTACTCGCCGGCGAGCGGGGACATGAGCGGCTCGCACGGGCAGGTGCCGCCGTCGCCGGGCATGCCGTCGCTGGGGTTCTCCAAGAGCTCCTTCTCGTACGAGGAGATGGCGGCGGCGACGGGCGGCTTCACGTCGGCGAACGTGCTGGGGCAGGGCGGGTTCGAGTACGTGTACAAGGGCGTGCTCGCGGGCAGCGGCAAGGAGGTGGCCGTGAAGCAGCTCAAGGCCGGGAGCGGGCAGGGCGAGCGCGAGTTCCAGGCCGAGGTGGATATCATCAGCCGGGTCCACCACCGCCACCTCGTCACCCTCGTCGGCTACTGCATTGCCGGCTCCTCCCAGCGCCTGCTTGTCTACGAGTTCGTGCTCAACAATACCCTCGAGCACCACCTCCACGGCCAGTACGCCGGCATCATTGAGCTTTTCCGTCCTGGACATTCTGATTGCTGGTTGTGATGCATGAGTATGCGTGGTTGGTGCAGGGAAGGGCGTGCCGGTGATGGAGTGGCCGAGGAGGCTCGCCATCGCCCTCGGCTCCGCCAAGGGCCTGGCTTACCTGCACGAAGATTGTAAGCTCCAAATCTGTTTGTTTGACGATTTCTTGCTAAAGTATCCCGTGTTCATCTTTGACTGTTTTCCTTGCTAATGACAATGTGCATGGTGAAACACTAATTAAGGCCACCCCAGGATCATCCACCGTGATATCAAGGCGGCCAACATCCTTTTGGACGAAAATTTCGAGGCCAAGGTACGCGTTTTACTGATGAACAAACAAAAAAAAAAATGACCGACAGGATCACCTCGAGTGAATTTGTAACTCGTGCGCACTGGTACGTCTCAGGTCGCGGATTTCGGACTTGCCAAGCTGACCACAGACACCAACGCGCACGTCTCCACGCGCGTCATGGGAACTTTCGGGTAAGCAAGAACCATGCCGCGGCAACGGCAAGCGTGCATCGGCGACACTCGAAGGATGCATCAATCAAAAAAGAAAAAGGTCCCTGGATCACCGATCGGCCGTTTGCCTGTGTATATGCGCGCAGGTATTTGGCCCCGGAGTACGTGTCGAGCGGCAAGCTGACCGACAAGTCGGACGTGTTCTCCTTCGGCGTCATGCTCCTGGAGCTCATCACCGGCAAGAGACCGGTTGATCCCTCGAACTACATGGAGGACAGCCTGGTTGACTGGGTACGCACGCTGGCCTCCCTCCCTCCCTCTATGTGTCGTGTTGTGTTGCCTTGCATTGCAGCTGCCTCTGCATCCGCTCATGCAATGCAAGCGTTCGCACGCCTACTCGATTCTCACACGTTCGCGGCGATGGTGCGCAGGCGAGGCCCCTCTTGGCGCGCGCCTTGTCCGAGGACGGAAACTTCGACGAGCTGCTGGACCCGCGGCTGGAGAACAGGGTCAACCGGCTGGAGCTGGAGCTGGAGCGGATGTGCGCCTCTGCCGCCGCTGCCGTCCGCCACTTAGCCAAGCGACGGCCCAAGATGAAACAGGTGAATTTCATCTTCGGCTGCGAAATGATGGGAGACATTCGAGATTACCATGAATTAACTGTTTCGCCCTCTGACCCCGGCCGTACGTTTCTGCAGATTGTTCGTGCTCTGGAAGGGGACGCGTCGCTGGACGACCTGAACGAGGGGGTGAAGCCAGGGCAGAGCATGATGTTCAGCTCCGGCTCCGAGTACGACTCCGGCGGCGGCAACTACGCGTCCAACATCAACAGGTTCAGGAAGGTGGCCTTCGAGAGCAGCGAGTACAGCAATGACTACAGCGGGACGAGCGAGTACGGCGCTGACTCCGAGGATGCGGCGTCCCGGCGGCAGCAACATCGCTGATTGCTTCGAGGGGCGCCTGAGACCTCGCCAATATGCGTGTGCGATGAATGTGTGATGTACAAACGTACAATACTAGTGTCAAAGCGCGTGATTTCGCGCGCCCGTGAGGTTACTAGGCTAAGCTAAGCTAATTTTATATGGATACGGCTGTTTGGCCATGCTGATTACAACTACCATGCTTTAATATGTATCAAAAGAAAACTCAATATATTAGGTATGGTCAGGAGTACACACGTGTAGGACATAGGCTATTAGTTTCATAGCTCGCCTTAAATTTACATACATAGAATAACTGTTTCATACGTTCTTAATCTTTACCTAATATTTAATTGCAACAATTTCTATCTGCCAACTCTTCTTCCGCCAACCCCCAAAGCAGTCCGTTTCTTAAAAAAAATTCCCATCGAAGTCCGTTTCTTCTGTGAAAAGACTTTGCCCGTCCGCGTTGTAGTTCCATTGTGTCTTACTTTTTTTCTCCTGTTTCTTCTATAAATAAATTCTTCTCAAACAAATAATTATTTAATCGCTAAGTTGTTGTAATATAATTACAACATGATCCACCAATGATCTAACTAATCAAATCATGACTAAAATCTTAACCAGTTTGACCCTCCCCCACATTTTTTGCCGTCAAAAAAAAAAATCTTCAACCAGTTTGTCATCCATAATCTATATTTACATGCACAGGATATTGAAGAAAATTTCTTACTTCGTTCCTTCTAGAAACTCAACTAAAACATGTTAGGTTTCAATCAATATGAATTCAGTTCCCATCCCTGTCCGTTTCAATTTCCTTTTTTCTTTTCATTTTTCCATTTATAAGAGCCAATTAAAGATGTGAGCTAAATCAAGATGAAAAAAAACTTAAATAGCTAAGCAAGACAAGAACTCAAGTCCAACATATCAAAACTAAGAGTCCAATGTATATATTATAGAAGAAATCCCCAACAAAGCATATTGCATGACGTTTGAACCCCAGCCGCGAGGAACTTTGCCTCGAAACAAAAGGAAGCGTGACCGCAAGGAGACTTTGATATGGTAACCATCCTAGATAACTGGCAATCCATGAACTTGGACGCTCGCGACGGCCGGGACAACTAAGCACCACTACAGGGCGGCTCGCCACCCGTGTGGCCACTAGGGACACGGGCCTTGTGGCCGTTGCGGCGCCACAGCAGGGCGGCAAGACAGAGAGTCGCTTATGAGGCCAAGAGGGACATGGGCCACGTGGCTGCTTTAGAGCCTGGGCTCGCCACTTGCGGACGCCAAGAAGCCTAAGCGCCGCTCGACGGGGATGCATGTGGCATCCGTTGTACTTGAGTTGTATACGGCGATCGGCGACGGCTGTGCGGCTTAGCCTAATGTGTGCTCTCCTGCCAGTGGTGCCCCTTAGTTTGGCTTCATGCATCTCGACGCCGGTGGCAACCACTTATGCAGCGCTCATCTCTATGGCGGTTGGGACGAGAAACAATGATGGAGAAGGAAAGAAACGAGCTAGAATTTGGGGGAGCCAGCAATTTTGTTCCGCACAAACGTTTCCTTAGCCATCAGATGAGATTAGATGGCTCAGATTGATTCAAGCACTAGCAGGCTAGAGGGCTATGTGGCCCATTGGGGAAGAACGGCCTAGGGCCAGGTAAGCGAGGTTTAGTCCTCTATTGTTGTTCTGCACCCCAAAAGGACATAAAGACCTCTTTGGTCTCAAGATTCAGGACAAAATAAGCAAACAACTAGGTTTCAAGTAAATTTCAGTGCTTATAATTTTCTAAAATATATTAATTCATCTCCAAAATTAAAACCATGCAATAAACTATGTTTCTTATGCTCCCGTTGCAACGCACGGGCATTTTTGCTAGTCATATCAGAGCATAATTTTAATCCAAGTATGCTACTTGCGTTATACTGGAAAGTATATGCCAGCTAAATAGGGCACATTATTTACAAAAGCCAGGTGGTAACAAAAGGTTCGTGGCACCATAAGGAACTGCAGTAGGTGTTGGAGGTATTGTTCGATCTAGATGAGCATCGTAGATTGGTGCATTGACTTCATATGTCCTCCAGGTCCAGTGGTTGCCTGTTATGTCAGTTGTTTCATCTGGCATCGTTGACAGGCTGAACTATTATTTCTGAAATAGATGGTTGTGGCTATAGTAGATATAGACGTGTTGGTAATGTACCTTGCTGTTTCGGAATTCTATGCAAAAGTTGTGGATGCTGATAGCATGAAGACAATTTATTCAGTTATCCAAGGCAGTAACGATAGACTGATGGAATACATGTATCCAAAAGCAACCCAAAGTGATCTTATTCCTATAGCAAATGACATATGACGCTTGGAGCTAAAAAGGCTGTATACAAAAGTAATGCGTACTGGTCGGACAATGTTTTAGTTTGATGTCATCTAATTAGGAGGGGTGTGTATCTAATAGAAAAATAGTGCAATGCAACAGAACTAATCCTAGATGCAAAAAAGATATATGGTCACAAGAGAAATAATCACAGAAACTTTTACCACTGCCATGTTGTTCATAGCTGCTAACATTGCACAAGAATCACCAAGGCAATATCTCTTCACAGAGTGTAGGCACAACCAGGTTTTGGGAAAAATCTGGAACTCACAGATGGTTCGACCTTTCCAGATAGGATGTGACACTGTTGGCGATGAAAATTTTAAAATTGGAGAATCAAACAACATGAAGTGATGGGCACTAAGAAAATACCTGAACACCCAAGTTGCCTATTAATGATCTTATAGCTTTAAAAATATATTGCATATGCATATGTGATAAGATAAGAAAGGCATTAGCTTCCTTGCAGTTTGCAGCCTGAAAATAAATGTATACCATGGCCACATCACATAAAACAAATGCAGTTTCACAGGAGAAATATTACATACAGTGCCATGTATAAGTGTGATAGTAAGGGGGGTTATAGAGGTAAACATATGCTAAAATTATAGCGAGTCTAGTAACTGTTGGATAGTAGCACAATACAAACAATGGATAGTAATTACTCTGTAGACTACCAAAATTCAGGTCAAGTTTTTTTTTCTTTGTTGATCAGATACCTAGGCTATATGTATGTACAGTTCACAAAATTTTCATTGCAAGCAACAAGACACTGCCAAAACAAGGACTTCATAGTCATATAATAAGCACCAACTACAACATACCTGAAAGATGAGGCTGCTTCGCACAAATTTGAGATGCGAACACATGGTCTGTAATAAATACAAAGAAGAGAGGAAATAGTGTACTCTTCATAAGCGATGGAACAACTGCTGAGTGAGGACGACCAAAAAGAGATAGCGTGGTTTGGCTCACTCAAATAATATAGGCAACTCAATCTCAATGTCATACAAATAGGCACCACCATCAGTAATCTCATGTATGGTTGAAACATATGGAACTGTATGCGATGGCATGCAACAAAGTTTAGGAACAACTATTTGAATCTCTGCGATAATAGGTGACGGCAACTAACATTGGAAATTCCTTGTAACGATTAGAAAGAACAGGGCAAGAGGCTCATGAAGTTTGTTTTTTGCCACAACAGCAATAAAAATTCCTTGTAACAACTTCTTTGCAAATCTAAAACTCAGCATATCTTTTGGCACAGTAAGGCGGCAAACAGATGCAACCGAGTATAGGAAATCAACATGAAAGGAGGGAAGGTTTAGATTTTGTTTAATATGGCCAGGCATCCTGGACTGTTAGCTACTTACAAAAGGGAGTATACATGATTTCTCATTGTAGGAAAAATTAGTTGCTAAAAAATCATGGCTGACATGTTCGAATAGCACATTTACAGCCGTTTGCAAAAATGGATCTAACCACTATTTTATTTCATACAAGGAACTAAAACCTTAACATGTTCAAATTGGGATTCATTTTCCTGTGAGCTGACCACTATGTTAAAGTAACTACAGCCTTGGCCTTGAAGAAACTGGTACTCAATCTGTACTGATTGACATTGTGCATTAGATCCGATTACCAAATTGTAAATTCCATTCATTTGACGAAAACACGTGATGCATTAGAGTGTTCAGCTTCAGAACAGGAGGTAGATTAGTTGACGGAAAACTTGCGGAGTTGCATTGGAGCTTCGATAGCACTAACCACAGTACCGTGGCGGCTTTCTAATAGGAGCATCGCTATATATCTAGACATCAGAAATAAAACCGAATCTTTCAATTGCCCAAAAAGAAATATACAATGACCATGCTGACCGTTGCTTGTTAAATACTATTATTGTTGTTCCTTGTCGGCTTTCAGCCAGGTACGAACCCCATATTAGTTCTTCCATTTTGGTGCGGTCCAGTTAACAGTGTAAATCTTCACCATCTTTGACCCTACAAAAATTGATCCGGCACTGGTTGTTTGAGAAAACTGAGAAATTCTACTGGAACTCCATTTTCAAAAGAAGATTGAAACGACCTTGATTTCCGCGAAGGAAAATCCACAGAGTCGAAGTGTAATATGACTATTTAAATCACATTACCCGATAATAGTCGAATATCATCATCCATACATCGAACAAAAGAGTGCAATAGAAAGGTTTACAATAACTTATTACATCGCCACTTGGCGGAATCAGAGTTCATATAACATAAAATAAAAGCTTGAGGTGCGGAAGCTATCATCTACGATCCAATTTGAGCGTAAGCACGAAACCCTCAACCGCTGTACTCCCCAGAAGAGTACTCACTCCTTGAACCTGAAACCAAATTTTCAGTATGATTTATACTGGCCACTTCCACCCTATGCATTGCTTTGTGGAAATTGGGTGCAAATCATGGATATATCAAAAGGAACCTATAAAGGCTGGGGTTTTTTCTAAGTAATCAAGTATATAAGTAATGTAGTAGTCAAGTTTTAAACACATTCCCAACCCACACATCCATCACCATCCATCTCTGAAACACCATCCCAACTCCTCCAACACCATCTCAGACTCAAATTGACAAGCCAACTCCCTCTCGGCTTGTCTCAGCGGCCCGCCGCCCTCAACCTGGCTCACGGCCGGAAAACACACTCAGGGGAAAGGTAGAACACTCCACTCACTAGTCCGGTGCATGCGAAACATAGGAAAGGTCCATAGCCAAAGAATTAGCATATGTATTGATCGATCAACCATACACTCTGCAGAGGTTTCACTAATCTACTAGATAACCATCATCTGTTGATCACCATCTAGGCAGATTCCGGGCGCCTACTGCCATAGAACGATGCCATCCTACCTCTCAGCCCTGGAACACCCTTAGAGTGGCTGATACTGTGAAGAGTCTATCTCATGATCTCATTCCCACAGAGCATCATGATCGTCTCGGAAGGGTGTGAGTCATCATCATGCTCCTACCTCCCTGGCACATGCTCGCTTGATAATAATGGCATCGATCTATCCAGCGGTTCGGCCGTTTTTCCCCCATGGAAAGCGAGTGGAAAGCAAGAGATTCCTAAGGTCTGGATATCAGCGCAACAGTTCCTAAGTGTGACCAAGCCAAGATGTCTTCTCCAGGGTTGATGTTTAACGTGCTACCACGACACCTTCGTCCCGGGCTCCACCCCTCAGGGGCTCACACCCAAAGACCACCATCGCGTCCCAGTTGTCCGCCACAGACTACTGTTCATGGGAATGTCCAGATACATTCCCCGGCAAGACTTGCTCTAAAAGCTCATCGTAGATCCCGGCTCGATCGACTCAACCCTCACCCTACTCCATGCCGTAAGTTCCACACCAAACCCAGATATAGCATCATCAGCTCACAAGCTCATCTGACCCATCAACACTCACACTTCCAGCCTGGCACCCTCCAGGCCTTTCCAGTGTTCATCACGTCGCATCAAAATATAAGCGAGTGAAGTATTTATATATGTACATATATAAATATAGCAGATAAGCAAGTAGCTAACATAACAACAGGTAAGCAGGGGTTAGGTTACAACAAGGTAGGGCTCATCAAGTAGTAATCTACTATGCATTCCTAGCACAGGCGATCTATTATATAGCAACATAAATTAAAGCACTAACCATACTACATTTGCCATGCGTAATGGGATCTACGAGGTTGGCTGAGATATGGCACCTTCACTGACGTAGCTGTCGGACTTCTCCTGGTAATCACTGTCATCAGACTTGTCCTCGCTCGAGCCTGTAACCGAGAATTAATGGTCGCGGGAGCGACCCCTATAGATTAGCATAAAGAACGAATGCAAAATAGAAGATCCAAATGCATTCAAACATAGTAAAAATAGGTAGAGCTTGATTTATAGAAAATTTGGATATGTGGATCGTAATTTTCTCAGCTCGTATGAATTAGTTATGATTTTTCAAAGGTCTTATCATTTTCTAAAAAGAAAAGGACTGGATTTATCTGGTGCTGACACGTGGCAGCCTGTGATTGGTCCACGTGTCACGTGCGGGTCCAACTGAGATAATGCAACAGCTGACATGGCGGATGACGTCATGCTGACATCAGCATTGACTGAGTCAATGGTCGTCTGACAGGTGGGTCCGGGGTGACGTCACTGCTGACGTCAACAGTCAACGGTCAACTGATAGGTGGGCCCCATAGGGCCGTTAACAGGCCGTTATTGGGCCGACTGGGCTGGATATGGGCCGGGCTCGGCCCGCCATGTGGCGCGCTCTGGTGCTGCCATGTCATTGTCTGGATTCAAAACGGGCTCAGCTCACGGTCCCTTGTCCACGGTGCACCGAACACACTGGAGTCCATGGTTAGTGACTCAAGTTCACGTGAACCGCGTCCACAGCATCGTCCTCCAGTCCATGTGGTCCATTGACCGATCCACGGTGCACCGACTCCGCCTGGTCCCACGAGCAGTGGCTCCGATCCATGAAGACCGCGTCCACCATCCTTCTGCCGAGTCCATCCCCTTCCTCTATCTCCTTCGCCCGACAGCGAGGCTCAACAGCGGCAAGGAATCCTTGATTCCCAGCGCTATGGTGGTCCTCCGGCTTCATTTTCTTTCTCAACGGCTTCAGGGCGTTAAGGCGAACACAGAGATGGTCTTCAAGGCGGAAGCTTGGCTCCCGACGACGTGCTCTACGGCGGAAGGCGACTTGACGGCGACGGTGCACGACTGCAGCTCGCGGATGACTCAATCTAGGTCCAAGCGGTGCGCAGGGGTGCGATTGAGGTCACACAGCACCTCCCCGATGCGCCTACGGTGACCTAAATCCACGACGGAGTCCGCGTGGGTAGCAACTCCCATGGAGGAGCTCCAACGAGGTCTTGGTGCGCGGCACAGCACCCAGAGAGGCTCCTCAGCCTCCATCTTCTTGTCCAGCTAGTGCAACTTGTCATGGCGGTCCTCGATGTTGGCTTCTTGTCCTTCACAGCGGTCGGCGGCGCTCTGGAGCGGCGGTGCCCTGGCACGGCCTCGTGTTCGTGGCTTTCCAGGGTGGCTTCCAAGGGGCTAGCGGGTGCAACGGGTGCGCCTCGCCGAGGCAGTCACGGATCTGACGTCGAAGCGTCTCGGGGCTCGGAGATGAGGCAGCAAGGTGGCCTTGCCGCGGCGGCGTGCAGCGTAGCGACAGGCATGGCGGTGTTACGGTCTGGCATCCTCCCGATGCCATGGTCCTTGGGGCTTTGGCCAGTCCGTGGGTGCGTGTGTCCCCGTATGGCCTACGCGCTCCAAGGCGGAGCGGCATGGCCAGTAGTAGAGGGCAAGGAGAAAGAGGGGTACATGGCGGCGCTCACCGGCGTTGACGAGGTTGGAGGTGTGGTGCAAGTCCAACTCCGGCTTTGGCTCACGGTTCAGCTCCGGTCCCTCGTCCCCGATGGCTCCACAGTGGCGCTCCTCCTTCTTCGGTGGAGGTGGAGCTCCTTCTTCCTCTTCCCCACCCACTTCTTCTCCTTCCTCCCCTTCTCCCCCAAATTGGGCAGTCTGGTGGTGAAATTGGGAACCATCGGAGTGGTGGTGGCGGATGGGAACCCTAGAGCTCCGGGCCTTGCTCTTATAGGGGCGCCACGGAGGTAGGTGGCCGGCGAACGATGATCGGGCGAGGGAGCTCGATCAGGCGGCCAGGGAGCGGTCCAGGTCACCCATGGGGAGCTTGGCTGGGTCCAGGGGTCAGCGAGAGGAGGCTAGCGGGTGCTGGGTGTGGCTAAGCATTACAGCGACATAGTTCACCATGGCGGCAGCGCATGTGCGCGCGCGCGGGCGGAAAAATCCTCGCATCCACAGGTGGTTTGTGCAGGGCTGGTCGGTCCAGGTGGTGCGCTCGTGGGCGTAGATGAGGGGTGAGACGGGATTCGAGCAGCCGGGGCGGCTTGCTTAGCAGTGATGCGGGGAGCAGCGCCTGACACCGGTGACGTCGGGTGCGAACGACCGGTGTGCGGGACCTCGAAAAGGTATGATAGCCAGGTCTTGCACGTCAGCGACGGTGGCCGGTTCCTTTGGCGCGCGGACGCGGGCGATGGGTCCATGCTAGGCCGTCGGCGTGGGAGAGGGAAAGAGGGAGCGGGTGAGCGGCTGGGCCGACGGTGCATGCTGGGCCGGTGCGGCGTGGAAAGAAAGAGAGGGAGAGGGCGAAGCAGGCCGGGCTAGTTTGCTTGCTGGGCCAAATTGCTTTTCCTTTTTCTCTCCTTTATCCTTTCTCTTTTCTATTTTTCAAATACATATGTATATACTTGTATAGCATGTTGTAAAAATACTTTATGGTATACTTAGAGGTCATAAGCCATGTTGGATATATCTCCCATAGAATATATTTATTTATTATATAAATAAATATTTTAGGTCCATTTTTATTAAACATCACATAAATTCAAATAAGAACCAAATCACATTTGAATGCAACATGACATGTTAACTATTGAAACATAGAAGGTAAAGCTATTGTAACATTTGGAATCAACATGTGAAATATTGATCATGCTATGATTGCATAGGAAGTTATGCATGACATGTTTAGGTTGTAAGCATGGTTAGGGGTAGATGATGACATGTTACACTCATCACTCATAGGTTTTGGAGAAAATAATTTTGTAGCTTGGATTTTCGGGTTGTTACAAAGATGAAGCTGATTTCTTTAAGAAAGAAGATGTCTGGCAAACCTTTCACAGTGGCAACACCTTATCCAAACTATGACACTGGTTGTTTGACCAATTCTAAACACCTGAGAGACCACCTTCTTTAGTTGCCAAAGCATGAAGATGATGGGACTGCACCATGCATCATTTCAGTTGCTGCTGCATATCACCAATGAATTAGTGAAATGAGCTATTTGTAGATAAGTCTGGAACCATTCAAGCAAAATTGCAGCACCTAGACCATAGAAGTTGAATTTTAATTCAGTCAAAAAGCTGCACGTCAACAATTTTTTAGTTTGAGGTTTGACACTGATATTTACATTTATGGAAGCTGAGATGATAGACATTGTAAGCTGTAAATTGAGGTAGATAACTGTATGGATGGGAACTCATTTATAGACATTAGAGTGCTGAAACCTCTATGGAAGGCTGGCTTGGTGCAGTTGGTAGAGCGCTACTCACCGAGTTGCCAGGTCGTGGGTTCAAGCGGCCTCTCCGTAGAATTTCTGTGGGGGTAAGGCTTGCCCGTTAAATCTTCTTCCCCAGACACCACTCGTGTGGGAAGCCTCTTGGCATAGAGTGCTGAAACCTCTGAAAATATAGTAGCAAGCATGTATAGCTAGACTTGTCTCATTAAGATCTAAGGTACCAAAATTAGGAAATGTGTTATTAGCTATGGAGCCAGTGACAAATGACAAAGCTAGCTGTCCAGTGAGAACAGGGTGAACAGGTCTGCAAGGCAAACAAAATAGTGTAGGATAAACAAAAAATAGTTTGTAAGAAAAAAGGTTATGCTGTGTTGAAAGGTCCTTGTTTGGTTTTGGTAATTGAGTGACAATCTAGGTGGACTAATATGTGTTTATGTTGAGATGCGTAGGAATTAGTTCACAGGACACACTTGGGTGAGCAACACATGCAATGGTGGTGAAAATGGCTTGGATATGTTGCAATGCTCACACAAGTGATGAAGGAGCTCATTGCATGAGACATGACATTGAGTCATGTGACTAAGATGGAGAAGATCAAGACAAGGCTTGGCTCGACGGACCAGTTGCAAGTGTGAAGGGCAAGTCAAAGGCTTTGAAGTGATAGACCGCGAGGCGGTGAAGCTTGAGCAAGACTTAGCGTCGATGGACTGACGCAACAGTGAAGAGCAAGTGAGGTCAAGATCGACGAACCAATATGGTCACGTGATGATATGGAGTGGATCATATCATTATTGATCGTGTTGGTTCACGTGTTGCATCAACATTAGAGGAGATGGAATGGAATGCAATATTTGTAGGGCATTTCATTTCACCGGTCTAAGTTGGTTAGAGAAGTGTTTGACCAGATTTAGGATTGATAACTGTACTATAAAGAGGGGAAGTCTTTTAATGGCATCGGAGCTAGGTCTCTCATTTGTGGTCTTCACCAACCCAAGAGGATGGCAACTAGTGGGATAGATGTTGAGTGTACATGTGACACACATTTTTTTGATGGCACACACTTTGCACAGTGGAAACACCATATGCTTGATCATTTTCTTGCCGTGGGACCTAAGGTTTGGTGGGTTGTCACAAGTGGTCTCACCTTCATGATGGACCGTAAGAATCTCACCAAAGCTCAAAGGGCTCTTTATGAACTTGATTCAAGTGCTTTGTTGTATCTAATCAAATCCTTGAGCTTTGATATATTTGAGAAGGTGAACAATAGGGTGTCCGCACATGTGTTATGGGAGGACATCAAGCACACCTATGGCGATGCCTCCACATGGGATGATGGCAAGTACAAGGAGTTTGAGTCCATGATAGTGGCACATGAGGTTGTTGAGCATGATCACAACAAGGTTGTTGTGAAGGATTGCTCCACCTCATGGTCAAGTGAAGGTGATGATCGATCTACCACATGTTCACTTGACAAGATGGACGATAATGCCTCAAGTGTTGCAATTGATGATGCTACCCCAAGCACACTTGATGAAGATAATGATGGTGCATGCTCGGTTGACATTGCTACTACAAGCACATCCACTACATCACCACATTGCTCTATGTCACATGGTGACACAAAGGCACAAATTGCTAATGTGGTTGATCATGTTGATTCATATGATGAGCTTGTTAGTAGACTAGCTAGCATGACTATGATTTTAGAAAGTGAAAAATAAAAATCAACGAGATTAGAAAGTGAAAACTCATTACTAAAGACAACATGTGAACAACAAAAGCATCTACTTTATGTTAATACTTGTTCACATGATGTGCTAAAATTGGCTCATGAGGAACTTAGTGTTGCTCATGATAACTTGTTGAAGGAGCATGCTTTTCTCACTAAGAAGCTTTCCAATGAAGAAACTAAAACTAGTGAGAGCTCATCACATGGGTCAAATGATCAATCACATATTGTTACTAACCTTTGTGATGTAGGAAAGAAGCATGTATCCACCTCTTGTGATGATTTATTATCTATGCGATGTTCTTCTCAATTAGATGCTTGTTCAACTTCTATGTATTGTGAGACTAACATTTTGAAGGAGAACAATGAGCTTAAAAGTGAAGTGAAGAATTTGAGCAACAAGCTAGAGAGGTGTTACAACTCTCAAGTCATCTTTGGGCACATGTTGAAGAACAAAAGAAGCTATGGTGATAAGAGTGGCCTTGGTTTCAACAAGAGCAAAGTTGGTTTGGGTGGATTACTAAAGATCACACAATCCCAACTCTTGAAGAGCTACAAGAGATTCATCAATATGAATGATATCACCTACAACAACACCAACATCAAAGGCAAGAGATGGGGCAAGAAGAAATTTGAGAAAGAGATGAAAAGGCTAGAAGAAGAAAAGCTATCTCATTTCGTGTGTTTAAAATGCCATGAGATGGGTCATCTTGCCAATTCATGCCCAAGCAAAAAGAAGCCTCAAGTTGAGCCAAAAGCAAAGCCCCAAGTTCAAATCAAGATCAACCATGAAGATGGTGGTGATTTGAAGATGATGCAAAAGAAAACAAGAAGGGGTGGCAAAGCAAGAACAAGGCATCCAATTCTTATTCAAGATGCCAAGAGAGTGAGCAAGATTCAAAATGAGAAGAAAGATTGTGCTCACGTCAAGTGCTTAAAGTGACACTTTGCCTCAAAGTGTCCTAGCAAGCTTGAGAAGATGGCTCAAGCAACAAAAGAGAGGCAAGGCAATGAGAAGCAGCATACAAGCAAGGAAGAAAAGGCTCAATCAAAGAGAGTTTGCTACTCATGTCGGGAAAGGGGACACATGGCTCATTCATGTCCCCTAGGTAACACTTCTAAGCCTATTTCCATTAATAATAATGACATGCTTAGAAAGGATGGCAATGGTACCTCATTGGTTGCAATTGTAAAACATCCCACTACTCATACTAAGGCAACGCCTAAGTATGTTGCTCCTAATTTGAGAGGACCCAAACTAGTTTGGGTACCAACAAAAAGTGGATGAATGTGTGTAGGTACCATAGGCATTGGAGGCTTGATTTAGTTAATTTCATACTATCCATCATTTGTTGAATCAAGTATAGAAGCTTATTGACATTCTCATCCCAGTGCCAAGATATGACAAGTAGTGAAGTCCAAATATGCTACAACATACAAGTGCTAATAATTCAAGTTGTGGTGATTTATTGGATATATTTGATGGCTTGCATATATTTGAGTTGAAGCTTGCTAATGGATGATCATGAGCAACCAAGGTACATCTCTAGTTGATCTAATTCATTTGGGGATGCATATAAGTTGATTGAATTGGATAAATATGCATATGTTGCTTGCTGTGAGATGGTGAATGGAATAAGTGCTTAGTAGTCAAATTTGAGTTTGTTTGGATGGATAAATTCATGAAATGAAATTTTGTGAGTGGTTTGAATGGAAATATGTTTTGTGAAAGTATTCAAACAAGTTGACATCAAGTTTGATTCAATTTGATGAAGTTTAGCTCAAGTTATTAAATCTGTCCAAATTTGCAAACTTAAGCTAGCTGTGATAAAGTCTGAGTTTGAATGATCAAATCTCTTTGGAATGGATTGCAATTTGGTATGAATACTCTACACTCATGGTACTAGCTTCTGTAAAAATTTCATGATCATTGGATAAGGGATACTTTGATTTCGAAGTAGATCTTGTCAGCTGCAGTGTAGCAGTTTTCAGCATGCAGTGGTATGTGATGATATGAAATCTGGTAGAAATCTAAAAGGCCAATGAAGCTGAAAATTTTATGGCTGCTAGTAGACTTAGTGAATTAAATCTCCACCAAATTTTATCGCATTTCGAGCTGTACATTGTGAGATATGAATTTATCTTTGAGAGGTACAGAATCTGCTAAAAATGTGACAATTATGGGATTGATCAAAAGTCACTTTGATTGAAAGGTCCTCAAGTTGGAAACATGATTATAAGTTTTTGAGGCATCTATATGTTGGTTTTGAATTGTTCTAGAAGTATGACAGTTAATGGGTACATGGTTGTTTGATTATGAAGTGTCTTTGGCACATATTTGGTGCTCACACTATAGATCAAGACCAAGTTCAAGAGAATGATGGAATTTAATTTCTAGTGATTATTGAAGATCTTTTGATAGAAAGAAAAGGACTTAAAGAAGAATTTATGGTAATTCATCATATCAAGTCCAACACTTGGATCAATCATACAAAGGCATTTTGAGTAGGTGTCAAGGATGGTTCTTGAAGAGATCACTTCTCCCTAGAGAGGGGCGTGCCACCTAATGAGTGGGAAAGACAAGTAAGGTACTTGAAAGTCCAACATGGAAGTTATGATCTAAGGGACATTCAAGATGCTTAGTTGAAGTTTTCGAAAGGGATAATCTATAAAAGCAAGCAACACCCAAAAAGAGAGCTATTCATGATAATTAAAGTGATATTTTTAGTTGATGTTCTCATGCAAACAATGACCAAAAGAAGAAGCAAGCCAACCAAAACAAGATGATGCACTTGACTATAAGTGGTTCTCATTATAAATGGTGAAGAATGGATTTTAATATTGATGATTGGTCTTCACCAGAAGGGCGGCCCTGGTGCAAGCGGTAGAGCTTTACTGCCTGTGACCAAGAGGTCCAGGGTTCAAGCCTCAGCCTCTGCATATTTGTACAGGGATGGCTGCTGGCTATTTTTCCTTCCCCAGACCCCGCAGTGCGGGAGCCTACGGCACTGGGTACACCCTTTTTTTGGTCTTCACCAACCTATCAATTGGACTTCACATTGCTATTGGAGAAATGAATTGGAATCTATGTGACTATCCTCTTCTCCAACAAAGTGAAGGTGAAATTGATTGACATATGCATTCATTTTATTTGCTAAGGACTTGTTTAGTGCATATAGTCATATTAAATGATTTCTAGGAGCATTCATGAAAATCAAATAATTTTATGCGTATATGTTGCCACTATTGCTTCTATGTCTTGATATGATCTAGTGGTAGCATATAACTTGTTCATGAGCTAGTTACCCCAAAGTGCTTGATCTAGTTTGAATTGCTATAAGTGACAATAACAACATTGGCAAGATAACCCTTCTAGTGAGGTGTGACGAAAGCTTGTCATTGGATCAAACCGGACTTGGAAGCTTAGGCAAATCATCTTGGTTCAAGTTAAAGAGAAAGAAGCTCATGGAAACAATCTAGTTCAAGAATTGGTTATAATTGAAAAATCCTACAAGAGGTATTCACATTGCCCAAGACATTGCTAGATCATCATATTCTTTGAAGTGATGTTCATTCAAGTGGCATCTAGTACAAATTTTTGATTCCACAAGTGATCCTCAACTTTAAGTGATCGATTAAAATCAAGAGAAACTACCCTCACCTACAAGTGATATTTATGAATTGGATGACCCATGCTTTGACATAGGGGGAGTTGCCCCAACTCATTGATATCAAGGTCAAAGATCCTACAAGTGACCTACATGTGGCCTTTTTCGGTGGTTTTCATGCTTTCACATGTGGTATTTTTAAGTGGTGTCATTCCAATCCAACGGGTGGTGTCCATCAAAAATAAAGATTTGAGCCTCAACCATCTATCCCTAGTACCCTTTGTATAAAAAAAAAGAGACATCCTTTTTATGGTTATTGATGATAAAGGGGGAGAAATTAGAACAAAGATATGAAATATGGGGTTTGGACATGGATATGGACCAAGAGGGTGCAACGTTGAGCAATAGAGAAGGATCAAAATACACACAAGTAGGGGGAGGAAGCTCATGAACTTGATTGATTGCATTTGAAATGTGCATATTCATGTGCTTGCTTGCATTTGCATAAGTTTTTAAATTCAATATGCAATGCTTGTGTGGTGCTTGTTAGTTATAGAACTTAAATGATGATATGATAACTAGCATGCATAGGTTGATAGCTAGATATGTATGTTTCTTCAAGTGGTACTAGAACCTTGCTTATAATGTTGATCTCATGAGGTATCTAATGTATTTGATGTATCTAGCTAACCATGACGATGTTAAGGATGAATTTCAAATATGCAACTCCGATGGTATCACGCTTCAAAGGTTTATCCTATACACCTTAGCATCACTTAGTAGTGTTAACCCTCCCAAATTTTTCATATTTATGCATGTGTGCGAGCTTGAAACCAAACCATTTGAGCACACATGTAGGGGGAGTTATCACTACCAAGTTGACTTTGTGGTACTTATCCAAATCTCAACATAGATATTAAATGTTGGATAAGTGGCATAAGGTCTAAATAATCTTTATTTCCATATGTTTGTAGTGTTGTCATCAATTACCAAAAATAGGGAGATTGAAAGGTCCTTGTTTGGTTTTGGTAATTGAGTGACAACCTAGGTGGACTAATATGTGTTTATGTTGAGATGCATAGGAATTAGTTCACAGGGCACACTTGGGTGAGCAACACATGCCATGGAGGTGAAAATGGCTTCGATATGTTGCAATGCTCACACAAGTGATGAAGGAGCTCATTGCATGAGACATGACATGGAGAAGATCAAGACAAGGCTTGACTTGACAGACCGGTTGCAAGTGTGAAGGGCAAGTCAAAGGCTTTGAAGTGATGGACCACAAGGTGGTGAAGCTTGAGCAAGACTTGGCGTCGACGGACCGACGCAACGGTGAAGAGCAAGTGAGGTCAAGATCGATGAACCAATATGGTCACGTGATGATATGGAGTGGATCATATCATTGTTGATCATGTTGGTGCTTGTGTTACATCGACATTGGAGGAGATGGAATGGAATGCAATATTTGTAGGGCATTTTATTTCACCGGTCTAAGTTGGTTAGAGAAGTGTTTAACCGGATTTAGGATTGATAATCGTACTATAAATAAGGAAAGTCTTTTAATTGCATCGGTTATCTAGTGTCACTAATTATGAGTTCCATTTGCATATGCATGACGGTTGGTGACGTGGTGAGATGATGAGAGAGCCTCGAAAAATTGGTTTGTGAAAAGCTATCTCAAAGTCCTAATTTTATTTGGCCTTGTTGGAGAGATAGCATTTAAAAAGTTTATAAACAAAAAAGAGAGAAAGTGCAAGTGTATGAGCACTGCTATTTTGGACGTGTGTTTGTGTTCATGATGGTCGGCCTTGAGGTGAGCTTCATGGCATGTGAGTATGCATTCTTGTTTGGGATGATGGAATGGATAAGTGGCAGGCCTGCATGGCCGATGCTTGTTTTTGGGAATATTGTGAAGGTGCACATGCAGGCCTGCCACTGATCCATTTTAATTTGCATGCATGGCATGTTGGCTTGTGGCTACGGACTCGTGTTTGACTGGACCATGGCCCATTCGGTCCTTGGCATGTGCAGGCCGGTCCATCGACTGGGAACCGTTGCTTTCTGGCTGGGCTGCTGGGCTGCCGAGCCGCTGCTGCTTGCGGGCTGCCACTGCTCGCAAGTTGGGCCACTGCTGGTTGCTTGCTGGTGGGCCGCACTGCTGCTATGCGGGCCTAGTCACTTGCCCTGGTTCATTCTGGAATCGCTGGTTCGTTCGTTGCTTGGCCGACGCCGTCGTTTCATCCAAGTCAGGAACTCGAGAGAACAGAGAGAGAGCAGAGTCGCCTGTGCTTCCTACCGTTGCGGACAGCAGACGAGCGCATGGGGATTCCGACCATTGAGGGTGAGTTCATGGGGATGGCAGCCCCTGCCCATTGGAGGCCGGCGCCAGACAGGGATATGTTCTGGGTCTCCTCTCCCTCTCGGGGTGGACAGTACAGTGAGCTCCTCTTCCCCCCTTTGTTCTTGACAAGCTAGGGCTCATCCTTTCCCTCTCTTGTCTTCATGATTTGAGCTAAGATTTTAGAGAGAGAGTGGAAGCCATGTGTTGGTGTGGATGAGAGCTTCGAGATCCACTTCCTTCCCTTTGTATTCATCTCAAGCTTAGGGCTAATTTGAGAAAGGATTAAAAACCTAGTGTGCATGTATTTCGACATTTATATTTGGTGGCACTAGGTGGTGATTGCAATTGTGGATTTTTTATTACTCTTGGTGATTGCCATCACCTAGACGGTTTGGTGGATTGTGACTCCGTGAAGCATGCAAAGGAGATTATGCGATGCTTCAGAAGAGGATTTGTGAGGGGTTTTGTGCTCACCCCACGGGGATCGCGAAGAGTAACTCTATTGGATTGCTTGTGTCATTGAGTTACCACACTTGTGTGTGGGTTCGCTCACGGTGCCTTTGCGGAGGCTTGCCTTGAGGGGTATTGGCGTAGAGAGCCAATTACCGAAGCAACCACCAAGTTGTTAGTCGACATAGAGGACGTAGCTTGGTGGCAAACAAGTGAACCTTGGTAAAAATTATCGTGTCAACATTGTCTACTTTTCTCGGTGGTTTGCATTCTTCGATACACAAGCTTTGTATTTACATTCATATATATTATGCTTGTATTGTTGCTCTTGTAATTAATTAGCTTGTTTGGCTTGTGTAGCCTTGTCCTTGAGCATTTTTCGTGAGCTTAGGTTGGCTTTGTGCTTTTGCTCACTAGTATTGTGTAGGTGCTCTTTCGGTGTGATAAGTACTAGTTGCTTAGTTTTATGTGATCTTGCAAACTAGATTTAATTAGAAGAGCCTTCCTAGCCTAGTACCTTATATTCTTATTTAGGATCTTTTTAATAAGTTGCTTCTAGAGTTATAGATAAAGGGGTATAGTCTTGGGTAGACCGATAGTTTTAATTACGTATTTACATTGGCTAGCCATCGCGATTATTTTTAGAAAGGACTATTCATCCCCTCTAGTCCGCCATCTCGATCTTACATGTGTTTAAATCTATTAGCAGGATAAGCCATCTCAAACTAAAATGGTGTTAGCATGGACACTAAATCTAAAGGCAACCAAAGAAAGGATAGAGGCCATCTAGAACGGAGATTCAACTTATACAAATCTCCATGCCTTTTGTGGACACCTGAAGCACCAATGGTAGGTGTGGAAGATTTCATGATAAACATACAACATTAGTAAGAACACTTCAATTGTTATTTCACAAGCCAAGGATGCCCCCTTTGAATCAGTGGTTGGTTTTTCCCACCTGGTCTGCGACATGGTTTGTGAATTGGCTGATATGGAAGGCTAGAAAATACATATCATAGGCGAAAAGATATGAGACAGTGCCGCCGAAAATACAAACATCATATTCATATATGACCTGAACCTTGCATAATTTTGACATAGTAAAAAATCAAAACTAACCAAGTAATTTAGTCCAGTAACCGACCATTAAGGTTGCAAAGTATGCAAAATGAAATTGTAAAGTGAATGGTTAATAATTAACCTTGGAGCTCCATCTTCAGTGATGCACCAATCTGAGTTTCAAAGGCATAGCCCCAAAAATCATGGAAGCTTTATTTCCTGCAATCCATCAAATATTTACAATGATTTCTATAATTTTAATCGGGCAGCTGAAGCAACTTTATGGAGGAACATATGCAGAGTAAAACTAAAAAAATGTTAGTTGCTTACAACACCAAAATGTGTAGGTAGTCACCACATGAATTTCCATAAACAACATGTGAGTTTTTTTCACTGAAAACACTGAAGGTTTACTAAAAATGTGAGTTTCACTATTAATAGAAAACTGTATTTATATTTATGAACTAATGTATATATATGTATATACATTGAACATAATTGAATGTAAACTACAAATTTTGAAATAGAATCGGTAGGGGGTAAATAAAATAGAAGTGCATTGGGGCCAAATTGGATGGAGAAGTGCATTGAGGCCAAATAAGAGAGCAATATCCTCTACAAAGCACCTACGTTCAACCCTCGAATGAATATGGAGCGAAAACAAAAATTAACATAAATATTTTGCAAATGTACCTTCACAAATGGGATGGTAAATAAAGGAAAGATGGAGGAACAGTGCCAAAAATAGCATACCTCGAAGGAAGAAGCAGCTTTCCGCGTCTGATTTTGTGTTGGGGCAAGGCAGAAGCCGCCACCACAATTGTAAAGCATCAAGTCAGGCCACCACCTTCCCCCATTGTACAGCAGACATCAAGATGCAACTTGATTCTAAAGTGGCAAGACATGTTATCTTAACAAAATGAGAAAATTAGAAGGCACATATGCACACACACAACAAAAAGATGGAAATGTGCACATGAACAATCTGTGCATATATTTTAGACCTTTTGGCCACCGATGCAGGAAAAGGGAAACATTATAGGTCATCTCCAAAACATTGCTGGTCTCCTGCATGAAAGAAACGAATAGTCTTATACCTTAAGAAGTGAGGTATAAAAGATATAGTAGACATGTCGATGAAGAAGAATTTGCAATCAATTAAAGCTTAGGAATTTCTCATAATTTTATACCTTAAAAAATGAGGTTGTCGGGTACCCAAATAAAGGGGTACCCTAAACCCTCTTACAGGGAGAATTAAACCCCAACAATAAAACTCCAAAAACATCCAAGAAGCCCACCTCAGAGATATGCGCCCATCGGCATACTCCGAGCTACGCTGGCCGGCTCAGGAGCAGTGTCGCTCAGACTAAGATAGTCTCTCGTTCGACGGTACCCTCGAGTGGCGGAACTCCGCCCAAGCAAACAACCCCCCTCGAAGTGACGGAACTTCGCCCGTGCGGACGACCCCCCGTCGATTACTACTACCCCTCCCCTCGAATCCACCTACTCCCCGTACAGGAGTCAGTGCATTTAATGCGTCCACCAACTCCAGTCTAATCGTATGGCTACAGTAGCGTTATAGTGGTCGGGTACAGCGGTCGAGTCCTACTTTTACCGCCCATCCCTGGACGTGCGGTGAGCAGCTTGGTACTGCTGTACCATACCGACGCCCCCTCGACACGCTACGCGACAGCCGTCGACTTCAGATTCCCTAAGTCCGATCTTATCCATTCAACCACTACTTCCGTGGCTACCCCTCGATCGGGCCTCGAGCGTCAACAAGCCACCCCTCGAGTCCGACTTCGGCGGATCTAGTCAATGCTCCAACAACTCCCGGTACACGTGCTCAGGGATCTGTACGCTCCGCATGGGCGTAGGTCTTTCACTGACCGTCTACGGGCGTCATCGTGACACTCTTGAAGGACATCCATCGACTCCGAGCACGTCGCTACAGAGCAGGCCATGCCTGGCACGCCCCTCTACAGCAGTTTTGACTTGATCGGCATCACCCCCTCGACATTATCACCCACGACCACGTAGACTTCTTGTATACCTGTGCCTCTCCTTAGTCTATAAAAGGGGATGCCGGGTACGTTAGAAAGCAGGTGGAAAGAGAATGACTGAACATCCGAGAGAGCTTCTAGAGCCCAGAACACTCAAGTCTTAGCTCACTCTGTACACCCCTCGACTCTCACTCGCCCGCTTAATACCAAATCTCCTCCCCCCGCTGGACGTAGGGCCTTCTTTGCCCAAACCAGGATAAATCATCGCCAGTGAGTACCAACTTGAGTGTGTATAAGGACCTCCCGGGACACCTCCTTCGCACCATCGAAGACTTGCTAGCTCCCACGCCAAACTCTGTGCATCCAGGATCCTCAGGGATTCCTGGCCCGAGGTGCTACACCCTCGGCATGATGCGACGTCAGCTGGATGAGGAGCGGCGGGGACAGTTCCCCATCTTTTACTCCGATGACCTCGACTCCGACTCCGACCACTACAACCCCACGCGGGAGTGCTTCCACATCGACAAAGGAGTCGCATCAAGCGACCCCATTGTCGAACCCGCAGCCACACCCGTGGCAACGGCCGCGGCGGGCAGTGCCCTTGTCATAGCAGGACAGGAGGAGTAGCCACCTACTACACCAGACAACGTGCAAGTGCCCCAGGATGCACACGACGCCCAACTCGAGTAAGTCCGTGAGTTACGGGCCAAGCTGGACAAAGACCGGGAGCTTCTATGCCAGCTCGAGCGGACCCTCGAGCAAAAGCACAGACATCCACAAGGCGGAGGGGCTCGAGCCAGAGCCCAAGATGTCCAACGGCGAATTGTCGGGGGGAGACGCGGTCGAGCGCCCCGTGTTCAATCGCGCCAGCTAGAACATCATAGCGGCGACTATGCTCCTCCGCAACATGCCGGCCCCCTCGAACCCCGAAGCCCGGCGCATCCAGTAGGAGGTCCAGGGACTCCTCGAGGTGGCCGCCATGCAACAGGCCAAAAGCTCCACCTCGAGATGTCGAGGGGCGGCTTCGGGGCAACCCCTTGAACCCTCCTAACATGAGAGGCAGGGCTCGGTCCATCAAGTGGACTCTCCCCGACCAAGGAGGGTGGTCCCCGTTTGCGAACGCATCCGCGACAACCGCGAACCTTAGGACACATGCCATGACATCAACGAGAACCACAGACGCAAGAGCGGCGATGCCGAGGTGTGAGGCTACAGCGCACACCGGGGCGGGCGCTATGACAGCGACGAGGACCGGCGCTGGTCACCCGACCCGCCGGGCCCTCGAGTCTTCAGCTGAGCGATTCGGAGGACGCCGCTGTCGAGTCCTTTTCGTCCCCCATGAGCCTCGTCAAGTACAATGGTGAGACTAAGCCTGAGCTATGGCTAGCCGATTTTAGGTTGGCATGCCAGCTGGGTGGAGCTCACGATGACCACACAATCATCTGACTACTCCCCCTCTTCCTATCGGACACCGCTCAAAGGTGGCTCGAGGAGCTCCCCTCCGATCAAATCCATGACTGGTCCGACCTGGTCAGGGTGTTCGAGGGGAACTTCAAGGGATTCTTCTCCAAGCGACTACCGAGCTTCCCCACATTGCCGACGAAGACGTGACTCTTGCTTTCATCACCGGGACCACCTGCAAGGACCTGGTACAAGAGCTGGGACGAACTCCCCACAAGACCACCGACAAGTTGATGGACCTCATTGCCAACTTCGCTGCCA
Source organism: Bothriochloa decipiens (assembly GCA_023333625.1). Taxonomy (NCBI): domain Eukaryota; kingdom Viridiplantae; phylum Streptophyta; class Magnoliopsida; order Poales; family Poaceae; genus Bothriochloa; species Bothriochloa decipiens. Next base: position 84,945,553 of record CM041628.1, read on the forward strand.
ACGAGGAGGCGGTTGGTGCCTTCTTCGACGACCCCCAAGGCAAGCGCGAGGCCAAGCTGGGCGACCCTGAAAGTTTGAATCGGCGCGCCAAGAAAGGTGGCAAGAAGAAGAAGAACCAACAAGGCAAGCACGAGGATGGCCTCGATGATCTTGTGGCCACCGCCAAGCGCAAGAAGCCCCGAGGTCCTCCCGAGAAGGGCCTCTTTGATGAAATGCTGAAAAAGCCGTGCCCCTATCACAAGGGGCCCGCTAACCACAACCTCGAGGACTGTCGAATGATCAAGAAGTACTTTGAGAGCATGGGCCTTGGGAAGGATGACAAGAAGGAAGATCCCAAGGATAAGGGCGGCGACAAGGACGATGGCTTCTCCGAGGTCAACGACTGCTACATGATCTACGGGGGCCCCTCGACTCGGCTCTCACCCTGACAACGCAAGAAGGAGCGTCAAGAAGTCTTCTCCACGCGGGTTGCCACTCCCCACTACCTCAACTGGTCCGAGACGGCCATCACTTTCGATCGTGAGGACCACCCGGACCATGTCCCTCGACCGGGGGTATACCCGCTCGTCGTCGACCCTGTCATCATGAACACTTGTCCCTCCAAGGTGCTCATGGATGGAGGCAGCAGCCTCAACATCATCTACACAAAGACCCTCGACCTCCTGGGGGTCCCAAGAGAAAAGCTCAACCCGAGTGCCAGGGGCTTTCACGGTGTCGACTAGGGAGGAAGGCCCTCCCCGTCGATCGCATCGACCTCCCCGTCTGCTTCGGCACTCCCGTGAACTTCAGGAAGGAGAAGCTCACCTTCGAGGTGGTTGGGTTCCATGGCACATACCATGCCATCATTGGACGACCCGGCTACGCCAAGTTCATGGCAATCCCCAACTACACCTACCTCAAGCTCAAGATGCTGGGACCCAAAGGCGTGATCACTGTCGGCCCCTCCTTCGAGCACGCATACGACTGTGATGTCAAGTGTGTCGAGAATGGGGAGGCCGTCGAGGAGTCCGCGATGCTAGCAGCAACCCTTGAGGCATTCGCCGCTGAGCTCCCCGACCCCAAGTGCCACGCCGGCAACTTGGAGCCCGTCGAAGACACAAAGAAGGTCCTCCTCAACCCGAGCAGCTCCGATGAGATGTGCTCATCGACTTTCTCCATGCAAACACTGACATGTTTGCATGGAGTCCTTCGGATATGCTGGGCATACCGAGGGAGGTCGCCGAGCACGCCTTGGAGATTCAAGCTAGGTCTAAACCGGTGAAGCCACGCTTGCGTCGCTTCGACGAAGAGAAACGCAAGATCATCGGGGAGGAAGTCAACAAGCTTTTGGTGGCCGGTTTCATCAAGGAGGCTCATCATCCCGAGTGGTTAGCTAATCCTGTACTAGTCAAGAAAAAGAATGGTAAATATAGGATGTGTGTAGACTATACCAGTTTGAATAAAGCATGTCCTAAAGTTCCCTTCCCCTTACCACGTATTGATCAAATCTTCGATTCGACTGGGAGATGTAAAACTCTCTCCTTTCTTGACGCCTATTCCTGCTACCACCAAATCAAGATGAAGGAGTCTGACCAGCTCGCGACTTTCTTCATCACCCCATTCAGCATGTATTGTTACGTAACCATGCCCTTTGGCCTTCGAAACGCCGGGGCAACGTACCAACAATGCATGCTCCACGTCTTCGACAAACACATCGGGCCAACGGTCAAGGCCTACGTCGATGACATCGTGGTCAAAACCAAAAGGGCAGACGACCTCAGCAACGACCTTGAGATTGCGTTCAAATACCTCCGGGCGAAGAACATCAAGCTCAACCCCGAGAAGTGTCTCTTTGGCGTCCCCCGAGGCATGCTGTTGGGGTACATAATTTCCCAACGCAGCATCGAGGCCAACCCCGAGAAAGTCTCCGCAGTCATCAGGATGGGCCCGATCCAAGACCTCAAGGGTGTCCAGAGGGTCACAGGCTGCCTCACAGCCCTTAGCCGCTTTATCTCATGACTTGGAGAAAAAGCACTGCCTCTGTACCGCCTCTTGAAAAAATCTGTACTGCCTCTGTACTGCCTCTGTGCCTCCGAACCCAGCCGAACCACTCTTGCTCTATGTTGCTGCGACCACCTAGGTGGTCAGCGCAGCCATAGTTGTCAAGAGAAAAGAGGAAGGGCACATCTTGCCCGTCCAGTGGCCTGTGTACTTCATCAGTGAGGTACTCTCGGAGACCAAAGTTCGCTACCTGCAGATCCAAAAGCTGCTCTATGCCATCTTGATCACTCGACGCAAGCTCCAACACTACTTCCTTGGTCACCCGGTGACTGTGGTCTCTTCTTTCCCCCTCGGAGAGATAATCTAGAACCGGGAGGCCATGGGAAGAATTATCAAATGGGCGGTCCAGCTCATGGGCGAAGCCCTCACGTATGCGCCACAAAAAGCCATCAAATCCCAGGTGTTAGCCGACTTCATCGCCGAGTGGACCGATACCCAACTCCCTCTAGCTCAGATCCAAGCAGAACTCTGGACGATGTACTTCAACGGGTCACTGATGAAGACGGGAGCGGGCGAGGGCCTGGTCTTCATTTTGCCCCTCAGAGTCCACATGCGCTATGTGATTTGACTCCACTTCGCTGCCTCTAACAACGTTGCAGAGTATGAGGCCCTCTCCAATGGCTTGCGCATCGTCATCGAGCTTGGGGTTCGACGCCTCGACGTTCGTGGCGACTCGCAGCTCGTGATCGACCAAGTCATGAAGGCCTCGAGCTTCCATGACCCTAAGATGGAGGCCTACTGTAAGGAGGTTCGTAGGTTAGAGGATAAGTTCTACGGCCTTGAGCTTAACCACATTGCTCGAAGATACAACGAGGCCGCAGATGAGCTGGCAAGGATCGCGTCGACTCAAGGCACAATCCCACCTGATGTTTTCTCCAAAGATCTATACAAGCCCTCGGTTGATCAAGGTGCAGGGGAAGAAGCTGCAACACAAGCGGTCGACTCCCCTCCTCCTACCGAGGCCCCCTCGACCGGGGACGAGGTCATGGAAATCGACGGGTCGCCTCCTCAGCAAGACCCCGAGCCCGACTGGCGTACTCTCTTCCTCGAATATCTTATTCGAGGAGAGCTCCCAGAGGATCGAACCGAGTCTAGGCGCATCGCTCGACGGGCTAAGACCTATGTGCTCTACGGCGATGACAGGGAACTATATCGACGGAGCCCCACCGGGGTTCTTTAGCACTGCATCGCCATCGAGGAAGGAAGGAAGCTGCTCAGAGATCTACACTTGGGGGTTTGCAGTCACCATGCTGCTCCAAGAACCCTTGTTGGGAACGCTTTTCGGCAGGGCTTCTACTGGCCGACCGCCGTCTCCGACGCCATCAACCTCGTTCGCTCATGCGAGGTGTAACAACCCAAAAATCCGAGCTGCAAATTTTTTTTGAAAAACCTATGAGTGATGAGTGTGACATGTCATCATCAACCCTAACCATGCATCAAACTTGTCATGTCATGCATAACATCCTATGCAATCATAGCATGATCAATGTGTCAAAGTAATTTTTGAACAATGTTTCACATGTTGTTTCCAAATGTTGCAATAGCTTAACTTCAATGTTTCAATAGTTGTCATGTTATATTGCATTAATATGTGATTTGGTTTTTATTTGATTTATATGATGATAAATAAAATAAACCCACAATATTTGTTTATGTAATAAATAAATATATTATATGGGAAATATACCCAACATGGCCTATGACCTCTAAGTATACCATGAAGTATTTTGCAACATGCTATACAAGTATATATACATGTATTTGAAAAATAGAAAAGAGAAAGAAATAAAAAGAAAATGGAAAAGCCAATCTGGTCCGATCGGCCCAGCCAGCCCAGCGCTGGCCCTTTCCTTTCCCTCTCTCTCCCTTTTCTCTTCGCGCCCGCCCGGCCCAGCAAGACGGCCCGGCTGCTCGCTCTCCCTCTCTCTCCCTCTCTCGCGCAGGCCGGCCCAGCAAGGCCGACGGCCCAGCAAGGAACCGCCGCGCCACGCCATCGCCACTGAGCCACTGATGGGTGGGGGCCGCCTGTCATAACTTTCCTCACGGTCCCCCACCATCCGCTCACGCGTGATGTCGCTGGTGTCAGGCGCTGCTCCCCGTGTCGCCCCTAAGCAATCCACCCCGGCCGCTCGATCTAGCACTCCGCCTCATCGACACGCACCCGCTCGCCACCTGGCCCGACCACCCGACACCAAGATGCCCATAGCGTGGGCAAAATTCTCCGCGCGCGTGCACATGCGCTACCGCTGTGGTGAAGCTACGCCGCTGTAATGCTTCGGCTCACCCGACACTAGCTAGCCCCCTCTCGCTGACCCCTGGACCCAGCCAAGATCTCCACTGGTAACCTGGACCACTCCCTGGCCGCCTGATCAAGCCCCTGGCCCGATCAGCGTCCGCCAGCCACCTACCCCCACGACCCCTCTATATAAGCGACGCCCGACGCCCTAGGGCTTCCCAGCCGCCGCCACCACTTCGGTGGTACCCAATTTCGCCACCAACCAGTCCAATTTGGGGAAGAAGGGGAGGAAGGAGAAGAAGGGGGCGGGAAAGAGGAAGAAGGAGCTCCGCCGCCGCTGGAGAAGAAGGAAGAGTCCCGCTACGGAGCTGCTGCCACTGCGGAGCTATCGGGGACAAGGGACCGGAGCTGAACCACGAGCTGAAGCCAAAGTTGGACTTGTACCGCACCTCCTCTCATCGTCAACGCCGGTGCGCACCACAGCCATCGCCCCTCTTCCAACTTGACCTCTGCTTCTCGGCCATGGCGCTCGTACCGAGCGTGTAGGCCAAGGCCTCACCCGACCTACTCGAACACACGCACACGCACACGCGCAAATGGACCGGCCAAGCCCAAGGACCATGGCATCAGGAGGATGCCGGACTGGAATGCCATCATGACTGTCGCCGCGCTGCACGCCTCCACGATGAGGCCACCTTGCTACCTCATCTCCGAGCCCCAAGCCGCTTCGACATCAGATCCATGACCGCCTGGGCAAGGCGCACCCGTTGCACTTGCTAGCCCCTTGGAAGCCACACCGGGAAGCCATGAGCGCGAGGCCATGCCAGCGCACCGCCGCTCCAGAGTGCCACCTTGCATTGCTGTTTCCCGTCGCCACCGGCCTCCGTGAAAGACAAGAAGCCGATGTCGATGACCGTCCTGAAGAGCTGCACCAGCTGGACAAGAAGATGAAGGCCGGGGAGTCTCTCTAGGTGCCATGCTGTGCACCAAGGCATCGTCGGAGCTCCGCCACGGGAGTTGCTACCCATACAGACTCCGCTGTGGATTTAGGTCATCGCCGGTGCATCGGAGAGGTGCTGTGTGACCTCAATCGCACCCCTGCGCACCGCTTGGACCTGGATTGAGTCACCCGTGAGCTGCAGCCATGCGCCGTCACCTTCGAGCCGCCGTCCGCTGTAGAGCACACCGCCGGGAGCTAAGCTGTCACCTTGAAGCCCACCTCCGTGTTCGCCATAACGTCCTGGAGCCAATGGGCAAGACGATGAAGCCGGAGGACCACCGTAGTGCTGGGAATCGAGGATCCCTCGCCGCCGTTGAGCCCCACCGTCGGGCGAAGGAGACAGAGGAAGGGGATGGACTCGACAGAAGGATGGTGGACGTGGCCTACGTGGACCGGAGTCGCTGCATGTGGGGCCAGACGGAGTCGGTGCACCGAGGATCGATCAATGGACCACATGGACCAGAGGACGACGCCGTGGACGCGGTTCACATGGACTGGAGCCACTGCCAGTGGACCCCAAGAGAGCCGGTGCACCGTGGACCGAGAGCCGTGAATTGAGCCGGTTTGAATCCAGAGCGGTGATGTGGCAGCACCAGAGCGTGCCATGTGGCGGGCCTGGCCCAGCCCGGCGCAGATCCAGCCCACTCGGCCCATGAACGGCCCAATAACGGCCCGTTAACAACCCAGTGGAGCCCACCTATCAGTTGACCATTGATCATTGACCGTTGATTACTGACGTCAGCAGTGACGTCACCCCGGACCCACATGTCAGACGATCGTTGACCCAGTCAATGCTGACATCAGCATGATGTCATCCGCCACGTCCGCCGTTGAGTTGTCCTTGTTGGACCGTACACGACACATGGACCAATCCCATGATGCCACGTGTCAGCACCAGAATAAACCAGTCCTTTTCTTTTTTAGAAAATGGTTAAATCTTTGAAAAATCATAACTAATTCATACGAGCTTCGAAAATTATGATCCATATATCCAAATTTTCTATAAATTGTGCTCTATCTATATTTACAATGTTTGAGTGCATTTGGATATTCTATTTGGCATTCATTCTTTGTGCTAATCTATAGGGGTCGCTCCCGTGACTATTAATTCTCGGTTACAGGCTCGAGCGAGGACAAGTCTGATGATAGTGATTACCAGGAGAAGTCCGACAGCTATGTCAGTGAAGGTGCCACATCTCACCTAACCTCGTAGATCCCATTACGCATGGCAAATGTAGTATGGCTAGTGCTTTAATTCCTGTTGCTATATTGAATTGCTTGTCCTAGGAATGCATGGTAGATTAATACTTGATGAGCCCTACCTATCACCTGCTTACCCGCTGTTATGTTAGCCACTTGCTTATCTGCTATAATTATATATATACCTCACTCGCTTACATTTTGATGCGACATGAAGAACACTGGGAAGGCCTGGAGGGTGCCAGGTTGGCGGTGTGAGTGATGATGGGTCAGATGGGCTTGTGAGCTGATGATGCTGTATCTAGGTTTGGGGTGGAGCTTACAGCAGGGAGTAGGATGAGGGTTGAGTCGATTGAGCTAGGATCTACGACGAGCTTATGGAGCGAGTCTTGCTGGGGAATGGATCTGGACATTCTCATGAGTATCGATCTGTGGCGGACTAACTCAGATGTATTGGAGAGTCCTGGGTGGAAGCCTCTGAGGGGTGAAAGCCAGGAGGGGTGTGTCATGGTAGCACATTAAATGGGAACCCTAAGGAAGATATCCCGGCTTGATCACACTTAGGAACTGATGCGCTGGTATCCGGACCTTAGGAATCTCTTGCTTTCCACTCGCTTCCCATGGGGGGAGACGACCGAACCGCTGGATAGATCGATGCCACTACTGCTAGGCGAGTAGTGATAGGAAGGTATATGCATGGGATGGAGCTAACACCCTACCGAGATGATCATGGCACCCTCTTCGAGAGTGGGTACATGGCATGGCATCCTCTACGGGAGCGGATACATGCTGTCTTCATAGTTTCAGCGATCCAGAGCTGGATGGTAGAGTGGCATCGTTCTATGGCAGTAGGCGCCAGGAATCTGCCTAGGTGGTGATCAACACCGATGATGGTTATCTAGTTGTTTAGTGAAACCTCTGCAGAGTGTATGGTTGATCAATCGATACATATGTCGACTTGTTCGGCTATGGACCTTTTCTGTGTTCCGCATGCACCGGACTAGTGAGTGGAGTGTTCTACCTTCCCCTGAGTGTGATTTCTGGCCGTGAGCCAGGTTGAGGGCTGCGGGCTGCTAAGACAAGCCGAGAGGGAGTTGGCTTGTCGACTTGAGTCTGAGATGGTGTTGGAAGAGTTGGGATGGAGTTTTAGAGATGGATGGTGATGGATGTGTGGTTTGAGAATGTGTTTAAAACTTAATTACTATATTAATTATATAGCTAATTACTGGCTTAGGAAAACCCTAGCCTTTATAGGTTCTTCTTGTTATATCCATGTTTTTCATCCATTTTCCACAAAGCAATGCATAGGGTGGGAGTGTGGCCAGTACAAATCATACTGAAAATTTGGTTTCTGGTTCAAGGAGTGAGTACTCTTCTGGGGAGTACAGTGATTAAGGGTTTCGTGTCTACGCTCAAGTTGGATCGAAGATGATAGCTTTGGCACCTCAAGCTTTTATTTTTATGCTGCATGAACTCTAATTCAGCCAAGTGGTGATGTAATAAGTTATTGTAAACCTCTTTATTGCACTCTTTTGTTCGATGTATGGATTATGGTATTCAACTGTTATCGGGTAATGTGATTTACATGGTCATATTACACTTCGACACTGTGGATTTCCATTCACAGAAATCGAGGTCGTTTCATGAGGGGTGCCAATTCTATGCCAAGCAAACGCACCTCCCCGCTCATGCCATGCAGATGATCCCCATCACGTGGCCCTTCTCCGTGTGGGGGCTCGATCTCATCGGGCCCCTGAAGAAGACAACGGGGGATACACTCACCTACTCATAGCTGTTGACAAGTTCACCAAGTGGATTAAGGCTCGCCCCATCACCAACATCCGCTCCGAGCAGGCGGTCGCATTCTTCACCAACATCATCCACCGCTTCGGAGTCCCCAATGTAATCATCACCGACAATGACACGCAGTTCACCGGCAAGAAGTTCTTGGACTTCTACGGCCATCATCACATCCGTGTGAATTGGTCTGTGGTTGCCTACCCTCGAACTAATGGCCAGGTCGAGCATACCAATGGCATGATTCTCCAGGGACTCAAGCCTAGGATCTACAATCATCTCAAGAAGTACGGGAAGAAGTGGGCCGCAGAGCTACCCTCGGTCCTATGGAGTTTAAGAACAACACCAAGTCGAGCCATGGGGTTCACCCCATTCTTCATGGTCTACGGGTCCGAGGCCGTCCTCCCCACCGATCTCGACTATGGGTCCCCTCGACTAAAGGCCTACAATGAGCAGACGAACGAGGAAGCACTTGCCAATGCCATTGACCAGCTTGAGGAGGCTCGAGATGTGGCTCTCCTCAACTCCGTGAGGTACCAGCAAAAGCTCCGATGCTATCACGACAAGCACGTGCGCAAAAGGGACCTCCAAGTCGGCGACCTCGTCTTACACCGACGGCAGAGCAACAAGGGCCGCCACAAGTTGACTCCTCCATAGGAAGGCCCCTTCATCATGGCTGAGGTGTTGAAGCCAAGAACCTACAAGCTAGCCAACGGTAAGGGCGAGACATTCACCAACGCATGGAATATCGAACAGCAACGTCGCTTCTACCCTTAGGGCCTCGATGCCTTTGTACATTTTCCATATCATGAATAAGAAGTACTTTCATTTACAAGTTCAAACTTTTTATTCACATGTACAAGGTAGCCTCGACTTTACTTCATTAGAGCCGAGCCTCCCTCGGGGGCTACAAGGGGCAACCCCCCGAAGTCCCTAAAAACTCACACGTTTTTTCGAAATTCAACGTCTATTCTTTCTCGCACGCCTCGACATGTGTTAATCCTTAGTCAAAAATGGCACGGGAATGACCCGAGGGTTGAGGGCTGTTGAGCCGCGAGATCGCCTATGCCTCCAGGCTATGGTACCACCACTCACTCCCGCCTTCAAGGGTCACGGCCGAGCGTCGATTTTTCTAAGAGAAAATACAATCAGGATTGCAAGAAAGAAAAGGACTTAAAACTCACAATATATATATATACATATTCATAGTGTTTTCAAGGCCCCTAGGGCCACATCATCATAATTTACAAAAAAACTAATCTATTACATGGGCCTTCTTGCCTAGATTGGCTCACAGGCCATCATCCTCGACCGACGGGAGGACCTCGTGCTCGAATAGCTTCGCCAGACAACCGCCAGGCTCCTCAGCGGCCTCGACCAAGGCCATGTGCACCTTCTCCTTCTCAGCGTCGATCTTCAAGAGGTCACTGACAAAACCGTGGGAGACTACCTCCATGTCGTATATGAAGTCAGAGCATACGACCGCCATCGCCCGCTTCACACCGACATGGAGCACATTCCAGATCTGCTCCCTCACGACGCGACTGAGCTCGTGTAGCCGGATGAGGAGGGAGTTTCCACGTATGTCGCCCTCGACCTCCTCCTGAGGGGCAACCTTGAAGTCATTGCAAACCAAGGTAATCGCGGAGCTGAGGGTGCTGGTCAGCTTCGTCTCAGCCAAGTAGGCCTCCTGCAGTGTCTTGACACTGCCCCGAGTCTTGGCCAGCTCCTCCTCAAGGACTGAAACGTAAGACAGGGGACGGCCACTATAAAAGCGGCAGAAGCAAAATCTAAAGGCCAAAGAAGAAGACTTACCAATGGCGTGGGTCTCGAGGGTCGTGTACCCTTCCTGCAGCCCAGCGCACTCCTTCTTGGTCGCCTTTAGGGCACAGACCGCCTCCGTCCTCTCCACGCCCAGGTCCTCGATAGCCTTGCCTGCCGATATGATGTCCTGCCTCTGCTCCTGCAGGGTTCTCTTCAGCGCGGCATTCTCAGCAGCCAAGGCCTCGAGGGCCTTCTCCGCGTCCTCCTGGGCCTTGACGGCGTCGGCCCTGGCTCTCCCTGTCTCCTCCTTGGTCTCATCTTCCACCTCCTTGGCCTGAGCCGCCTTCCCTTGAGCCGAAGAGGCGTCCTCCTTGCCTTCTCTGCCTCCTCCTGGGCCTTGGCCGCATCCTCCTTCGCATTCCCTACCTCAGCTCGAGCAGCCTCGACCGCTGCCTGCAGCTCCGGGACTTGCTCCCACTTGTCCTTCGCGTGATGGATCAAGTAGGATTTGGTATGGGAGCGCCTCTTCAGGGCCTGAGAGGAAAAATTAAGTACAACAAAAAAGAGGAGAAGATTAGATAAGCAAGTAAACTAACCCCCACACCATGAAAGAAGGTCACATACCCCGAAGCATTACAGCAAGCCATTGGAGACAACGTCGAGTGCCATCTTTAGGGAGTGCTGCAACCAGGCGCGGTACTCCTCGACGTGATGCCAGCGCTCGACCTCCGCGGGGTCATTCACTTCGAATGGGGGCGTTGGGAGACGCCGGGTCCCGGACACGGATGGCTTCTGAACCCCAGTCCGTGAGCTCCGCATCGATGCGCTCCTGCACCTCCTCCATGATAACATTCCCCATCTCGACTGTGCCACCGTGCTCGAGCACTCGCTCGGCTAGTGTGTGGAATGGCGACCTCGCCCTCTCATCGACCGTCGACAGCCCTGAATCCTCTGCCTCCTATTTCCCCTGGGCGAGGAGGCCGGGATCGCATGACGCCCGATCGCCCGACGCCCCAACGGATATCTCCACCGGGGCCGTTTGCGTGGTCGGCCGCTCGACCTCCCCCCGCGCTGGGACATCTTTGATCCACTCTTTCTACTACTGTGGTTGTGGCAGCTCCAGCTTCCGCTGCTCCTCCAGCTCGTGCAGTCCAAGTGGCCACGTCGGCCCCAGCAATTGCCCCAGAGGGGTCGCAGCCATCTCCTTCGCGTCCCCGACAGAAGGACCCACCTCCTCAACCTCGAGGATAATCGGGGACGACTCCGACAACCCCAGCCGTTGGCCGCCAGAGGAATCCCCGGGCACGGCGATGCTGGGAGGCGTGTCGGATCACTCCCGGCCAGGGTCTTCGCTCCCCCCATTGTGAGCTTTGGGGCGACCAAACCTGCAATGGAAGCAGCACCTCGAGCCAGGGCCACGCGGGCCTTCTCGACCCAGGCAATCTCCATCGCCACCGGGGGCGTCGGAGCCAACACCACCGTCCCTGCCATGGCGTCGGTCTTAAGGCACTTAGTAGGGGAAGGGACCACCTAAACCACACACAAAGCAGGGAATGATATGAGCAACGAAAATCGCCACAGAAAGGCAAAAAATAACTCAAATCACCAAGAACTTACCCTAGAGGAAGGAGGGGTGCCCTCCTCAATCCTCTCAGGCTTTGAGCCCCCTTTGTCTGAGCCTGAGCCACTCGGAGCCACCGCCAACGACGCCTTCAGTCTATCACACCTCTCCGAAGCCGAACGGCTTTGGGTCTGCGCACCAGCTGCCGAGGACTTGGCCCGGGATGGCGGCATGCTCGACTTCTCCCGCGAAGGAGTCAGAGGTGTCCCACCGTGCGTGCGGCAAGATGACGTCCTCCCCCAAGTGGAAGGGCCGCTCGAGCCCTGCCCCTAAGGCTGCTCCGATGCCCTTGACGCCCAACCCTCCGTAGAAATCAAGGTCATTGTTGAAGCTGGCGCCGCTGACTCAACTCCGACGGCTCCCTCTGTATCATGGAGGCCCTCTGTAGGCCCCTTGCTATGCCGCTCAACACCAGCGGTGCCCTGTGTCGAGGGGGCATCAGCCAGAGCTCATGAGGGCAGCAAAGTGTCGATACGCGCCTCCACTCCCTCGTCGTCGCTGCCCTCCACCTCTTCCTCCTCTTCCAAAGGGCACTCCTCGACGGGGAGCCCTTCTCGCCTCTGCTTCACTCGATGCTGCTCACGGGTCGAGCGCTTGAGGCTCTTCGCCTTCCTCTTCTTCTTCTCCTCATCCTTGGTTCTCTTCTGCAGCTGGGCGAAGAAACACCTCACCTGGCGGTCGGTGTGGTCTTCCATGACCGAGGGCGTCGACGCCCTGAAGTCAATGGGAGGCTGCGCCCAGATCCATGATAAAAAGCATGAGGATGACTCAAAGAAAGAAAGAAAGATAACAATCTGATGAACAATATAACAACATACTCACCAGCTTGATGTGGCCATTGTCGGGCAGCATCGGGATGCGGTTGACTTCATACGGCGCGAAGGAGCCGGCCACCGCACCCTGCACCCACCTCGCGACCTCGTCAAGGGGGAGCTCCTCGAGCGACATCTGACACCCCTCGAGCGGCGCCCCGGGGGCCATTTGGTCCAAGCGCAGAGGACGTCGTATCAAAGGGAGGACCCTCCGGCTATGGAATGCTGAAACCACGATCTCGGCGGTCAGCCCCTGATCGCGCAGAGTCCTCAGCGCATCGAGGAGGGGGTTTAGCCTCCCCTGTTGCTCCTTCACCATGCTGTGGGCCCAATGCTCTAGACGTGTCATGATGATACGCCTGGTGAAACGAGGCAGCCATGCCTCATCATTGCGAATGTAGAACCGCGGGCATGCCACCCGCCGTGGTTGGATGTTGGCGGTCCTTATGGATCATTTCTAAACCACCAATTTAGACTAAAAAGAAGAAAGACAAACATATTCTAGCACATATGCCTTTACTACTAACAAGTTCCACTTGTACCTCTAGTATTCATGTTTTACAGGTTTAAGGTGCAACAAGTGGAAATACGTAACATAATGGAGAAAGCGCAAAAAGCAAAAGTCAAATTCAGTAAATGCGCAAACAAGAAATACAAAGGAGCCCACATTCGGTACATACCTAGGCCTGATCATAACCATGGGAGAGGCCCAGGCCCAGGAAGGAACCGACCACCTGAAGGCGATGGCCAGATGGCCCCACCAAGGGGGCGGTCGCACCCCCAGTGGGCCCTCCCGGCCCCAGCCTTTTGCGGCGGTTCATAGGACAGTTTTCCCATGATGGTCCCACCTATGATCAACACAGATGGAAAGTGGAAACTGCCCTTTGGAGGTCAGTTTGGGTCCTTCCATGTGGGGATAGCCCTTTTTCATAGAGCCCCCTCCTCTCAAGCTATCAAAGGAGGCCTCCTCTCTTCACAATTCATCAATTCACCAACACAAAGAGGTCACAATGTAGAGAGGAGGAGCAATCTCCATTCCATTAGCTTCTAGATAAATTAGTATAGGGAGTGAGAGAGGGAAAGAGCTGGAGAAAGAGCGGAGTCGAAGCAGTTCTGCCTCCGGGTGGACGAAGTGCCGGGCTTGTTAGCTCTCGCTCCAACTTGTACCTCTACGATCGTCTTGCTACTTGAAGTAAGAAGTTCGTGTTCAACTTTGGTTTGATTCATTAAGCATGTTTCTTTCATAAAGCAACTTGTTTGTGGGATCATCGTTCGTCCTTTGGACGGATGCTCTAGTAAGAGGACTCCTGATAGAGACGGATGTTCCTGATCACCGCTAGAGTAGTAGTCGCCTTCGTAGACGTGGTGTTTAGGTTGGGGTCTACCTTCGTATGTTGCACGCGTCCTCGGGCAGAGGGGTAGGTGGTAGGTGGTGACAACCCTGTCCACTCATACCAGCATTCCCCCACATTCGGCCACGGAATAGCACTGATGTTGATATCGCTTGGTAGACCAAGTGCGTCTATGGGCCTCAAGCAAGCAAGTAGTGGGAAAGTTACCATCGCTTATATGCGTTTGATCTTAGAAGAACCTCTCTACCCAAGCTACACTTCATCTTATCATTCTAGGAGAATTAGTTTAGAGATCTCTTACACTTTCATTCCCTGTGGAAATACGATACCCTGAATACTTCCGGGTGAATGCTACAACGGTACTTTCGTGTGCTTGTGGACTTTTCTGCTAATGCTAAGAAGCACCAACACTGGACGATAGCCCCGTCGGGATGAAGTGCTTCGGCCGCTTCAAGGAGAGGTTGCAGCAGTCGACGCGGATGGGCCTCCTCACCCCAGGCAACACTAACTTGGTGAAGTGCTCGGCCTTGAAGAGGTTGAGCCACAGCTCCCAGTGCGGCTCCACCCCCAGATACCCCTTGTAAACGGTGGCAAAGATCACCACATTGGAGATGGCTTTGGAGGAGAAGTGTTGCAGCTCGACCCCATAGAAGTGGGTGAGCACCCACATGAACCGGCTCGGCGGAGAGCCGAACCCCATCCGGTGGTACTTGACGAAGCTGATCACGTACCCCTCCGGCGGGTCCAACTCCCAGTCCTCCTCCGGCGGCACCATCCACTCCGGCCGGTCCTCTGAGACGACGGGGCGGAGAAGCCCATCCTCCACCAACCCGTTAAGCTCCTCCTCTGAAACGGCCAATGGAAGCCAATCCTCTGGGGAACAAAGCTTTAGCGCCATGGCGACCACGTGAACTCGCTCGGCGGAAGGACGAGAGGGGAGGTTCCCAATCTTTGGCTCTTTTTCTCTCTAAGCGCTAACAGGAAGGGCGACTAGACTCTCCGGTGATGGCGGCAGCAACGAAAGAAGGGAGGCAAGATGAGGAGCGAATGAAGTTCTACTCCCCCGAATTTATAGGCGACAGCGGACAACGCGCGGATCGGGCTGGGAGATAGGTAAATCCTCACATTTATTTCACCTACCTACCGCCCCTCTCGATTCCTGCGTACAAGGGACACGTGTGGAATGACCGAGCACTAGCCGTTGCACGGCCCCCCACGACCACGTCTGTCGTTACCGAGGAAATGGGTACCCCAAAGCCTCGGGTTTATCGAATTAAACCCCGCAAAAACGGCACTCGACCCCTCCCGTAGCCTCCCGCGTGGACGTACAAAGTCCCGCAGGCTGAAACACTTTGGGCCGACCCACGGCCGACGACGGCCCAAAGCCGAAGCCCGCTCGAAAAACTACCGAACGGACTAGTACTGTGCACTCGAGGTTACAATTCGGGCCATCCCTCGAGGGCGGACTTCGCCCGCCGAACGAGCCTACCCTCGAGGACGGAACTTCGTTCGTGCGAATGGGCAACCCTCGACAGAACCACTGGCGTCACCATCTGACCCTCGACAAGACGCTGACGTCACCGGCTAATGATCGCTCGAGATGGGAGGATCCCGCGTCAAGTGTCGAGGCCCCCGACGGGACGGGCGTCTCGATACCTCGAGGGTCGAGCCCTCCCTCGATCGACAACGCCCTTTGCGTCCGATAGCGCATTTAATACAAAACTACCTAACCTCGTCAAATCGTATGGCTATAGTGTCCGCACAGTGGTCCGTACAGCGGTCGAATCCCGCTTTACTGCCCATACTGAGGACGTGCATCGGTCTGCACGGCACTGTTACGCCATGCCCAGCGCTGTTAGACAGCTCGAGGCCCCCTTCGACACGCTACACGACAAATGACCGACGTCGGATTCCCTCGATTCGAACTTATCCGCTCAACCACTACACTCGAGGCTACCCCCTCGATCGGGCCTCGAGTACGCATCGACGCCCTCCGGTCAACCTTCATCGACTTCGAAAGCTGCGCCAACAACTCCCGATACGACCCCGACAGGAACTCGCACGTCCTCTACAGGGGATCACGTCTTTCGCCGGTCAGCAACCATGACTCCGAAGGACGGCTGTCAACTCCGAGCCATGCCACTACAGAACGAGCCATGCTCAGTGCACGTCTCTACAGAAGCCTCGAGTTGACCACCACGACCCGCGACGTCACCATCGCGTCATCGAGCCAGAACATTTGTACCCCTGTGCCTCCCCTTGGCCTATAAAAGGGGACGCCAGGAGACCCAGTAGGGAAAAACAGAGAAGGGAAGTCAGAAGAGAACGGACAAGAGACAACGAACTCAGACGAGACAACGATCCCACGACAACCAAACATATGCCTAGGCAGACTCCTAGACTCCGAATAACTCCTTCGCTCTGTATTCGACCCCCCTCGAATTCTCTCTTTCGCTTGTATTTGCCCCTGTACAAGCACTTAGGTGCAAGATAATACAAATCTTCTCCCCCCCGCTGGACGTAGGGCCCTTCTTTGCCCGAACCAGGATAAATCGCTGTGTTCTTCTTGCATCACCCATCCGGACGGGTTACACACACATACGATTACTCGTTGGCTTAGGACGCCCCCGGGTCCCGAACGCCGACAACGTCGTTTCGGCTTCCTCCTCAAAAGACACTCCCAACGGGCAGGGAAGTGGATTACGGCGATATCTCCGCCGAAACACGCGCCCACCGCGCCGCACCGACTGACAGGTCCACCATAGTCGTGCCACTCTGACTTCCGCCTGAAAGGACGCACCTGGCGAATAGGAGGTGTTATCCACGGATGGAGTCTTCCACGGTAAGAAACGCGGGCCCAGGACCCTCGAAAATCTCAAGGGAGAGAAGGCTGGCCCTCGGTCAGGGTTCGACAGCCGCCCTCAAGTACCTGAGTTAGGGGTGATCGGGGGGAGCCGACACGAGTCCCTTATCGAGAACGAACTCTCGAAGCCCCCTCAAACATATTCAAGGCAAAACTAAGGGACCACTTTGGAGTCCCCTTGAAGGGAGGCATCGAGCCACCAAACCCGATCGAAAGGGGGCAGCATCCATGGGGCCCATTGATTTGCTTCAATAAGAGCGCCTCCGGGCCACAAGTCAACCCCAATCGAACGGGGCACGAGCTCTTACTTGAATTTCCCGATAGCAGCTCACCTGAGATGTCGGAGCTCGCCAAACAAGGGTAGTACGACGCTTCTCACCCCTCCTCCCGAACGAAAGGGATTGTGAGGGTTGAAATAAAAAAGATGGGCCTGTCCCTGATCGACCTCGATGAAAGAGGCTCGAGGGCTCATTCGCGACCGGATGGCCTCGACGAAAGAGGAACCAACCATTCGGGGGCTCAGCCACTCGAGCATGTTTCGGCAGAAGAACATAAAAGCCCTCGAACGAGTATTATACTCCCTCGAGGCCTCAGGGGCTACACCCGACGGGTGCGCTCGTGCGCACCCATCAGAAAATACCGCTACTACAACTCCAGTTCATGAGCCTCTGCGTGGGTGCCAGCACTCACACAGAGACTCGAGGGCTACTGTCGGGTACCCGAATAAAGGCGTACCCTAAACCCTCTTACAGGGAGAATTAAACCCCAACAATAAAACTCCAAAAACATCCAAGAAGCCCAAAAACAGAGATGTAGGCCCATCGGCATCTCCGAGCTACGCTGGCCTGGCCCAGGAGCA
Organism: Bothriochloa decipiens; assembly: GCA_023333625.1. Lineage (NCBI taxonomy): Eukaryota > Viridiplantae > Streptophyta > Magnoliopsida > Poales > Poaceae > Bothriochloa > Bothriochloa decipiens. Next base: position 84,963,097 of record CM041628.1, read on the forward strand.
GCGTCGCTCAGACTAAGATAGTCTCTCGTTCGACAGTACCCTCGAGCGGCAGAACCTCGAGCGGCAGAAACTTCACCTCTGCGGATGACCGCCCCGTCGATTACTACTACCCCTCTCCTCGAATCCACCTACTCCCCGTACGGGAGTCAGTGCATTTAATGCGTCCACCAACTCCGGTCCAATCGCATGGCTACAGCAGCGTTACAGAGGTAGGGTACAGCGGTCGAGTCCTGCTTTTATCGCCCATCCCTGGACGTGCGGTGAGCAGCTTGGAACTGCTGTACCATACCAAGCACTGTTTCACCTCCGATGCCCCCTCGATACGCTACGTGATAGCCACCAGCTTCGGATTCCCTAAGTCCGATCTTATCCATCCAACCACTACTTCGTGGCTACCCCTCGATTGGGCCTCGAACGTCATCAAGCCACCCCTCGAGTTCAACATCGGTGGATCCAGTCAACGCTCCAACAACTCCTGGTACACGCGCTCAGGGATCCGTACGCTCGCGCATGGGCGCGGGTCTTTCACTGATCGTCTGCGGGCGTCATTGTGACACACTTGAAGGACGTCCATCAACTCCGAGCATGTCGCTACAGAGCAGGCCATGCCTAGCGCACACCTCTATAATAGCTTCGACTTGATCGGCAACGCCCCCTCGACGTTATCACCCACAACCGCGTAGACTTCTTGTATATTGTAACACCTCTGGTGTTATATTAACTAAAACCCTGCCATGTCATCATATGCATTATAAAGCATTCATGTTTAGGTCAACCTTAATGTGCATCAACTAAAACAAGTTTACATTTCATAGGTTGATTGTGTTTCTGGAATGTTTTGTCACATGAAATAACAAAACCTTATTTTCGAATGTCATCCCAAATGCTTAGTTTATATTCTATGTACTTGAGGTGTAAACCGTGTTTACATTAGTGTCAAGCATAGTGTATAAATCCAAGTTCAACCGTAAAAATTATTTTCACATTAGAAATTGAATTTGGATTTCAAAGCTTATTTCCAAGTCTTGTAATTCAAATTGGAAAGCTATAAAATGTTTTTCTCTAGTCAACTTGGTCAACCAAGGGTGTCTTTGGGTCATTGACCTAAAAATGTCCTTGGATAATGTTTGTGATCACTAATGACCAACCAATTAATTTAGAAACCAAATCGAGTTTGAATTCGGTTTCAAAAACCCTTTATTTCAAAACCTGGTTTTACCCCCTTTTCTATAATTCAAAATCTATAAGGAATTTGGGAATGCTCTAAAAATATAGTTTGTAGATCTTGACAAGAGCTACAAAGTTGGTATATAAAGTTTTTAAGTTTCCAAAAAGAATTTCAAATGAATTTGAAAATACAGTTTTCCAACAATTGTCCCCCTTTGATTTTAAAATTATAATTAAAATATTATACATAATTTGGGAAAACTTTATATATGAAACATGTTTGGTTTGCAAAGTTAAACATTTCATATTTTTGAATATTTTCAAGTTTTATTGAAAAATCAAAAGTAATTTCAAATGTTTATTTCTAGGGTTTTATTACCCTTTTGAATTTGAATTCATATTTCAAATTCTAGATAGAATTTGAGGATGCTAGTTAAATAAAAATTGTAGCTCTTGAAAAGTTATGCAAATTATATTTTTGGGTATTTTCAAGTTCTTATATCAATTTTGAAGTAATTTGTTATTTTCGACAAATGGCATTTTTATAATATTCAAGAACAGCACCGAGACCTATCGTCGGCCGCCATGGCCGGCTTCTCAAACCGCGCCGCCGTCCACCGCCGCACATGCCATGGCCACCAGCTCGCCTCGACGCTCAAAGCACCCTCACCGCGTGTCGCCCTTCCTTTCCTCGAGCTCTGGCTATAAATAGGGGCGCCGTGGCCGACTTCTTCTTTCCCCCTGCCGCCGCCGCCGACGACCTTGCTCCGCCGCTCCAATTCGCTGCCATCGATCCACCGCTGTCCAATTGCTTTTGCCAGAAGCTCCGCCTCGACCTTGTGTTTTTTCTGAGCCAGCTAGTGCCCGCCCTCATCGCCCATAGCGCCCGCACGCCGTCATCTTCCCGCGGCCGGTCGCCGAGCCGCCGCGAGCTTTCTCGTCGGCCACCGCCGCCAAGGTTGAATATATATTTCCATTAACCCTTCTATTATGTTCTCCATCTTCTCCTGCCCCTCATGCACATCTTGGTCGGCTTAATGGTGCACAGGAGTTGCCATGACGCGGACCTTGCCGCCGGAGCACCGCTGCCGCCATTAGCGCCGCCGGCTACAGCTCGCCTCAGCCACTCCGAGCCTTCATCTTCGAGCGCACCTGAATCATGGTGAGCTCCTGTGTCCTTCCATGCCCTCAATTCACCCCTCCTGCACCATAGGGTCCGGCCGTCGTGGCTGGCCGCCGGCATGGCCATGCCAGCGCCGCCGCGCGCGTAGCCATCTTGGCTAGAGATCAGGAGCGGCTCCATCTTGTGGCTTAGCATGTTCGCCAGAGTGCCCCGTGGATGCCCGTGACCTTGCCGTCGCCGGAGAAGCTCCGGGGAGCTTTGTTGCCGCCGTCCGCGCGCTGCCGCGCTGCCATGACCGACGCCGGCCGTGCTCCAGAGCTCCGCCGCCACATTAACTACCTCATTAGGCTCGCCTAGTCACGTAGAGCCCGTAGGTGCCAAGCTCGTCACCGGAGACCTCGCCGTTGGCGAGCAATCGCCGGTCAAAACCCGGCCGCCGCTGGTCAACGTCGGGAGGAATTTTCTTTTTCCTTTTTCTTTTTCTAAAAAATGATTTAAATGTTATTTTCTTTAGAAAATCATAGTAATTCATGTATAGCTCCAAAAATTCTAAAAATTTTTGTGTATGTTCTTTATGATGTCCTCTATATAGAAAAAATATGAAATGCCAAATTTGAGTACTTTTTTCATAAGTTAAAATTAGCCCTTTTAATTGAAAAATGCACCTTCAATAATTTTTAATAAATAAAATAATTGGCTTTTATTTCTAAAAATTGTTTTGCCATCTAATTAGACTAAGAGATTTTCAAAATAAAATTTTGAGCTCAATTAGACAACTTTAATTTTTTATGCCTTTATTTTATGCTTTTAAATAATTAATTAATCCCTTTAAATAAGTTTAATCATTATAGGATTTGTTTGACTTTGGGATTGATTGATGACCTTGGGTCATTAACCCTAATGACCTTTGGCACTTTAATTAATTGTTTGCGCTTACCTTAATCATGTCATTAGGGTTTAATCGACGTTATTTTATGCGCTTAAATAATGTCATTAAAGATGTAGTTAACCCTAATGGACTTAGTAAGTTTTGTTGGCTTACAACTTTATCGTAAAAGAGAGTTGTACTCAAGCCTTTAAACTGGTCATGCATCCATCGAGCATCATATTTACTATTCCATCATGTTGAAGCATATGCTTTTATCGTATAGTTTCCGTTAACGGAGAGTTTAACGTTGTCGCCCCAGATCTGAAGGAAGAGCAGACTCAGGAGATTGGAGTTGATCCAGAGCCTGAGACCGTCTACCCCGAATACCAAGGCAAGCCCCGGATGCATTTAAACCCTTCCTTGATTTTATAAAAGTTTTATCGTTTTCTTATGAAATGCTGCATTAGGGATTAGGAGTTGAGTGAAAATCTACAGATTGCATTACCTGCCTTACTTCCTTATTCCTTGTTACCTGTTAGCTGGAATATGCATAGTAATGCTTAGCCCTGCTGAGTTAGATAAGTTTTCAATAACTAAAAGAATGAAAAAGATGAGGATGGCTTTATCTGTGGAAACATGATGATAGTTAATAAATTGAGTCCGGACGGCTAACTTGCATTGGGAATGGAGTCCCTCTGTAGTGTTTTCGTCTGTTGATGCCCTAGGCCCCGTGTCGATGGTGATCTAGTGATATTGAGAAATTAGAAAATCCACATGCATGAAGTGGTATATAGTAGGCCAGAGTCCCCACGTATGTCATGGAGTGATATATAGTGGGCCAGAGTCCCCACATATGTCATAGTGTGTTATACTGTGGGTTTAAGTTCCCACGTATTTTGGTACAATGGGTCGAAGTGCTCATGTGTATCATGTGGTGATATATGGTTGTGGTTGTTATCCCGGTATATCTGTGATCTGGTATGCATCAGAGTTAAAGTCTCTGGTATCCAAAGTCTCTGGTATCCCAGTGATCTAGGTCCCAGCTGGGTATAAAAATGGATTCGAATCGCCGTTGCTTCTCAGAGAAGAAGACTCAATCATTGTTCATCATCGTAATAACAACTTGAATGAAGATAAGGTATCAAAATGAGGTTGGTTGGTAATTCGGATCTAGAGCAAGACAACTTTACTATTTGTAATTGCTTTTCCACAAAAATTCTTATCTCTTGCAAGCCTTACCTTGTCCATCTAGCCTGCATTTCCTGAGTCTTTACCCCTTTTCTTTCATCGGGTCAGTCTTGTTGAGTACTTTTGTACTCAGGGTTTGTTGAACCCTTGTTGCAGGTGAGTCCCATGAGCAGGAGTGCTACGCATCCTGTTGCATGACTATTGTCGAGGAAAGTGACGACGAATAGGATGTCTCGCTCTTGGGTAGAGCATATAATCAAGGTTTTTGTAATAAGTTATATTGTTACTCCAGTGCTACTATGGTTTGTATTAATCCAACTTATGGTTTGTAAGTTTAAACTGAACGGTTTGTAAACTCTTATGTTATTATAATCCCTTCGCTATTTTACTCGATGTATATTATTTGTATAAAACTGTTGTAATACTGCAATATCTCTTTGTAATGATTGATCCTGCTCGGAGAATCGTGGATTATTCGGGATTTACCCGACAGACCTTTTAAGTCTTATGGAACACATTCCTGATTACTTGAAATCTGTTTAGACAATAATCATGTGTGTGGATCATATGATTTAGGAGGTTCTGCCACATATACTTGTGCCTCTCCTTAGTCTATAAAAGGGGATGCCGGGTACGTTAGAAAGCAGGCGGAAAGAGAATGACCAAACATCTGAGAGACCTTCTAGAGCCCAGGACGCTCAAGTCTTAGCTCACTCTGTACACCCCTCGACTCTCACTCGTCCGCTTGTATCCTCCCCTGTACAAGGACTTCGGTGCAAGATAATACAAATCTCCTTCCCCCGCTGGATGTAGGGCCTATTTTGCCCGAACCAGGATAAATCATCGTGTTCATCTTGCATCACCATCTGGATTAGGGAGCATGCAGTACACGTTACTCATCGGCTTAGGGCACCCCCGAGTCCCGACACCGACAGTTGGCGCGCCAGGTAGGGGAACTCTGCGTGCCACCAACGTTTCCCGCCACTTTCCGAATGGCAAACTCTATGCCATCGCTTTCGTTCGCTATGGTGATCTAGTTTGGGAGTTTGGAGTTCATGTTGACAGGCCACGGCCATGATATGATCCTGCACTCGATCAAAAACCCGAGAGGAAGCAGTTCTGGGTCCCCGCGATGGGCCCCTCACCGGTCTCGTCACCAAGCTTCCCCGCCCAGGAGGAGGCACGGCCTCTACAGAAGCTTCGACTTGATCGGTATCGCCCCCTCGACGTTATCACCCATGACCGCGTAGACTTCTTGTATACCTATTCCTCTCATTAGTCTATAAAAGGGGATGTCGGGTACGTTAGAAAGTAGGCGGAAAGAGAACGACCAAACATCCGAGAGAGCTTCTAGAGCCTAGAACGCTCAAGTCTTAACTCACTTTGTACACCCCTCGACTCTCACTCGCCCGCTTGTATCCTCCCCTGTACAAGCACTTCAGTGCAAGATAATACAAATCTCCTCCCCCCGCTGGATGTAGGGCCTTCTTTGCCTGAACCAGGATAAATTATGGTGTTCATCTTGCATCACCATCCGGATTAGGAAGCACGCAACACACGTTACTCGTCAGCTGAGGGCACCCCCGGGTCCCGACACCGATAGAGGTCTAAAAAATAGCATCAGAAACATAAAGATCAAGAATAGTTTGTAATCAATGGAAGCCTAGAAATTTTAAAAAAGCTCTGTAGAACTATTTGGTGATTTTACTCTCGTAGACCATAAGTATGTTCCCTTTGCAATTATCTCAGGTGCTGTGGCTATAAATAGTGATATAGAATCATCATCATCATCATAGTCTTTTTTTCTAAGCAAGTTGGGAAGGCTAGAGATGAAACCCGAAAGAAACCGGTCACAGAGTAACACATAAAAGTCATGGTTCAGGCACATAGATGGCTAGTCTCCAAGTGCTCCTATCCATAGCTAAATCCTTGGAGATATCTCACTCCTTAAGGTCTCTCTTAACCGACTCATCCCAAGTCAGTTTAGGCCGACCTCTGCCACTCTTTGCATTTTCGTTTCGCTTTAGAACCCCACTACGCAATGGCGCCTCAGGAGGCTTTCGTTAAACATGCCCAAACCATCTCAACCGATGTTGAATCAACTTCTCCTCAATTGGGGCTACCTCAACCTATCTCGAATATCATCGTTCCGGACTATATCTCTCCTAGTGTGCCCATAAACCCAACGCAACATATGCATCTCCGCTACACTTAGTTGTTGGACATGTCGTCTTTTTGTAGGCCAACATTCTGCACCGTATAACATCACCGGGCGAATCGCCGTCCTATAGAACTTACCTTTTAGCTTCTGAGGCACCATTTTGTCACAAAGGACACCAGAAGCTTGACGCCATTTCAACCAACCGGCTAAAATTCTATGTCTAACATCCTCATCAATGTCTCCATCCTTTTGTAGCATTGATCCTAGATATCAAAAGGTATCCTTCTTGGACACCACTTGCCCATCAAGACTAACGTCTCCCTCCTCGCGCCTAGTCGTGCCGAAATCACACTTTTTTATAAATAGTGATATAGAATAGTGATATAGAATGAACACTTTTTTATATCAGAAGTAAAATAGCTGCAATCATGTTGCATCTCAGAACACCTGCTTATCTATAGGCTTGAATCTATAGGCTTGAACATGACTAGATAAGCTCGCAGCCACACCCCAAAAATCCAATCTGCTGCCTAAAAAATGGTAGTAATAGCATTCAACGTGGATGGCTCGCAGACATAGCCCAAATCCAATTTGCTGCAAAAAATGCTAGGGTTTGGCAGCTCAGGAACACATGCGAATCGGCGGAAGGAGGCAGCACGGCGGGCGCCGTCGGCCGCCGACGATGGGGCGAAGCCCTAACCTAGACCATCACTGTCACCTCAACGTAGTAACCTTAACACTAATCCTAGGGACATCAGGAACTGCCATGGAGCTGCGTGGAGAGGAGATGCGGAGACGGAGAGAGAGGGAGACAGGAGGGGGCCGCCCACGCTGCCCCGCAGCCGCCGAGCCGCCTTGCCGCCGCCCTGCGCGCCGTGCCGGCCGCACCGGCCGCCCACGTAGGAGGAGGAGCAGGAGGTGGTGGAGGAGGACGATCGCCGTCGCCGCCGCCCCTACTCACTTCGCGGTGGGGATCGAGAGGAGAGAAAAAAGTTGACGGGAGAGAGAGGAGAGGCAGAGAAAAGAAGAATCAGGGAAGAGAAGCAGAAGCATATATATTTAGTTGCCCGGATTCCAAGAGAAGCTCAGCAAAAGCTGAGACAAAGGGAGAGAAGCTAAGCAGCTTCTAGAAGCAGATTCAGGTAAAATCCAAAACCAATAAGTCCTAGCCACTCACCTAAAGTTGTTATGGTGCAATGAATTCACCTAAAGATCTTATGGTGCAATGACCTCCCCCTAAGAGCCCTCCACGAATATATTGTTACCAAGGGATCGGTGTCAGTTGTGAGATACTACAAGAGGTACCCAACGCTCGTGACAGCTATAGTACTTGTAATGAGCATCGTACTGTCATGTAATGTACGTATCTGTGTTTCCATGCGCGTACGTGTTGCTGTGCTTGCTTGATCTTTTGGGAGAAGGTCAACACCTGACTTGCCCAAGAGAAGTCACCGAATCTGTGTTGCTGGCGTTGTGGGATAAGAAACAAGTCATAGGGCTTAAATCAATCTCGTCCCTTGGATATTGATTGGAGGGTGCACGTAACGGGTAAAGTCAATGCTTGACTTGCCCTGTTGCCCAAGAAAAGTCACCGAATCAGCATCACATCAACTACCCCTTCCTGGATTCCCGCATCAAAATCCCTCCACCCGTGCCGTTGTTGCGCCCGCCCGCGTGCGGCGTGCTCGAATTTGGCCGTAATCTGGTTGTCTTTTCCCGGCGGGCCGTAATGGCGTTGTCCGTGTTGGCGGCGTCGGCCGACCGGGGTCGCGCGAGGAGAAGGTAAGGAGGATCTTCGAGCACTTCGACACCAACAGGGACGGCACCAACAGGGACGACAGGCTGGACCGCAACGAGATGGCTGCCCTCATCGTCGCCGTCAGCCCACGGGTCATGTTCACCGAGGACCAGATCTCTGCCATCCTCGATGAGGTGTTCCGCAGCTACGCCGAGTTCTTCCTCCCAGACGGCAGGGGCCTCTCCCTGCTAGGGCTGCTCCACACCTACGACGACGGCGCCGGGGACGTCGACCATGATTTCCTCGCGCTCTCCCTGCCCACCATCGACTCAGACGCCTCCTCCCTGGAGATCGCCGCGGGGACGCCGCCGCGCACTCCTTCCCACCCTCCGGTCTCTCTCAGCTGGCAATCTCGAGCGACCCATGCGCAAAAAGGACGCTCAAGAGCATATTTATGAATCTTTCCAAAATCCACTCTCTATATCACTATTTATTAGGTTGTTTACATAAAAATCGTTTTGTATATCACCGTTTGAGGTAAAAACCACTTTGTACTCATTGTTGTTCTCATTTTCTATATCCGGAATAAAAATCATTTTATATATCTTTCCATTTTTTAATAATTTTTATCTTGTTTTTGCACTTCAAATAGTCATTCTTGTTTTTATATCTTTGTGTAGCGATTGATGAGTTTGTTAGAGGATATTTTTTTCAACAACCAATTGATGAGTTTGTTAGAAGTTATTTTTTCATCAAAATCTCTATTTCTAATCATTAGGAAGGAATTAGAGGGCCTTTTTGGGTGTGTGCTTGGTAACTTTCACTCACCTCATCTTACTTAGCCTATTGGCAAAGGTATTTTTCACTTTCTAATAATTTTTCTATATCTTGTTTGCACTCTATTTTTTTAGATTACACAGTATAACGCAGACGCTCAACACGCACGCACACTTACTCCTATGAATACACATACGCAAACCCTACCCCTATGAGCACAAAGCACTGAGCCGGCAAATCCTAAAGTTCACGAAGTCACCACAGGCGCCTCGCTATCGACGGAAACATCGTCTACCATTTAATGCATAGCGCCGAAAAATCCTGAAATAAATCCAGAATAAAGTGTCACGCCCAGGATTTGAACCTGGGTTGGAGCCCCCAACCAATGGCCTTTGCCATTGCGTCGTGAATCCCTTGACATCTTGTTTGCACTCTAAAGAGTTATTCTTGTTTTGTATCTTTGTGTAAATATGTGTAAGGGATCGATGTCGATGGTCGGATACTACGATACTTGTAACGATCGTTTACGTATCTATGTGTTTCCATGTGCGTGACGTGTTGCTGCTTGCTTGAATTTTTGGCGATTTTTGCCGTAGTTATCATAAGCAGGCGATCTCGTAGAATGACGCCAAGGAGCTAGGAACTTGTACCAAAGTTTCTTGAAGATGGAGTAACTTTCTAGCTCCATTTCACTGATCTCTTCATTCCAAGTTATAAGTCGTTCTAGCTAAGGCCAAAACGACTTATTATAATTTAGAAGTAGTAAACATCCATTCATCGTTGTAGTATTGATAATGCCTAGACCTCAATCCTTTGACCTAAACTTTTTCCGTACCCTCCATAAAAATTTTGCCCTAGCAGAGAGTGAGCTCCAATAGGTGGAAGATAAACCTCAAACTGAAAATAGACAGGTTGCTTAAGCAAGAATTAATAAAAATCAAGGCATGTTTGGATCTCATCTCCTAAAGTTTAGTGGATCCCACCTCCTAAATAACGGAACACTTAGAAACCTAATAAAGAGAGGAAGAGGAGGAAGAAACCAAAATTAACCAAGGGAAGAAGACAAGGACACCATCCTCCAAGCACCTTCGACAGATTGGGCTATCCCCGTTGCGTTGCTAGGGGAGAAGCAAAGTGTTTTTCCCCCCTCGTATTTGTGTTGAAGCAAGGAAAAAGAAAAGGGCAAGGAAAAAGAAAAGGGCAAGGAAAAGGAGTGCCATTCATCAAGATCAATTTTTGCAGCCACATCTTGGCCTAAGGCATGTGAACCTCACATCTAATCAGTCATGCAACCAAAGAGACCAATGTAGGTTGCTAGATGGACTCCAAAGCACCCAAACACAAGGTAAAACACGATGCAAAAACTCTGTACACTTAGCCCCTATGGATTTGGATACCCGAGTGTTCAAGGTGCATTGACGAATAGTCTACCTGATGGTCCACCAAAGCGAATTTTGCCACCTGAGGCAACTTGCCTCTGAGTGGTTTCCATATAAGTTTTTATTAGGGAATTCTAAACATGTGTAAGTGATATGTTGGTATGGATTTGGACTTCGCGTACGGTGTATCCACCTTGAGGCTGGGGCTACACTACTCAAAAAAAAGAGGCTAGGGCTACTGGCCCCATGGTCCCACCTCTTAAACATAAATCTGGACTTTCATCGTTGTAACACCTCTAGTGTTATGTTAACTAAAACATGCCATGTCATCATATGCACTGCAAAGCATTCATGCTTAAGTCAACCTTAATGTGTATTAACTAAAACAAGTTTATATTTCATAGGTTGATTGTGTTTCTGGAATGTTTTGTCACATGAAATAATAAAACCCTATTTTTGAATGTCATCGCAAATACTTAGTTTATATTCTATGTACTTGAGGTGTAAACCGTGTTTACACTAGTGTCAAGCAGAGTGTATAAACCTAAGTTCAACCCTTAAAAATTTATTTCCATATTTGAAGTTGAATTTGGATTTCAAAGCTTATTCCTAAGTCTTGCAATTCAAATTTAAATTCAAATTGAAAAGCTATAAAAAGGTTTTTCAAAAGTCAACTTGGTCAACCAAGGGTGTCATTAGGTCAATGACCTAAAAATGTCCTTGTATGATGTTTGTGATCACTAATGACCAACCAATTAAGCTAGAAACCAAATCGAGTTTGAATTCTATTTCAAAAACCCTTTATTCTAAAACCTAGTTTTACCCCCTTTTCTCTAATTCAAAATCTATAAAGAATTTGGAGATACTCTAAAAATATAGTTTGTAGATCTTGACAAGATCTACAAAGTTAGTATATAAAGTTTTTCATGTTTCCAAAATAAATTTCAAATGAATTTAAAAATACAGTTTTCTAGCATTTGTCCCCTTTTGATTTTAAAACCATAATTCAAAAATTATGCATAATTTTGGAAAACTTTGTATGTGAAAAAGGTTTGGTTTGGAAAGTTAAAAATTTCAAAGTTTTGAATATTTTTAAGTTTATTTGAAAAATCAAAAGTAATTTCAAATGTTTGTTTTTAGGGTTTTATCCCCTTTTTGAATTTGAATTCAAATTTCAAAATCTAGACAAAATTTGTGGATGTTAAAGGAAAAGTGTAGCTCTTGAAAAGTTATGTAAATGATATTTTTAGAGATTTTCAAGTTCTTATATAAATTTTGGAGTAATTTATATTTTTACACGAATGGCAATTCTGTAATTATCTCGAACAGTACCGAAACCTATCGTCGGCCGCCATCACCGGCTTCTCAACCCGCGCCGCCGTCCACCGCCGCACCTGCTCGGCCGCCAGTGCGCTCCTGAATACCTGAAACTTCTCCGTCGTCGTGTCGCCCGTCCATACATCGACTCCGCCCTATAAATAGCTCAGCCGTGGCCGACTTCCTCTCCTTCTTCTCCCCGCCGCCGTCACCGACGACCTCGCTCCGCCGCTCAATTTTGCCGTCGTCGATTCATCACTGTCCAATTGCTCTTGCCAATAGCTCCACCACATCCTCACGGTCAATTTGAGCTAGTTCGTGCTTGCTCTCCTCGCCTGAGCTGCCCGTGCGCCTTCGTCTTCTCCATGGCCGGTCGCCGAGCCGCCGCAAGCTTTTTCACCGTCGACAGCCGTACAGGGTGAAAATATATTCTTTTTAACCCTCCTGTCGTGTTCTCCATGCTATCCTTCCTCTCATGCGCACCTTGGCCGGCTTGATGGTCCACAGGAACTCCGGTGACGCCGACCTTGCCATCGGAGCGCCGCCGCCGCCATCACCGCCGCCGTCCGCAGCTCGATTCAGCTACTCTGGGCCTTCATTAACGTGCGCATTAGCACCGGGGTGAGCTCCTGCAGCTGTCTGCGCTATCAATTTCATCATTCCCGTGCCATAGCCGTCGGCCACCGTAGCTCGCCGCCTGCGCAGTGTTGCCAGCGCCGCCGCGCGCGTAGCTGTCGTGGCTGGAGTTCCAGTTTGGCCTTATTTTGTTGCCAAACGAGTTCGCCTGAGGCCCTGCTTATGTACGTGTAGTAATTGTCGTCGGAAACAGCTCCGGTGAGCTTCGCCGCGCCGCCATGGTCGCCGACGTGGGTACCGCCGCCGCTCCGCCTCGCCGTTAGCTACCCTGATCAACTCCCCGTGCCAAGCTGAGCCCAACGGTTCAAGTCTGGTCGCCGGAGACCTCACCGATAGCGAGTAATCGCCGGTCAACCGTCGGCGGGCCGTCGGTCAGCGCGGGAGTACTGTGCCGATTTTCTTTTTCTATTTTTAGAAAATAATTTAAATGCTATTTTCCTTGAAAAATCATAGTAATTCATATATAGCTCCAAAAATTCTGAAAATTTTTGTGTGTGTTCCTTATGATGTCATCTACCTAGAAAAAATATGAAATACCAAATTTGAGTACATTTTGCACATGTTAAAATTAGCCCTTTTAATTGAAAAATGGACCTTCAATGATTTTTAATAAATAAAATAAATGGCTTTTAATTCTGAAATTTGTTTTGTCATCTAATTAGGCTAAGAGCTTTCTAAAATAAAATTTTAGGCTTAATTTGATAACTTTAATTTTATACCTTTATTTTATGCTTTTAAATAATTAATTAACCCCTTTAGTTAAAGTTAATCATTATAAGATTTGTTTGACTTTGGGATTGATTGATGACCTTGGGTCATTAACCTTAATGACCTTTAGCACTTTAATTAATTGTTTGCGCTTATCTTAATCATGTCATTAGGGCTTAATCCACGTTATTTCATGTATTTAATTAATTTCTTAAATGGCGTAGTTAACCCTAATGAGCTTAACAAGCGAAGTTTTGTTGGCTTGCAACTTTATCGTGAAGAAAAGTTGTATTTAAGTCCTTAATCTGATAATGCATCCATCGAGCATCATGTTTACTATTCCATCATGTTAAAGCATATCAGTTATCGGATAGTTTCCGTTAACGGAGAGTTAACGTTGTCACACCAGATCCCAAGGACGAGCAGATTCAGGAATCGGGAGTTGATCCAGAGTTTGAGACCGTCTACCCCGAATACCAAGGCAAGCCCCGGATGCATTCAAACCCTATTCTGTTTATAAAAGTTTTATCGCTTCAGCTGTGATATGTTGCATTAAGTAATAGGAGTTGAGTGAAAACCCACCAATTGCATTACCTGTCTTATTTCCTTATTCCTTGTTACCTGCTTTGGAAGATAAGTAGTAACGCTTAGCCTTGCTTAATTAGTTAAATGTTCAAAGGTAAAAGAATAAAAAAGATGAGTTGGTTTTCTTGTTGGAATCTTGAAAATAGTTAATAAATCGAGTCCGGACGGCTAATTGCACTGGGAATGGAGTCCTTCTGTAGTGTTTCCATCTGTTGATGCCCTAGGTCTCGTCCGTTGGTGAACTGGTGATATCGAGAATTTAGAAATCCACATGCATGAAGTGGTATTCGGTGGGCCAGAGTTCCCACGCTTATCATGGAGTGACATATAGTGGGCCAGAGTCCCCACATATGTCATAGTGTGTTATACTGTGGGTTTAAGTTCCCATGTATTTCGGTACACGGGGCCGAAGCGCTCAGGTGTATCATGTGGTGATATATGGCTGCGGTTGTTATCCCGGTATATCGGTTCATCTGGGGTGCATCGGAGTTAAAGTCTCCGGTATCCCAGTGACTTAGGTCCCAGCTGGGTATGAAAATAGATTCGAATCGCCGTTGCTTCTCGGAGAAGAAGACTCGATCGGTGTTCATCATCGTAGTAACAACTTGAACAATGATTAAGGTTTAATAATGAAGTTGGTTGATTGGAGCTAGATCCAAGCAAACTTTTCTTTCTGTTAAGCTTTTTCGCAAAATTTCTTATCTCCTACAAGCCTTACCTTGTCCCTCTAGCCTGCATTTCTTGAGTCTTCACCCTCTTTTTCGTCGGGTCAGTCTTGTTGAGTACTTTTGTACTCAGGGTTTGTTGAACCCTTGTTGCAGGTGAGCCTCATGAGCAGGAGTGCTTTGCATCCTGACAGTCATCGAGGAAAGTGACGACGAATAAAGATGTTTAGCTCTTGGGCATAACTTATCTTTTGGTATTGTAATAAAGTTATCTGCTGCTACTCCACTACTATTATGGTTTGTACAATCTAAACTTATGGTTGTAAATATTTGAAACTCAAAGGTTTGTAAACTTATGTTATTATAAGTCTTCCGCTATTTTACTCCGATGTATATTATTTATATCAAACTGTTGTAATACTGCAATGTCTCTTTATAACGATTGATCCTGCTCGGAGAATTGTGGATGATTCAGGATTTACCCGACAGACTTTTTAAGTCGTATGGAACGCAGTCATGGTTATTTGGAGTCTGTTTAGACAATAATCATACGTATGGGCCATATGATTTAGGAGGTTCTGCCACAATCATATAAAGAAAAATAGAAATAAAGGCCCAATATCTTTAAGAAAAGAAATATACTCTCTTCTTTTTATAAAAATGGTCTGAGATTCGTAATGACCATACTTTTTTAACCTTGATTATGGTTATAGAAAATATTAATAATATTTATATCTTTAAATAAATTTATCGTGACACTATATTTCATGGTTTTCCTAATATATGCAAATTATATATCGAAAATATTTTATGTCTGAGAATGGTATTTTATCGGACAGAGGAAGTATGGCCCACATCTGACGAGTCGACACATCCCCAGCGTCGGTCTCTCTCAGCCTGCTGGGCGCAGAAAGGGCGCGTAACGGCCGGCAAACCAGAGTCCAGCGTTGCGTCGCGTCCTACCAGTCTCGGTCGACGGTCGACGATCTCGATCCACCCACCACCGCACCCGCACCGGCAGCACGACCACCCGTCGACCCCGGTACTCTGGCGAAACGGTCTCGTGCATCGTCCTTCCCGAGCCAAGCACACTGCACACCGCCACCCACCAGTAAGCGCCCGGTGTCGCATGCCTCGCTCACTCGCCGGCGGTGACCTTGCCGTACCGGAGATGGCGCATCCGTACATGAAGAAGGACGACGACGACGAAGACGGTTAGACACCCCTCCTCCACGCTCCCCCGCTGAACCCTACCTACGTACCTCCTGCTACTTTCGCGCGGCTACGATCTGGGTGCCTCTGCCCGTCCTAGTGTGCCGGATCTAGCGCGATCTCTCGTCGTCTCTCCGCGATCTGTCGTTACTGTTGTCATCGTCGTCTGTGGTAGTGGTGCCGCGGATTTACCTGCCGAGGCTTTGCTGGTTGGGCAGATCATTTGCGTGATTTGGTTGGGAATTGGGGTGGGAGCTCGCAGCTATCTGGATCTGGACTGCGTTTGTTTGCGGCATCGTGTCACCTGACCCATCGTATCGGCCGGGCGATTCTGCTTCGCGTTATCGAAGTCCCACTTCCATTCCCTCCCTGACTCCCAGTCAATGGAATCTGTGTTTTCCATCATTGGAGCTTCATGACTCACGATCAATATTATCGCTTAGATCCGTTCCCTAGCCTATTTGCCTTGGTCCCGTAACACTAGTATAGCCATGTTCCTAAGCAGACCCGACCATGCATGAAATTAAACTGTCATCTCGTCTTTTTATTCTAGATTCAATTCAATTAAGCTTGCAAAATGCTTCCAAGCTGTCTCAGCGTTATTAACTGCGTGGATTTTTTTATCAGTTGAGTATTCACCATTCTTTGGGATCGAGAAGGGGCTAGTTCTGCAGGAGGCACGGGCTTTCCATGATCCACAACTTGATGTGAGACGATGTTCGCAAGTAAGAATTCCTTGCACTTTCTCCCATTTTATCATTCCTTACGACCTGAGTTTTTGAGACATATATAATTTGATCCCTCTTATTTTTGTGGCTTTCTTCTCTGCTTCCTGTCCTGTTTGGAACTTTGTTGCAGGTCATCACCAAGCTATTATATTTACTTAATCAAGGAGAGACATTCACGAAGGTACGGTAGTAAAAAACTGTATAGTAGTGACTTGTAGTTTCTGTGTTCACACATTTGCTTAGTTCAATTCAAAGAAGCAAAACTGTTTGATTAGGGGTGAAAACATACAAAGCTCCATAATGTATAATATTAATAAATTAAATTGTGCATGTTTCTTGTACAGGTTGAGGCCACGGAAGTCTTCTTTGCAGTAACAAAGTTATTCCAGTCTAGTGATGCTGGTCTTAGGAGGCTAGTATATTTAATGATCAAAGAGCTTTCTCCATCATCAGATGAGGTTAAATAAATGATGTTTTCAGATGAATACAAATTTTGTGCCTTCTAATCTAATTCTAAGATGTTTGAGCTTTATGATTGTAATAGGTCATCATAGTCACAAGCTCATTGATGAAAGATATGAACAGCAAGACAGATATGTACCGTGCCAATGCTATTAGAGTTCTTTGTAGAATAATTGATGGCACTCTACTAACTCAAATTGAGAGATATTTGAAGCAAGCTATTGTTGACAAAAACCCAGTGGTTGCTAGTGCTGCTCTTGTTAGTGGCATCCCCCTGGCTCAGGTACTGCTATAATTTTATGCATGTATACTCATCTCTTGTTTAAGGTTGGTTAACAGTATCTTTTGTGAGTTTTTCTACAGGAAAACCCAGAAATTGTGAAAAGATGGAGCAACGAAGTCCAGGAAGCTGTTCAATCAAGAGCTCCACTTGTCCAGTTTCATGGTCTCGCTCTTCTTCACCAGGTATAATCTTGTTCCATCGAGCCAGTCAGTGTTTTCCTAGATGCTAAATGCTAGACTGCCAGTCACCCTTCTTCACCTTTTGTTCGGTGCAGACGATAAATTATATGGTTTAAGCGGTTTGCACTGTAGTAGTAAATATGCATACAAACACAGTAGTTACATACTAAATTTTTAAATGTGACTTGAGACATGCACAGTTGCACAAGATATCATAGACAATTAGACAGACATAATGACATAGATAGTAAACTTGCAGTTCTCAGTTCTCACATAGTTAAATGGTAAGTTGTCATAACGCAATAATATTACATTAGATATTAAGTTCTAGCAGCAACACAAATTTCAGTTCTCTGGCATCAAGCCTGTCATTTAAATGCCTCAACTAGTGTTTAAACTCATTTAAATCACAGTTAAACACACCGTTAAGCTGTGTTCTGAATTCTGACTACTTTGGCTGTTAAAACATTTTTTTGTTTAATTCGTCATTTAGGGCCTAAATTACATGATACCCACAGTTTAGTGTGTAATGTGTGCATACGACGGTTTAAACGAGTTTAAGTGAACACTGGAGCCAGTTAAATTTTAGAAGCACATGCAAGGAAGAAAACGTATAGAATTTCTTTCTCTTTCCGGAATTTGTCCTTTTCTTACGGAAGTGAAGTAAGAACTGCATTATGGTATATTGGTATTGGTGTGCCTTCTAGTCTTTTCAGATGAATGATAGTTTGGCAGATGGAACCACAAATTTAACTTGTGTAGTATCAAAAAAATTCCTCTGCGAATCATTGCAGATTGTATGATGTGCTTTGCTAGTAAATTGTCCTCAAATTCTAAGCAGGCAAGCATGCCCCCTTTCGAATAACACTTTGGTTATGTATTCATTATTTTACTAAAGATGGCATGATAAGGATGCAATATCACTTTAGCTCTGTATCCTCTATTTGCTTGATGATATTCTAGGAGGCCAATTTTCTTTTATTCCAGTTGAGGCCTGATTTATTCCTTGAAGCATACTTACTGCTTATAGATTTGGTGGAGGTGGGCACAATCACGCATGTCATATGCTTTGTCGCATACCTGTCAGAAATATCATGGTTAGTTTAAAAGAGCAGGTCATGCATTGACTAACCTATAGAATGCTTGATGCCTTTAGCTGTAGTGCTGATACTAACTTTTTAGCGAAAACACCTTTTTGGTAAATAAGTTTGGGCGCTGTGCCTGTGGTTATTTTTGCTAATCTCGGTGATGTGGTTTTTGTCAAACTAATAGTTTTGGTAGTCAATATTCTGTTCAGATGATCCACTTTGCATGAGTTTACTCATACCCTGTTGGCCTTATGGGATTTCATGTTTGGTTCCATTTTACTGATATGTAAAATCTCTGGTAGTTTCAGGAAACGGTTAGGTTTTATTAGGGTGCATGTGGATAAGGTGTACTATGATATAGTTTCTATTCGCTTGTTACACTTAAATGTTCATTTGATTTCTCCCCAACTTGCAGATTAGACACAATGATCGTTTGGCTGTTAGCAAACTAGTTTCTAGTTTGACAAGGGGATCTGTACGTTCTCCTCTTGCACAATGTCTTCTGATTCGTTACACAAGCCAGGTAACCCAATAATCCAAATCTTGCTCTATTTAAAACCAGGTAAAGATATGGGATCTACTAAAATACAAAGGTCAATTTGCAGGTTATGCGTGAGTCAAGTATGAACACTCAAAGTGGTGACCGCCCATTTTTTGATTTTCTGGAATCATCCCTGAGACATAAAGCAGAAATGGTGGTTTTGGAAGCTGCACGGAAAATAACAGAGATGGATGTTACAAGCCGTGAATTGGCACCAGCGATTACTGTTTTACAGTTATACTTGACTTCACCCAAGCCTGTGCTTCGATTTGCTGCTGTCCGGACTCTCAATAAGGTCATCTATACATGGTCCTCAAGCTTAGCTGTTCAAAGTTATTCCTGCCCTATCTGTTTCTTGATTTACCATTATATTGCAGGTTGCTATGACACGCCCTCTGGCGGTGACAAACTGTAATGTGGACTTGGAGAGTTTGATGTCAGACCAGAACAGGAGTATAGCGACCCTGGCAATCACTACTCTTCTTAAAACTGGGAATGAATCAAGTGTGGATCGCCTCATTAAACAAATTACCAATTTCATGTCTGACATAGAAGATGAATTTAAGATAGTTGTGGTTGAAGCTATACGGTCTCTGTGCCTGAAGTTCCCACTAAAATATCGCTCAATGTATGTGAATGACTGAAAGAGCATTGCTTTTTTGCTTTGAAATTCCACTGCTTTGACTATGTCTTATGTCTTTCAGGTTAAATTTTTTGAGCAACAGCTTGAGGGAAGAAGGGGGCTTTGAGTATAAGAAGGCCATAGTGGATTCCATAGTTACTTTGATCAGTGAAATACCAGATGCCAAAGAAATTGGCCTGCTTCATCTCTGTGAATTCATTGAAGACTGTGAATTCACATATCTTTCTAGTCAGGTAACTACAATTATTATGTTATTGCTTTTGATAAATAATGTATTCATTGACTTCCAGTCTTCCAGCTATCTAGAATTAAGTAATCTCCATTTGTTGTAGTTATTTGATATCCTCTAAAACAGTAAAATGCTTATGCATAGAAAACACTTTCATGGTTGAAGTCATGGTTTTGCACCAGTAGTGAGGTATATCTAAAAGCGCACGTCTAGACGGCATAAGATGTTTTTTTTTTTTTTGCACCAAACGATTGCTTTGGGTGGTTTTCTATTTTTGTTCACTGGCTGTTAATGGTGCAACAGAGACTCCAGAGAGAACAATTTTCCTGCTGTATTCAATTCTGTTAAGGAGTCACATTTATTGGTCATTTTGGTTAGATTTGAGAAAAGCCAGTGTCTCCTATATTTAGATTTTGTGAGATTAATATTCTAATATATATGTTCTACCGAATATATTCACATATGGCTATTAGCAATATAAACAATATGTGGATTTGGAACATGCAGCAACTTCAAGTGCTTAAGTATTATCTCAATAGTGTTTGTTGTCATTGTGATAATTGGGATGTTTTTGTGTGTGTAGATTTTGCATTTTTTGGGAAATGAAGGGCCAAGGACATCAGATCCAAGCAGGTACATTCGCTATATTTACAACCGCGTGATATTGGAAAATGCGACTGTTCGTGCTAGTGCTGTCAGCACGCTGGCAAAGTTTGGTGCCCTGGTTGATACGCTCAAGGTATGTCAACTTCTTAGATTATTAAGTGTATTTTTATATTATCGCCTTTCCACATATTTCCAGCTCATTTAGGATTTCTGTATTTTTGTTTCAGCCTCGGATCTTTGTTCTCTTGCAACGATGCCTGTTTGATACTGAAGATGAGGTAAGTTTAGAATTCTACTTGTTTTAATATGCTTTTGAACACATAAGAAACTTTAAACAATCCTTCATCAGATTTGGTAGTCTTACTCAGCAGTGTATCTAATAAGATGGACACTATGGCATAGAACCCCAGAATTCCTGTGTTAACAAGAGTGCCATGGGTATTTGCTGTCATAGGTTCGTGATCGTGCTACACTCTATCTCCAAACTCTTAGTGGTGAAGTTACCATTGGTAACGATGAGAAGGATGCAAAGGATTTACTATTTGGATCTTTCGACGTGCCATTAGCCAACCTGGAAGCAAGCCTAAGAATTTATGTATGTTTATAATGAGCATTACATCCTGCATACTTCTAGTAAATGCATGTTTTTTTTTGCTTATTTCTTAAAGAACTTGACAGGAACCTTCAGAGGAGCCATTTGACATATCTTTGGTGTCGAGAGAAGTCAGGTCGCTACCACTTAAAGAGAAGGCAGCCCCTGGCAAGAAGCCGCCTGCTGCTGCCGCCGCTGCCCCTGCACCTGTTTCAACTGTTGATGCTTATCAGAAAATGCTTTCATCCATTCCTGAGTTCTCTGGGTTTGGAAGACTCTTCAAGGTTTGTGTACTGATCTGTCTTTTGAAATTTGATAAGTGCATATGCTAATTCTCTCGATTTCCGCAGTCCTCTGAACCCATGGAGCTGACAGAGGCAGAAACTGAATATGCTGTTAGTGTGGTTAAGCACATTTATGATGGCTACATTGTGTTGCAGTACAATTGTGCAAACACTATAGAAGAACAACTGCTAGAAGATGTAAGTATCTAAATTCCAAGTATTTTCTTCAAGGACTAAATGTTAACTCACACTGAATGTTTGGTAAATGTCTTTGCTTCTTCCAGGTCACTGTTTGTGTTGATGCCTCAGATGCTGAGGAGTTTTCAGAGATTTGTTCGAAGCCTCTTGCAAGCTTGCCGTATAATTCACCTGGGCAAGTTTTTGTTGCTTTTGAAAAGCCAGAGGGTGTACCTGCTGTTGGGAAATTTTTAAATCTGTTGAAATTCACAGTTAAAGAGGTAAACATAATGGTGTTTTATGTGTATAATCTTCTCCCAGTATCAGACACTAATAATAATAAATAATATAGTTTGTTTTTCAGTAACTGTAGTTTGTTAAGTTCTGTATCATATGGATTTGATTTGGAATTTTCTGTCCATGGCATATGATTTAGCTCGTCTGGAAACTCTCTGAACTGTCTGGAATTCTAGCATTGCCTTCTTTGGTTCTGAAGAAGTTTTGGGGAAATATTCTAAGATTGACATGACTATATGTCTTTTTAATTCAGATTGAGAATGCTAAGACATGGGCTTTAATGAAATTGAATTTGTATTGTTCTATAACTAAATACCTTCCCATTTTGTCAGGTTGACACAACTACAGGGGAAGCTGATGAGGATGGTGTGGAGGATGAATACCAGTTAGAGGACTTCGAAATTGTTTCATCTGATTATATGCTGAGGGTTGCTGTCTCCAACTTTAGGAACGCCTGGGAAAATATGGACCCACATAGTGAGCGCGTCGATGAGTATGGGCTTGGGGTTAGAGAAAGTTTGGCTGAGGCTGTCAATGCTGTCATTAATATCCTTGGGATGCAGCCGTGTGAGGTCAGCTTCCAATTCTTTGATTTTTTTTCTCTGAAAAGCAATTGTCAATTTTCCCACGCATCATTTGGTATTTCTTGGAGCATCGATAGTGAAGCTTAACCTAAGAATTTAGCACATCAAATGTCAGCTTGTCAATCTTATGCCTTGAATTGGGTGTTGGGATGATTAATATGCAAGTGGTATGGTTGGTTGATGTTCTAACATTAGAATGATCTGTGTGCATAATTTGGAATATCAGGTGGCATGGTGAACTAGACAACTAGAGCGCATGTTCAGAACTTTGTTTTTCTTTAGATAATGATACTTGGATGGTTGCTAAGTGCTCCAGTAACTTTGTTTTTGCACTTTTCAGGGCACTGAGGTTGTACCAAGAAATGCAAGATCGCACACCTGCCTGCTATCTGGCTTGTTTATTGGCAACGTGAAGGTCCTAGTTAGGTTGTCATTCGGACTCAGTGGGCCCAACGAAGTGGCAATGAAATTGGCTGTGAGATCAGATGACCCTGAAGTCAGTGATAAGATTCATGAGATTGTCGCCAGCGGATAAAGCGCAAGACATACAAATCTTCTGCCAAAACAATGTAGAGTGGGTAGATACTTACAGTCTTGTTTCTTCGTCGATATTCTTAGATAGCATATGCTGTAATCTTTTTTTTATTTACTGTACAAATAACACCAGATATTAGTTGATGTTTATTCAATACTGATTTCATTGAATACTCAGAATGGAAATGTACTGCACCCTTCTGTGGTTCGCCTTTGATTCGTGCTGAAGTGTTGATGAACTGTACGACCCTTCTCCAAAGGCATGAATACGGGCCTGAAATTGCTGTCTGGATGTCACGTGCCAGCTAAGAGTAGTAAGACGAACAAACATCGCTCTACAACTGGAAATAAATAATCTCCCGTGGGAGGTTTTTTCACGATATATTATCAGGCAGGCTCCACCTCCCAAGTGGTCACTGCTGGCACTCTGGTCCACTAAGGAGATTTTGTGAAAAGCTTCAACTTAAAAAGAAGATTGAAAGGAAATTTTAAAAAACAATTCAAATTAAAAATAAAATGTTCCAACGCGGGATTTGGACCCCGAAATGGCGAAAGGGATTTGTAAAAACTATAAATCTAAAATTATATGTTCCATTGCCGGGATTTGAACCCGGGTCGTCTGGGTGAAAGCCAGATATCCTAACCGGACTAGACGACAATGGATTTATGTTCAGCGAAACCTATAATTGTTAATAAGCAAAGAGGACGACCAAATCGCAGCCCCGTCCAAGGCTGAAGGCTCCAAGCCCACACCGCCCGTTCAGCCGTTCTCAACCTTACCTGGCCCCTGCCGCTCGCTGCTCCTCTAGGCTGCAGTCCTTTTCTCCACAGTCCGCCCGCGCATTCCGTCGAACACCTCGTCGTCCTCTACATCCTCATCCCCACCTTCCCAATCCAGACTCCTAAACCCTAGCCCTTCTTCCCGCCACCACCATCCATCCACAATCCACGCGGGCGATGCGGAAGAGATAGGCTCCGCCGATGGCCTGCTGCTTCCTCCGCGTCGCGGCGGCGCCCCGCCTCCTCCTCTACCGTGCCGCCGCTTCGCGGCAGCTCCCGTCGCCACGCACCGTATTCCGGAAGGTAAATGTTACACTAAATCCGTTCTCCTCTTTTGGCGTGACGACTTTGGGAGCAAAGTTTGTTTGTGGGACGCCCATAAGCCCTAGTAGCACCAGGAAGTTCACGAGCCATCTACTGATGATACTCGGATTATAACTTTGTACTCAAGGTTATTGGATGTGCAAAATCGGAATTGTGTAGTTCGATTACTGCGTTACGGTGGTAACCACATTATATGCAGTTTTGGACTGCCACTGATTTAATTTTGCTCATAGTTGCATAGCGTGTTGGATTGGTCAAGCATTTTTCTTTCAGCCTCAAAGTGATTGCTGTTCAATGTTCATCATGATAACTTCAAGGATGCTAGCACCATTTAACTGTTCTTAGCTTTCTCTTTAATACCAGGGCTTTTCGGAGCAGTCAGTTCTGCCAGTCACAGACTCAGCTGAGTGTTTTCAAGGACCATCAGTGCAGAATACTCCACGGATTCCACTGTATGATGACGGCATATCCTCAAGCATATTGGACACATTGTCGAATCCGAGTGAGGGTGTCCCTCAAGCTGATCCTTCAAAGAGCAGAATAATGCTAGTTGATGGAACATCGGTGATGTACAGATCCTACTACAAGATATTAGGTTGGTCTCTTGCTGATTTCTTCTTCATTGCACCGCTTTGTTGATCTGTGTTGTTTGCCTTTTGGTTCCTGTTTCTTATACTAGTAAGAAATGAAATAAAATGTTGTCACATTTAACTATGTATGCTTCCATTGGAAAATGGTATACTGGAACCAAACTATCGAATTGTTGGTCTTAGTTTTTGCATTATTTTAAACCTGTAGAATAATCTAGAGTCATATACACAAAAATATAATGGAAAAAAAATCTTCACATTGAACTATATATACTTCCATCGGCAACGGGTATACTGGAACCAAACTATTGAAAGGCCTTGGTTTTTGCATTATTTTAAACCTGTAGAATAATACACAAAAACATAATGAAAAAAAATCCTCATCATGTTTAATTGAATAATTTCGTAATATCGATATCATTTACCCATAAGTTGTGCACTGTATTTGTACTTTTGTAGGCTGATGGTTTAGCTGCTGGATTGTCTAGACTAAGCTAGGCATATCTGGTATCTTGAAAATTGTCCTTCTTGCTTTAATTTGTGCTATGCTGTTTATAGCTTGTTTGACTAGCATCTTGTTCTTCTTTAGTTATGTTAGTGTAATCATGCCAAAGTTTTGTCCGACAAAAGCTTCTTTCCCTAAACTTAAAGCAACTGCTTGAAATCAGTTTCTATTTTTTCCCTCTTCGTCATTTTCTCTGTATTTTTTGATTACTGAAATCTGCAAGTCATCTCTTTTTTCTTTAACATTTGTAGCACAGCTGCAGCATGGCCAGTTGGAGCATGCTGATGGAAATGGGGATTGGGTTTTAACTATATTCAAAGCTCTATCCCTGGTAAGTAGTATTGTTCCATAGTCAAACGGGGTCCTTTACCTTAAGAAGTTCGAACTCTATCCTTAGGTTTCTATTCCCTCTGATCCCAAATACAAGTTCATCTAGCCTTTTTCTGAAATGCACCAAATATAAGTCCATTATAATTCAAATGCACTTTTTTGCTTCATTCTTCCATATCTATCCCTACTTTTAAGTGCACACAGCACACTAATCAATGCAATACACTTGGCACCCATCTTTACTGTAGTAATGAACTAATGATTGATGGGCAATATAGTCAATGTACCTCACCTTAATTCTTGTGCTCAAGTCCAAATGGACTTATATTTGGAATCGGAGGGAATTTGCATTTTTACAGCTTAAAATCCTAATTCATTTGTCATAAACAGAGTAAATGGACTATGAGCATCATTGCTGTTTTGCTATATGATGTTTAGAATGTGGAATAGATAGAGACTAGTTTACAAAGTCTACTAGATTTGCTGGTAATGCAAAGGATGCTATGCGTAGCTGACTGTTTCAGCATTTTAAAAGATTTCAGTATCAAGTTAATGTTAATATAAATTTTACTTCTATACTTTCTGTTGTGGGTCCTAAGTGAAACTGATCTAAATCTAACCAAGTTGATAGAAAAATATATTAACATCTACAATACCAAATAAATGCACTATCAAGGCATTTCATGGGAAATTTAACGAAGTAATTTGATGTTGTTGATGTTGGTGCATTTTTCTTTAAACTTGGTCAACTTTAGAGAAGTTTGACTTAGAACAAAAAATGATCTACATTTTGGAATGAAGGGAGTAGTGAGGTGACAAACTATGTATTAACATGTTACAACTTTATATTTAGCTTTATGTGTCATTCATCATTGTGATTGTTCTGAATTTCTTTTGCAGCTTCTTGACATGCTGGAGTTCATTCCATCTCATGCTGCGGTATGCTCAGTTCTAGCATGGTTTCTACTGGCATCAATATCTGTTGTTTCCTCGCAGCCTTCCATCACTTATTATTTTCTTAACCCATTTATAGGTTGTGTTTGATCACGATGGTGAGCTGTGCCCAGATAATTCATATATTGAGTATACACATTCTGTTTAATGTTTTAATATTCATGCAGTGACTCTTATTGACCAATCTCTGCAACACACACTTGTCACATTTTTTCCTTAATAAGCATTGGATCTTTGCCATGTAATATAATGATTGCACTGTTGAACTTATTGAGCTTAATAATTGCACTAGACCAGTGTATTGATCTGCTGCAAGCTTTACCTTGCTATGTGATTTCTTGTTACCATTCATGAATCAATATATTTTCATCAGTGTAGTTTGGTTAAATTCGAGATCAATTTATTTAGGGTCTTTATTTTTTCTGTGGGGTGGGGTGTTGGTTCTAGTTTTTCTTTTTCTTTTCCTTTTTCTCCTTGAATTTCTTCTTGGAGCTGAAGGTGCTGGTGGATGGGATTGTGAGATGGACCTAGTATCTGCGCAAATTTAAAGTGATGCATTTCCTCAAGTTCCTAAAGCAACAAAGTCACCAAACTTTTCTTTTCAGGAGTTCCATATGGGCATTATACTGCCATGCCATCCAAAGAATGTCACATGGCAAAAGGTAAGAGTGTAAGATGTCTCAAGTTGATGGGATCATGGTAGAAGGTAATCTGTGGCTGTCAATAAGCATCTTGGGGATGCATCAGAGATCTTGGAGTGAGCCTCAATCCACGAATTGTGTTTGACGGCCCGGGCCCTGGCTTGCACATAAGCAATGTTTTGTTGAATTCCATTCCTTGGTCAAGAAAGTGTTTGTTAGAGAGAGGTGGGAATGGTATAGTGTTGGGTAAACCAGTTTTTTGGAATATTGCATGTTGCCTTTGTAGCACTGCCAGCTTTTATTTTCTATGAATTTTATCGCACTTAGTTTCTTGGTTCTTATTATCTTTCCAGTTGCCATTTACTAAAAAAACGTGTAGTATATTGGAAGCAACAAACATACGAGGCGTCAAGGGCATCTTTGATGCTCCAAGTTGGGAGGTCTTAGAGATACTTTTGATGCTCCATGTTGGGAGGTCTTAGAGATAATTTGCTTACGCATTGGAAAGAGAGCAGCATGCCAGCACTTAAACATTGATGTTTTCATTAGTCACTTTTTAGAAGATACCTTTGCCAATGGAGGGTTGGGTGCCAATTGAATGTTTTCAGCTGTTGTATCATGTTACTCTCATCTTTTAAATCCTGTATGTACAGAAACAATACCATTCTTTTCTGTCCCTTTAGGAATGACCTTTCGTCATATGTTGTACCCCGCTTACAAGAGCAACCGCACTCCAACACCTGACACCGTTGTCCAGGGCATGCAATACTTGAAGGCATCTATTAAGGCAATGTCAATAAAAGTAATTGAGGTAAAAATATATCAGTTATGAATTTGCTTGCAATCTGGGTTGCTATCTACTATTAGTATGTTTGGGGAACATGCCTTGCGCCACGGAGCTGCATCTCCGTTAAATGAGGTAGCTGATATTTCGCATTGTGATTGTCTGATTCAGGTTCCAGGCGTTGAAGCTGATGATGTTATTGGCACCCTGGCCGTAAACAGTGTTTCAGCTGGTTACAAGGTAAACACTGGAGCCATTGGTCACTTTCAGTTATTCTATCCATCAACTGTTTATCATTGATAATACCTAGAAATGCTCTATTCAACTCTAGGTCTTGAAAAGATCTGGGCAGAAAATTTACAATTAACTGGATCACCCATACCCAAATGTGGCACCACACTCACCCATAAAACAACACAGCCACATAATATATTCTCAAGATATTTTGGTCCTTATTTATGATGAGTGCTTTTTGGTCTTAATTAAAATTCCCCTTCTGAAGGTGCGGATTGTCTCTCCTGATAAAGACTTCTTCCAAATTTTGTCACCTTCTTTGCGTCTGCTCAGGATTGCTCCACGCGGATCAGGGTAATTTAAAATGTTTTGTTATATTTCAAGTACTTAACTGAACGTTTGAAATAGGTAAGTTTTATGATTTGGACATGCAGGATGGTTTCATTTGGAGTTGAAGACTTCGTCAAGCGATATGGAGCACTGAAACCATCGCAGTTTGTTGATGTTGTTGCACTTTCAGGAGACAAAGCTGACAATATACCTGGTAGCCTTTTGTTACTATTTTGTCCTATGACCCATGCCTCTTCTAACAAGTGATATCCTTTTTCCTTCTTTTTTTACTCTGGTAAAAAAGAATTATGTATGCGAATATTTGCTTAGTCTGTTTGTTTCCTTTATATGAATGTATTTTCTAATTACTATTGGTGACAGACATGGAGATTTCATTTTTTCAAGTACATAACTAACCAAGTAAACTAGTGGATATCTTCATATATAAGTAGTGCTTTCGTGTGCTGGATTGCATTTGTTTTTCTAGGCCCTGTTTGGGACCACGGTCTGTGGTCACATGATGCGGTACCGTTAATCGGTTGCGCAGTTCATTCTCGTGGTCCCGCTCTCTTGTGCGGTCACGAGAATCACTGATGCTGTGCTGCATTTGGCACGATTCTCGCGGTCTGTGCCCAGGAATCTGATTATAGTCAGTTCCAAACAGGGCCCTGCTATTGTCATAATCAGGAGTCCCACAAAGTGAAGATAAGATAACTATCCGGAAGAAGTCAGTGTGAAGGTGGTAGGAACTTTGGTAATAAAATAAAGACATCTAGCATCATGTGCTCTTTGTTGTAGCTGTTCTTTATCGAGGAACGGATAATTTGATGATCTTCTACAGATATTCTTTCGTGCTTGTTTTACTTGTTTAGCTATTGGTTCTTTTGTTCTGTACTGTACTGTATGATTGAAAGTTGAAACTGTAATTTTAGCTGTTCAATAAAAACCTTTGCTGACCTATCAAATTAACTATGAACCATACCAAGTCTATTTACCTTTTTAGCACAAATGCAATTTGTTCTGTGCCAATATGCTTATAACTGTTACCAGTGAGCATCCATGATTTGTTGCCACGGTGCATCTCTCTGATATAAATTTATCTTTGCTGGAACCTGTTGACCGAGATATGCTTATGATGTGATTGAAAACACTTATATTTTCAGGAGTTGAGGGGATTGGAGATATTAATGCAGTAAAGCTGATAACTAAGTTTGGTATGCTTCTTTAGAAATCTTTGCACCAGAAAGACTAATTTAATCTAAGTTTGGTATGCTTCTTTAGAATTCTTTGCACTGAAAAGACTAATTTAATCTGGGTTAAGTAGTTTAACATTTGTATTGTTGTAGCAGAGTTTATTTTGTTATGTTTAGCTTGTTGTTGCGAACTCATTGATCTAGTACACATACTATAAAAATTGGATAGGTTTTAGAATCCGGCATGCACTCCGAAGTGAGTGAATCCACCTGTCTTTTATAAATCACATATTTAGCCTTGTCTGTCAACCTTTTTCTTAGGGAACATCAGCAAAACATATCTGTTACCCTGATTGTCTTAGGAGTTTTCAGAGACACAGCAATGATTTTTTTTCTTTTGAAAATTCTAAATAGGTTCCTTGGAGAATCTACTGAAATCTGTGGATGAAGTTGAGGATGAACGAATTAAACAGGCAATGTGTACATGATAACTCCTCTCCTCTGTTTCCTTTGTTTGCATGTATCAGCATCCACTTGCATCTGCACAGAAACTCTAGCAATGCTGGCATGATTTAACTTCATTTTGTTATATGTCTCTGTTGCAATGGATTTGGTAAATGCATGGTCCTGAAAAGTTAAATATGTTTTTAGTTCTTACGCTTGAAATTAACCTGGTCTTGTTTTGATTGATATCATTGCTCTCATCAAATAGATATATTCTTATTTGATTTAAAACGGTACTGTTTGTAACTGAATTAATATTGGTTCTTTACAGGCTTTGATTTCTCACTCAGAACAGGCAATCCTTTGCAAAAGCCTGGTATTCTTTACTGATATTTCTGTGAATATATAGTTCTTGCTTCATTTCTAATTGTCTAGAGAATATCTGAACAATTCTTTTCATCGAAACCACATTGTAGGCCATGTTGCGTTCTGATCTTCCTTCTTATATGGTTCCTTTCAAGACAGCCGACCTTGTATATAAGAAGCCACAGGTGACTTGAAATTAAAATTTAAGTACCATACCATTTTAGTTTGTAGGGATAAAAGTGTTCTCATTTTATGTTCCTCCCTGCATACACTTAAATTCCTGTCACATACTGCTTCAGGATGATGGAGTCAAATTCGTAAAACTCTTACGAGCATTGGAAGCATATGCAGAAGGCTCCTCAGCAGACCCAATCATCAGAAGGGCAACCTATCTTTGGAACAAACTTAAATGATGATGACACTGATGGTTTTTTAACATTGACTAGGAATTTTACCAAGGCTAAGAGTTTGGATTCAAAGCCTGGTGACGTAGCGGTCAATACTGATGCCACTGACTTTTGTGGATTCGGCAGTCAGCCATACATAAATCGCAAAATCAAATTATTGCTGGCTTAGGTGTGCAGAAATGCACAAATCGAAGGTGCCGCTGCTTAGGCAAAGAAGCTTATGTGTTTATATCACTCAACTTAGCTCTGTGTAGATAAAAATGCACAACATTGCTCCGCCTTTTTTGAGAAGAAAGCTCGCGGTATCCATCTGATTTTTATATCTCTATACTACCAATTATATCACCAATAGACCATTTGACTATGCCTAGCAGTTTTCGTGAAGTCTAGTACGGCTGCGAATCTATATGCACAACTGTGGCACACAGTGTTGCAAAAACCTGTACTTCCGTCCCACACTGATGCTGTAACTAGTTGCCGGCTACCTTGACCAAGCACAGCAAAGCTCCAAACAACACGAGCTGCCATGTGACGGCGTCAGCTCGCCGAGACACGGCTCCGCCCGGGACGTAGCACGAGCTGCTCTGCGGCAACTGTTGGCCCTGCGTGCTGCCTGGCACGGCGGACGTGGTCTCGCAGAATCCCGTCGGCATCTTCCCTTTGCTCGGCTGCGGCGTGTCCTGCAAATTCAGATGTCGATCAGTAACTCCTCGTTCCATCAATCAGGGGAAGCAGAGGTGGAGCACTGATCGATCAAGAACTGAAAGCACCTGTGCCGGAACCGGAGTCAAACTCGTCGGTGCCGCCGTGCTGCTGCTCTTGGCGAGCCCGACGTCGTAGTTCGCCGTCAGGTCTGTCTTGTACAGCCCGAAGGACCGCTCCGACTACGGTCCCCCCTTGAGGTCCTCGTCGTAGAGCGCGAAGATGTACGTGTCCACCGACTTGCCGGGCGTCTGCGGCGTGCCGACCTGGGACTTGAGGTGCGCCACGAGGTTGGTGTTGTAGGCCTTGGCGTTGTCCACCCGGCCTCGTCGGCGTCCCCCTTGTAGGGCCACCCGGTCTCGGCGATGACGATCTCCACGTCGCTGTAGCCCTTGGCGTCCAGCGCGGCGCCGATGGCGTCCAGCTGCGCGTCGAACATGTTGGTGTAGGTGAGCCCCGACACGGCGTCGACGCGGCCCGCGTTGGGCTGGAACAGGCAGAACGCCAGCGTCTCCGCCCGCGTGTCGGAGGCGTACGCGAAGTAGGGGTACGGGTTGATCATGAAGGGCGCGCCGTTCTGGTGCAGGAAGTCCAGCACCGGGTCCAGGTTGCCGGCGAGGTCCGGGTGGAACGCGCCGGAGGACGGCGGGTCCGACGCCGACAGCACGGCCATGGAGTGCACGGTGGAGATCTGTAAGCACAGTAGTTGCCAACTTGACTGACTTGCTCAAGAGCGGTCCGTCCGGCCAACCATGCGGTGATCACACATGTGTGACGACGAGAGGATATATACGTGCCTTGGTGGTCGAGCCGGCGGGGAGCGCGGCGAGCAGGTTCTGCATGGCGGGGAGGAGCTGGGGCGCGAGCGTGGGGTCGCCTGAGTTGAGCAGCTCGTTGCCGACGGAGATGGCGGAGACGGGGACCGTGGTGGGGATGTTGGCGGCGGCCCAGGACGCCGCGGCGGCCGGTGAGGACGCGAGGTCCGGGACGGCGCCGTTGGGGATGCCCAGCAGGATGGAGATGTTGGAGCCCGCGAGCGCGGCCACCAGGTCCGGCTGCGGCTCGTACAGGCGGAGCTTGCCGATGGTCGTGGACGTGAGCAGGCTGGCCGTCGACGCCGGCGGCGGCAGGTTGTCCGCGATCGTCCCGTAGTTGACCCCGATGAATGACTGCGACGCTGTAAATAGTGAAACTTGCATATGAGAATCAAAGATTACAGTGCACGTGAATTTCATTTCGTGTATGTTCATTTTTTCCCAGTATTATAAGCTGACACTGACGCACGCGAAACACAAATGGCAATGATGATACGTATCGGATTTTAAAAATTTCAGAGAAAACAAACAGATTTCGGGATGCGGCCAAATGGAAGAGAGCATGATTTGTGGGGGCTGGCGCATAACGCGTTTGGTCACATGCAAATGTATGTACTGTGCGTGGGAACGAGTAGTTAGATTTTTTTAACATAGAACGAAGAGTGGTTAGATAGCAACGATACGCACAGTTAGGCAGTCATGGCGCCTCTTTCGGCACCATCATCTGTCAACGCATGCGTCCAGGTACCCCACAGACACGACGGACTACCATAGCATTGATGGCTGCTGGCTGCTGGCTGCTGCAAGTCTGGAGTAGTTGCAGGCTGCAACTACCAACTAGCTAGCACTCCAGAGTTTTGTCCAGGAGAGGGGGCAGGATTCGTTGATTTCCAGTAGATGCCTCAATGATTGGGAAATTGCTTAAGAAATGGTCGTGCAATTGGCATGCGGCACGCCCCTGCTAGATTCCCTGACCAACCCGTTTAGTGGACTCAGAGATCCATGGGTCAGTCTCCTACTTGTAATCGCCTTCATACCAGTGACAGTGAGGCAGTGAACCAATCCAATTTGAGCAGGACCCATGCCAGTGAACTCTGAAGTTGCTTCGAACTACTCGTGCTCCTCCTCAGTACTAACGCACAGTTGATG
Organism: Bothriochloa decipiens; assembly: GCA_023333625.1. Lineage (NCBI taxonomy): Eukaryota > Viridiplantae > Streptophyta > Magnoliopsida > Poales > Poaceae > Bothriochloa > Bothriochloa decipiens. Next base: position 84,996,396 of record CM041628.1, read on the forward strand.
GTCTTGCAACAAAACATGCAACGTCTACTCCGTTGTCCCAGTCAGTACAACCCTCCAGGGCTGGAATGAACTTGTGCCCCAATTGAGATGGCTTGGTTTTGTATGGTTCAGCTCAGCGTCGCCTAGGTTTCTGCGGGCAAAGGCATTCTCAAGAAGAGTCTCGTTTCTTCCCCAACAGTTGAGAGCAGGCGGAAGAAAGGCGACCGGCTTCTGGCACCGATTTCTGCCGTTCGCCTTCCACTCCAGCGGCCGGATTGACGTCGGAGAGGATGGGGAACGGGGATTGAGGTGGCCGGAGTATATACTCTTTCTTAGTTTGAGTAATTTAGGTCATGGCAGTGTTTCTAGGGTGGAGGCGACAGTGCGGCGATGGAATAATCTTCTTCAGCTCCTTGTCCACCTTGCTGGTACTTGCTCTAGTGCCAGTGAAGGGCTGAAGAGGTGTGCTCCTGCTAGATCTAGAGTTCTCGATGCTTCTGATCTAGGTAGGTTTTCTTCTGCTCCCTTCCTCGTCGTCGTTAGAGCTGCTGTCAGCGATGGCTTGGGGAGGTATGTTTGCCAACTCAAGGAGAAACTAGGTTGGATTTTGTCTACCACTTGTTTGAGTGGTTTCATGCCCCTTCGGGTTTCATCGTCGTCCGGTGTACTGGAGATCCTAGTGGTGATTGGAGCGTCAGATCCCATGTACTAGGCGTATCGATGTTTTTGATATGCTTCTCGAAAGGGCCAACAAAAAATGTGGTCCATCGTCGGGAAGGAAGTCGGCTTCAAGCTACAAACGCGACGTATTTCTTCGATGTGTCGTGCAGCTGCTCCGACCATCGGCGACAGGGACAACCGGGAGGATGATCTTGTTGGGATTGTGCTGTAATTTTTACTTTCTTCAAGAGTGTCCTTGCAAGATTTGGAATGTAAACTTTATGAAATATCTAAAAATATAAGCCCGGTTTCTAAAAAAAAAAAGCTCAGCGTTCGCCTGCTTTGACATTTGAGGGAAATTTCTATCATAATAATTCCTTTCTTTATCCAGACGTTAAGAATACGACGGTGACATATTGGAAAAGAGGAGATCCAATTCTCTGCAGCAATGAATTTTTGCTGGAGAAATTTCATTTTCGTGGTTAGCAAAAGAAGAGATCTCAGGAAATCCGTCCCACCCTTATAGAATAGGCGAAAATTGTACCATCAATCACCATCGGCTTTACACGCCACTTGGGAAAAACTGGCAGCAAAGTTCGGTAACTACCCCCACGAATGAGTGAGCTACAGCTACGACTGCGTATGTGTAACGTCTAACTCTAGCGTATGCAGAATTTTGTGTCTCCAGAAATGGTAAAAGTAATGTACAAAACGCTCAATTGAGGAATCAAGACGTATGCCAAAAGTGAAGCCACTCTCAAAGGCGAACTAAATTGAGTAGGCAACTAGACCACTAGAGTTTTCAGAGAACGATCTTACTCTGAACTTCTGAATTGGGGAAAAAGCTACTTTACTCTGAACTTCTGAACGAGGAGTATGAATTATGATAGGATTCAATGTTAGGCTGTATACATGCCGATTTTCACACTTTTTAAGAGACAGCTCTTGTGGCCTAAACAATCAATTCAGTTAACCCAGTAGAAGTACACCAGACAATAACATGCATTCAGTTCCTAAGGTGACGAAGAACTCTGAACTCTTGAGTGTGATGAAATCTGAAGATTAGCAGGGAAAGAAATGGCAGCATATGAAACTTACTCGCCAAGCGGAAGAGGAAGAAGAGCTCCAGGAGCCACAAGACGATCGTAGCGGCACCCTGCCGACTCCTGATCCCCATGCTACTGCTGCTCACTGCAACCGCCCAGCCCTACGCGCCTCCAGTGGCTGGCTGCCTGGCTACCAGTGGCGACCGAGGAAGAGACGAAGGCGCTGAGGAAAGCAAGGCGAAGGCGAGGGAGGCGGGGACGGGAGACGCACGCAAGGACTCGCGCCGTCGCTGGCTGCAAAGATGCAGGCGGAGTCTTTTCGCTTACTACTGCGTACAAGAGCGAGGAAAAAGCGCGGGCGTGGCAAGGACGCCAAGCGTTGTACGCGCAGTAGACGACCCTGGTCACCGTCTGCCTCTTTTCCGCGTATATCTGGAATCTCCCTGCACGACCTCCTGTGTGTTTCGTGCAGCCACGCCTGCTGGATTCTCTCTTTATAGGTGGTCGCCGCGGGTTGCTCTAGATGTAATGTAATGCTCAGTCCTGACTGGCTCAGCTCGACCGGCCAAAAAGCAGAGCAGCAGGGGAGGACAGGATCGCTTGCATCGGAAATCATGGCGGCGGTGCGCGTCGCGCTTTCTTCTTTGCAGAATCTATGGGGGTTCCGTGAATTATTTGCCCCGGCCGGGCCGGCAGGATGTGGCTGTCTCGTTGCAAACAGTCAAGCAGCGAGAGCGTGATGATGATTTGATGTTGCGTTGTTTAGCTCTCGATCGGAGCCTCAGCAATCAACCTCTTCCAAGGGATGAAATCATGTGCGTGCCATACAACCATAGGCAGGGGCGTATCAACCATAAGACAGGGTTTTGAGTTGATATTATGAGCGATTACGTTGTGGCGTCGGAGCAGCCACACGTGTTGTTATCGGAGCTAATTAATCGAGGCAATGATCATACATACCGCGCGATGAGGTCAGGAGTCAGGAGAGGTGAAAAGGAAGATTCGATGCGCCTGGCAGGGTCAGATGGCAACTGAAAAGCGCGTCTCGTCCTCTGATCGCTATTCACTCCAATGGTCCATGGAACAAGCATATGGACTATGGTTAGCCTCTTCACTATAAAATATGTAGTCCACTTTTTCGCTAGGACACAAGAACCATATAAGCTCTGAGATAGAGCAAATAAGTAGACTAGTGGACTATATATTTATAGTAAACGGGCTAACTATTATATGAGTTGGACTAGAGATGAGCTGCAAAGATCCATATAGCTAGCAGCGGGCTATATTATAATACTTGTTCTTACGCATTTTCTTTTTCGCTAGCATATGCTCGTAAGATTTGGCAAACACAACCCTATCTTTCTACCATGTCCATCTTATTTCTCTCCTGCCTCCTCGATATCCGCCGATGGGTAATAACGTCGATACGCCATTTGACCATTCATCAACATGAAGCATGGGTTAATCTAGATTTGGTTGTTCAATCATCTTTTATGGGAATTGCCTACTTTGTCACAATAATTCTTTTTTATTGATTCTACCTAGATACAATCCAATAGTGAGATGCAACTTAGGCCTACTTTGAGGAAAATGCTAATCTACTTATTTCCACATATGGTTTTGTTCTAATAACAAAACGAGACCAAATTGCACTAAGACAATCTAGACAAGGAATTCTGCATACAACCAATCACTATATTCTACATATATGTTCATTTCAAAACCTAAAGGGTACTTTAGAAATCTACATGTACATCAACATATCCCCACCTTCCTTATAAAGGAAAACAAAATGCATATCCTCAGGTTGATTCTTGTTTTTTTAATGTAAAAATAAAATAAGAACCATGACCTTCTGAATGAGTTTTTCAAACTTGTAACACCTCTGGTGTTATATTAACTAAAACATGCCATGTCATCATATGCACTGCAAAGCATTCATGTTTAAGTCAACCTTAATGTGCATTAACTAAAACAAGTTTATATTTCATAGGTTGATTGAGTTTCTGTAATGTTTGTCACATGAAATAATAAAACCCTATTTTCGAATATCATCGCAAATACTTAGTCTATACTCTATGTACTAGAGGTGTAAACTGTGTTTACACTAGTGTCAAGCATAGTATATAAGTCTGAGTCCAACCCTAAAAATAATTTCCATATTTGAAATTAAATTTGGATTCCAAAGCTTATTCCTGAGTCTGGCAATTCAAATTTAAATTCGAATTGGAAATGCTATACAAGGTTTTTCAAAAGTCAACTTGGTCAACCAAGGGTGTCATTGGGTCAATGACCTAAAAATATCCTTGGATGATGTATGTGATCACTAATAACCAACCAATTAAGTTAGAAACCAAATTAAGTTTAAATTCTATTTCAAAAACCCTTTATTTCAAACCCTAGTTTTACCCCCTTTTCTGTAATTCAAAATCTATAAAGAATTTGGGGATACTCTAAAAAGACAGTTTGTAGATCTTGACAATATTTACAAAGTTGGTATACAAAGTTTTTCAAGTTTCCAAAAGGAATTTCAAATTAATTTGAAAATACAGTTTCTAGCATTTATCCCCTTTTGATTTTAAAAACATAACTCAAAAATTATGCATCATTTGAGAAAACCTTGTATATGAAAGATGTTTGGTTTGACAAGCTCAACATTTCATAGTTTTGAAGATTTTCAAGTTTTATTGAAAAATCAAAAGTAATTTCAAATGCTTGTTTCTAGGGTTTTATTCCCTTTTCAAATCTGAATTCAAATTTCAAAATCTAGATAGAATTTGAGGATGCCAGTTAAAGGAAAAGTGTAGCTCTTGAAAAGTTATGCAAATGATATTTTTGGATATTTTTAAGTTCTTACATAAATTTTTGAGTAATTTGTAGTTTAAATGGGTGGCAATTCTGTAATTATCTTGAACAGTAACTAACCCTATCGGCGCCCGCCATGGCCGACTTCTCATCGCGCGCCGCCGACCACCGCCGCACCTTCTCGACCGCCCGCGCGCTCCCGAACGCGCGAAGGTTCACCGTCGTCGTGTCGCTCACTCAAAGCACCGCTCAGTGCTATAAATAGCAGTCGGCCGACGCCGTTCTTCTTCTTTCTCCCTCCCACCGCCGTCGCCGACGACCTCACTCTGCCGCCGAAATTCACCGTTGACGCTCCACCTCTGTCCGATTGCGCTTGCCATTAGCTCCTTCACGTTCTTACGGTCATTTTGGGCCAGTCCGTGTTTCCTCTCCTCGCTTGAGCCATCGGCACGCAGCCTTCTTCTCCGCGGCCGGTCAGTCGCGTCGCCGTGCCATCGCCGTCGTTTGCTGCCACCGGAGGTGAATATATTTTATCTTTGACCCCGCAATCGTGTTCTCCGTGTCATTTTGCACCTGATGCACACCTTGGTTTGAGCAGCGCATTGCCGGAGGCCGCCGTGACGTCGTCTTGCCATCGGAGCGCCGCCGACCGTAGCTCAACCCAGCCACTCCGGACCTTCATTAACGTGCGCATCAGCGCCGTGGTGAGCTCCTGCATCTATCTATGCCATCAATTTCATTAATCGCGTGTCGTAGCCGCCGGCCACCGTGGCTCGCCGCCGGCACGGCCATGCCGCTCCGCCGCGCGCGCTGCCGCTTTGGCTAAGGACCAGGAGACGATGCCATCTAGTCACCAAACCTGTCCGTTTGAGTACCCTACGTGAGATTGTGTGGTTGCCGTCGCCGGAAATCGCTCCGGTGAGCAACGCCGACGCGCCGCCATGGCCGTCGGCGTGGGTGCCGCCGCCGCTCCTCCGCGCCGTTAGCTAGCTTGTTGGACTCCCCGTGCCGAACTGAGTCTGATGGACCAAGTCCGGTCGCCGGAAACCTCGCCGTCGGCGAGTAATCGCCGGTCAACCGCCGCACCGCCGTCGGTCAGCGCGGGGTTACTGTGCCGATTTTCTTTTTCTATTTTCAGAAAATAATTTAAATTCTATTTTCTTTGAAAAATCATAGTAAATCATATATAGCTCCAAAAATTCTGAAAATTTTTGTGAGTGCTCCTTATGATGTCATCTACCTAGGAAAAATATGAAATGCTAAATTTGAGTACTTTTTTCATATGTTAAAATTATCCCTTTTAATTGAAAAATGGACCTTCAATGATTTTTAATAAATAAAATAATTGGCTTTTAATTCTGAAATTTGTTTTGCCATCTAATTAGGCTAAGAGCTTTCTAAAATAAAATTTTAGGCTTAATTTGATAACTTTAATTTTTATGCCTTTATTTAATGCTTTTAAATAATTAAATAACCCCTTTTAGTTAACTTAATCATTATAGGAGTTGTGTGACTTTGGGATTGATTGATGACCTTAGGTCATTAACCCTAATGACCTTTGGCACATAATTAATTATCTGCGCTTACCTTAATTATGTCATTAGGGCTTAATTAACGTTATTTTATGTGTTTAATTAACCCCTTAAATGGCGTAGTTAACCCTAATGAGTTTTATAAACGAAGTTTTGTTGGCTTGCAACTTTATCATGAAGAAAAGTTGTACTCGATCCCTTAATCTGATCATGCACTCATCGAGCATCATATTTACTATTCCATCATGTTGAAGCATATTAATTATCGAATAGTTTCCGTTAACGGAAAGTTAACGTTATCACCCAGATCCGAAGGACGAGCAGATTCAAGAATCAGGAGTTGATTCAGAATTCGAACCCGTCTACCCCGAACATCAAGGCAAACCCGGATGCATTCAAACCCTATTCTATTTATAAAAAATTTTACTGCTTCAGCTATGGTATGTTGCATTAAGTAATAGGAGTTGAGTGAAAACCCACAAATTGCATTACCTGTCTTATTTTCTTATTCCTTGTTACCTGTTCTAGAAAATGAGTAGTAATGCTTAGCCCTGCTTATTTATTTATTTGTTCAAAGACAAAAGAATGAAAAAGATGATATTGGTTTCTTTGTTGGAATCTTGATGCTACTAATAAATCAAGTCCGGACGGCGAACTTGCACTGGAAATGGAGTCCCTCTGTAGTGTTCTCGTCTGTTGATGCCCTAGGTTCCGTTCGATGGTGACCTGTCGATAATCGAGAAATTAGAAAATCTACATGCATGAAGTGGTATACGGATGGTTGGAGCCGTGTATACCATGGAGATCCCATCTGTGTCATAGTGTGTTTTACTGTGGGGTTTAAGTTCCCATGTATCTCGGTACGCTGGGCCGAAGAGCTCACGTGTATCATGTGGTGATATACGGCTAAGGTTGTTATCCCGGTATATCGGTGCACCTGGGGTGCTTTGGAGTTAAAGTCTCCGGTATGCCCAGTCACCTAGGTCCCAGCTGGGTATGAAAATGGATTCGAATCGCCGTTGCTTCTCGGAGAAGAAGACTCGATCACTGATCATCATCGTAGTAATAACTTGAACAAAAATTAAGGATCAATAATGAGGTTGGTTGATAATGGGAGTAGCCCAAGCAACTTCTCTTTCTGCAAAGCTTTTCTGCAAAATTTTTTATCTTCTACAGACCTCACTTTGTCCCTCTAGCCTGCATTTCTTGATTCTCCACCCTTCTCTTTCGTCGGGTCAGTCTTGTTGAGTACTGTTGTACTCAGGGTTTGTTGAACCCTTGTTGCAGGTGAGCCTCATGGGCAGGAATGTTTTGCCTCCTGCTGCATGACAGTCGTCGAGGAAAGTGACGACGAGTAAAGGAGTTTAGCTCTTGGGCAGAGCTTTTGTTCAATATTGTAATCTACTGCTACTTCACTACTATTATGGTTTGTATAATTTAAACCTATTATTGTAAATATTTGAAACTCAGAGTTTTGTAAACTTATGTTATTGTAAGTCTTCCGCTGTTTTACTCCGTGGTATTTTATTTATATCAAACTGTGTAATACCGCAATGTCTCTCTACAACGATTGATCCTGCTCGGAGAATCGTGGATGATTCGGGATTTACCCGACAGACTTTTTAAGTCGTATGGAACACAGTCATGATTATTTGGAGTCTGTTTAGACAATAATCATGTGTGTGGGCCATATGATTTAGGAGGTTCTGCCACAAAACTTTGGAGAGCCATTGAGACGATTGGATTAAATCTGAAGGATACAAGAGATGACACGATCGTTTGGACGCTTGAGAGCTCCGGTGAGTATTCATCCAAATCTGCATATATAATTCAGTTTGCAGGTCAAACCCTCTCGAACTATCAGGCACTGATTTGAAAGGACTAGGCACCACCAAAATGCAAATTCTTCTTATGGTTGCTCCTCCAAGATAGACTGTGGACAACAACTCACCTTCAAGTCCGAGAATGGGAAAACAACTACTTTTGTGCGCTATGCGAACGAAACCTGGAAACGGTAAAACACTTGTTTCTTGGAATGCTAACAACATGGAATCTAGCCGCTAGCGAGAGGAGTTTGAGATTGAAGATTGATTCAGACAGACGTCGGGACAAGGAATACAACCTTGTGATATTAACCCTGTGAGTCATTTGGAATCGACGAAACGCGGTGATCTTTAGGGATAATAGGGTGTCAGCACAAGTGACTTTCAAGGAGATCAAAGACATGGCAGAGCAATGGTAACTAGCGGGATGTATGGCACTGAAGCCACTCATGGTAGCTCATATCATTAGTGAGTAATCATTTTAGAAAATAAACCCCATACCGCCTAGGCAATGTTGGGGAACATAGCTCACGCGTGTAACCTCTGATGTATGTGCTAACTCTTCTTATTATTAATCAAAGCCGGTAATGTCAGATCTTTCAGAAAAAAAGAAGCTCAGGTTTACTTTTTTTTAAAAAAAATAAAACAAATGGTTTCTGCTCAGGGTTTCGTTGGTTTAGAACTCCGAGAATTTAGACGAGTGTAAGTGACTTGCACATGCTCCCCGTTGAACAAAATTACCAAGGTCATCACAGCGGGATGATAGCTTAGACCAGTGGCGGAGGAGCATGGTGGCAAGGCGTGGCAGCTGCCATACCTTGATTATGCTGCAAACCCACAACTCCTCTCTTAAATCACTGCCCCATGCGCTAATCTGCCATGATAAGAGCTGCTAACCAGTGAATATTGTCAATTTCGCTATACCTAAAGTTTTATTCGTCCTCCGCCACTGGCTTAGACACTAACACGACCGTGCCTGCACTTCCCTATCCACTCTTGTTGCCTTTATCTGGCCGGCTAGTGCACGCAAAGCATTATGCAAACGAGACACAATGACACAAGTATGGTAAACTGCGCCAATCGCCACGATGGCAGGGCAGCGAGTCCAAGATGGAGCAAGGGACCACCAAAGAGCATCGTCAGTTTGCCATGGTTGAAGGCTTGAAGCTAAGGAAAAAAGAAGCTCATCACAAGCTCTGCTGCTCGTAGCGGTAGCAGCGTAGCGTAGTGGAAACTTCCTTCGCCAACCGTCTCGTCTGCGTGAGCTCAATGATAGGATCAACATTCAGAGTTGGGACAGAGCATGGAAAGGTTGGTGCCGTCACATGCAGACATCATGGAAACAACCAACGCTCAAATCAAACTCAAATTTCCACGACAAACACGGAAGTATTACGTTTAACCGTTCCTCAACGAGATTCGGTGGTCTCGTGGATGCAAACATTCGAGGAAGCAGGGATTATCATTCACAGTCCCTGACAATTTGCGAACAGGTCAGATGACCAGAGCTTTCGTTCGTTAGCTAATTTTGTTTTGCTATATAGAAAGGTACGCCCTGTTCGTTTGATTGTTTTTGGCTGGCTGGTTCTAGCTGCTGTTGATTTTTTATGAGAGAAAAATACTGTTGAATGACTGACTGGTCTGACTGATAAGTTCAAACGAACATGCTGGTAATAAAGATGGATCCGTCCACCGTCCACAATATAATACTCCTACCACAATAGTGCCATAGTGATCACAAACATCTTTACAAGAAATGTTTGGGGTGAATGATAGAATTTTATTTTATACCAAAACCGTGCTGATTGCTTCAGGGATTTTACAAGTTCCACGTGCATAGTAGGACTGTAGGAGTAACATTAGAACATCATACGAGATCAGCACCGTTGATTTCCTATCCAGCGGTGCGACGCGCCCAACAGCAGGACGGAGGATACGAGTTCGTCTTCCTCGAATCCCTGTTTCTTCACCTCCCGGCTCTATCGCCGGCCTCCCTTCTTCCTCTTCCTTTCCGGCAATTCGAGGATAGTTTTCGCCGGGGGCGGCCTAGCAATCAGCCGTCAGGTGAACCGGGAGGAGCGGTTGGTTGCCTGGGGGAGGAGGAGGAGGAGGAGATGATCACGCGAGCGAAGCTGGTGGAGCAGCTGCGGGAGCACCAGATCCGGTCGGCCCAGTCCTACTCCGCCGCGCTCGTCGTCTTCTCGCCCAACCCCCACATCTCCTCCAGGTCAGTCAGGCTCCCGTCGACCTGCTGTCATCTGATTTCCAATTCGGTGCGCTTCACTGTTTAGCTTGATGCGTGGGGAGTAGGAATCGATTTAGATTCGCGATGTAAAGATTGTGTTGATATCATCCTGTGGATCTTGGCAAGTCCGCATGGGTCTTGATGTTAGTTCCGGTTGGGGGAAGCAGGAAAGGACAGGGATGCACGGGATGGATATGAGTAGTTAGAGAATTATACTTAAGAAACATAGAAAACTTATCAATTCAGGGATTAATTGGAGAGACAGAAGATGATCACTTGCAGACATAATATTGTGTGAAATGTTACTACTAGAAAACTTATATTGGGGTTACTGAAAACTTCTTCTGAAGATCTGAATTGTTGAAAAGCGGTGGCATGGATTTTTCTCTCTCTAAGTATTGCTATTAATCTCTTTGTCGTGTTAGATTGCTAGCTGGGAGCATGCTATGTGGGTATAAGCTAAAAGAGATGTTACTGTTCGTTAAGACAAATTGTTTCTTGAGTGCAACTCTGAATAACTGAAACACTGTTAAACCATGTGCATTGTTTGTACATCAGTTGCTAAAGAAATGAATTCTTGAACATAAGAAGAATTAGGAACAAAATAGATACCGCCACCACCTTTTGGGAAGAACTATTTTGAGGCTTGCTTCTTGACAAATTCCAACTGAGCCAGCTGATATTGATTCGAGTAGACAGGTAATGCACTAAGGCTGGTTAGGCCAGCCTACTGTCCTGTCTGCCCAAAGCTCTTGGTTTAAGCTGAGCCAACCCTGTTGATCACAGGTTGGGCGCTCAATTTCCCAAGGTCTAGATTCATAGACCCATAATATATAGTATGTTGGTATTCCTGTATAAGATAGAAGAACTAATAATCCATATCCATTTGAAGTTAATGTAACAGAGGATTTTCTAAGACAGCACAGGATACCATGTTGGAAACTTGAATCATTTCAAGGGCATTGCTGTACCCAATTTTATTGGAAGGGGCAAAACTTCTTTGTTCCTGCAATGTGACGGCACTAGTTAGATTCACACCTTCCTGTTGTGCCGTTCCACATGTTCCTTTTCCATGCATGGAAATCTGTGAATATTGGCAGGCATGGATAAGAAGTCCTGGTAAGCTATGCTAAGTCTATGAGTTTGCTAGATATAAGCAACCATGATGCCACCTAGGTTGAATGGAAAACACCAATGTCATGCCCACACAGCTCCTAGTGAGCACCATTTAGGCTGAAATGGAAAGCAGGAGGATTCCTCACTTCTCCATGTCTAGTCAAATGAATAAGGTTTCTAATCTGTTTCCACTGTTCAAATAAAGAACATAACTAAAGGAGCATCATATTTCATTTTGACAGAAAGGAAATGGAACTCAGCACAAGACATATGAACATGTGAAGAAACACTAAGGAAAATGTCCTGGTAATAATAAAATTCACTTTAAGAGCAAAGCTAGAGCAACATTTTTCTCCCCCTACTTGAGTTTTCTTAGCAAATATGTACAAAATCTGTTCCAAAATGTAGGCCATTTTAGCTTTTCCCCTAAGTCAAACTTCTCTGACTTCGACCAAACTTATACTCCCTCTGTTCCTGTCAAGATGCATAGTAAAGTGCATGTACCAAAAAAGTCAAAGCGACTTATAAATTGGAACGGAAGGAGTAGAAAAATATAGTGACACCTGCGATAACAAATAGATGAAATATCAAGGCATATTTCATGGTGGATTCGGTGAAACTAATATGATACTGTAGATGTTGGTTCGTTTTCTGTAAATGTGGTCAAAGTTAGAGACGTTTGATTCAGGCCAAAACTTCAAAGAATAGAACGAGCAGTGGTTAATCAATTTTGGATTATGTATTAATCAAACCTACAGCAACTTGGTTGGGACTAAAAGGCTTTCCTGTTGTATTTATCAGTTTTTGTGTTTATTTTCAATTTTTTTTTGAAACAAAGGCAGGAGCTCTGCCGCTCAATTAAGTCGAAAGAATAATATGTACAAGAAGGTTAGCCCACCAAGTCGCCAAACTAGCACCCAGGGGGGTAACCACCCCACGCGATGCGGTTGAGCACAAATACGGCACACCCTGCCATGAGTTATCGTTGCCGAGCATGGGTTTATTTTCAATTGAACTTAACACGATCAGTAAATCATGCAACCTGTAGTATTGAAAAGATTTGGCTGACTCCTGAATATCTCCAAAAATGGAAGTAACAAATCCGCGTCTGGGGTGCATTTCAGTGGGTACATGTTATAACAATATAATATAAAAAACTAGCATCAAAGTTGGAAACGAAACCAAGGTATACAGGAACAGGTGGGCTTATCTAAGCCTCGGCTATAACTGCTGTGTCTCACTTACCAGAGCCCAGGTGGCTTCTTCTATCACCTTATTCTGCCCTTCATTTCTGAACTCAGAGCATACAGGGCAAGGCCAACAAAATCTACTGCATGTCTTTTAACTTAAGGTAGAAGGAGATTGGTGTTCTTGCCCCTACTTTGAAGGCCAATTATGATCTTACCCTTGTTTTTCAACTTTGTTATTTTACCTTCGTTTTTGAATCCGAAGTCACCATTCTCCCCTGTTTAGACTCTGTTAGCTAAAGGCTGCATGAATGGATTGAAGAAAAATAAATAATAAAAAAGGCTAAAATATGATACTAACCCCTGACCTTATCCTAACCCTCCGGGTTTTCTGCCGGTTGCTGATTAAGCATTTGCAACTTGTTAAGGTTTGCTTAGATTTGAAATATTTGCAAATTTTTCTGTAAAAATTCTTTCAAAATGCCGTCCAAATGTTTGATGTCAAAATAGAGGCTAAAAATCAAAGAGTACTAAAAAAACCTAGGGGTAAATTCACATGGGACAACTAGTCTTTTTTTTGTTGCTATACTGACACAAGTCCTCTAAATGGAATTGGGATAAAAGCAGGGGCTGAATCACAAAGTTAAGTAAATGAGGGCAAAATCAAACTTATACTTCCCTAGCAGTAAAAGCTCATTCACATCAACCTGAGTAACACCATATGATCTGCATTTGACACATTTTCTTGCATTTGTGTGGATTTGCATCTGTTGGTGTTCTTGGCGCTAAACTGTGTCTAATATTTGAACTACAAAAAATACTTGTGATGAAACAAGCATCAGGCTGACTTTCCCCAGGTCCAAACATTAACAAATAGCTTGAGTAGGAGTGTGACATTTATGAGCTGCAACTACAAGTTCAGAAATTATTTGGAATTTGGAAAACAACTGGTGATGTGAACTCCACTAATCTCCTGCAAAGTTACCAACCCACTTGTTTTCGTATTTCAAATCAGCCTAACGGCGGTGCAGGTCTCAATCAACTTCGTCTAGGTGTTCTCCCTGGCCGCTTTAGCCAGCAGAGATGAGGACACCATGGTGGCCTGGCCTCGACGCGCAACTGCTTCGTGAGGGTGCTGGTGTTGTACTACCTAGTGGCTGCCGCATCACGAACATGAGCCCCGAAGAGCCACTACACTGGTCAGGGAGTTTGGTTCATGTAAGCTGCCACGAGCTATGTCTTGGCCAATGTGAACTACATCAGCAGCTCATCTCCAACCCAAAGAAGTTTGATGGGTAGGGTGCAGTGCAGTTTCTCAAGGTGGCGGGTGAGATGGAGCGAAGGCTGCTGGCGTCAGAACAGCAATACAAATATGATGAAGACAAGAGCAAGAAAGGACATTTTCCCTACCTTTTCGCTCCTTAATCTGAGAAATTCATAAAATAAATTATGGTGTCTTACGGCAAATGACCACGATTTCATAGTGGTATTTTGGCAATAGTGGTGTCAACTAGCCAATACCATGTTCGATGTCCCACAGCAGAATTCCTTACCGGCTATGATATATGCTAAGCCTGTTAGTTGGAGAATCATCTTGTATCCCTTTCGACCTTTCTACAACTTTTGCAGCACTCCAGCATTCTTTTGTCGAAGAGTCTGGTCACTACTGCATTGATGCCCACAAATCATACACTGCATTGATCCTTGTAGCTTCTGCTGGCTTATTTTATTGATGCTGAATTTATTTATTTTTTATTATAACAAAGGAATACATGTAGAGCTTCTCTGTCCTGAAGTATTGCATTTGGTAGCTTCCGAACCAATGTGTGAACATAGTTCCTTTTTAGATATAAAATAATAGATCTGCTTAGTTCCAAGTGATTATATTTATATCCCAGCGAAGAACATGTTTATTTTTTGTTGGTCATTTCTAACTCCATTGCATTTTATAAATGTTGCATCTTTTAAACATCAATTTGGATCAGCTGTCCCTGAATGTGCAAATGTAACAGAAAGATGATGATTAATGATAGAGTATGCTTAACATCAATTATTTCCTATAAAATCCTTGATCTACTCTTTGCGAAGGACATCATGTTTTTGCAAATTTGTAAGTCCTAACTGTTTTTTTGGTTAGTGTAGCAGCTATTTATGTCGGTTGTTTTAATCCTGTTTGTGCCTGAGCTGTGTAGCCCATGTAATTGCTCTTGCATTTAGTCAGCTTTTAAATAGTGTTACTTACATTCTTTCTTCCGTTCCTTTTTCACAGGAGAGATCTCAAGGTTGCTCTCATCTATGCGGTCTTGTTTTGTTTTCTCATGGTGTCCTGTTATGTTGCCCTTTACTTGAAATGGTTCAGACTTTCAGCCATGTTTGTAATTTTTGGAATCCTTCTTCCAGTAAGTCTCAAAATCTCTAGGCATAGAATGCTGAAGAGGAAAAGAGAAAGGAGATTGTTGTTACCACTGTCCATGTGAATATATTTTTTTTTTTTTGATATTATCTTGTAACATTCTAGTAAAGTTGGCCAACTACAGATAGGAAAATCTCGGCAGATTAACTCAATTTACAGCCCCAGCTTACACTTTCCAAAATGTTGTATGCATCACCTGTTGTGCTTTTGCGCACATGTGTACATATATGTGTGCCGACACCCCCTTTTGTTTTCATCTACTTCGTCCGTTGAAAGATGATGCATGTTGTTGGAGTATCTGACGGCAAATCTTGCACAAATCTCGTACTTAGTAGCTTGTTTGTCCAGTGCATTTTGTGGTGGCTGCAATCATGTCAAAAGATCATGCATGTCGCGGCGTCAGATGGAATTTCTCCTTGTTCAGTGTACTTGGTGAGTCGCTTTGCCAGTTCTTGTCTACAATATGTGAAAGCAATCTTTTGCGTAAAAAAAAAAATATGTGAATGCGATGTGAAATTCTCCAAAGTCATGCTAATTTTAGATCGTTGTATGTAGGTTTTGTTTTGCAGGACAACAGCATGCATGCATAGTCCCAAAACTTTGACATATGGTTGGAGAATCATCACTAGTGCTCTTCACAGGTGAAATTCGCGCAAAATGGTGATGTGTTCTTTCAGTTTCAGTTTTGCGATGTCGGCCTAACATCCTCTGTAGGGCGAGGCGGGGCGGTACTGCAGCCTCAATCGTTTTACCGACATGGGTTTCCGCAGTCTATCTTGTTTGCCGGTCGCTTCTGTTGAGTGTCTCGAGACCGGAGGACCTGGTAAAGGCACAACCCCAGGAGGAGAGGATAACTTTTACTACTACATTGCCTATCAGTTGAGACGCACTGTTGCTTCTGGTCCGGTAGATTAAAAGGCTAGCTGACCGACCGTGCCTGTTATCCGGAGGAGGATAGGAGGATCTTTTTCACTGGTTCGGCACAGCACCACTGAAAGTGACGCAGCTGTCTTGTAGTAGTAAACTAGTAGTAGTCGGGGACGCGGCCAGAGTGAACTGACGCAGTGTGTGAGATGGGTTATCCGCAACAGCGAGACTGACTGACGATGGGTCGATGGTCATAGCCGAACGAGCCTATTCTATCTCCCGGCACGCTGTTCCCGCTGGCTCATCGACCGACAGTTCGTTCATCTATCCGGGCACTCGTCAGCTGCCCTCCCCCGCCGTGGCAGCTCAACTCGCGATCGAGCTGCCGCCGGCCACAGGTCTCGAGCCAAACGGCCGAACTTGTGTGGGCCGCGCGCGGCGGGCGAGTCGGGGTCTCGGGCAACGGCAGCCCACAAACCCCGGCTCAGCCAACGAATTCGTTTGCTCGCGAGTCGCGACGCTGCCTGCTCAACCAGTCAGCCAGGGAGGGCACTTGGCTATCTGTAACGCTGCCGCTGCCGCATCGCGGCATCCATCCGATCAGCTGCACCGCACCGCAGTCCGCACGCCTGTGCTTGCGCGGCGCCCACCAAGATGGGGAGGTCATGGCCATCATCATCATCATTCATCACCACGAATCTATCTATGGTGGCCCGGCCCCGGTGGACGTCGATTTGCGCTGCTCCTGCTCGTGCGCAGCCTTTTGACCACAGACGCTGTAGACTGCGGGGAGAGAGCCCCTTCGCTCATTCCCAAGTGAGGCAGTGACATTTCTTACCACAAGTGGGTGGTTTCGTCGCATCCACCGAGCTAGGGAGGCGCGCCAGCATAGCATCTTGCATCTTGCTTCTTGCCATGCCAACGCCATGCACCGGAGCGCAGCACAGCCATTCGTCTTCGGCCTGCTGCAGCTCTCGTCAGAGTTTCAGATTTCAGACTCGCCGGAGACAACACAAGCGCGAAATATCTGAGCTCTGATTAATTCCCGCACGTGCATGCGCATACATTCATGGTAGACTCGGTTCAAGTGGTTGCGTATTTGACCTGCAGGCAGCCTCGCGTGCACTACCGCACCGATGCCCTGGTCTGATCCCATCCTACCCAGACCCAGGCATGCAATGCAAGCACGAGAGTGTGGGCGTACTCATTGTGTACGCACCAGCACCACCGGGCTCTAGTTTAAGCGGCAGCGGCAGCTAGCTTTGCCCATGCGCTCGCAATGCACGCCCCATTCGCCACGCTTTTCTGCCACTACGACGCTGCGCTTTGGACCTCTCCCGGCCGCAACGCGTCCACTACTCGCTCTGTCCAATGCAAGGTGGGCCGCAGATCGATGAGCCTGCCTAGCAAGGCCACGTCCGTTACTGCAATGTTGCACGAGCGCACGAGCCTATATACTAATACTATACTACGTTATTACTTAGTAAATTATCCGATCCACTATGAATTTGATTGGTCAAGCCGTGTGGCATTTTCGCCACCATAAAATTGTTGCCCACATATCCACAACGGCAAACGTGTCCGTCGCTGTCGTAGGAGCCCCTGCGTTCGCGTGTTCTCCTCCGAAAGCTCCTGCTGCCGCCGGGGTACCAATGCATGGCATCTTGCGGCGGTCCGGCGAGCGGGTTAGCGAAAAGTAAGGCCATCTAATCGTGCCGCACGAGTGCCCGATGGATGTGTGCTCGCCACCAAATGAGGCCTTGACAGATGCCCGCAGCGAATGATGGACGCAATTCTCTGCACACTTCAGCTCGCACTCGATCGGGGATCGAGGGCAGCGTCTTCGACCGACCGACCGACCGACCGGCCCGGGCAACCTATAGCTTTTCGTCGTCTACTTACTCTAACCCTGCTGGTCACATCCTGCAATTAAACTAATGAACCCAAACGCGAGCCTCATCGAGTTGCCCGTTGATCGCAGTCGCCATGTTGTCTGTCGAGCAGTCGACACATCTTCGTGCACTCGGGTATGTAGTTGCATCTTTAGGTAAGAAAACCAAAAGGGGCTACTGCTAGCTAGTAGCGAAGTTGGAAGAGCTCCTTTTCCTTCGTCGCCCGGCAACATCTTTTGTGTTGATGCACGTTCATGATGCCCGGCCAGAGACATCAAAGACATGCGTATTCCCCGGGCTCTGCTGCGCTGTTCTATTTCCTTACTCCTCGACTTTTTAGCCTGTTTGTATGTAGTAGTTGCCAACCACAGGGTTGCCGACATGTCGTCTAGTAAAATCAGATCAGATCAACGTGAAATCAAACATAATCAGGTACTGTTTGATTGCTTGCGGAAAGCAGGTCAGCCTGAACAGCCTCAACAACTGGCTTTCAAGGGGACAGGGAAAACACACAGTTCAAGTATTAGCGCTGGAATAAGCCTGGATTTTTTTTTTTTTTTTGCTGATCCTACTCTCAGATCAGATCACCTCATGAATTCGCTTTTTCTCTCTGAATTTTAAGCATCGTTGCAAGGGCCAAGGATATGATGACACGCACAGCACTCGATCGGTCATGGGGTCCGGCCGGTCATAAGAAATGATGCAAAAGATGTGTAATCCATATCCCTGCAATGGCATGCCTCCTTTTTCCAGTCAAACGCTTTCGTTCTTTGGCCATCCCTAGTTCCCTACGCATGGCACTGTGCGAGCTTTTGTCGTGGATGTCCATGCACATAGAACAAGCACTGTGCAATCAATCATGCTGCACGGTCATTATCTATCCATGGCTGTATACCATTGCATGTACTCCTATTATTCAGGGAGGAAGATGTGGAGAAGAAAAGGCCAATAGTGCAGGCGAGGAAAGGGAAGACCGTCGAGAGGGATCATAACTTGTACAGTTGTGCTCTATACAAACTCTCGATCGGCCTCAAGGCTTGCTGGTACAAGGATCATCCAACGCCGTACTCCCTAAGCTGTACTCGTGCAGCAATATTTCCTTTCGTCTTGAAGCATTTAAATATGGTACGACAATGAATTAGCTAGCTACATTTGAAGAGAAAAAAAAAATGCATGATCGCCCTTCTAATTATCAAGTGGGACAGTACCTGTATCATGTATCTAGACTAGATAACCAAAGCAAGAAGAAAAAGGGCGACAACAAAGTTCCACCAGCCAGCATCTGCTTGGAGCCTTGGACAGAGAACTAGTGCAATTAACATGGACCTTGTGGTCTAGAATTTAAGGAATCAAAGCAACTGCATGCTACCTCAATTAGTGTGTTTACTGTGTTCATAATTAGGCCGGTTTGATAGGGCTCCTCTCTTCGAGTCTTTGGAAGAGCCTTACCAAACCGTTTAGTAGTAGGCGGGGTTGTTTAGTTTAGAGATGTTTTTAAGCGAAAAATGGAGAACATAGAGCCATTTTGAAGGAGACACAATTTACGACTCCTCCATCTTTGTACTAAATCATATTACATCATCTTATATATTCACGGTGTAGATTTATCCACGTGGAGTTCAAAAAATTAGTGTTTTTTTATTTTATGGTTTTTTATGATTTACTATGACTTTTCAAATATTCAGTGAAAATAAATATATAAAATAAAAGACAAAACCATCCGCTGCACTGTAGCAATCCGCTGTATTGTTGAAAACTCGTGTAAAACAGCCATTGAAAACCGAGCCATAGTTGTGGGTGTGAAGTAGACTTTTTCCAAATCTTTGTGCATATGCACAGGTATAAATCATGTCTTGTTTACATAAAGTTAACGTATTTCTTGCCCTCAAATTTGTAAAATTTTGCACCGTGTCTAACTAAGATCTTAGCTAAGTTAAACTTAAACTAACCCGTTGCTGGCGAAGAATAAGGGTACATGATTTGGCGGTTGATCGAAGCTTTAATACGCCTATATGTGGCTATATATGTCGACAGATCTATGGCATTTTGTGCGCAAAATTTCGAGAGCAGGAGAAAAATTGCAAGTATCATGATTAGCTAGTTGAGGTCCACGATCGAACAGTGGACAGTGTGTCAAGGAACAAAACTGGTGCGAGGCCAGCTCCCCAAGCTCCCAACAGTGGACAGGACACATGTGTCCGTGTCCGTTGCCGTGCTGTACGTACGACCAGCAGTTCCACTATATAGGCAACGCGCGCCCACTGTACTACGCGTGCATGCACCACCACCCAAGTCAAAGAATCCAATCCGATCCGTCCGCCGTCTCCCCGCAGGCCGGCCGGCGGCACAGCTAGCGTCCGGTCATAATTGTCGACGGAGCTTGCTTGGACACGCCACGAGAGGGGCCCAGCCAGGCCAATGATACGCAGGACACCGGCGGTAGCTCTCGGCTCCATGAATAGCGAGCGTGGCCCGTGTGCACACATACGTACAGTACATACGGTACGGCCAGCCAGCTGTGTGCCATGCATCCCTCCGCGGAGACGTACGGACTGAGGTCGGATGCTGCTGGGCGCTGGCGCGTCGCTTTCCCCCGGCGCGCTCACGTCGGCGTCGCCGCGCCTGTTCATTCGCTGGCACGTCCTGCTGGGCTGGACGACGCCTGGACCCCCGCTCCGCTCCCCGCAGAGGCGCCCGCGCGGCGCGGAAGAATTTGGCTGTGGCTGTGACTCCGCGCCCCCGCGCGCACGGTTGGGCAGGGACAGCGAGGGAAAAAGAAGGCGCGGCGGGGCGGCGTGTCCGATCGGTCTCGCCTCACGTGCGTCACCGACTGCGTGCGCGCGTGACGGCGACGTGCCCCGCCGGAGCGGAGAGCGACGTGGATATGGCCGGGGATCGGAGCCCATGCGACCGACGCATAGCGGCAACGTCAAGCACTGTGCTAGCTGCTGCTCTCCCCGGCCACCTCGCGCGCGCAACTTGCGTTGCGTTGGCCGCGCCCGCACCGCAGCCTCCGTCCATCGGTCGGTCGGTCGGTCCTGCTTGTTAGGTTCCATCGATCGGGGCCTGTCCGTCAGCTAGCTCTCGATCGGGTCCCTCAGTACGTATCAATCCGTCAGGTCGTGGAAATTGGTTGGTTTGGCTGGCTATTGCTAGAGCTAGACGAGAGGATGCGCAAATTATGCCATGGGGTCGACTGCGCGGGTGATCGAGGAAGCCAGGAAGGAACTACTCCTAGTCGGCTACCACTCCAAGCATGGAACTCGCTGGTGTGCTGTTGACTTGCACACGGCACACCTGATCCTTGCGCGTTTCCATGCTGAGAAAGTCGGACCGATCGAGCCAATCAAAATTCAGAACAAAAGTACCAAGCACCACGTTCCAATCCAGCGCCTGCCCGCCTCCTCTACACCTGCATTGCGGCTGCCGCGTGCGGAGGAGCAGCTAGCGATCGCCGTGGAAAAGGGCAAAGTGCCAAAGTTGCGTGCGTGAAATACTGATGGAATGTGCCCATCACGTACGGCCCACGATCCACACAGTACGAGTAGTTCGTAGGAGTTGTATATTGTTGACCAGGGCTCAGCCGATCATCAGGTATATATATATATATATATATATATATGCGTGCATCCATCCGTCCCTGCTGCAAGATTCGCCAACAGCTGCTCTGAATTCATGGCAGTGCACATCTGCTGCGCCGCCCTACGACTGCGAGTGTGGAAGTGGACCTGGTTCCTCCTATATAGCAAGAAGAATGCAGGGACCGGGGCATCACCCTGCAGTTTGCTCGTGCTGTGATGACAGGGGAACTTTGGACCACAACACAAGAACGTCTATTAATAGAACCTCTTCAAATTTGGAGTCTCCACCCTACCTCAAAATGGCCCTTTTTGGGGGATATTCGAAAAGAACAGGTTGGCACAATGATGCTGTCAAATATCATTATTTCACCCTTTTTTTTTATTCTGAGTTTCTTTTTTCCTTCAAAGATATGGCAAGAGCTTCATAAATATAAGTTTATATTGCATTTTGTTCTTTGTGGATACGATAATGTCAAATATTTGAATTTGATATCGATCTAGAATCAGACAGAGGAATTATAGAAGTATATTTCAATATATCCATTTAGCATCCATTTTAAAACTAGATACAAATACGAGTATCCATATTGACAGTAAAATGGATACGAAAGATCTTTTAGATTTAGACATCCAGATCCGTCCCCAATCTTTAGTGCAATGAACAAGGTTTAACATGTCAGTGATAAGAAGATAGCCAAAAGTCACTTCCTTGAGCAAAGAGCCTTGTCCGGTTTTATTATTAGTAGTACTATGTGATGAATTAGATATAAGAATGTAACTAATTTATTAGTTTCCTGTTGTAATCTTTGCTTATTTGTTTTGTTTTCTGTTTTAATATTTTAGCACTCCTATCTTTTTTAATGCAATTACAGTAGGAGCCTCTGGCTCCTCCTTATTCCTAAAAAAAAAATAGTTTCCAGGTCCATGACTTGATCGAATTCAAGGTCTCATACAAGTTAGAGTACAAGGTTCGATTCCAAGACACATTTGAATAAATGACACAAGTTATGTAGTCAATTGCAACACATGGATATATTGCTATAATCACTATAAACGAGACAAGGGTTAGTGGTCATCATAATCCCCGGAAACTTTACGGTGCAAATTATGTCTCTTAGTTAAGAAGGTACCATTATTAGAGACCAACGTTGTTAACCTACCATGCACCAAATTATGAACAACTTTACTCCGAACAAGCCACAAACTAAACCTCGATCAGCTCAGGCAGAGAACAAACGGATGTGGCACCAATTCACCAACTGTTGAAACCTTCACGGCTCTCGGCTCTATTATCACCACGTAACCTTGCTATCTTTCACTTGCATATATACACGAGCTTTTCTTTAATACCAAAAGAACATCCCAGGACAAGAAAGTTTGGCCCAACTAACGCTAAGAGTGGGACTGTTGAGACCGTTTTCGACTGTAGGCACGCACACGGCTTAGCAACGCCGGCGCTTTCCGACACAACATGGCCGGAACCGATAGATTTCGAGCTCGTCGTGTTGCACCTGCCCACGTAAACGAATAGACACCCCAGCTTTTTCCAACTGAGCAGCTGACACCCACCCTTATCCGCGGAGCCGACCGAGACGCGGCCGCCCCCGTATCGGCATGGCGGAACGTGAAGCCATGGTTGAGCCAGCAGGAGGTAGGTACTACGCGCGGTGCTTAGTCCATGGACAAGGAAACGACGAGAACAGCGAGAGAGAGATTGACGTTGTATATACTCCGCATATCTCCACCATGTGTGAAAAATCCGACTGACGACTTTCCGAGGCCGAGGCGCCGACAACGTAGCTAGCAAGCTAGTGGTCTCGTCGCTAGATATGATTATCTGTATGTGTTGCACGCGGCGTCTCTTTCAGTCTGGGTGTTGTCTGCGCCAGGAGATATGGCTCTAACAAGCCTCCATCCAAGGCATGTTATGTTTGTATTTGCATATACCACCAGCCAGTGCGATCGACTAGTGGAGCAGTGGGCAACCGTGAAACGTAAGAGAGTCATCCCTTATGCGTTGAACGCTCCGTGCCGTCGTCCTGCAGTTTCTGCATAAGTACTGCTTCAATTTGTTCCTGTACAAGATAAGCACGCATGTTTCGATAAGGAAAAGGGACGAAGACGCACGATTAGATATTTCAGAATCTGTTTGGAGCTGTGCGTGGATGTCCATTCTTTCTCAATTCATAATCACTTTCGTTTTGTTCGATTCTATAATTCGCGACATGCAAAGATCAGTCTCAATGGAAGTGTTTTATATTACCACTTCTAAGATTTCGAATGTTGGAAACACCGTAAACAAGTTTTATCCTTGTAAAACTCACTTCATCACATTACACTTTTATCTTTTTTTTAATATATTTATTATTTCTCAAATACGCATAATAGTGCGTATCTTTGTATTTATATGAAATAGAGTTTATGTATAAGAATACCGGCCAAGACCCTCACGGTGTAACCGGTCAGCTCAACACGCCGGAGAAACGTTTGGCTCAGCCAGCCGGGTTCGAGTCACGACACCCTCTTAATGAGGTGCCCAAGGGGAGTCACCCCTTGACGTTCTCGTTTTTCTTTGTACAAGAATACCGGCAACGGGTGGCGAGCTCATATTGGGACTACGTAACTAATAGAACAACAATAAGATGGGTAGGGTAGGTTTGCGTACGTGTATTCATAAAGGTGAGTGTGTATGCGTGTTATGAGCACTTGCATTGTACTGTATAATTCTCAAAAAAAAAAGAAAAAAGATAAACAAGATAGAGAGATCAAACAGTCAAGGCCCAGCCAACGCTTGAAGTCCATTCGCTTCAGCTTCAATCCAGCGGTCGGCTTCCGCGCTTGGATGAACGCAGGATGTCATTCGCCGTAACCGAGGAGTCCGTAAAGCATCTTGCATCGTGCTTCTTGTAGACTTTCCAAGACACCAGCGCAGATAGCGAGATCAGTCCGGGGCGTTTATCACAGATGAATAATCCACGTAGCTGTCTCCACTAGCATATCAAAGAAGCTGCAGGAGGGGCCAAGGCCCCTCCAGTTTCCTAAAAAAAAGCTACAGAAGGTGTATAATGCTTACCAAATGCCGATAGGACGTAGAACCAAATTTCCTTGCTGAATGGGCAATCAGATAGGATGTGATCAATTGTCTCCCGACCTTGCTCGTAGAGATAACATTCCTCACGTGCCTTCGGTCGGTGCCGCACCCTCCGATCACCCGTCCAATGCCGATGTCTAAAGGCCAGCTATTTTGTAGAGAATAATACAGTACCTGCCGTAGCTGGCATGACCTATGGAAGATACCTAGTAGCCGGATCGCCGGAAGCCCGGAAGAGATGATGAGGTCACTGGCTTTGGCGGTGGAACCAGCGTCGTTTTCAGACTCAGAGGCGTTCGTTTGCTCTTCCGTCACGCTGCGCCGTGCCCGTGCCCGTGCCCGTGCCCGTGCCGCTTGGATTGGATGGCATGCTTCCGATCAAAGTTTCGTCGTCGATCTTGTCAGAGCATCAGGCCTGCTGCTCGAATCATGGGTCCCGGGCGCGCAGGCACGGCATCATTGCACGTAGCGGCGAGAGCAATCGATGGGTTTGGGACCAGTCGGCCTCGCGAGTCGAGTCGCGCACCAGCTGATTGGTACGACCGCGCCCGCGTGCCGGCGTGGCTGCGACGGCCGACGGGGGGCCTCCGTTTTGTTCCTGCCCGGGATCGCGACCTGACGGCGCCCGGGAAAAAGGAGATCCGTTCCAATGGATGGATGGATTCCCCGGCATGTGATGCAAGTACCAAATCTTGTCAAAAAAAAAAACCTTGTTCATGTATACCAAAATTTGTCTATTTTGTTTATTTAGAAAAACAACTGCCACTTCGTTTTCGTTGTTGCTTACGATGTTTCCAGGGAACTACATCTATGTCATCACATTTATTTAAATTAGTGCCACATATCTTATTTTCTGGCATATGACTGAAGAAAGGGACAAGGAAGTTTTATCTTCGAAGACATACTGACATACATTTTGTGTTTGATATTTATGGCCATGAAGCCATCATGCATAAACTTGGGGTCATTTTCAATTATCAAAGATACAATGTAAACACCAATTCATTGGTTCCAAGCTCTTAAAAGATAACACTAACGAAGTACTATGGGTGCATTTGTAATGTATTATATCAATATCTTTTATCCTTCTTTGAACACCCTAGAAAGACTTGCATATCCTAGCAACACACATATCCTTACCACCTCTCATTTGAGCACCTTCGAAAAACAAGACCCATTTGATGTGGCCACTCCACTCATGCTCTCTGAGGCAAAGCTAGTTTTTATGACTCTGCGTCTGTATGTGAAAACGGCTCCAGCTATGTATTTTGCTAGCTAGAAGTGTTCATCCATGTGAGAGTTCATCCCGTGGATCCGATAAAAAGAGTCGGAAACCGCATTAATTGAGCCTTAAGCTAAAAGATATTAACTGATGAATTCATTATAGACACATCTTTGTTAAGTAACACCTCATCTACTATTGAGAAAGAAAATAGTGTCGTTGAGTTATTGAAGTAAACTTTTTCCAAAATACAAACAACCAGAACTCAAGGTGGGCATGTTCTACCTTTAAAAATCTAACTAGCCGACAGGGGAACGATAACTTGATAAACAAGTGACATGATACAGTAGCTTGACCGATCAAAGTTGTCTTTATCATGGAGAAAATTACCAGTAGTCCAGTACCAAAGTGGGCGCCACGGATGCGACCAGAGGCAGTGCGAAGCAAAACAGGGAGAAAAAGTTACTCCTCGGGTGTACCCAAATCTCCTCTTTGATGGCACGGCACGACCAGCTGACATCGCCACACGTGCGGTCGTCCCATGTGGGCCCGGGCGTCGTATCCTTTGCTTTGCACGTGTCGAGCTGCGAGTGGGCAGAGGCGCCACGGACGGGTGCTTGGTCGTATCCCCTTGGCCCGGAGGTGCACACTGTGTTTGTTTCTAGCGCGCCGGGCGGAATTGGTGATGGATGCCGCCGGATAATAATTGGGTATAGTGTGAGGAACAGGGGGGTTGCAAATCTAGCAGGACGGTCAATGTTGATAAATCAGGACAAACGGTAACCTGATGTACCGGTAATGCACCGGAAGTAGTCCTACGTCCTCCCGTACTGGGCAGCAGCGGCATGTTCGCAGGGGCATCTCACATTCATTGCCGATCAATATCGCAGCTATCGTGCCACAGGTGCGCGGGAAATCCCACGATGCTACTGTGCTAGCACCATGCACGCAACAAGAGGAAGAGCGACGACAACGGCTTAATTAGGTACCCACAGGCCGCGGTAATGTTTGATTGAATTTAATGTTTTTCTCTCATAATAAAACAATATAAGCCACATAGTCCGTAGGTCGAGGAAAGTGTCTTCCAACCTTAGTCTCTTAAGCTTTCGTCGCTGATAGGCTTTTATCCTAAAGACCCATTAGTAATGGATTATTATTACCTCTTAGGTATTTTATCTTACTATTACTAATTAGAGGCTTCAACATAGGCACCACGTTACGCGCTAGAAAAAAAAATAAATCTTATAAATTCTCATAATAATCAGAAACATCTGGCTTTTAATTTAGTAAATTGTTATCATCGTCCTCAATAATAGCCATTGGATCTATTCTAATTTATTAAAAATTATCCACCTTTGCCATTATAAAATATAATTAAAATAACCCTCTAATTTTACCTATAATTTACCCACCACTGTCATTATAAAAAAGTTAAAATAAATTTAGGCAACATAGAAAATAACATCTTATTCTAAAAATAATCTTACCAAACCTTGAAATTAGATCCCACGGAATAAACATATTATCGCTCGTCCTATATTTTATCCTAGCTCTCTCGGGCCTAGAAACCTATTGCCGCCGCCGCATCCTGGAATCACACATGGCATTCTCAATCAGCCATAAAGAAGTCACAACATTGCGTTGCTCTTCCCGCTTCCAATCGACAGTACGTACTACCTATTAAAAGCAGCTTCCGTTCCATGGAGTAGTAGTTGCAATATTCTGATTGTTACAACTACCACAACATCGTCATGAACAAGCTGATGCAGTTTAGATCCTGCCGTCCGCCCGTCCTTCGTCATCAGCATGCATGTAGATGCATGGAACTCCAATGGGAAAAGCTCATTTAGCCAAGCATCTGTCAACAAGAACCAAACTGCTTGTACGATCTCGCTCGCTTCCCTGTTCTCTATGCAGGCCACCTACGCCATAATCATCTGGCCACAAAGCCTACTTTCATTGTATATATATATAGTAATTTATATAAAACCACATTCATTGTATTATTCACGATCAAACTAGAGATAGAAAAGAAGGTTATATTATATTTGCTTTTAGATAGGTAGGACTACAAATTACAACATCATCATTGCTAATTAGTGGAATTCCATCCCTCAATAAAAAATATACTATTCTAAAGAAATCTAAAATGTTGATTGATGGTGGTAGATTAATGTTGTCAAATAAAATAATAAATGTACATGAGTCAAATTTTTATCTAAGTTATTACGCAGACATCTATTTGGTGGACTATAATCATCATTTTATTATATTGACAATGACAATCATTATAATACTATATTTTTAATATCACCACTACCATTATGTACAAATAGACTAATTAAATTAGAACACTAATACTCATCTAAAATTTTTCTTATGAAAATAATATAAATAACCCAAAAATTTATTTCCAAATTAACTGCTGCATTGTATCATTAACGATAATATAAACTATACTTAAATCTAAATTATAATTCGATGATCATTATGAAGAAGTTCCCAAAAATTATTGTATAATGGTCTAAGTTATTCACTCATGTTACTACTAGCATATTTAAAACTAACTCAGATCCGTGTGTGTCGCTATGTATATATTTATGTACATATAGTGAGCATGCCGATTTTCAAGCCAAATATATAGTTACGGTTTTGAGAAAACATGTTGTGGGCACATGTGAAGCCAAATCATGAACGGGGACACAGAAGTATAAAAAGTGGCTGGTAACTCAACTCTATGCAAAAGAATAATAATAATAAAAATATTAAGATGAGTATTCTATAAAAGTATACAAATGAGATCAACTATATCTTTCATGATGAAAGATGATTCAAAATAATGATCTTATTTTATAACTAAATTGTTCACCTCTAATATACAATGCCAAGAACAATTATTTGGTTCAATTGGATGAATGGGCCAATTCTATTAATCATTGCTCAGTTTGGAACCGCCTTTAATAAAAATGCTAGAATTTAGCACTCTATGATTATAAAATAATACTACACACATATAATTTTGTGATATAACAAATTGAACAAGTTTGGTGCTAGGGTGCAATCTAAGTTTCAGCTTAATTAACATGAGGAAAACAATATTACTAAGACTTAATCTCTTTTTAATAAAAATATATAAGGTTTCAAACTAATTGCATATTAAAATATATATACAAGGTGCCATTGTAAGGTAGAAATATGAATATGCATGAAAATATATAAGTCAGTCCTTACAAAGAATTCCATGTGTGATCAGCCACCAAAATTCAAGATATATAATGATTAAAATATACAAGGTGCCATGTAAGGTAGAAATATGAATATGTCTATTTTGTAAAAAAAAATAAACAAACAAAAACATAAAATTTAATATAAGAGGGTGTTTAGTTACCCGTTTCACCTAAAAAAATATGAGTTTTAGCCCACCATTTTGAAGAATGAAACTAAACATCATCCAAAATTTTTGGCAAAAAAAGTCATTCTTCAATTTGGATTTTTGTCTCAATAGGCCAAAAAAGCCTAAAAGCTCTTGATAGCCCATGCTGTCCTCACCCACCCCATAAAAATTGGTATTTTTGGATGGACTAAACACTCATGAAAAATTTAGTATTTTATATTTATCGTGCCAAAGTAGTTGGCATTTTGCGGTTTGCATTCTATGTGAAACTAAACACACCCTAAGTAAATTTGTATTAGTCAAATATATTAATAGTACGGCTTTTAAAATTTTAGCCCGTGCGAGAGCACGGGTTGATGGACTAGTATAGTTAATACTTATTAGCTCTTAAAGCTCTAAACAGATGCCCAATCTTATCTTATAAAAAATGAAATTTTGAACTTCAAACTGAGCTAAAGTAGCCTATAATTTAGCTCTTAACTTTAGCCAACTCAATTTTAGATCATGAGATCGAATAGGGCCTAATAAAGGTGGTCTATATTGAAAGAAAACTATATGTCAACTGATATACCTTGGCAAATCTTCTCTCGAAACTACTATTTCTTTACGAATTTATTTTCTTCCAATGCTTTTTGTTAGTTTGAGCCTGTGTGCAACATATGCTATTTTGCAACTCTGTCAATCCTCAAAGGTACACACCACCACACCATTATTAGATGGGACCACAACATGCAACAGCCACTGAATTATGTATATCATTTAAAAAATTATCAGTAAACGTCACCTTAATCATCTCCTCGTGGCACCAAATTAACAATGATGCTGGCCTATCTGGAAATCTGGATCCAGACCCCTCCTTTTGATCATTTCAATTCCATGCTCCCTCACGCCAGGGGCCATATCATCTCCGCCATTCATTCATACACAGAAAAAAACTATCAATGCTGCATGAACATGACCAATCAATCAACACCGGAGCCACTTGATTTCGTTATTGAGCTGGAATCAGTAAAAAGATGGGGATACTTAATTCCAATACTATTAGAAATTATAGGAGCCACTGCAAGTCCTTGACAGATCAGCAGCTTAGTATTCATGTTCCGCAATACATTTATACTGTTCTATGCTAGTATCTCATTGATGAGGGGAATCTCTTTTAGTGAGCACGCATTATTTTGCTTAGTCTTATATAGGTTGCTAAATGTTGTTTACTACTTGAATTCTCTGCTTCTAGTGCGACAATTTAATTTGAAACCTTGACTACAATCTATACAAAAAAAAAGGTGATTTTGAGTTGGGAAATTTTAATTAGTTCTTGACATTTGGAAATAATTCGATGTTCAGTTTATATTCCTACAGATCAGTAAAAGCAAACTATGTTTTTTTTTGTTTGCCGCGTAGATTTGAGACAGTTTTTCTTACGGACCGGTTCATGCATGGCATCTGGCTAATCTGACAAGGTCTGATAAAATCTAGTTCCGCGTAAACTATTTACCTGTCAGATGATACGGACATTCTATAGGATTTAGATTGATAAAATCTATAGCTCTGCCAGGAGATGTGATATTAAACGTCCCTCGATAATGTATCGCCCAACCACCTTTGGGCTTTGGCTTTTTCCTAAATAGAGTATTGAACACTATCTAATAGCAGGAATTAGATTGATCTGGAGGTACTGTTCTGACCCCTGGATCATTCCTTTTGCAGCCGTCCATGCAACAGTACAAGCGGTTATGCAATGATAAATATAATATAGGTCATTTATTAATTAGTACTAAGTGTTTATGTATATATGCCTGAATTGATCTCCGATCTCCCCTCTCATTTTTTTTAAATACGCGGTTAAACATAGATACCCACACACGCAGACTCAACGTAATGACTACATCCTCGCTATCGACGGGGATATCGTCTACTACTGACGAGGATATCGCGTACTACTTAATGTGTAGTGCCGGAAAATCCTATGAAAAAGTGAAAGCACCAGAATCTGAACCCTAGTGGGTAGCGTCCCACTGGGCAGTCTTACCACAGGCCCATTCACATCCTCATTCTCAAATAAGAGAGGAGTTGTCTCTATCTCGGTAGTTTGGTCCCACATCTATCCAATTACCGGTTCTTCCTCGTTGTCGTCCGCCTGTGCCCGGTGGTGAGTGCGCCTATCCTCCAACATGAGTGACGAGCTTCTGCCCAACCGTCATGGGCATGCTGTCACCGGCATGGGCGCCATATGCACGAGCTGTTGTGAGTGGCCGCCTCTAGCATACGGCCTACCTGAACTGGGCCAGAGTCGAGGAGGAACTGAGGGGCCGGCGGAGGGGCGGAGAAAGAAGCAGCGACAGACGAGAGAAAGAGCGGTGTGGGGGAGAAGAGATGCAAAAGCATCTCCTCCAAAAATCTAAAAGGCGGTATTGTGATATCGCCATTTCCATCTCTGAAGGAGTTTGATTATATATTGAAGAGTTGTTGAAGATGCGTTTCGAAGAAGTTGATAGTGTTAGGGCACATGGGAGAAGGGTGTTCCCCCTCTTTAGTCCTTACTCTAAACTTCTATAACTTCCTTGGTTCCATGCATCAGATGAAAATATACTATTTATGTCTATTCTAGAAGTTCAAATGCAAAGAAATAAAATGCTACGAGTTGAGCTGTCTTGTATATTCCGTTAGTCTGGATTATGGGCTGTTACCCGGCCGATTAATCCGATTGGACCTGACCAGCAAATATATATATTTGATGGGCTCCTCGAGCTAATGATTCTCAACCCGCAAACCACCGTACCGGGTTGGACGTTGGCTGTCGTCGACGAGTCAAATCGTGTGTTCATCATACCTACACACATTCATCAACCTATAAATCCCTGATTTCAGTCAGGAAGCACTAAACATCGGATGTTAGAAGCACGGACCCTACTCTCTACTCCCTCTTCGTGCCGCACCAAAAATAAATCCCTGGCTAAAGATCGAGCCCCCACAGCCACCTCTTCTCGAAAACTTATATAAGAGCACCACAGAGCTCAGAGGGGGGCGAAGTGGGGCGCCTAGCTTACTAGCAGTTTTTTTTTTTCTTCTTTGCGCAAAGCTTGCACTTGCTGAGAGAGGGAGAGGGAGAGAGAAAATCGAGAGCTAAAGGCGCTTCATTCATTCCCCTCTCTTACTTTCGCTCTCCAACCCATCCTCTCTCTCTCTCTCCACACGCGCACATAAAAACCAACGAAGCGGGCGAGAGTGCGATCATCAGGCAGAGGCAGGCAGCAAATAAATTTGAAGAAAGCTCTGATCAGTAGGAGTGGGGAGGTCATGGGCGCCATGATGGCCTCCATAACCAGCGAGCTCCTCTTCTTCCTTCCCTTCATCCTGCTGGCCCTCCTCGCCCGCCTGTACACCACCACCGTCGCCAAATGCCACGGCTCCCACCAGTGGCGCCGGCACAAGAAGAAGCGGCCCAACCTGCCCCCGGGCGCCCTCGGATGGCCTTTCGTCGGCGAGACCTTCGGCTACCTCCGCGCCCACCCGGCCACCTCCGTCGGCCGCTTCATGGAGCAGCACGTCGCACGGTGCGTCGCCGCCGCCGCTGGCCGCCGTTCGTCGTCGATCTCTAGCTAGCTCTCTAGCCACTAGCTCGGCGTGCGTGTGCACACGACATGCACGATGATATGGACGGATGGAATGAATCAGCTAGCTTGACGGCGGCCGTCCACGCGTGTGTGCATGCAGGTACGGCAAGATATACCGGTCGAGCCTGTTCGGGGAGCGGACGGTGGTGTCGGCGGACGCGGGGCTGAACCGCTACATCCTGCAGAACGAGGGGCGGCTGTTCGAGTGCAGCTACCCGCGCAGCATCGGCGGCATCCTGGGCAAGTGGTCCATGCTGGTGCTGGTGGGGGACGCGCACCGGGAGATGCGCGCCATCTCGCTCAACTTCCTCAGCTCCGTGCGCCTCCGCGCCGTGCTGCTGCCGGAGGTGGAGCGCCACACCCTGCTGGTGCTCCGCTCGTGGCCGCCAGCCGACGGCACCTTCTCCGCGCAGCACCAGGCCAAGAAGGTAATGATCGATGGATGCGTGAATGAATTATTTGTCTCCACGCCTATATTGCAATTGCAAAAGGATCGATCGATCGCCGCTAGCTAACAACCGGTGATCGATGTATGGGCTGGTGCGCGTGCGTGCCGCCGGAGTGCAGTTCACGTTTAACCTGATGGCGAAGAACATAATGAGCATGGACCCCGGCGAGGAGGAGACGGAGCGGCTGCGGCTGGAGTACATCACCTTCATGAAGGGCGTCGTGTCAGCGCCGCTCAATTTCCCGGGGACGGCCTACTGGAAGGCGCTCAAGGTACGTGTATAGCTAGGTCGTCGTCATCTTCTTCCTTAACTTCCTTCGTCATCTCCCTAGCTGCTTGCTGCTAGCTAGCCCCCACGAGGCCACGACCCCCCGTGCGCGCGAGTATGGATCGACTTGCTTGCTTGGACTCTGTCTGCAGTCTGCAGTCAGCAGTCGTCTGCGCGCGGCACGCGGATTTTTGTTGCTTCCAAAAATAGGCGGCAACTAACGTTTCATCAGACGATGCTACACGCAACAACCGCTGCATACGGCCATCTGAATATATATGATGATGCACACGAGCGGAGAGCTACATGAACCAGTAGGGAGATATATATATATATATATATATATATATATATATTTGTGTGTGTGTGTGTGTGTGTGTGTGTGTGTGTGTGTGTGTGTGTCTCGCTCCTGGCCGACTAGCCTGTCAACGTTTTGTTTGGTACCCTCTCATCAGAAAACAAATTAAAATACGAAAGCTAGTGCTAAGAGAGGGATAGGTTGTTAAGTTTTTGTTTGGTAGTTTGTGTGTGTAGCTTAGCTAGGGGCATGGTCCATGCATCAATATATAGAAGAAGAGGACTGGGTCGCATTGATATGCTACATGGCACGGCAGGGGTAGGAGCTAACCAGTGTGGGTTTCAGATTTGTGGATGGTCCAAGGATCCTGTGTTGTTATGCACACGTCCTCCTACTGAATACTGATGCGCCAGGTCCAATCAGACAGACCAGTGGATCATCTCTTTCCTGCTACAGGCACTTGGTATATATCTATATCTATATATATATATAGACACACACACACTTACATACCGCCTCAGCATGTGTTTTTTTTGTTCTGTACAGTGGATTTATGCATCCACAATATGGGGGAAAAAACAGTTTATTAGATCACAGTATACAGGTTTACTTTTCAATTTCTACACGCATTTGCTCATAGCCACATGTCTGCTGCGTTGGTGAAGTTCTTTTGAAGCTTATTATGCATGCAAGCACCTAACTACATAGTTGACAGCTAGATTTAGTAGATCAAAGGCCTGCTTAATTTGCAGCTTGTTTTCTTTATAATCCCTAGCTACATACTTTCTCTCCACATCACTCATGGCCCCATAAAAATGTTGCCCACTTTTCAGTCCCTGTGAGGTCACCCTTAAATGAACTTTAGTGATTGCTCCCAGCCGCGGCATGCATGCTTTTCTTTATTCGTTCACAGGATCTTTGCATCATACAATTCCATGTGGGGAGTTTTAACTTTTTTTTTTAGGGATCGAGTTTGTAGAGTACTATTGAGCTAGAAAACCAATGATCAAGTCTCCATAACTTAACATGATTATGTGTTGGGAGAACCCCATCATTTATCATGATTCAACTGCTGACCAACACTACATGACATTAATTGTTAATAAGCTGGTGATTAGCAGCAACTTCATAATTTGCATGCACTTATTACCAGTCAATGAAATAGGTACCTAGCAAAGGCTGTTTTTTGTTAGCTGAAGCCAATCATTCTTCCCATGCATCCTCCAATCCATACCTGAAAAACCAAATAAAACTTTCTCGATTCTGTTTTATATTAATTATTAGATTAGATGGATGAACAAGAGAAGAGAAAATGGTAGTGAACCCCCTCTATCCATATTTGGCGGTAGTTACATGTCATTTTGCTTCTGAATGAATGGACACAAATTTCTCAAAAACAGACACGAGCTACGAGCGAGGAAACATCCTAGAGCAATAGGCAGTTAGGCAACACATCTAAGTACTGGTCTCCGATCGATATTTGAGAGGACTTTGCACTAAAAAAAAACTTTTGCTTTGTTGATCTCAAAATCACATCACACAATTGCCGGGATTTTTTTGTTCTGTAGTCACGCGCGTCCATACTTGGAGTAATAGAGAGGAAGATGGAGGACAGGCTTGAGAAAATGCGCAAGGAGAACTCAAGTGTGGAGGAAGATGATCTTCTTGGATGGGCCCTGAAGCAGTCCAATCTGTCAAAGGAACAGATCCTGGACCTCTTGCTGAGCCTGCTCTTCGCCGGGCATGAGACCTCGTCAATGGCGCTGGCCCTCGCCATCTTCTTCCTTGAAGGATGCCCTAAGGCTGTTCAAGAACTCCGGGTACAATTAGTACTTTCAGTAGTCATTTTTCAAACTTTGTACAGTAGGATAGATGTTGGTCAAAGACAAAAGCCATATCATGGAGTTATTATTATATATACCGATATAGTTACACTGGCACATATATGGCTTGCAGGAGGAGCATCTCGAGATTGCTAGGAGACAAAGGCTACGAGGGGCGTCCAAATTGAGCTGGGAAGACTACAAGGAAATGGTTTTCACGCAGTGTGTAAGCCCCCTTGTTCTGTTCGTTCCTTCCATAGCAGTGCTAGTGCGAGATCGCTGTACGCTCCGCTGTTCGCTACTTGGGGCTGCTCCAGTCCAAGTCGTACCAGCACAAACCGGTCTCGTCTGGTTGCGCGGTACAGGATAGCAACTTCTCTCGAAATGTCATGTCCGAACGAACGGAGACCCAAGGCCTCTGTCTGCCTGTGCTGAATAATTGGGCTGGCTGGCTGCTTTTGGAGCGCATGGCGTCTGCTTGCTCTCTCTGATCTGATCGATCTCTCAGCAGAGTTCTTCATATTTCTTTTTTCAAGTTTTGGAAGGTGTTGGAGCGGTGTGGCAGCCCCATCATCTCGCAACTAGACAGATACGCTGAGAAGTACACATTGTTCTTGCGTAGCAATACGACAGGAGGGTATATGTGCCGTATCTCGCTGTACAAACGGGACAAACCTGAACCCGTTTCAAACATTGTCACTTGGTCAGGTCTCAGGTCTAAACAAAACAGAACTCAAATAAGATGCTGAAAGCTCGTCCGGAGCCTTAAAACAAACTATTAGGTGTCAAATAAAACAAACTATATATTAGATGTCAAGTAATGCATCGTCAGATAGCTGCTAGAAGCAAAGCACTTGAAACCCATAGAAATGGGCCTTCTTTTTTTCTCCTTTTTTTAGGTATAACAGTTTCTTTTTGTGTCGATCGTGCAGGTTATAAACGAGACGTTGCGGCTTGGTAACGTGGTCAGGTTCCTGCACAGGAAGGTCATCCGAGATGTGCACTACAATGGTACCCATTTCTCAATTCTCTATCACACACATTCAGAAAAACGACATGATGTACTGAACATCTTTCTTCTTCAATGCATGTTGTCTCGCTCTGTCAAAATGAAGGGTACGACATACCACGGGGGTGGAAAATCCTGCCGGTTTTAGCGGCGGTGCATCTGGATTCGTCGTTGTACGAGGACCCCAATCGGTTCAACCCTTGGAGATGGAAGGTCAGTGCCAAACTGCCAATTCTACAAAATAAACTCATCATGAACATAGTTGAATCTGATCTGAAAAAGGAGCGGCATGAGATGCATGTGCCATGCCACTTCTGAAGAGTGAAGAGTATGCGGCCAAAGCCCTCGATTATTGGCGAGAGGGGCGGCATGGCATGGAGCTGACGTGAAAGGGAATGTTCGGCGCGCACACGTGTGCTCGATCTCGCCGTGGTCAGATCGAAAGAGACGTCCTAATTTGCCAGCTGCGGCCGGCCTTCCTCCGCGGTGGCTGGGTTCATGCCGAATCAGGGAGGCCGGGGCTCCAAGAGCATGGTCCAAACTGAAAACGAACGCCACGTTACTGGGTGCTTGGAATCCAGGGAGTGCGAGTGCGTGTGGGAGTGCTCTGCTCGGAATCCATTCCATCCGATCCGTCGCCAACGCGTCCTTTTCGTATAATCCCGTGTCAATTCTCGGACGCGACGCGCACGTAGGTAGTAGTAGTAGGTTCAGGGGACGATCGGCCAGCGTCGCTGTGAATGTCAGTGGCCATCGTGGTCGTGGCCGCAACGATCCATCTCCTTCGCTCCACCGATGAGATGATGATGAGCTCGCCGTGTCTTTCTAGAAGCTGCACTTTTTCTCCTCGTCATGGATTGTAATCTTGCTGATGTTGTTGTTGCAGAGCAACGCGCCGAGCAACTTCATGCCGTACGGCGGCGGGCCGCGGCTGTGCGCCGGGTCGGAGCTGGCCAAGCTGGAGATCGCCATCTTCCTGCACCACCTGGTGCTCAACTTCCGGTGGGAGCTGGCGGAGCTGGACCAGGCCTTCGTCTACCCCTTCGTCGACTTCCCTAAGGGCCTCCCGATCAAGGTCCAGCGGATCGCCGGCGACCAAGGGCATCCCAGCGTTTTGACCGAGAATACAATGTAGCGGCGGTACGGGTACAAAGGCTGAGAGGCAATACAAATTTTCGTTGCATTTTGAGGGTTGTGGCAGGTGTTATGTAGATTGTGATGATGTGATATACTAAGACAAGAAGATAGAAGGATGTATAGACAGCAAAGAGGATGGTCCAAAAGAGTTTGGGGTAGGTAAAAAAACTGTGTACTCAGTAGGGTTGTAATAAGGCCGGCCCATGGCCCAAATCAAGTAATAATAGAGATATATAGGCTAGTGGAAAATTCTCCAAAAAAAAACTAGTGGATGTCCAACATGTACTTTTTTTATTTTTTTTGTCAAAAAATGTACTTTTTTCTTGCTTTAAAGGCAAGTTCCTCATGCAAGCTATTATATATCATTAGACGCTATTCTAATGGTCATCAGGTCATATGCACGAGAGCATACTCTTGTTCACGTCAAGTCATCAACTGTTTTTATTCAAATTCAAATGACTTTCCAAAAGATTTTATAGAGTGAATCTTCAAAAGAATATGCACTAAGAGCAACTCGAAGAGTATAGGTAAATTCAAGACAAGCAGCACTTTAATGCAAAGAAGGTATTCATTCACCAATTCCAGTCGGACAAGAACGAATGCTGGTCCGACTTAGAGTTTTTCTTGGCCGGATTGGTTTTACTTTTTGTTTTTTTCCAGCTGTTGTTGTTCCCTTTAAGGGAAAAGTGGCCCTCTTGCAAGTTAATCTCTCCATCTCATAATGTGTGGCATTCTCAAATATTCTCAACTTTGAGCAAATACATATAAGAATTTAATTTTATGATATACATAATTAGTGTCAATATATGAATTGCTAGAAAAATCAAGATAAACTTATTTTAATATATACATATTTCTAATATATTCATAAACTTAGTTAAACTTAAGAAAATTTAACCCATATCGATTTTTTCAGAACATTAGTCATATGCACGTGAGCCCGAGAAAAGAAATGTCCTCAACCAAAGAAGGGCCACAAAACTGTCCAGCTCGGCCACAGGCCACGACCAGAGCCCACGGGCAAAGCGATGGGCTATTAATGTAGCAACAGCTCGTAACTGGAGGCCCAAATGGCAATAATAAAAAATAAGGAATAATTATTTATTTGGTCCTGAAACAAAGTTGATTTGTTTGTTCAGCCTAAATTTTTTAAAGTTGTCTATTTGGTCTTAAAGTAAAAATTTATTATTTTTTTTAACATTCTGTTAGTTTGGATGTGGTGTCAAGTGCCATGCAAGAAGACCATTTTACCCCTGCATAAAAAAATAAAAAATAAGGTCTTTCTTATTTAATGTATATGTTGAGTATATATAAATATATATTGTCAAATATTCATTTCAACAACATATATATTTTGCAATTGGAATCAATATTGAGCAAGATATGAATTTCCTAAGCTATTATCTATTTTTTGAAAATTATTTTCTTTAAAAAACGAAATACATATGAGACAAACACTTTTCATCATGGACCCTGCATTTTCTAGATATTACATAAGCCCAGATCTAGAAAACCTCTTAGTCTAGACATTTTTGTTGATAACCCAGCAAGAGTAATAATATTATGGATCTACCCTTCCTCTTCTACCTTCTCACGGGAACGGAGCAGGGGCGGGGTTTTTTTTGTTTCAGAGGAGATGCACGTGGCGTTTACGGTAGCTTTCCGGTTGAGACATAGTAGTAGACTTGAGCCTATTGGTTAAAATTTGTTCGGCCCATATCTCTGTTTATTAGCTTTGCTTTTTCATCGTGAGAATGAATGATCGTTTGTGATCCTCGTTGTGCGCTCAATCGTAAAACATTAAACAGGTGCTAGTACGCTTGGAACCCAAGATGCTGTTTGTTCACACTGAGTGGCTCGAGAGCCATTTTTTCCAGGAATGGATGTGTCAGAGGGCTAAGGGCAAAGACTTTAACCATAGAGTATAAACATATTTATTATCTTGAATATCGTGAACTTGGAGTGTTAGGTTTTTTCTCTTTCTCTTTAATAAATATACTGTCACATCAGTAAAATACCATAGATATAAGGTTAATAAATAGGCTTAGACTCTATGACAGAGTCTGCATTGTGAGTGCCCTAATGATGCCAATTCTTTGCGACTAGGAGCATATTTCTTCTTATGGCTAAGATTAGCGCAAATTAGCAATAGCTGGTTGGCTGAAAACTACTTCGGGACTTTGTTAAAAAAAACTAATACACCTATTAACCATCTTGTTTGGATAGCCCACCTATTAAACATTTTGTTTGGATATATTAGAACTAATTTGAGCTAAATTAGCTAGTTAACAATTAGCCCACGATATCAAATATGACCTTATCAGTGTTTGTTTTCTTATAGGCCATTAGCAACATTGCCAATTGCCCTACCACCCTACCACTAGCAGTTGCCTGTGCGTTATAGAAATGTTCAAATCTTCAACGCAATAATGGTCTGATAAACAAATAGAAGATCAAAATCAACATACAAATAATAAAACATCCCCATCTCAGAAGTGCACAACCAATTAAATGACTCACCTACAGTGAAGGGGCTCGATCAATATTGAATACCTCAATCAATAAAGAACCGAACAAATGACTCACAGCAGCAATAAGACTCAATGTACATGATACCCACGTTATATAGATACAACATAAAAATCCAGTTGATAAATTTAGCCCACCTTCGTAACTAATTAAATGGCGCATCTTAGGACACTCTCAATGCATAAACTATAAAACACCCTTTCGTCTCTTAATGTTGGTGGTTCTCAAGTTCGAACCATGTCTCCAAATGTTGGTCGAGGCTGTCCAACACCTATGAACAAGCTCTGTAGCTTTATCATGTCACCCCATCCCTCCTGCTATCCTCATCTGCTCGTCCCCACATCCCTTGCAGCAGCACTATTGGTCTTCATGAATCGTCTTCATCTGCTCTTTCACCTTGATCTTGGTGCTCCAGAACGACCAACAATTGGGGCGGAGAGAGTACAGTATCTATTCAAATAATTCTCTCGTTGCCTCCGATCTTCTGTTCCATCTTTCTTCCCCCTGGTGGGTAGGTGAGCCCACGGCTTGATGGGCATCTTGACGGCCGCGTCGTCGTCAACCTCCAATTATGACAAGCAATTTTATCTATATCTATCTATTTATACTATAAAAGAGTGAAGAAATTGAGAAATACCAGTTGTAAAATTCCTATTCACCTTATATTTTAACCGCTAGATATAACTTACGATCTTGATCTAATGTATATTAAACATCCTTACTTTCTAACTAGTGAGCCACCTCGTATGGCGTAATATTTATTTATGTTCCTGCCATACAAATCTATCTCATGTAAATTTTTTTCTCACCGTCTAGCACCCTTAACCGCCCGCCCTGTACGCAAGCACCAGGAGTCCTTCGTGGCGTCCTGGGCCTGGCCTATAAAAGGATGTTTCATCGTCGATCATATTTGGATAGGCTATACGTACGTCGCCGCCGTCCTCCCCGCGCCGTCGAGACGGGGAAGCAGGTGGCCACGGGTCATCTGCGACGTAGCCCGCAGGCACGGTGAACGCGACCACGAAATTGACGCTGCCTACGGACGCGATCATTGCGGTCGCCGTGATGCCATCGATGTCTGCGAGAGTGGCGGCTAATGAACAAGGAGCGTACGTGGCGACGAGAGCGCCACAGCCGCCTGCTGGTGGCCTGTCACCCCCTTGCTCTCTTGTGCTTTTTAATTCTGTAATGACTATTTATCCTTTTTTAAATAAATGCTGTAGGGACGGAAGCCCTCCAGATTCATAAAAAAAGTATCTGTGGGTGGTGGCCGCGAGGTGACGACGGCGGCCGTCTCTCAATCCGTCCGGCCGATCGATCTGTTTGGATTTGGCCGGTTGAGATAGCAATGGGTGAGACGATGGAGGGAGTTGCGCTTGTTGGAGTTGGTTGACGTGGCACGTTGTGGATCATCATTGTGGCGGCGAGATGAACCCCCGGCGGTTGATATGGATCCAGGGCTACACTGAAACCTCAGAAGAGAAGGCAAAGCTTGAATGTGGGCTTTGTATGAGTCGATAGCTGATTAGCTGTGGTTGGAGGCCTAATTGCCTGTTTTGCAGAGGCGGGCGGACGTGCTAGGCTCGTTCATCTACTCTCCATGTATGGGCAAGAAGAAAACGGCAAACTTTGCTAAGAAAAAGAAAAGAAAAGGGCAAACGGCTTCCTCGGATGGGGTATTTGACGGCTAAATGGAGCGGGGTGTTTCCTTTGTAATCCATGGCATTCAGCAGGATAGCAAACATGCCATCTCAGTAAATGAATCGAACCACACCTTCCTGATTATGCTCAATAGCATAGTGCAGGAAATTTTTGCGCCGTGCGCTTCGGCGTAGGACCAGAGAGGTAGCCGAGTAGGCAGACAGAGGATACGCTGGCTTCCATCCTCTGATCCTCATCAGTCATCATTGTTGTTGGCATGGCAGCACACACTCGTGATGAGGTTCGATCTTCACATATTTAATTTTAAATCACGTCTCTTCATTTTCCTTGTTTGCATGGTTGTACGTGTGTTATAGATGCGATTGGCTATCGGCCGGCAAGAGTAGGAGAGTGCGGCATACAGAGTAGGAAGCCCACACAGAGCAGATGAGATGAAAGTGCATGGAATCGATGGCAAGCACGACCAGCGAGTAATGGCGGCAAGAGAGCAGAAGAAGTGTGCGGTGGTTGCAGCCGGTAAAGCAATGGCGGCCCGGTGTACGGCATGGCGGTCAGTAGCACAACAAGAACCGCCCAGCAGTATGTAAGAATTAGCATCGTCACGAGGATGGTGGTCTTTGATGTTTTGCATCTGCACGGTTTTGAAGCAAAGGTGAGACCACCAATGTGTTTATGAAGTTTTTGCACACTGTATCTTCCTATTTTTCCTGGGAGTTGGAGGTGTCACGGCGACCGTTGCTATGATCGTCTCAGTTGGCGCAACAGCTCCGACGGAACATGGAGGTGGCCACCAGCTGAGACCGGTAAGAACAGCTCGA
The DNA here is from genome assembly GCA_023333625.1 of Bothriochloa decipiens. Classification (NCBI taxonomy): domain Eukaryota; kingdom Viridiplantae; phylum Streptophyta; class Magnoliopsida; order Poales; family Poaceae; genus Bothriochloa; species Bothriochloa decipiens. The sequence continues at coordinate 85,038,855 of CM041628.1, forward strand.
TCCATCATTTGCAAGCCCCATGCTTAATCTTTGTTTCCTTGACTGTGTTGATAGGACACAAAAATATTCTCTTATACTATATGCATCTATAAATATTCATTTATATCCGTTTGATGGATGGTATTTGTTCTTTTTTCGTGAGCTTTTATTCTCTTGCCCAGTACCATTTTATTCCTCCTTAAAGTTCCATTAAAATGAGAATTTCTTCCACCTCCATTGAAAATGGCTTTAGTGTTATAGGTGTTATTTATGAATTTTATAAACCGTATTGTCAGGCTTGCTAGTTGCATGGTAATTCAGTGGAGGAAGTTTCCCAGTTTTGTGGCCATAGATGAATTCAGGTATTACCTTGATAAATCACAATTTCCTTTGCTTAGAATTATTTTCCCTGTCATGCTACCACACGGAACCATATCAATATATCACATACTTTGTTTTTTAGGGGACATCTAAAGATTACATTTACATTCTTGTTTGTGAATAGTCGGGAGCAAGTCAATTCTCCATTTTCTTCGGTTTCTTACTCAGGTATCTGGATAAGGGGTACCCTAAACCTCAATCCAGGTAAATTAGTCCCCAAACAATTAAACTCAAATCACCAAAAAAAGCCCGCAACCAGCCTGAGAGATAAGGGTCCACCGGCGCGTCGAGCCATGCTGGGCCGGCCCACGAGCAGCATCCAAGTCAAGACGTCCTTCCGGGCGGACGACCCTCCGTCGGAGTGACGGAGCGCATCACGGGCGGCCGACCCCCCGTCGAGTGACGGATCTCCTCGCGGGCGGACGACCCCCCGTTGATTGCCACTCCCTCTTCGGCTCACCTACTTCATGTATGGGATCCAAAGCATTTAATACCCTCACAAACTCCTGCCTAACCTCACGGCTACAACGCAGTTACAAGTGGCCGGGTACAGCGGTCAAATCCTCCTTTTACCGCTCATACCCGGGAAATCGGTGGTTTGTACTACACTAGGACGCCATACCGAGCATTGTACGCTGTCAGGCGCCCCCTCGAGGCACATTTACCAATATACGTACCGTACTTCCCAGGGCTTGGCCTTATCCATTCGGATCTCGACCCCCTCGGCCACCTCTCGAGTCGGACCTCGACACCTCCGGTCAGCACTCCAACAACTCCCGACGCGACGTCTACAGGGATTCGCACGCCCCCGGTCTTTCACTGACCACCTACGAGCGTCGTCATGACACACATGAAGGACAACCATCGACTCCAAGCACGTTGGCGCAGGGCGACCCATGCCCGGGACATGCTTCTACAGCACCCACAACATGATCGGCATCTCACCTCGACGTCATGGTTTACGATTGCCCTACCAAGGGCAGCGCCACTAGGGTTTCCTGTACACCCATGCCCCTCCTTGTCCTATAAAAGGGGGCGCTGCGCTAGTTGTAGAGAGGGGACTCACTCGAACTCGCTAAGTCACACCACGCACATAGCAAGGCGTAGGGCTAGCGCTCCTAGACTTAGGCCTTGTTCTCCATTCCTCTTCGTACACCCTCGCTTGTATGTCCCCTGTATAAGCACTTTGGTGCAAGATAATACAACATCTCCTCCCCCGCTGGACGTAGAGCCTTCTTTACCCGAACCAGGATAAACCCTTGAGTTCTTCTTGTATCACCATCCGGATTAGGGAGCACATAGTACACATTTACTCGTCAGCTTAGGGTCCCCTGGGTCCGAACACCGACACTTACATCAATAGGTTGTACAACAATCACGACAGGAAATAGAAGGGGGCCAAGGGTGGATGCCGGACGCTTGTATTATAGTTACTAGATGACACCCCGCGTGTTGCTGCGGGGATTTTATAGCATTGTGCATGATCACGATGAAAGAAGTATTTCTATGTTTCTTCATGGCTTTAGCTGGAAATATTAATGGAAAACAAAAACGAAGCCTGATAGAATGTCATCAACCAAATACATTTCTTGATAAAGCAAATGTACACATCGTATATGAGAAAAGAGGAAGGCATCTAAAGAAAACCATCACACGTCATTCTGCGGCTTCTCCAGATAATGTCTTGGTCTCCAAAAGATCGCAATTGTAGAATATGTATGTTTTTTTAAAAAAATATAAAACATACGTACACGCATAGAAAACAGACCCTAAGGGTATTAGTTGTGGAACCCACCTGACATTATCCTTCGTATATGTTCCATCCCATACAAACAAATGTTATCGGGGCTATTAAATTTTTTTTAAAAAAATCATCCACGACACATTACCTGACGCCGTCAGTCGCGGATGCATTTGATGGCCTCTCCCTCATCCACACATTGGTCTTCCCCCTTCCAGCTCGCAGCGGCGTTTTGCATCTCAGCTTCGTTGAGATCCGCTCCCTTCTCTCTGCGTGCATGGCTGCTCAACGGCATGGATCAGGCCTCAGGCGAACGGCAATCGGCCACCAGGATTGGAGACGGGGGCTTCTACCACCAGCGAGCGGGGTGGCCGCGGTGACCGAGCTATCCTGGGCGAAGCTCCGCAGGCATCGCTGGGCGAATTGGCAGGATGATGCAGTGCCATCGAGTGGGCCGAAGTCTGGCGGCCCTGGACGTCCATCTTCTACTTCGGTAGCCAGGTGATTCTAGACACGAACCCTGCAACGACGATCGAGGTGGAGCACACAGCACAGTATCCCGCGAGACGGTGCTGCTCTACCGAGCAGGGCATAGCATGGCCGCGACGGAGCGCGGAGTGGCCGGCGAGTTTACGCGAGGTGAAGCAGAGTTATTTAAACTCACTGCAGTGCCGATCGTTCGTTTTCTTCCACATGCATTTGCAGCGGCAGTTCCTGTGGTAGAGTAATTGAATCGTTTGTGCATCGTGGTGGTTCCTGTAGAGGATCATTCAACGGTGCGTCGTGGTAGAGGAATGGACGGTGGAATAATTTACGTGTGGCTGTTTAGTGCCCGTGTGAGAATGAATGGCCGTAAAAAAAAAGATGACGTGGCTTAAGGAGAAGCTAGAAAAATAAGATAGTGGGGATCTCCTATTGAGACATAGAGGAGAAATGACCGTCAAAAAAAGAATAACATGGCTTAAGGAGAAGCCAAGAAAACTAGGTAGTGAGGATCTCCTATTTAGGTACAGAGGATTTGTTATTTAAAATTATATTTAAATTTCGAATATTTGAAACTCACTTACTTTGTGATGAGTAATGTGCTTGTATATAATTCGAGCCTCTAGAAACTTAAAGGGCGATGCTTTATTTTGGTTGGGAATGTAGTGAAAAAGGGACCAATTTCTTGAAGAGTTCTACGGTTCTTGATTATTTACGTAGAATGGGGAAGTATTTTAAATACTAAAAATTATGTTACTTTAAGAAGATATGAACTTAGAGTATGCTGTATCATATAAAAAAAGTTTGTGTTCATTAGTAAGTGAAAGCAAAATCTAATAGTATTTGCAATAATAATATTTGTAAGTTGGGTACAAAATGTTTATCATAACACGTGTGTGCCGCACGTGGATGATTACTAGTTAAAAAAAAGACAGAACCGTTTATAAAAACTTTTTATGATCTATCAAAAAGGAAAAATGAACGCACTTGGTTTTAGAGTTTAGGGAGAAAAAAAAAGATTTTCGTAAAAGTTGATAGAGGTTTTTTGCTTTATCGGGCCGTCCATCAGTTAGAGAACCCTAAGCCCATTCCATGGGTCCAGGAGGCCAATCTAGGTCTGATTTTGTCGGCCGCCTCCACCCGGATCCAGATTGGGTGACTTTATTTCAGTAAGTCACGTAGCAACTTTCGCGTCAATCTGCTCCGTCCATTCTACATCCGATGGCACCAGTGATTCCAAGGAGAAAACACAGCGCTGAGGCCAGACTTGGCATTTCTCTCCGCCTGGGCCGGTGATGCTCGCCGACGAGCGCTCACAGGATTCCCGCGCCCGCGCTGCCCTCTGCTGTAGAGCTTGCCGCCTTGCGCGCCACTGCTCCGCGCTGCTGGGGCTTGCCCACGCCTCTCCTTGCCTCGGACTCCAGCGCTGCGCCGCGCTGCTCCCCGCGCGCGCCGCCGCGCTGCCATGGAGTCGTATAACGGTATAAGATGCAGCTCGAGGCCACTCATGCCCGTGGAGTCCATGCCGCAACGCCTAAGGAGAGCTCCGAGCACCCATTGCCGATCAACGCGCTCTGCGCACGGCCAGCACTGGGGCGGCGTGGCGAACGGCCGACCGGCGTGGCAACAGGGCACGGAGAGCGGGCGGCCACCGCGGACACAGCTTGCGACGAACGCGAGAGGCTGCATGTCGCGGAAGGCAACACGCTGACCGGCTAACATCGCGGACACGGGGAGCGTGCGCAGCTGGTGCGAACGACGAGCGGGGTGGGGCGTCCTCACTTTGTCCCTGTCCATTTGTATTTGGGAGAAATTAAGCAATTCTGCATAATTTGTCGTCAATACGTATTTGGGAGAAATCAAGCAAGCAAGTGGCTAGCAGGGGCACTGGATTCTTGGGTCGAAACAAATATGAAGTTGGAGTCTTCACTGCCATTAATGGCGTGAATGTGTGTTTGCGAGCAGTGCATAGCTGGTCGTCGCCGGAAGACAGGCATGCGAGGTAGCCAGAAGCCGTGGCCGGGGAGGAACCGCACCTGATGGAGACGGTGGGGGCACTCTGCGACCGGCTCCGCATATCCATTGCTTGCGAGGGCTAGCCGCCGGCGCGAGCTGTCCAACGCATGGGCTTTTCTAGGAGCGAGCACTGGCCGTGCGGACAATGGCGGAACGTCGTGGTGAGGATGCTGAAGGCGGCGGCGGCGGCCATGTGCGCGTGCGTGATAAAGTCTCTTGTTTCCCGGCGTCCACGATCTGGGCGCCGGCGAACGCACGTCGCAAGGGCACCAACGAGGCCGCTTGTGGCCTTGTTCTTCTGCATCGACATCATCAGCAGTTCATCACCGCGCTCTGCGGCCGCCAACGCGTACGCACGAGCGCCTAGCAGGCATCTCCCAGGCTGAAATGGCCGACTCTGGAAATTGTTTATGCTTAAAATCAGTAGGTGCGTTGGATCTTGAATGGAGACACCAGATCTGCGGAATGTTACAATGTAACGTTACGAAGCAAAGTTACTCAATCCGGACCCACGCACGGGCCCGGCGCAGCGCGCACGCGACGGAACGAGCTCGTCTAACTTTACGAACAACTACGTCCTGAGACGTAGCGCGCCTGATGCCCATCGAGCGGCAACAAGCAAATAGCCAATCAGCGGCAGGAAACAAGACGCATCGGCCCATCTAAAGTAAACGATGCGGCCCAAGTAGCATCCAGAAGCAATCCTATTTGAGAGAAGAGAACAGACGTGCTCCAGATCTCGGCGGCTCGCCGGCGTCGCCGCCCACGCGATGATTGCCGCCGGTCGACCTGCTTCGTCAAGGTGAGCAGGCCTTGAGATAGCGCCCTCTACTGACATCGTTGGCTCCTCGTTCCTATCCTATTTCTCGGCCCCGTACAAGATACGTGATTCAAGACGGCCGCCGGCCGGTTGCTGTTGGTTGTCGTCTCCCTCGACGTAGCTGTGCTGGCACAGGTGAGCAGCCCTTGAGAAAGCAAGCGACAACAGAGAAAGAGTGGCCGCTGTTGTCAATCCTATGGCGACATGGAACGAAGGGGCACCACACTGCTTTAGAGGAGGCAACAGCGGCAGGTTCAGAAAACAAGGTTCAGAGCAACAGTAGACAGATAGTTAAGTGAAAATGTAAAATGACTTTAATTGAGATTGTAGCTCTGTATTTGTTGTGATGATGGAATGTTTGTCAATTCGAGTGCATGAACCTTGTCATTTTAAAACTTCAGTGCTGTCATTCTGAATGCAAAAGAGTTTCAGATTTTGTCCCCATGATGCTTACGGAATGCGACAGAAAGCTGAACATATATATATGACAGGTCACTTATATGTGGTAAATATATGGCAATCAATTCAGCTAGTGCAAATATATACATAACTAGAGTATTCAGAGCAGCACATAACTAATACTTCATGCCCCCAAAAGACTAATTTATGGCAGGTCACTTATATGCTGCAAACAAAAGCTGAACATATATATATCTTCATTGATGTCCCCAATCGACTGATATATGGCATACAGTCCTCCATGCCACCAAATATTACTACCTCTTCATAACATAAACATTTCACCAAAATCCATTTAGAAGATCATCCGTTATTAGTCCCTGTAAATTAAATAAATTATTGTTTTTAAAATAATTATAATATCCAAATTTGTAATTTAAATTATATGAGCATATTACCGTCAATATTTGAGTGAAGCTAACTTGTGCTTGTGTTCCACCTTGTGCTTGGGCTTGTGCACCACCTGAATTAGAGGGTTCAGGAAACAATGGGACCAATTCAACTTGTCATTCTGCTTGTGCACCACCTGAAGTTGAGGCTTCAGGAAATAATTCACAGATTGCACCAGCACTACTCGATTCTTGTCCATGTGCAACATCATTCTTAGTCTCTTCCCCAAATTGTGATGCAGCTTTGCTTTGTCTCTTTTTTCTAGCCTTGTACCTCTTATCAAGCCAACCTCTTTCATTTTGAACTTTTTGTTTCCACATCTTTTTTCTTTAGACTAGCGTTGATGAACAAATCATTTGGTGGACTAGCATTTGTGGAAATTGGACATAGATCCTCAAAAGTGCTTGTACATGCAATAATTTTTTCTCCAATTTGCTTACCAAGGATATCAAGTGCGTTGTCCACTAACGCTGTACATTTAGGGAAGTTGGCTGCTTGTTGTGCCAAATTAAGAAATTTACGGGACATATTTCTGAAGCGAAGTACAACATCAATCTTTAGATTTTCTATTATGTTCCTCCCTTTGTTGTCCTTTACAGTTCCAGTCCGCGCTTCACGTGTCCAACGCTTCAACACATATTGTGGTGGCATTGACTTGATATTCATCAAATCAAGAACCTTAAGTGCATGACCACATAATATTTCGATTCTATCAAATTGCTTGCAGCTGCATAAAATTATTTGCTTCAAAGGATCACCGACAACTGTATACTCCTCCTCATATATACAATGTCCTAATAGATATGCATTGTTTTCATCCAATGTCTTGGTGCACGCTGCCAAGGATCTTTCATATTCACCTTGAAAATACAATATGTGTATACAGCTTGCTAGTTTGCAACAATATGGGCAGTGGTCTCCTCATACCTAGTTTAGGTAACTTTTTTCTTGAATCAAATTCTGATTTTAGTTCATTGTTCCTTTTTCCTTGCACCACCCTTTTAAAATGGTTAAAGAATCGGATCATATCAAAGTCAGACTTGAAATGGATTTTCAAGTCGTTGTTCAAACTTTCACTCAATTGTGTACTTCTCATTCCTAGTGTGAAGACACCAATCGCAGCGCCTCCTCCTCTCGATCTTTCTCCCCACTCCAAGAACGAACAGAGCCAGGCAGCCAGCGCCTCTTCTCCCCTCCTTCCTCCTCTGAGATCTGCTGGCAATAACTCCTCCCCTCTCTCTAGAGGCTAGATCCATGGCCCATAGCGGCGGCGCGGCCTCATGTGGCGGCGCTGCTCCCTGCGACGGCCTTGCTCCCTAAAGGCGCACACACAACAGCGGCAGTGCGCCCCTCCGTGACGGAGGCAGTACGGGCTCCCAGGTCTCCAGCGTGCGCAGCCTCCAGCGGCAGCCCAGCCAGCAAGGTGCGCGACGGCGGCAGCACGACCTCCTGCTGCACGCAGCGCTCCCTCCAGGCTCCAGGAGCTGCTAATTTTCCTTCTCTCTTTCTTTTTCTGCTTGGCCAAGCTGTGTGTGGACACCGAATCTCGGTTTGTTCGGTTAGAACCGAAACCGAACTGAACTAACCAAAGCCGAATTTACTCGGTTCTCATTTTTGAAAAGAACTGAACGGTTCCTGTTTTCTAATAACCGAATTTGTGTTGGATCCGAAGATCCTAACCGATCGGTTCGGTTAGAACCGAATGCCAGGCTGAGAATTGTTAATGTTATATTTGAGCTAATTTAAAAGAAAATCTCATTTCTTTCTTTCAGAGTATGGACTTGGCAATGAAGTATCCACCCACGGTGATATCTACAGCTATGGCATACTATTGCTGGAAGTGTTTACTGGGAAAAGACCTACACACAACGAATTTGGTGAAGCCATGGGGCTCCGCAAGTACATTCACATGGTACTACCAGACAATGTGAATATTATCATGGACCAACGGCTACAAATGAAGATAGAAGATGGTGAGCCAGCCACTTCAAACTCCAAGCTGGCAATTTCTTGCATCGCTTCAATTCTGCAAGTTGGGATTTCCTGTTCAGAGGAGATGCCCATGGATCGTGTGTCAATTAGAGATGCTCTGAAAGAGTTGCAAGCAATTAGAGATAAGTTACAGAAGCTCCACGGTAGCGAGGAAGCATCATCATCCCACTGAAGGGTTCTCCAGCTGCATCCATTAGGTAGTTTGTGCATTACAGCATGAGAATGAGATCGATTTGTGTGGTTGCATGATATGTTAAGAAATAGATTTTATTACGACATGCTATTTTTTCCATTCATTACCTTTGAGGATCAGTCATGGTCTTCTAGACTACCAAGAGTCTGGACGAATTTGATGCTTCATCCAAATGTGTAAAAGATTATAGCCGCACTTAAAAGTCGAGTACTCTACCATTGAGTTAGCAACCTAGATAAAATAGAATCTCTTAGATACGATCAAAATCTAAAAATCGATGAAATTACACCGGACGCTCCTATCAAAACATTGAATTAGCAAGAGATCAAAAGAAAGATTTTCTAATCCATTAAAAACACTCAAATACCAAAATGAACAGATCCGGTTAAATTTCACTAAGGCTAAGGGTAAAAAAAAAAGAAGCCCCAATCACAATGGCAAAATTATGATTTTTTTGGCAATTTTTATTTAAAGAAGTAAAATAATCTTGTATAAGAATACATGCTACTACTAGTTTCAGGAAGCACCATTATTCTTCCAAATAAAGTTGTAGCTCCTTTTCTAGGTTTGTTTGAACTAAGACTGTTGTGTGTTGATTATGCCGATCTTAACAAGGCATACCCTAAAGAGTTGTATGCAGTTTTTTTTTTCACAAATCTTGTATGCATCTTTTTCTTATTACAATCTTGTGTGCACAATTTTGTATCATTAGTATTGTGCATAATTTTATTCATAGCATCTTGTGCACATAATTTGTTTTTTTTTTATATAAATGTTGTGACTGGGTGTGGTTGTGCCACCGCACCCAGCTCGCCCTTCCGCCCAACGGTATCAGGACTGAAAGTGAGATGCCCAACTGAAAGTGAGATGCCTGATGGTCGCAGCATTCAGAAGAAAAACAACCATTCAGATCAGCGGTTGCATCCTGCACAAGTACTAACTGTGATCGATCATCCTGAGGCGAGCGATCAGGCCGGGTGGCTCTGGCGGCAGCCGGGGTTCAGCCACGGCCAGAATTGCCGCCGTGTCCGTGGGTCTTGGCACGACGCTCCGCGCCCAGTGAACGCGGTCGATCTCGTCCACCCGCAGCGTGTACGCGTACTCTGCACGAACCACTCTGCCTGTCACTCTATGGCAACGCAGCAGTATGCCGAGCGCACGTCACGTTGTTAGTTCTTACAAGGCGCGTTGTACCCGAACGTGCTGGCGACGACCAACACGGGCTCCTCCGCCGCCACCCTGTCGTGGCGCCAGAGCAGGACGCGCCGTGGCTGAGGAACTTGGCGAGGCCGAAGTCGGCGATGTGCGCCTCCATCGCCGAGTCCAGCAGGATGTTGTTGGACTTGATGTCGCGGTGCAGGATCCACGGCGAGCACTCGTGGTGCAGGTAGCACAGCGCGCCGCCTCCGGGGCGACACGGTGCCTGGCGGCCCAGGACGAGCCCGCCGCTGTCGCCGTGCAGGACCGCGCCCAGCGCCCCCATGGGCATGTACTCGTACAGGAGCAGGTTGGCCTCCGCACAGGATGCCGAGCAGCCACACTACGTTGCGGTGCCGGATGCCGCCGAGCGTGGATGGGAACAGTGGAGTATATGTGTCTTTCATCTGTACCAGAACGGTCTTGTTTGGAATAGAAGAAATACAAAATATGAGAATGAGAAAAAAAAAATCAGGAACTAGAAAACACAAGAATTGAATGAACGGGTAAAATAAAGGATTGGAAAAACAAGGATTTTATAGAAGTTGGTTTTTGGAAAACAGGAATTGAAAATATTTTAGGAACTTGAACCTAGGTGTTTAAATTAGAAAATTAGGCAAAATGAGCATATCGCGACCCAAAACCGGAGCTGCAGGCCAGGCGGGTCATGCTAAACAAGTTGACTGGGCGGCCCTCCACCAACGTGTCGGACTCCTCCATCAACGATGAGTTCCACAAAGCTTTCGTCAAATCAAGCCTGTCCGCCAGTTCTGCTTCCTCAGGCGGTGACCGCCGGGCGCGCTACACGCCGAGGCCGGCATAGGCTGATCGTGGTACACGACCTCACTGTCGCACAATCGATTTAGTAGTTACTACGACCTCCAAAGCTCCGCCGTTCGAGCCAGCGTCTTTTGTTCATATTTTGTCCGCGTAATTCTCTTGGCACCTCACCACTAGGATAGTTGGAATGCAAAGACAATTCTAACTTCGTTTAATGAGAGACGTGCAAAGCATGTTTTCAAAAAAAAATAAAAAATTGTATATTTCGGACTCCAAACCGTAGCGCTTCGCAGTGTTGGGACTCTAAACGTCGACTTCATAAAAATAGCCCTTCAAACATTTTTCACTTACGCGAATTGTCTTGTAGTCTAATGGTAGGGTCCAGTGGGACGCTACCCACCAGGTTCAAATACCGGTGCTCGCACCTTTTTCTGGGATTTTCGCAAGGATTTTTCGGCGTTATGCATTAAGTGGTAAGCGACGTTCCCGTCGATGACGAGGCGCCAGTGGTGACTTCGAGAATCCAGATCTGCCGGGTGCTCAGTCCTTTGAAGGTGTTCATAGGGATAGAGTTTGCGTACATATATTCATAGAGGTGAGTGTGTGTGTGGGCGTCTGCGTTGTACCGTGTATTTCTAAAAATACATTTTTCACTTACTTTCTTTGTTTTCTCCCTTTTCCGATGTATTTGGCACTTGGATGGACGTTTTTCCCTATGTAATTTGTGCACATTTTTTAACGTAGTTGGAAAGACCCATTATGATCCTTCGTGTTGTCGCGGCTCCTGATGGTACGTGGTAAGACATCCTCACAAACCATGGAACGTAGAGGTATGCTAGTGGGACGTGGTGTAACACCTCTGGTGTTATATTAACTAAAACATGCCATGTCATCATATGCACTACAAAGCATTCATGTTTAAGTCAACCCTAATGTGCATTAACTAAAATAAGTTTATATTTCATAGGTTGATTGCGTTTCTGGAATGTTTGGTCACATGAAATAATAAAACCCTAATTTTCGAATGTCATTGTAAATACTTAGTTTATACTCTATGTACTTGAGGTGTAAACTGTGTTTACACTAGTGTCAAGCATAGTGTATAAGTCTAAGTCCAACCCTAAAAATGATTTCCATATTTGAAATTAAATTTGGATTCCAAAGCTTATTTTCGAGTCTGGCTATTCAAATTTAAATTCAAATTGGAAATGCTATAAAAGGTTTTCAAAAGTCAACTTGGTCAACCAAGGGTGTCATTGGGTCAATAACCTAAAAATGTCCTTAGATGATGTTTCTGATCATTAATAACCAACCAATTAAGTTAGAAACCAAATCGAGTTTGAATTCTAATTCAAAAACCCTTTATTCCAAAACCTAGTTTTACCCCCTTTTCTCTAATTCAAAATCTATAAAGAATTTAGAGATACTCTAAAAATATAGTTTGTAGATCTTGACAAGATCTACAAAGTTGGTATATGAAGTTTTTCAAGTTTCCAAAAGAAATTTCAAATGAATTTGAAAATATAGTTTTCTAGCATTTGTCCCCTTTTGATTTTAAAACCATAATTCAAAAATTATGCATAATTTTGGAAAAATTTGTATATGAAAAGGGTTTGGTTTGGAAAGACCAACATTTCATAGTTTTGAAGATTTTCAAGTTTTATTAAAAAATCAAAAGTAATTTCAAATGTTTATTTCTAGGGTTTCATTCCTTTTTTGAATCTGAATTCAAATTTCAAAATCTAGACAGAATTTGAGGATGCCAGTTAAATAAAAAGTGTAGCTCTTGAAAAGTTATGCAAATAATATTTTTGGAGATTTTCAAGTTCTTATATAAATTTTGAAGTAATTTGTATTTTGAAACGAATGGCATTTCTGTAATTAACTCGAACAGTACCTAACCCTATCGGCGATCGCCATGGCCGGCTTCTCATCGCGCGCTGTTGACCACCGCCACACCCGCTCGACCGCCAGAGCGCTCATGAACGCGAGAAACTTCATCGCCTTCGTGTCGCCAGTCCATCCATCGACCTTGCCTTATAAATACCGTCGTCGTGGCCGAGTTCTTCTTCTTTCTTCCTCCCGCCGCCGTCGCCGACGACCTCGCTCCGCC
>CM041628.1:85067124-85131519 GCA_023333625.1 Bothriochloa decipiens
TTCTTCTTTCTTCCTCCCGCCGCCGTCGCCGACGACCTCGCTCCGCCGTTGAAATTCACCGCCGATGCTTCATCTCTGTCCAATTGCGCTTGCCATTAGCTCCGCCACGTCCTCACGGTCATTTTGGGCCAGTTAGTGCTTGCTCTCCTCACGCCGCCTTCTTCTCCGCGGCCGGCCAGTCGAGCCGCTGTGCCATCTCCGCCGTTTGCCGCCGCCGGAGGTGAATATATTTTACCTTTGGCCCCGCTACCGTGTTCTCTGTGTCATCTTGCACCTGATGCGCACCTTGGTTTGAGCAGCGCATCGCCGGAGACTGCCGTGACGCCGTCTTGCCATCGGAGCGCCGCCGCCGCCATCAGCGCCGCCGACCGTAGCTCAGCCCAGCCACTCTAAGCCTCCATTAACGTGCGCATCAGCACCGAGGTGAGCTCCTGCAGCTGTTTGCATCATCAATTTCATCAATCCCTTGTCGTGGCCGCCGGTAGCCGTACTCGCCGCCGGCGGAACGTTGCCAGCGCCGTCGCGCACATAGCCGCCGATGCTGGGGTTCCTACTTGGCTTCATTTTGTTGTCAAACGAACTCGTCGGAGTACCCTGCGTGAGTCCGTGTGGTCTCCGTCGCCGAAAAACGCTCCGGTGAGCGACCCCGCCGGGCCGCCGCTCCGCCGCGCCGCCATGGCCGTCGACGTGGGTGCCGCCGCCGCTTAGCCGCGACGTGTCGAGATGAGCCCGTAGGAGCAAACTGTGTCGCCGAAGACCTCACCGTCGACGAGGAATCGACGGTCAACCGCCACGCCGCCGTCGGTCAGCGCGGGGGTATTGTGCCGATTTTCTTTTTCTATTTTGAGAAAATGATTTAAATGCTATTTTCTTTGAAAAATCATAGTAATTCATATATAGCTCCAAAAATTCTAAAATTTTTTGTGAATGTTCCTTATGGTGTCATCTATCTAGGAAAAATATGAAATACCAAATTTGAGTATTTTTTGAATAAGTTAAAATTAGCCCTTTTAATTGAAAAATGGACCTTCAATAATTTTTAGTAAATAAAATAATTGATTTTTAATTCTAAAATTTGTTTTTCCATCTAATTAGGCTAAGAGCTTTCTAAAATAAAATTTTGGGCTTAATTTGATAACTTTAATTTTTATACCTTTATTTAATGCTTTTAAATAATTAATTAACCCTTTAGTTAAGTTTAATCATTATAGGATTTGTTTGACTTTAGGATTGATTGATGACCTTGGGTCATTAACTCTAATAACCTTTGGCACTTTAATTAATCGTTTGTGATTATCTTAATCATGTCATTAGGGCTTAATTAACGTTATTTTATGTGTTTAATTAACCTCTTAAATTGCATAGTTAACCCTAATGAGTTTTATAGACGAAGTTTTGTTAGCTTGCAACTTTATCGTGAAGAAAAGTTGTACTCAATCCCTTAATCTGATCATGCATCCATCGAGCATCATGATTACTATTCTATCATATTAAAGCATATTAATCATTGAATAGTTTTCGTTAACGGAGAGTTAACGTTGTCGCCTAGATCCGAAGGACGAGCAGATTCAAGAGTTGGGAGTTGATCCAGAGTTTGAGAACGTCTACCCCGAACATCAAGGCAAGCCCCGGATACATTTAAACCCTATTCTATTTATAAAAGTTTTACCGCCTTAGCTATGATATGTTGCATTAGGTAATAGGAGTTGAGTGAAAACCCACCCAAATTGCATTACCTGTCTTATTTTCTTATTCCTTGTTACCTGCTTGGGAAGATAAGTAGTAATTTTTAGCCCTGCTTATTTGTTTAAATGTTCAAAGTTAAAAGAATGAAAAAGATGAGATTGGTTTTTCCTGTTAGAATCTTGATATTAGTAATAAATCGAGTTCGGACGGCGAACTTGCACTGGGAATGGAGTCCCTCTGTAGTGTTCTCGTCTGTTGATGCCCTAGGTCCCGTTCGTTGGTGAACTGGTGATATCGAGAATTTAGAAATCCACATGCATGAAGTGGTATACGGATGGTTGGAGCCGTGTATATCATGGAGTGACCTAGCGTGGGGCCAGAGATCCCATCTGTGTCATAGTGTGTTTTACTGTGGGGTTTAAGTTCCCATATATCTCGGTACGCTGGGCCGCAGAGCTCACGGGTGCCATGTGGTGATATACGGCTGCGGTTGTTATCCCGGTATATCGGTTATCTGGGGTGCATCGGAGTTAAAGTCTCCGGTATTTCAGTGACCTAGGTCCCAGCTGGGTATAAAAATGGATTCGAATCACCGTTGCTTCTCGGAGAAGAAGACTCGATCGGTGTTCATCATCGTAGTAACAACTTGAACAAAGATTAAGGTTCAATAATGAAGTTGGTTGATAATTGGAGCTAGTCCAAGCAACCTTTTCTTTCTGTTGAGCTTTTTCGCAAAAATTTCTTATCTCTTACAAGCCTTACCTTGTCCCTCTAGCCTGCATTTCTTGAGTCTCCACCCCTCTTTTTCGTCGGGTCAGTCTTGTTGAGTATATTTTGTACTCAGGATTTGTTGAACCCTTGTTGCAGGTGAGCCGCATGGGCAGGAGTGTTTTGCATCCTGCTGCATGACAATCGTCGAGGAAAGTGACGATGAGTAAGATGTTTAGCTCTTGGGCAGAGCTTTTCGTTTGGTATCGTAATAAAGTTATCTACTGCTACTCCACTACTATTATGGTTTGTATAGTCTAAACTTATGGTTGTAAATATTTGAAATTCAAAGGTTTATGAACTTATGTTATTGTAAGTCTTCTGCTGTTTTACTCCATTGTATATTATTTATATCAACTGTTGTAATACTGCAATGTCTCTCTACAATGATTGATCCTGCTCGGAGAATCGTGGATGATTCGGGATTTACCCGATAGACTTTTTAAGTCGTATGGAACACAGTCATGGTTATTTAGAGTCTGTTTAGACAATAATTATGCGTGTGAGCCATATGATTTAGGAGGTTCTGCCACACGTGGTCCCACACTAATTGGGACGTGGTCCCACACTAATTGGAACGCGTTGGGATGTGGTGGTTAGTCCGTGCGCTAGCTCTTGTTTTTGCCGGCCGCCTCCACCCACGCGCGGGCATGGCGCAGCGCGCATGACACACCACACAAGCTAACGAGCGCACGGCCACAGTGACAGTGCCGCTGCCGCACAGCCATTGGCGAAACTGTGAAGATATCGGATACAGCGGCACACGGCGGCCTCGTGCGCTTCCTGCGGCGTCGAGAAGCTGCAGCGCTGCGGAGCGGGAGGGCTCGGCTGCCGGGGCTTCGGGCACCAGGTGAGTGGCGAGAGAAGCCAGCGACCGTGAGCGACGCGACCTGACTTCACCTGAGGTGTGTTCTTCCCCGCACGTTTCCATCCTCATTTGGGACCTGACGTTCCTGCTCGTGGTTGCGAGTCAAATTCCATCGTCTATCGGGATGGTGTCCGGCCATGTTCCCGTTTCGCGAATCGGAACAAAGGGGGCACGTTCCCGGCTGCTAAGCGCCCATCGCCTTCCCAACCTCCCATGCCAGCCAGCAAGGGCGGCGGTGGCGTCCTGCTGCCTGCGGCCAGCCTGCCCACCTGGCCACCTGCCAGCCAGCAAGGGCGGCGGCTTGCTTCCTGCCTGCTTGGTATGGGATATTCTTTCTTTAAATACTTATGTAATGCACCATGTCACTACAGTCAACGTCCTCTTTGGCTGTCACGAAGCAACTACTGCCTCTATATAAGCACCATGTAATAAAGCCTTGCTGTCTGCAAACATCATACAATACAATCACCATGGTAGTGCTCCTCAGCAAGCCTCTCTTGAGCATGCTCTCCTTCCTCCTCATTTGTCTTGCCACATTGGTGGCAAAGACCTCACTGGCAGCTCATGGAGCAATCGTCCCCCACACCCCCAACTCCGACCAGCTCGCCCTCATGTCATTCAAGTCGCTCTTGATGAATGACCCATCGGGAGCCTTAGCTTCGTGGGGCAACATGTCCATTCCCATGTGCCGGTGGCATGGCGTGGCGTGCGGCTTCAGGGGACACCGCCAGGGCCATGTGGTGGCTCTGGACCTCCCTGATCTCAACCTGACTGGCACCATCACCGCTGCGCTGGGAAACCTCACTTACTTGTGGCGACTCAATCTTTCATCGAATGGCTTCCACGGGATCCTGTCTCCAGAGCTCGGTAATATCCATGACCTTGAGACTCTGCAACTTACGTACAACTCCCTCTCTGGCCAGATTCCACCATCACTCTCAAACTGTAGCCACCTCATAAAGATTTCCCTCGATGACAACAATTTACATGGGGGAATACCGAGTGAGTTAGGCTCCTTGCGTCATCTGCAGATACTCAGTCTTGGCAAAAATAGACTCACAGGAACAATCCCTTCCACCATTTTTAGCCTTGTAAACCTGAAAATACTAGTCCTAGAATATAACAATATGACAGGAGAAATCCCCACAGAGATAGGCAGCCTGGCCAACCTCGACGTCCTGGACCTAGGTGCAAATCAGTTCTCAGGAACGATCCCCGGTTCACTGGGAAATCTCTCGGCTTTGATGATTCTTTATGCTTTCGACAATAACTTTGAAGGAAGCATTCCACCACTACAACACCTCTCGTCTCTTAGAGATTTTGGATTGGGGGGAAACAAACTTCAAGGAACCATCCCTTCCTGGTTAGGCAACCTCTCTTCATTAGAATTCCTAGATCTTCAGCAAAATGGTCTAGTTGGTAAGATCCCAGAATCATAAAGAAATCTTGAGATGCTTACAGACCTTTCTCTTTCCGTAAACAATCTTTCAGGCCCCATACCTAGTTCGCTTGGCAACCTCTATGCCCTCGAACGACTTTTTCTAGATTATAATGAACTACGAGGTCCTTTGCCACCTTTATTGTTCAACAATCTTTCCTCTCTCCAAGTTCTAAGCATATTATTCAACAACCTGAATGGGACTCTTCCACCTAATATCGGAAGCAACCTTCCAAAAATAAAAATAAAAATTAGAGTATCAGGCAATGAATTTCATGGCATGCTCCCGTCATCCCTTTGCAACGCCTCCACGCTTGAAAATCTTCAAACACTAGAAAACCTCCTATCCGGAACGATTCCAGAATGCTTAGGAGCTCAACAAACGAACCTGCATGCAGTGTCATTTTCAGATAATCAGTTTGAAGCAACAAACGATGCTAATTGGAGCTTCGTGACTAGTCTGACTAATTGTACTAACTTGGTTGTACTAGATGTTGACTCGAACAATCTCCGTGGCGTCCTGCCAAATTCAATCGGTAAGCTCTCAACACAGCTGGTGGATACAACAATATAACTGGAACAATAACAGAAGGAATTAGTAACCTCATCAACTTGCAAACCCTTCACATGGGTCAAAACAATCTCATAGGTGCTGTTCCAGCATTTCTCGGCAACCTCAATAAGTTGTCTTTTTTATATCTGTACAAAAATGCTTTGTCTGGACCCTTGCCAGCGACTCTTGCCAATCTTACACAACTAACTAGACTTCTCCTCGAGAAAAATGCTATAAGTGGACCTATACCATCTAGTCTCAGCCATTGTCCTTTAGAAGTATTGGATCTTTCTCACAACAATATTTCTGGTCCGACACCTAAAGAACTCTTTTCCATATCAACCTTATCATGTTTCATCAACATTTCACATAATTCCTTATCTGGGGCTTTGCCACCAGAAGTCGAAAGTCTATAAAATCTGAATGGACTTGATTTATCTTATAATATGATTTCTGGTGATATTCCATCCTCCATTAGTGGGTGTCAAAGCCTAGAATTTCTCAATTTATCAGGAAACATCCTTCAAGGCACAATTTCACAGTCACTAGGAAATCTAAAGGGCCTCGTAGGGTTTTATCTTTCTCACAATAATTTCTCGGGGACCATTCCTGAGATCCTTGCCAGATTAACTAGCCTTTCTATATTGGATCTCACATTCAATAAACTCCAAGGCAGAGTTCCAAGTGATGGGGTATTTCTCAATGCAACAAAGATCTTAATCACTGGGAATGATGGTCTTTGTGGCGGTATCCCTCAACTGGGATTGCCACCCTGCCCCACCCAGACCACCAAGAAACCACATCGAAAACTTGTCATAGCAGTCTCTGCATGCAGTGCATTTGCCTGTGTCACATTAGTATTTGCATTGTTTGCACTCCAACAAAGGCGCCGCCAGAAGACAAGATCACACCAACAAAGTCCGGTCTTGAGTGAGCAATACATGAGGGTCTCTTATGCAGAATTGGCTAATGTGACAAATGGTTTTGCATCCGAGAACCTCATAGGATCTGGGAGCTTTGGATCAGTTTACAAAGGAGCAATGAGAAGCAACGAGCAGCAGATAGTGATCGTTGTTAAGGTTCTCAACCTCATGCAGTGTGGTGCATCTCAAAGTTTTATTGCAGAATGCGAGACTTTAAGATGTGCTCGACATCGGAACCTTATAAAGATATTGACTATCTGTTCAAGCATTGATTTTAAGGGCCACGACTTCAAGGCCCTCGTGTATGAGTTTCTACCGAATGGAAATTTGGACCAATGGCTGCACAAACATATCATCGAAGATGGTGAACCAAAGGCACTAGATCTGACTACAAGATTAAATGCTGCAATTAATGTGGCACCTCACTTGATTACCTTCACCAGCATAAGCTGATTGCTCACTGTGATCTTAAACCAAGTAATGTTCTCCTGGACAGTTCCATGGTTGCTCGTGTGGGTGATTTTGGGCTTGCAAGGTTTCTACATCAAGATATAGGTACTTCAAGTGGATGGGCATCAATGAGAGGATCAATTGGGTATGCAGCTCCAGGTACCTTTCATTTCCTCTGTTTACTGCACTATGATGGCTTCAACCAAAGCTCAAGGCTTTCTTAGTGTCAACTTAGAATATATGTTGAGCTCAACAAAGTTAACTTTTTAACAAATTTTAAGATCTTATATCTTGAAATTACAAGAAACTACTTTACTACATACTTACACGTAGTGCTTTGGAAATAAATGTGTTCTCCCTTTGTCCCAAAAAATATTGATGTTGTAGGAATTTTCAGACAGATTAAGGGTGTATGGAAAAGACAAATGTGCCCTTAATTAGCTGACTTGTATGTAAGGTAGAGAAAATTAATTTCCTTTTAGTCATGCATGCACGGGATTAACTTGCCAGATTATGCTTGCATGTCCCAGAACATCATTCTTTTTGGGACAAATTTTGAATCATAGAACATCAATTTTTTCGGGACGGAGGTAGTCAGAATTCTTTTTTTGACATAAGTATATCAAAATTCTTAATGTTATTTCATCTAATTTAAAAGAAAATCTCATTTGGTCTGTTTCAGAGTATGGACCGGGTAATGAAGTATCCACCCATGGTGATGTCTACAGCTATGGCATACTATTGCTAGAAATGTTTACTGGGAAAAGACCAACAGACAATGAATTTGGTGAAGCCATGGGGCTCCGCAAGTATGTTCAAATGGCACTACCAGACAGAGTGAGTATTATCATGGACCAACAGCTACAAATGAAGACAGAAGATGGCGAACCAACCACTTCAAACTCCAAGCTGGCACTTTCTTGCATCACTTCAATTCTGCAAGTTGGGATTTCCTGTTCAGAGGAGATGCCCATGGATCGTGTGTCAATTGGAGATGCTCTGAAAGAGTTGCAAGCAATTAGAGATAAGTTTCAGAAGCTCTGCTGCAGCGAGGAAGCGTCATCATCCCACTGAAGGGTTCTCCAGCTGCATCCATAACGTGGTTTGTGCATTAGAGCATGAGAATGAGATCCATTTGTGTGATTGCATGATATATTTTACTATTTTCAGGAAACACCATTATTCTTCCAAATAAAGTTGTAGCTCCTTTTCTATTGTTTATTTGAACTGCAACTGTTGTGTGTTGATTATACTGATCTTAACAAGGCATATCCTAAAGAGTCGTGTGCATATTTTTTTTTTCACAGATCTTGTAAGCATTTTTTGTTCTTATTATAAATCTTGTGTGCACAATTTTGTTTCACTAGTATTGTGCATAATTTTATTCATAAAATCTTGTGCTCATAATTTGGTTTTGTTTCATAGAAGTTGTGACTGGGTGTGGTTGTGCCACTGCGCCCAGCTCACCGTGCCGCTAGAGCGCCCTCGGGCATCAGGACTGCTAGAGTATGATCTTCGGTTCAAGCTCCAAGCCCAGCTGAAAGTGAAATGCCGGATGGTCGCAGCAATCAGAACAGCAGGCCCAGAAGGAAAACAGCCATTCAGATCAGTGGTTTGCATCCTGCACAAGTACAGACTGATGAATCATCCTGGCTCTTCCAGTCTTCGCAATTAGCACAAACTGCTAGTGGTGTCAATTTCTCTGCTCTGCTGTTGCTTGCAATTAGTTAAAGGGGAAGAGCAGAAGTCGAGCTGGCCAGGTCCGCCGGTGGTACAACGAAGCTGGAGAGGACGTGCACGACCTCACACATGGTGGGCCGTGCCTGGCTGCTCTCGCGGACGCACGATATGCCCACCCTGAAGAGGCCAGCGATCAGGCCGGCGGGCTCTGGCGGCAGCCGGGTGTCATCCACGGCCAGGATTGTCCCCGTGTCCGCGGGTCTCGGCACGACGCTCCTCGCCCAGTGGACGAGGTCGATCTCGTCGCCGAGCGGGCGGCGCCCCGTGACGAGCTCCAGCAGCACCACGCCGAGGCTGTAGACGTCTGTCTTCTCGTCCACCGCAGCGTGTACGCGTACTCTGCACGCTCCACTTTATGCCTGTCACTACTGTATGGAAATGCAACAGTATGCCGAGGGCACGCCACCCGAACGTGCCGGCGACGACCGACATGGGATCCTCCGCGGCCACCGCCCTCGTGGCACCGGAGCAGGACGCGCCACGGTTGAGGAACCTGGCGAGGCTGAAGTCGGCGACGTGCGCCACTACGCCTCCATAGCCGAGTCCAGCAGGATGTTGTTGCACTTGACATCATGGTGCAGGATCCTCGGCGTGCTAGCACTCGCGGTGCAGCTAGCACAGCGCGAGCGCCGCCTCGGTAGCGACGCGCCGACGCGGTGCCTGGCGGCCCAGCCCAGGAGGAGCCCGCCGCTGTCGCCGTGCAGGGCCGCGCCCAGCGACCCCATGAGCATGTACTTGTGGATGACTCATTCTCACACAAAATGGAACGCGTTGCGAACGTTGTGGTTATTAGTCCATGCAGGATACGCAGTTACGCACGTTTTGGAACGTGCTGAGCTCGAGATTTTTTTTTTCCAAAATAATATTTATTTTATATTTTATTGCATATCTAGAAGCTGTAATAGTAAAATTGTAGATTTAGAAGCCAATCGACTGTCAAATGCCGACAGGAAACTAATCGGCTAACCAGCGGACTATAGGTCCCTACCGGCATTTGGATTACCCACATGTGCTGCCACATGGCACAGGCGTCATCCACGTGAGCATTACTGGTGCCCATAGACATATCGGCATGCGAGGGGTCAACAGGGACTAGGAAGCAAGCACCCAGGTATATTTTCTCTTTTTTCATTTTACGATAGCTTTTTACTAATTTAGATAAAAAATATATATATTTTAGGTTACATATTTGGTACGTAGGTATCTACGTAGTTAGAAGATGTAGACTCTAGTTAGTTAGTTAGGAAAATTAGTTTTCTAGCGTCTTTGCCACAACGAGCTCGTTGTTGCAGGTGGCGATTTCATCGTTAGGCGGCCAATCAAGGTCGATCTCATCATTGATTGTCGCGGATAGGTAACCTACGTTTGTACTCGTTTCAAAGCATTGGATCTTGCGGCATGTCCAATGTTTTAGGATTGGTCGTTAGATTTGGCATGTTTAGTGGCCATTGCTTGGCCATGTGGTGATTCCAAGAGCAAAGCAAGGCAAGTGCTCATGAAGAGGCTGAGTGTACATGAAGAAGGTGAAACTAGGGAGATGATCTTGCTGCACTACGTCAACCTCTTCAAAAGCCCGATATCCGACCTTGCCATTAAGTCGTTTGAGGATCTTAGTGGCCTTGATCGACTAGCTATATTGGACCGGATCGTGACGTAATGCTTCATTGCACCATCTACGTTGCTTGAGGATTTGTTCACACCATGCTATGCCAAGTTGTTATAGAGGGGATACTAGATGACTGTGAGAAGCCAGAGCTGCTCTTCTCCTGTTTATGATAAGCTCGGCAACGAGAATATGCAGTGAGCGTGATTGTTTTCTGTGTTGCCTTGTGTATAAGAAGGTTACCATGGGTTAGTCGTTAGAGCTTTTGTTGGACGTGATTGGTACGCTGTCGAGGGGAGCCTGGCCCGTATTTGGAGAACTAGGCCTCGGCTGGCCAGGCTCATAAACTACAACTACGGGCGTGTTTGGTAAGCTGCAGCTGGGGAGCCAGGCCCAGCGGCCAGGCCCAGTCCATCCAGAGCCAGGCCAACGGGGTGCAAGCTGTCATGTTTGGTGCAGAGCCGAAAACAACATGGCCAAGCAGAGATCGTGTTTGTTTTGGGATCCAAATGAGTACAGTTACCTTGCACCATAGCGTGGTGATGTTACCACCACTTCTCTTCCTTATAGGCATACTATCAAGCACTTGGTGGGCAGCGGCCATGGACGACAATGGTGGCGATGCGACACTAATCCTTGTCGGAGCTCGACGCGGCGATGGCAGCAGCGGCCATGGTGCTTGACTACGACGCGCGTCACCCTGCTGAGGCGCTCGTTGCCTTGGCATCGGCATCCGTGCTCTCCCAAAAACGCCCTGCATCTCGTCACTGATAGCAGCACAGCACACGGCACGACACCAGGCGACATCTCCGTGCCTGCGCGCGCGTCCACGGAGGAGCACACACATGCCTGCGCACCGCCGCCGCCACCAGCGACCACGCGCCTTCCGTGCCCGAACACCTGCGCCGCCGTGCCGTACGCCGTCGCGGAGGAAGCCGAGGGGGCTCGCGGAGGAGGTCTCGATGCGGGCCTCGGCATCCTCGACGACGGTGTCCGAATCCATCCAGATCTCCTCGCGGCGGCATGCCCGCACGAGCGCGTCTAGCACATGGCGCAGAACGTCGTGGTCCTTGTCACTCCGCCGATGAGCAAGCTCTGGCGTCTCGGGCTCGGGGTCCTCGCTCGTCTCGGCGGCGACGGCTTCCGGTCGCACGCGCGACGGTGTGCGCGCGACCTCCGAAGCCCGGACATGGCGCGGGGAGGAAAGGGGCGAGCTTTGGCCATGGCATCGGGCAGCACAGCGTCTGGTGAGAAAGGAATAGCGGAAGGTGAGGGAGGAGACTATGGTAATCATATCAATCCACCGTGTCCACCGTGCACTCGATGGAGCCGAGCCGTGAAGAAACGAGGAGGGAATCTCCTTTTTCTAGGGCCTAGCCCAACCCGTTTTAAGGTTCATACAGCGCAGACTCCTAGACTGGGCTAGAAAACCAAACAAGAGATGTTGCAGCCGGTAAGCGCGAGCCACCCTCCAGGCCTCCAGCAAACACGCCCTACATTTATTTGTGCTTGTTTGGTTCCCATTTTGGCCAACTGAGAAACAAAGCGCCGGTGTTTGGTTACGCTCTCATCTCGCATGCGCGCTCTCTCATCCGGTACGGCAGGGACGCGCATCGCATGCGCTCTCTCTCATCCGTGCGAGCTTGGCTCGGTGGGAATGAACCTCTCCTGCGTTTCTCCTCAGGCCACGGGAGGAATCTTTCATGACTTGGGACAAGCTCCAGAAGACGCACATGCTACCAATCACGGCAAAAAGTGAAAGATGCTGCATCAACTGATGGTTGGTTGGGTAGATGCGAGCTACCAATCAGGCGATCACGCCCTTTGTGTTCTTTGGGATTTGTGGGTCCGTGAGACTATCCGTACTCGTGGACCTTTATGTTCAACCTCTAAACGAAATATATTTTTTTTTAGTCATTGAGATTCCTCTTCTATACCATTTTCTCCCGTACTCATCCAACCTCAATACCCACCTCTATCTACTGTGGGGCCTACTTGTCAGATTATTTATTTTTTCTCTCTCCCCTCCCTCTTCTCTCTCTGCCCGCACCTCTCTCTCCCTTCTTCCTCCCAGTTGCCTCCCTCCCTCTCCCAGCTCTATCTACTGCGGAGGCAGGTAGGAAGCGCAAGCCCCGGCGCGGGCGGCGGAGTCGGTGCGGCGGCGAGCGCGGGCGTGGGCGTGCGAGCTCTGGCGAGGGCACGGGCAGCGAGCGCGGGCGCGGCCAGCGCAGGCGAGCGACGAGGGCGGCAGGCACGGGCGACGGAGCTCGGTGCGACGTCGGGCGAGCGGCGAGTACGTCGGGCGCGGGCGCGCGAGCCCCTGCGCGGCGAGCGGCGGAGACCCCTGTCGGTGCTCCTGGTCCCTTGCTCCCCTGTTCGGCGAGCGGCGGTCTACCCCTGTTCCCCTGTTCGACGAGAGCGGGCGAGGCCGTGTGGGCGCGGGCGTGAGGCGGCTCCGTCGACGCGACGGCGGCGCGGGCGAGGCCGTCGAGCTCCTCTGCTCCCCTGCCCATGGTGGTGCAGGGCGAGGTCCGGACGGGCTCGCGGCCGGGTGGAGGTGCGGAGCGCGACCTCCTTCCTCCTCGCTAGCGGCAGCGTCCGGCTGAGTGCTCACTCTTTCTCTCTCCCGGTGCCACGTGGCGAGTGGGCAGCGGCGAGCGGCGCGAGGACGCGCGGGCCCCGCCAAGAATAGGGGGCGGAAGGCGCATAGCGCGGCTTTAGCGTCTCCCGCTACAGCTGTTTGAAACACTATAGGGACCTGCAGCGACCTTTACAGGCCCCGGTGCGGGTGGTCTAAGGTTTTTAGGCTTATTTTTTTCCTTAAAAACTATACCAATTCTATTCTACTTAATCGAAAGTCAGAGCTTCTACCATTATATCGTAAAGAAAATAGATTTAGCATAACGACTACACTTTGGCTCCCACTTTCGAGGGAAGCCATTAGAAAATAAGACGGTAGTAAATCTAAATCGAATATTATGTATTTTATTTTGGATTTTTTCATGTAATTTGGCGATATATTGTGCCAACATTTAATATAAGTCCCTCTTGCCTTAAAAACTATTAAGTAGAGGAGATGGAAAAAAAGTGAGGGAGAAAACCTGAGACGGAACAAAAGAATCTGGATAAAATATTATATTTTTTATTTCAGAGTTTTCCATGTTTAATTTTGTGTATTTTGTTGAGTTTTAATATAATTTCCTCTCCCTTCGGAAAAATTGATGCTAGATGCAAACAAAATAGCTTCTGTTTGATTTTTACATCTACTTAGAAATTCAAAATATCTTTTGAGGTCTTTAGATATTTATATATTTTGTTTGGGTAGGTTGAAAATATAAAATTCTTAATCAGTAAAGAAACGTGATCAACGAAACAAAATCTGAAAGGGAGGTGGCTGGATGTGGATGCAGTCGGTCTCCCAATGGCCAATATAGGCTCATCGGCTGCCGATTGCACGACGGCGCTCCTACATTACCGACAGCCATTAAGTTGGCTATCTGATTGCCGATAGAAAATTGCACGGGATTTTTTGACTGGCACATAGGCTGTCGGCTGTTCGTTTACCGATTGGTACCCTGTCAGGATACTAGTTTTGCAATTTAATAAAAGTAACATCCGGATATGCAACTATTTATTAAAATAATATTATTTAAAATTTAGCAACATTTGGGAAAAAATTCCTGAGTTCGATTCCCACTCCCACCGTGTCATCTTTTATCCAGGTTTCTTTTTTTTATCGGGCCGTCCATTAGTTACCGAACCCTAAAGCCCATTCCAGTTTTTGCCGCAGGGGCATGGCGCACGACGCACCACACGGTTGACGAGCACACGGCCACAGTGCCGCTGCCGCACAGGCACAGCCGCCGCCGGCCGGCCACCCACTCTAGCAAGATTGCGATACTGTGACGATATCGGATGCGGCGGCGTACGGCGGCCTTGGGCGCTTCCTGCGGCGTCGAGAAGCTGCAGCGCTGCGGAGCGGGAGTGCGGGGCTCGCCATTCGCGGGCTCGGCGGCCGGGGCTCCGGGCACCAGGCGAGTGGTGAGAGCAGCCAGCGACCGTGAGCGCCGCGACCTGACTTCACCTGAGGTGTGTTCGGTATTCTTCCCCGCACGTTCCATCCTCATTTGGGACCCGACGTCCCTGCTCGTGGTTGCGAGTCACATTCCATCGTCTATCGGGACGGAGTCCTGCCGTGTTCCTGTTCCCCGAATCGAAACGGAGAGGGCACCGTTCCCGGCTGCTAAGCGCCCATCGCCTTCCCAACCTCCTGTGCCAGCCAGCAAGCGAGGCTGCTAAGCGCCCATCGCCTTCCCAACCTCCGGCGGTTCTTGTTTGGAATTTTGGATATTCTTTCTTTATATCTATATCTATTACCTAATATTAAAGAGGCAAAATTTCCTCCTCTTTTTTGGTACCATTATTTTGGTCCGACCCTCCCTAACAAATCATATGAATGTCCAAACTATCATGTACCTATTACTATTTATCGGACGAGAACCTAGAGACAAAGAGGAAGCGGAACGGGATAGGAATCCTATCTCTTCACGTGAACCTTGTGTTCCCTCACATGGGTGAGTCCACATGCCACACGTCGACCAATTTAATTTGAAATATGATACCGTAAACAAACTTAAATCGGATATGATAAGGTAAACTCCACTTGATAGTTGATAAGTATATGTCCTGACTGTGAGGCGTCAGGCCCACATGGCACTTGGAACATGATTGTGCGAACTACAACTCGGCAATTGGCTGCAATCCATGTTCTGGTGCTGACGTGAGGATAACACGATTACCATACAGAGTCCTCATCCATCTTGCACAGGAGTACCACTCCAATTTCTTTTTCTATTTGAAGCTCTTTTTGCTAATTTTGTTGTCCTTTTCTCTCGATCCAAACCTGTTCAACTATAAATGTAAATAAAAATGATACATGAATAACAATATAATGACAATAAAAATCTAATATGCGCTCCCACTAGAGCAAAATCTTAGGTACCACACATATACATACACACAAAGTAATAAAGCAAATAGAAAACCGCCTATTAGTTTGTAAATCGAACACCTTCTCATCTTTCTAATAGTCTTGAACAAATATGTCACGCAACTTGGATATATACTTACACATCGAATACTGATGCGTCAGGTCCAATCAGACAGACCAGTGGATCATCTCTTTCCTGCTACAGGCACTTGGATATATACTTACATACCGCCTCAGCATGTGTTTTTTGTTCTGTACAGTGGATTTATGCATCCACACAAAATGGGGAAAAACAGTTTAGAACATAGTACAGGTTTAGCTTTTCAATTTGTAGCCTCATGCATTCTGCCTGGGTGAAGTTCTTTTAAAGGTTATGCATGCAGGCACCTAACAACATAGTTGACAGCTAGATTAAGTAGATCAAAAGCCTGCTTAATTTGCAGCTTGTTTTCTTTATTTTCCCTAGCTAGCTACATATATCATACTTTCTCCCCACATCACTCATGGCCCCATAAAAATGTTGCCCACTTTTCAGTTCCTGTGAGGTCACCCTCAAATGAACTTTAGTGATTGCTCCCACCCGCGGCATGCATGCTTTGCTTTATTCGTTCACAGGATTTTTGCATCATGTGGGGGAGTTTTAACTCTTTTTTTATTATTTAGGGATCGAGTTTGTAGACTACTATTGAGCTAGAAAACCAATGATCAAGTCTCCATAACTTAACATGATTATGTGTTGGGAGAACCCCATCATTTATCATGATTCAACTGCTGACCAACACTACTTGACATTTATTGTTAATAAGCTGGTGATTAGCAACTTCATAATTTGCATGCACTTATTACCAGACCAGTCAATGAAATAGCTACCTAGCAAAGGCTGTTTTTTGTTAGCTGAAGCCAATCATTCTTCCCATGCATCCTCCAATCCATACCTGAAAAACCAAATAAAACTTTCTTGATTCTGTTTTGTATTAATTATTAGATTAGATGGATGAACTAGAGAGAAGAGAAAATGGTAGTGAACCCCGGCCCTCTATCCATATTTGGCGGTAGTTACATGTCATTTTGCTTCTGAATGAAAGGACACAATTTTCTCAAAAACAGACACGAGCTAAAACATCCTAGACCAATAGGCAGTTAGGCAACACACCTAAATATAGTACTGGTTTCCGATATTTGAGAGGACTATGCACTAAAAAACTTTTGCTTTGTTGATCTCAAAATCAGATCACACAATTGCCGGGATTTTTTGTTTTGTTTTGTAGTCACGCGCGTCCATACTTGGAGTAATAGAGAGGAAGATGGAGGACAGGCTTGAGAAAATGAGCAAGGAGAAGTCAAGTGTGGAGGAAGATGATCTTCTCGGATGGGCCCTGAAACAGTCCAATCTGTCAAAGGAACAGATCCTGGACCTCTTGCTGACCCTGCTCTTCGCTGGGCATGAGACCTCGTCAATGGCACTGGCCCTCACTATCTTTTTCCTTGAAGGATGCCCTAAGGCTGTTCAAGAACTGCGGGTACGAATTCGAACCAATGCACCTAGTACTTTCAGTAGTCGTTTTCAAACTTTGTACAGTAGGATACATGTTGGTCAAAGACAAAAACCATATCATGGAGTTAGTTACACTGGCACATATATGGCTTGCAGGAGGAGCATCTCGAGATTGCTAGGAGACAAAGGCTACGAGGGGCGTCCAAATTGAGCTGGGAAGACTACAAGGAAATGGTTTTCACGCAGTGTGTAAGCGCCCTTGTTCTGTTCATTCCTTCCATAGCAGTGCTAGTGCGAGATCGCTGTACGCTCCGCTGTTTGCTACTTGGGGCTGCTCCAGTCCAAGTCGTACCAGCACAAACCGGTCTCGTCTGGTTGCGCGGTACAGGATAGCAACTTCTCTCGAAATGTCATGTTCGAACGAACGGAGACCCAAGGCCTCTGTCTGCCTGTGCTGAATAATTGGGCTGGCTGGCTGCTTTTGGAGCGCATGGCGTCTGCTTGCTCTCTCTGATCTGATCTCCCAGCAGAGTTCTTCGTATATATTTGTTTTAGCTTTGGAAGATTTTAGAGTTGTGGCAGCCTCATCATCTCGCAACTAGACAGAGATACGCTGAGAAGTACACATTGTTCTTGCGTAGCAATACGACAGGAGGGTATCCGTGCCGTATCTCGCTGTACAAATGGGACAAACCTGAACCCGTGTCAAACATTGTCACTTGGTCAGGTCTCAGGTCTAAACAAAACAGAACTCAAATAAGATGCTGAAAGCTCGTCCAGAGCTTGAAAAAAAAAACTATTACTCTATTAGATGTCAGATAGATGCTAGAAGCAAAGCACTTGGAACCCGTAGAAAAATGGGCCTTCTTTTTTTCACTCCTTTTATTTGTAACAGTTTTTTCTTGTGTCGATTGTGCAGGTTATAGACGAGACGTTGCGGCTTGGTAACGTGGTCAGGTTCCTGCAGCGGAAGGTCATCCGGGATGTGCACTACAATGGTACCCATTTCTGAATTATTCTCTATCACACACATTCAGAAAACGACATGATGTACTGAACATCTTTCTGCTTGCATGCATGTTGTCTGGCTATGTCAAAATGAAGGGTACGACATACCACGGGGGTGGAAAATCCTGCCGGTTTTAGCGGCGGTGCATCTGGATTTGTCGCTGTACGAGGACCCCAATCGGTTCAACCCTTGGAGATGGAAGGTCAGTGCCAAACTGCCAATTCTGCAAAATAAATTCAGCATGAACATAGTTGAATACTTCTTCCATTCGAAATTGTAAGTTGCTTTGACTTTTTTTCGACTTACAATTTGAAACGGACGGAGTAGTACGTACCGATAGTAGACTCGATGAACCTCGATCACTGATGGGTCAAAGAGAAAATATCCGAGCAATGAGCATGACAGTACGCTCCATGTATGTAGTCGAGCAAATCCTACTCTTAACATTCACGTCTCACTCGCTAGAATCTGATCTGAAAAAGGAGCGGCATGAGATGCATGTGCCATGCCACTTCTGAAGAGTGAAGAGTATGCGGCCAAAGCCCTCGATTATTGGCGAGAGGGGCGGCATGGCATGGAGCTGACGTGAAAGTGAATGTTCGGCGACACCTGTGCTCGATCTCGCCGTGGTCAGATCGAAAGAGACGTCCTAATTTGCCAGCTGCGGCCGGCCTTCCTCCATGGCGGCTGGGTTCATGCCGAATCAGGGAGTCAGGGACGGACTCCAAGAGCATGGTCCAAACTGAAAACGAACGCCACGTTGGGTTTGGGTGCTTAGAATCCAGGCAGTGCGAGTGCTCGTGCTCGGAATCCATTCCATCCGTCGCCAACACGTCCTTTTCGTATAATCCCACGTCAATTCTCGGACGCGACGCGCACGTAGGTAGTAGCAGTAGGTTCAGGCGACGATCGGCCGGCGTCGCTTGAATGTCAGTGGCGATCGTGGTCGTGGCCTCAATGATCCTTCTCCCTTCGCTCCACCGATGAGATGATGATGAGCCTGTCGTGTCTTTCTAGAAGCTGCACTTTTTTCTTCTCGTCATGGATTGTAATCTTGCTACTGTTGTTGTTGATGCAGGGCAACGCGCCGAGTAGCTTCATGCCGTACGGCGGCGGGCCGCGGCTGTGCGCAGGGTCGGAGCTGGCCAAGCTGGAGATCGCCATCTTCCTGCACCACCTGGTGCTCAACTTCCGGTGGGAACTGGCGGAGCCGGACCAGGCCTTCGTCTACCCCTTCGTCAACTTCCCCAAGGGCCTCCCGATCAGGGTCCAGCGGATCGCCGACGACCAAGGGCATCCCAGCGTTTTGACCGAGAGCACAATGTAGCGGCGGTACGGGTACAGAGGCTGAGAGGCAGTACAAATTTTCGTTGCATTTTGAGGGTTGTGGCAGCCTGGCAGGTGTTATGTAGATTGTGATGATGTGATATACCAAGACAAGAAGATAGATGGATGTATAGACAGCAAAGAGGATGGTCCAAAAGTGTTTGGGGGTAGGTAAAAAAATGTGTACTCAGTAGGGTTGTAATAAGGCCGGCACATGACCTATGGCCCATGTCAAGTAATAATAGAGATATATAGGCTAGTGGAAAATTCTCCCAAAAAAAAACTAGTGGATGTCCAACATGTACTTTTTTTTTGGCGAACAATGTACTTTTTTCTTGCTTTAAAGGCAAGTTCTTCATGCAAGTTACTATATATCACTAGAAGCCATTCCAATGGTCATATGCACGAGAGCATACTCTTCTGTTCACATCAAGTCATCAACTATTCTTATTCAAATTCAAATGACTTTCCAAAAGATTTTATAGAGTGAGTCTTAAAAAGAATATGCTCTGAGAGCATCTCTAAGAGTATAGGTAAATCCTAGATAAGTGGCCCTTTTATGCAAAGAGGATATCACCAATTCTAATTCTAATTGGCGACAAGCTCGAATGCTGGTCCAACTTAGTGGTTTTCTTGGTGGGATTGGTTTTACCTTTTTTCTTGGCCCCCAATTATTGTTTAGAGCTCACCCGACCTCCCTTAGCTCTCCTAACTGGAGCAACAGCTCGTAACTGGAGGCCCAAATGACGTAGCCTGATGCCTGAAGTTGCAAGCAAGAAGGCTTTTCTAAAAAAAACGAAGCCCAGGAAGGCATCCCTTCTAGAAGCAACCAATGACCAATGAGGATCGTCGACTACGATGGCCACATAATACTCACCACTATTCCCGTCCACAACAGATCCTGCAAAACCAATGACGCACGCAGTGACGCTAATTCCCCGCAAGTTGAGGCCTGCCCACGCCATTGACGTGGCGCCACCAATCATCCTCCGACACGCGGTCGGCATCCTGACCGTCCGCTCGAACCGCCTCATCGCCACCGTCGGATTCCGCTAATCGGACAATAAATACAATGATTCCTCCGCTAATCCTCCTGCCCCCTCCAACCCTAGCCTTGTTTGCCTACCCTCCCCCGGTCTCCTTCCCGCCTTGGTCTAGAAGAAAAGTCGCCGCGTTCCCGTTTGCCTATGAAATCCTCTTCTCGCCTAGATCTGAGCGTGAACTTCTTCCTTCCTCCATGGCTGCCCCGATCGAGTAACGGTGAATCTCGCTATATTATTTGTTTGTTCGAAAAACTCGTGGTTTTTTGTTTTTTTGATGATGTGCAGGTTCCGATGTTTGATTGATAAGTTGTCGAATCGGCTTGAGGCGAGACGAGGCCGCATGGTTTGCGTGCTCGGAGGCTTCTGATCTGCGTGTTTGGCGCGTTGGATCTGATGTTGGTTAGTCTTTTGCCAACGAAACTCGGTGATTCAGTTTGTTGCTATTGGTGCCTGATCCGTCGAATTGCTATCTGCCGGCCTTCAGGGCTGGGACGTCCCGGCGAGATCTGGATTGAAGGGCTTCTGAAGCGTGGCTGGATTGCTGGATCTCCTTTCTGCACCGCGCTTTCGATGATATCTCTTTGTATTGATAATTATTGGATGGAATTTCGATAATTATTTGATCTGAGAGAGATCCGTGCCTATCTGAAGGCAAGGTAAGGTAAACACATGTAACTGTGTCGAGTGTAAAGAGGGGGAATTATGAGAGAAAAAAATGTGAAAAAAGTGAGATGTGACACCATGAAGGCCTTTGCCATGATGGGTGCGCTCGCATGGCAGGCCAACCATAATAAAGATGTTGGTTTGGTGTGCTGGGTGTGAGATCGCACAGGGAGTTGTTTTTCATCCCTGGGTTCTCTCACCCTTTGTGTCCCTGTGCCCTTCTTCATGTTGTTGGCTTCTCTCGTCATACGCATCATCACGGCGTGCTGCAAATTGAATGGAGCTACAGCGCAACACATAAGGTACAACTGGATCTAAATTCTCAATTTACAGTTACAATTTAGAACAACATATAGAACTGGATCTAAATTTACAGTGACAATTAAGAACATAAATAATTTTATTTGAATCCATGTATGCCGCCCAAAGTTACTGAAATCGTCATCAATTGTTCGAACTGTACACAAACTTCACGCACCTTCACTGCTCCATCCATGCTTTTCATTCACCTAGCGCTGGTCAAAGTATTCATTATTTGTTCGCCGAACTGATGTCTAAAAATTAGCAATTCCAGTTTCTCACACAAAATTTGAAAATCATGTTCTGAACCTACCTATCGATCTGTTCTATGTCATATGGCTGTTGATTTTTCGAATGTCCTACGTTAATTATTTGCCAGTTGATTTGTCTAATGTCATACTGCTGTTCATGTCTGGTCATGTGGAAGATTTGTCTAATGTCCTATGTCAATTATTTGCTATTTGTTTTGTCCAATATCCTACCGCTGCTATTCTTTAATTATTATCATTTGAGAATGTATCAGAAGGCACTATGAAAGATTGTTCTTTGTTAAATGCCTTTATATGTTGTGTCAACAGATAGGAAAGATTAGCTGTGTACGTATTTAATGTACTCTTGAATGCAAAGGCTGCATTCACATTTTATTGTAATTAGGTTGTATGATTTATTATTGTTGGATAGACGCCGCATGAAGTTCTGCTGTGCCTGATGATCAACTGCTGTCATGGGGGTTGATGGTGTTTGTTCATGATGTGTATGAAGATAAGCTGCAGTGCCTACAAGATGATGAGGTCAACTGCTCAGCTGGGCAGTCGGTATGAAATTGCTATGGTCTTCCTGGCTTTCTTTCTTGGTCGATGGACAGTGAGATCTGCTCTGTTCAGATAAGAGCTTACTGTTCAGATAAGATCTTGCGTGATATTAGTTCATTTCAGTACTCTTATGGTTCTGCTGTCTATTATAGACCCCTCTTGAGCAAGGTTTTTTAGTATTGGTGATACATTTGATGATCTCTATAAAGCTGAAGCTAGGTTTTGCCAATTTGATTAGTCAGAAGGTAGAATAGCCCTGTGTGGCGGTACCAAAGGGATCCTTGCTTAATGGATTGGTTCCTACTTGCAACTATAACATGTGGAATAATAATCTTGTTATGATATTGCTTTCTCCGAATTGATTGCTGCTGCAGCAGCAACCACTCCTGCGGTTACTCTTCATGCCCTGAAGAGAACTAGCAGCGGCTGGTGGAGCAACAAGGGATGAGCCTTTGAATAACAAATGGAAGATTTGTTCTCTGTTTCTACTTTTTTTGCTGGAGTTTGAGCTTCGTGTCTTACATATTCTAAAATAGGTCATTTTTTGTGTTAACTTTTTGCACCGAAGCTTTTGTTTATATATCTGTACTTTTTTTGCTGGAGGAGCTTCGTGTCTTACATATTCTAAAGTAGGTCATTTTTTGTGTTAACTTTATGCACCGAAGCTTTTGTTTATGTATCTGTAGTTATTTTCTTGCCAATCTTCTATGTTAATCTTCTATGTTAAGTGATTTTATTCTTTAGCTGAACTGTTATCATTAGAAGTCTTCTTGAAACTCTGTCCATTTCATATTAGATAATATTCTGAATGTTAAAACTTTGCATTAGTTTACGGGTTATTTTGCACCCCGCATAAGTCTGATTTAGGCTCTTGCGATTATTCTCCCCAGGCTTCACAACATGGAAGTAGCTGTAGGAAGGTATATATGATTATTGTCGACGATTTTTGCTGTTTTGTTGCATTCGGAATACTACTGGTTTACCGATACCCTTAAAAAGGAAATTGCTTGTGTAGTTTAGTTTCGTTCCTGGACTTAAGATATAATTTTGCCTCATTAAAAAATATAGGAATTAAAATAAAAATGGTTCTAGATTTTCGTTAATGTTAGTCCTATGTCTCCTAATCGTGGATCTTGTCTCAACACGGTGAGGTCCTCCGTGGACTGTACATTACAGCCCTGGATGGAAGGTGGTTCGACTCCACCAAGATCCTGTAGACCGTATTTTTGTGGTACTACAGATTTATATAAATAAATAAATATAAATATTTTTAAAGTAAATATAAATATTTGTAAAAATGTTAACGGGAGGTTAAATAAAAACTGATTCTATAGTTTGCTATAAATAGATGTGTATTTTTTTTCAAAATCTTTTTTTCATAAAGTAAACTTTCTTGGTTTTATTTTGATTGTATTTATATTTGATATTATTATTGTAATTCTATATTTTATGTATTTACGGGGTGTTTGCGAATGCTCCGTTTTCGTTTTTTCAATTTCTACGAACTCTTCCATAAAAAGGTGAAGCAAGGTGAAGCTGTAGGCCAGCTCTAGGTTTTTTTTAAGCACTTCAAAGGGTACTCCTGTTTTTATTTTTGTTTAGCACTTCAAAGGTTTTTTTAAGCACTTCAAAGGATACTCCTGTTTTTGTTTTTTGTTTTTTAGCATTTCAAAGGGTCAGTTTGTAGTGTTTGTACCTTCGTATAATTACCCACTATTGGCACTCATCGATGCGCACCTTGGCCTGGCTCTTGTGTGCTGCCGCTGCTCTACGTACCTAGTCATCTTAGTTTTTATTAGATTATTTTAATTGAATAAGATAAATGTGTAAAAGAGGTCTTGATAATTATTTTATTTAAATTTTATATCATTTACAATTTATGGAACACTATTTGTACTTGAAATTATAGCCTCCATTATTGTTTTATCAAGTGCATTTTTTTATCAGGGGCATAATAGACCATTTATATAAAAATAACGTATTTCTAAAGTTAGAGCAGAGTTGTGTGCCAAACCATATGCTCCACAAACTCTATGGTGGAGTGCTCTATGATGGAGTTTGTGGAGGAGAGCTGGAAAACGGGAGCGGAGCAGTGTCAAACACCCCCTATATTTGACTTCGGGCTCGCGGTCGGCGAGGGAAAAGGGAAGGAGAGGAGGTCTCGGACGGTCGGAGAGGAAAAAGGGAAGGAGAAAGGAGGTCTCGTGCGGCCGGCGAGGAGGAATGAGGTCGCGCCCGCTCGGCCATAGGCGCTCCTCCTGCCGCCGTGCCCTGGTTCGTGATCTTGTCGGCAATGGCGGAAGGTAGGCCGAGCAATGGTGAGGTAAGGGCCCACCCGCATCGGTGGAGGGCAGCAGCGCAGCGGGGGAGCTATGGCCGCTGCACAGGACCTGACGGGCGGCCATAGTGGCGTAGATCCTCCCATCTCGGCACGGGTAAACTATACTAGCTTCCTGTTGCCGATTTGTTGAAGGGAAAGTAATAAATAGTCTTAGGAATTATAGAGCAGTATACAACATTCTAGATCTCCGGGATAAAGAATTCAAGGTCTATGTAAACGAGAGCCACTGCCGAAAAAATAGGGCGGCTTAGGGGAACTCCAACGGGTTTTGGTTTCCTCCTCACGATTCATGGAGTCCAATACTGCTTGACGACTTTTGGTGTGGGGTCCGCTTGATGTTATAAAGCCTATAAGGTTTATGTACTCCCTCCCTCCATATTATAATTAGAAGTCGTTTAGGATATAATTATGTATACTAAGAAGTCATTAATTAGAGTGGGTCTCGGTTGCATTCTATGCTTGAAACAACCATGAGTCCAGCGGCCAGCGTGTGCGTCCTGAGTCCCAAGGCCTGGGTTTGATTCCAGGTCAGATCGTTTTTTTGGCATGGTACTGTTTTGGTGGGGCATGGTACCTCGCTGGTAAGCTCACGATGAACTTCTTGTGTGTTTGTACTATGCATCTGCCGTGAACAAGTAGTATTATGAACATGTTGGTACAAGGTACTACTTATAACTATGAATTTGCTTGTTTTTTCCTGTAAATAAACCATGCCGTGGCTAATAGATGATTGAGTTTTTCCCCCTATAAATAAACCATGCCGTGTAATGCTAGATGAATGAGTTTTTTTTTTCCAAATGAGTCTTTTTTTACGACGAAATAGATGAATGAGTCTTGCCGTATTTATTTATCTAAAACATGCCTTGGCTATTGGTATTATGCTTGATTTTGTTTTTTTCCTTCTAGCTAGATCTTGCCCTAAACATGCCGTGTTTATTTATGTACAAAATACCGTGGCTAATAGATGAATGCGTTCAGCGTATTTATTTGTGTAGAAAATCCCGTGGCTAATAATAGATGAATGTGCTTGCTTTTTTTTTCTATAAATAGAACCCAACCGAAGGAAAGAAATGCCGTGGCGGTTAGGGAGGCGCGTGCGGAGGCGACCGTGAATCCAGGAGCAGCGATTAATGCCGAGTAATGCGAACGGGCAGCGCGCATGCAAGCCAGGGGTAATCGCGTCCAAAGGAGTCCTCGGGAGGCAAAACGACTTGTTTTGCTAAACTCGGGCCCGGCTCTAGAACGACTTCTAATTATGATATGAAGGGAGTATATGATCGTACACCTTACATGTTAAGGTTGCTGGTTTGTTGTATGTTAAGTGTTATACTATTGTATCGACTATGAGCATGGCTCATGTACTATAGCGAAATTACCTGTTTCAACTGCGTCCATATGATATTATGAATCAAGTCTACTTGTGATGACTGATGAGTACATTTTGGCCACCTTTTGGAACATCTTCGTTAGTATATAATGATGAAATGTACAGAGTTGCACCAGATCATACAAGAGCAAAATATAGGGTTGCTGCATGAGAACTCATTGTCATTTGCATGGAAACATTAAGTGTAATTCTAGTCTTTCATCCGTTGCTATGAATTCACATTTTTGTTCCCTTCCTCAATCACATATAAATGCCCCAGCTTCCGAATGCCAATTTGCTTTATTTCTAGGAATGGATGTGTTCCCTGGCAAATGGAACTTGATCCCAGATAGTAGCAGTTCGGTAGGAATAGCTAGATAAATAACACAAATGAATTGGTTGCCAATGTAACATCTAAAATCCCCTGAGTCTGTTCCTGCATTCTGACTTGTGAACATTGGATCAGACCAGACCTTTGACTTTCAAACAGCACTACCATCACGGAACAGAGTGATAATGTCTCAATCAGTATATCCTCATCACCACACACACACACACACACACACACACAACACACACCCCATTTGACAGGCAACTTTACTACCATCAGTACATCCAAGGTTTCACTACCAATCTTGATTTTTTAGCGAGATAGCAAGATTAAAAAACTGCTCTAACAACTTTCATCAATTTCTAATCTTTTTTGCAATGCACGAAAATATCTAACCAGAAGGGTTATTTCCGCAGTTGTATGTATCAGCCAAGACTTCCATACTTCCAATCTGAGGTGGAAAGACGTAGAGGTGTCCAACCGTGCCAATCAAGCGATTGGATCTAAAAAAAGAGAGAAAAAAAAAGGGGCTTGTCAATCAAGCGAATCTAGAGAAGTCTTTCTAGTCTGGAGGTGAAGGACGCGGCGAACTATAAGAAGTAGAACATGATTAAGAAGGTGGGAAAAAAATAGACAAGGTTTTCAATATGAAATGTCAAATGTGTACTAGAAATAAAATTAGTTAGGATGATTTTAACATAGTCCGTGATTTTTTTATGTAACTTCTTATATTCTGGTAGCGAGATTTTAGAAACTGTGGGAATTCAACAGATATTTCAACTTTGTTAGTCATTTGGAAAACTCGTATATTTACCCAATATCTTTTTAGAAACTATTGGACATGTTTTAACAATTCTGCAGACTTGTTTGCAAGTAGGGAAGATCCATAGGCGAGTTACTTGATTGGAAGCTTCAGTCTTGACTCTTGTGTGGGGGATCCAGTGAATACTAGAGCAAGCTTTTTGATACCTCGAGAAAATTTGGCACACTAATGTTGATGGTCAAAGGTTGGACAAGTCTCTAAAAACTTCTTATAGGAAACAAAACTCTTTTATGTTAGCGATAACACTACTTAGTAAAACTGTAGTGAACATCTAGACAGACACATGTATGTTTCGATAAAATAGGGTTTTTAATAAGCTGTCTAATCCAAACCCCAACTTAGACTTCAAAGTTCCTTTGCACCACACCATTGTTCTAAATTCTAAGATGTAGAAATATAGTATTTTTTATTATGTATCTAAATTATAAGGTATTTAATCTTTAGAAAAATATAATATTTTATTATGTATCTTGACATGGTGTAAAGTGCATGATTGTTGCTACCAAACAGAACTTGAACTAAACAATACTTCCGTCTTCCCTTTTGCCCCTAAATCGAGCCTGTGGCGAAAGGACCGGGGGTGCCAAAAACCGAAAGCCTAGTAATGATGAACAGCTAAAAAGATCTGTGCGGCAGTGCCAAATCATACATTACGGTAAGCACCATCAAACCAAACGAGCAGATAGCAAATTAGAACGCTCATCCCGCCGTGAATCGACAACAAAAATTTACAGTGTCAGTTCAGCCCCAGCTCCAGCTCCTCGCACGCCGCGCGTCGGTGCGTTCGTGCAGGGTTGCTTGCAGCTCGGATCCTTCATCTCCACATCGACTTATCCGACTCGTCGGTGCCACCGACGTTCTCCGACAGCAGCGACGGCCGCGAGCCCGTCCGGTGAGACGCCCGCGGCGAGCGGTGCTCCTGCATCACGCAAAAGCCCTACGACGGGTGGGTCACTGCTGCTGCGACACCGGCGAGCGAACAAAACAAAGCAAAGCAAAACAATACCATGCGGAAGGGGAACTCGTCGCCCTCGAGCATGTGCACGATCTGTCCCATCTTGGGCCGCTTGTGCGCGTCGGCGTCGATGCAGCGGAGGCAGACGAGGAGCACCCGGTTGAGCACCCTGGGCAGCGGCGGCGCGGCGATGCGCGGGTCCACTAGGTCCTCCACGCGCCGGCTGCCCACCATGCCCCTGAACCATTCCACCAGGTTCACCTCGCCGGCGGGGCGGTTGTAGTCCACGGGGCTGCGCCCAGAGATGAGCTCCATCAGCAGCACGCCGAAGCTGTAGATGTCGCTGCTCTCGTTCAGCATCCCCGTCGACGCGTACTCGGGCGCCACGTACCCGAACGTGCCCATCACCCGGGTCGTCACGTAGCTGGACCCGGACCCCAGCACCTTGGCCATGCCGAAGTCGGACACCTTGGGGTTCCATTTCTTGTCCAGCAGGATGTTGCTCGACTTGATGTCGCGGTGCACCACCTTCGGTTCCAGGCCTTCGTGCAGGTACGCTATGCTGCATACATTCGATTCGATTTCTGTGGTACATAAGCAGCAGTAGCACGCAGAATACAGGTCCCTATCAGTAAACTGTCAGCAGAACATGAACATACCCTTTGGCCGTTCCGACGGCGATCTTGATCCGTATTTCCCAGGTCAATGGGCTGACAGGACCGACGTCGCCGTGCAGCCACTGCTCCAAGTTGCCATTTTCGACGAACTCGTAAAGGAGCATCCTGGGAATGCAAATTTATGGCATTGCCAGAGTGAGTATCAATCAATCAGCAAACATTTGTCAGTCCAGTGGCCGACAGTTATTCAGCTGAATTCACAAGTGTGGGGGTGCTCACCGTTTAGGGCCTTCTGCGCAGTACCCGATGAGCCCGACAAGGTGCTTGTGCCTCACTTTGCCGATGGCTTCAACCTCCACCTTGAATTCCTTCTCGGCCTGACCCCTGAAACAAATTATCATCTCAAATTCTCAATCAACATGCCGATCGGTCAAGTTACCGTCACAACAAGCATAAACTCTTGAGTTTTTACCCTAAATGTCCTAGCATGGTATGGTTGAGGTAAGAAACATCAATAACTGTTGCAGTGTGTTGCTTCTGTGGCAATCTATCAGGAACCCACCCACGTGCATGCATTTGATTCCCTTGAAAGCTAACACAGCTTCAAAGTTCATGGCACTGCATATTTTAGTTGGATAGATATATGCCTATGAAGCTGAAAAGGAAAAGTTTGGTCGTCGCTTTGCCCCTCCCCTGCTTTATCTTTTCTTGAAAGAAAGGATTTAATCGGTGGCTCATATGACTACCGACGAAGCTCAACCAACAAGTAGATGGATATATACGGGCCATCACACAAAAGCACAAAAAGACCCACCTACTCATATCACAATCATATGTAGCCTTGAAAAAACAAAATATATATGTTTGATTGTTTTTTTGTAAATCATTGACTTCAGTATATGGACATTGTGCGCATGCATACAGCATACACTACATTATATCCATGGATTCACATGATCATCGAGATCAATAATGTCACAATCGTGCCACACACCACAGTGAGGATCAAAGGTGTGGACGCGCCTGCTATGTCAATGATTTTCTCTCCAGCCAAATTGTGTTCTTCGGTGACTTGTGAAGATTATTGTGAGCCTCACTCCTAACTTTAAAGTTTAATAGAGATGGCAATGATCAAACCCTTTTTGTTTTGTTTTTTGTCTTTTTGGTGGCAAACACCAAAAAAATCCTCCAGTTATTAACCCTTTGCCTCCTTGTTTGTGGATTGATAAAAATTCAAAGAGGCTCTTCGAATCAGGGAAAAAGATGGTGCTATCACGAATGGTTAGTAGCTGAGCAGTCGATTGCTCTAATGCAATCCACCAGTCTAGAACTGAAAACTCGCATTGGTAACGAAAATCAGAAGTATTGCTTTTAAGCTAACAAAAACATGTTTTACAAGCCTTTTCTATATGACCATGATAGGAAAAGACTATCGTCAAGCCACATCAACAGCAAAGCTACAACCACCCCTGGTGTAATGTGACCAATGACCAAGAAATGCATTCAGTCTTCGGCCCCAAGGAGTAGAACCAGTACTACGATCCTGTAGCCACCATTCAGGCATTTACACCAGAAAGACAAGAACGAGGGAACATATGTACTGTGTACTAGGGTGGTTGATTTAATTTACACACGTCATTTCAGTAATTAGTAGATGCTCAAGTACTGAACAATTTTTTAATCTGAAAGTGAACGCCCGAGTTCGATGCTTTTACCATGTTGGTCTTCTGGGATAGAAATGAAAGATACGAGCAGTACCAAAGGAAAAGGGACAGTGAAGAGCAGGACACTCACTTGTGATCAAACAAGTCCTTGACCGCGACGACCTCGCCGCCGGCAAGGATGCCGCGGTACACCGTGCCGTAGCCTCCCTCCCCGACCAAGTTCTCCGGGGCAAACCCGCCCGTGGCGACCTCCAGCTCCGTGAGGTCGTACCACCTCCCCCACCCCATCTCCATCTCCACCACCCCGGCCGCATGCCCGCCGCCGCCAACG
Source organism: Bothriochloa decipiens (assembly GCA_023333625.1). Classification (NCBI taxonomy): domain Eukaryota; kingdom Viridiplantae; phylum Streptophyta; class Magnoliopsida; order Poales; family Poaceae; genus Bothriochloa; species Bothriochloa decipiens. Next base: position 85,097,220 of record CM041628.1, read on the forward strand.
ACGGCCCTGACCGGCGTTTCCGCCTTCCTCTTCACCGGTGACTCGAGCGAGCTCGCGGCCGCGGAGGAGCTGGCCACGCCAGATGAGGTAGCAGTGGTGGCGGTGGCGCCCTGGTCCGCGAGGCCGGGGACCTTCTCCTTGCGCGCGGACGACGACGCGGCGCGGGAGGAGGCGGAGCCGGAGGCGGACGACGACGGCGCGTGCTCGACGCGCGACAGCGAGGGCGGCCTGGCGCCCCGCCTGCGCGCGAAGAAGACGGCGGCGGCCACCGCGGAGAGGACGAGCAGTGCGACGAGTCCGGCGGCGACGCCCACCGCGACGGGAATCGGCATGCCGAAGAGGGTGGTGGTGGAGTTGGAGTTGGAGCCGCCGCCGCCGTCGGCCTGGGCTGCTGCGCCGCCGCCGGAGTCGGCGACGGCGATGGCTGCGGGCGATGGCGGCCCCGCGGCGTCCATTGGCGGTTGGGAGCAGCTCGGGCGCGGTGGGGCCGGGCCGTCCCCGCCTGCTTCGACCCGTTAGGCGCAGCAGAGCGGGAGCGGGAGCGGGAGCAGAGGTGGTGGCGGCGAGGGAGTGGAGGGAGGGAGGCGGAGCGTCTCGCGGGCGGCAGCCGCTCTGTTTTATGGCGCTGTGGGAGTTTCGTTTCGTCGTTGTTAACGTTGGTGGACTCGGTGTTCCGTGGGCCCGGCCCATCAATTTTATCTCAAGTCCTTTTTTTTTTCCTCACTTTTTTTTGTTGCGCTGTTTTGTCCTAAAAACGCAGGCATTTATAAGTTAATTATCATACTATCTGAATTGGGAATGAACAGGACAATTTCGCATATACTAGTCACAATTCAACAATAATTTAGCACTCTTGTATCCATGCAGGGCGTATGCTAATTGTAATTGGTAAGCGACGTCTAAACAGCCAGCGCAACCACTCCTATAAAACAGGACTGCACGACGGCGTAATGCATGCATGGGATACGCGTAATTGACATCCAAACAGAAGAAAGCACGGACGGATTTGATTTGTGAGGGCAAATGATGGCGGCGACGGCCACCGGTTTGCCAGGCGTACGGGTGCGTATTCCTCTACATCTCCGGCCGTTCCACGGGATCGGAGGCGTGGTAGTTTTTGTTCGGGTGCGCGGCCATGCGTGAAGCGGTCGTTGGCCGGAAGCTGTCCCGTGAGCGGCCGGCGAGGTATGGAGGAGGGCCCGTGAAGGCTCTGTAGCGCCCAGCGCCCGTTGGTTTCTGGCACGCTCGATCGAGAGCGATCGCCGGAGTCCGTTACGTTGCGTGCCCTTGCTGCTTCTACGTAGCACCACCACGAGCTGTATACGAAACGAAGGATGTGTACTGATGCAATGATGCCCGTCACGTGTGTATTTATACGTCTACAGTATACGACCGCTGGTAGCGTGTAATGATGATGGGATCACTAGCAAGTCTCATTTCGACATTACATGATGACGACGATGGTGCAAAGGAGCCAGCAATACACGTTTCACGGTTTCAGCCAGCAGTTTCGCTTCAGCCTGCCGTATAGATACACCTGCGCCGTGCAGTAGTACATCTAGAACAGCAACCAACGTACGGTCTCCCTTTACCGATAGTGGAGCATCGTCGGACATTCCTGGTCCTCTCACAAAATTCGCGATCGATCCATTCCTCCTCCAATTGTCATGTCAGTTCGCTCATTTAATCTGGCTCCTGCACCACGGTCTCCTTTTCATGCATGGGCCTCCCTACTATTGAATAAGATCAGTACTCCTCTACTGTTAACCTAAACCCCCTGCATCGATCGGAGATCCTGCACCAGCAGGCGCTCATAGAAACACCATTAGCCGGACAGCGACAGACGAGTAAAGGCAAAACCTTGGATTATCCTTTTGGATTAAGAGAAGAAGAGGCTTATGCACTCTGCAGCGTTCAGGTTCTGTGAGGCAGGTTCAAGTTGCCGGGAAAGCGACGAGGCCACGCAGCGGCTCTGTAGTAAAATACACACGCCCGCCCCGTGCCTCTGCCCCCTGCCCGCCGCGCTGGTTGATTGGCTTGGAAACCAAGCGTGCAAAAGAGTTCGGGAGGTGCGCGCGCCCATGCTTCCCAGTTCCTCTTCCTTCCCCGTCCAGACTTTATTCTATACTGTACTATACTAGTATATTCAAATATCATTACTGTTGTAGTGTTGTGTTGCTCGTAATCAGTTCATTTTCCCAAAAGGAAATGGGCGATGATCATGTCACGACGTTGGTGCATGTCTCCGGTTGCCCTGGCAGCTCAGCTGGCTGCTGGCTCCACCATATTAAACGCGCACAACAAAATAATGCTGCCCTTTTTTTTTTCTCAGAGTACTCCAGGGTGAGCTACCCAACTATAATGATCACTGCTCTGCTTGTTCTCGTATAGGCAAGTAGTATAGTATAATTCAGGGTGAGCTATCCAGCTATGAATCTCTAGTGACACTCGTGGAATCCGTGTGCCGATGGATGCAGTATGCAAGGCGGGGAGAAACGGCGACGTGAATGAACACGCAATTAAAACGGGGCACGAGACTCACATCATCAGGGCCGCGCCACGCATGAACCCGTCACCGAAGCCGCCATCTCCTGCCGCTGATTGGTTTGTTTTTTTTTTTTCACGATCACGCTCGTCCCTAAACGCGTATTTCAGATTGGTTTGGTTCTCACACTACATGGATGCGTACATACATACGAGTACGTGCGACTCCCATCGACGTCGACGGTCCACCCTATCGATTGTTGGCCGTCCGTGCACGAATCGACAACCCTCCCTCTCTTTTATGATTACCTGATTTGGAAATACGCAACGAATACTGTACTCAAAATCAGTGTACCATATATATACTCGAGTAGTCGTCGGCTAGAGTCCTACTAGAACAGGCGCCGGCACGTCGTACGTCCATTATTACGTCAACCTAACCAAAGCTGTACTGTACTTGCAACAATGGCGCGGTCGCCGGAGCCCGGAGCGACACGTACGTTGGCGGCGCGGGCACGATGCCACAGGTGTCGATCCATCGGCCCGCCCGACGCCGGCGGCTGGCCGGGATTAGGATTAATGGCCGAGCTTGGTGGTAGCTCGATTCGTCCGGCGGCCGGCCGAGGGTGTTGTGATTTGTGAACAGCGAACTCGTCCTGCCTCCGACGCCTTTTGCTCTGGCGTGACTGTTCACTGGACCTGCTTTCGGGTCTCTCTTCTCTTTCCGCGGCATCGCTCGCAATTAGTCGCGCCGTTGTTCGGGATGGGATCGCCAGCGATCATGATGATGATACCGTGTAGATGGGGATCGAACGAAGCTAGTAATGCGCTATTAGCCTGTTGGGCAATTGGGTTAGCAGTTTCTCATTGTTTTTTTCGGTTTCGTTTGTTTGAAACCGGAGTAGGCGCGGGTGTGCACCAAACACTGCAGAGCAACACCACGAGCTCAGGCTTCAGTGCTTTCAGACAGTTGCTTTGGTACTAGCTAAAGCTTGAAGGTAAAGGTGCTACGCGGCACAGAGATTCTTGGCATCTTTGTCAGTTCTTCACCCATCCTTGTCGCAGTGTCCCTTGCACAGTTGCATACGGAGTACATAGGAGTAGTACCTGATGAATCCCTGCACCAAGAGTCAAGAGCAGAGCCTGCCTCTGCCTGCCTTGGTGATCAGAGAGAGGCCAAGCTTTGTCTTGTCATCTGCTCCCAGCGAGAGAGATGGAAACAAAAGGGCATCAGACGCAAGCAGAAATTATGTAGTAGTAGTAGTATGCTGCCAGCTAGTCCCCAAAAAGAGTCCCCCCAAAAAAAAGATCACTGGAATCAGCGGCCGGTGTGTGTATACATCCAATTCCATTTCCGTAATGCCAATACATACGCATGGTGTATTAAGATTTCTGCAGCAAACAACAGATGCAAAACCAACAGTCCTTGCAATCATAGCAAAGACAAGAAATTAAACGCGGACGCATCTGATCTAATCCTTCTGCGTCCTTAATGATCATCGGTCCGAAAGCTACGTGAGGGCATCGTCGTCGTTACCTCTCGCCAATCACATACTACTACTAGTACTAGATTGATCGGCCGTTACGTTGCAGAAAAGCCTGGGATCCAGGCCAGGCGATGCTGCTGTTGGGAGGTCAGCCTCGCAGTCGCAGTCACAGATGCATGCCTGCCTGGCTGGCTCCAAGCCCCGTGTTTTGATTGCCAGCATCAAAGCCGCCGTTAGGTGGTGGCTTAAGCCTTGACTTCGTATTCGCCTCGGTGTCTACTGTCTAGTCTAGAAGTAACAGCACTCGTTGCTTGAGGTCTCTAGATAACTTACGTTTCTGAATTCTTGACGTCTGTTTCTGACTAAATGACAAGGCGGAGAACCTGCCATTTCTTCCTCTATTTCTGCTTTGTCCCTGTCTTTGCTGGTGCTTATAAATACTCGGAAGGGCCACAGAATGTCAAGACTCAAGACTGTACAAGCTAGCTTTATTTCTTTATTTTTTTATTTGATCGATTGATTGATACTCCATTCCATTTCAATTATGTGATGGCTAGTTTGCTACGCAAAAGAAAAAAAAAACAGCTGAACAGGGAGATGTCAGGATTAGGGTCTCGCAGGGGTTGTTATTGTAATGAGCTCCCAGGAATGCCGATCAATAATAAAATTGTTCCAAATTCTTGTTCATTTTTTGAAGGAAAAATTCTTATTCATATTGTTCTAGTATTTGAAATTATTTGTTCCAAGTGTTTCATTGGTTAATTTTTTTTCTTAAAACCACGCCGTAGCGCACTTTTCATTAAACAAAAGGAGTTTCTTGTTACACACTGCAGGCCTAGTAACACCCTGGTTACTAAGATCTACATCAACCAACAAACACATAAACGATTACATGATTGAAACTATTTTGATGCCAAATTGGAGTACAAGTCTGTAACAGAACCGCTCAATTTATAAGAGCTCAAGTACGAAATCAACTGATAAACCGTTAATTTGCATACTTGAACCCATATAAATCCGGTAGTCTAAAAAAATTTCGAGGGATCTCAAACTTTTTCAACGTACAACCAAGATCGTACCGATTCAGTAACCACAGTCCACATGTTACATAAAATTCACACATAAATTTAATTTATCAGAGTTTACAAAGATTATTTTAACACATTTTGAATAAAAGGATAGTGAAAGCAAGATATGTTGAAAACACTCACACCTCGCATTTCTTTTTAATTATAGTTCCAGTTTATAGTCAAATCCAACAAAAGCATTCGAGATAAGCTATAAGAGATGACCTTGCCCATGGTCTAATCCTCCCGTAGTGGGATACAAGTCTATCTTGTCGTCACAGCAAAACAGGTTCATGATCTGCAACAAGTGGAAATAAACCCTGAGTACTCGATTGTACTCAACAAGACTTACCCGTCGTAAACCAAAAATAAAGACTCCAAGGATTATGCAAGGCAATTATAGGTGTAGTTGGCTTACTCATTTTGCATAAAAAGTCTTAAGTGAGGAGAGTAACTATATTATTTTTAGCATCAAGTTAATATTCATTAAACTGTCATCTATGTTTGCCCCTGTGCTAAACAAGCAAAAGAGAAGAGAATTATATAACCATATCAGGTTCATCAACAACTATCTTGTGAAGCATCATTAACCATCCAAGCAATTTAATATTTTCAAATATGGAGATGTTCCCGTCAAGCTTCTCACTATCCAGGAGACGATGGCGATTCGAATCGATTACTACCCAGCTGGAAAAATATTCCTAACACTCTTCCGGCAAGCCCCGCTAAGGGTAGCCGTAGAACACCGTTGGTACAACTCAGGATCGCGGATCCAAGCAACGCCTCACTCCCATGGGGGTCACCAAGCCAGGTCAGGAATTTTAACTCACCTGTTACGGGACTTACGAACATGGTCCTCAACTGGGTACCACTGTGCCGCTGGACTTACAGACATGACGGCTAGTATGTATATACCACCACAGTAGTGAGCACTTGATACTTCTCGATTTTCGGCTTGAGTTGAGCTACTAGGCTTCGCGGCGGATAACCTCCGATCCAACCAGCTAACTGCTAGGCACTGTTCAACATGACAAAGAAGGGCTCCATGCCTTGTAGGTGATTAATCAGCACGACGATTCGCTTCACTAACAAGGTTGGCCGACCTTGTAGCTTACACGCCCCGTCTTGCCGTCGATTTACATACACATGGTTATCTTTCACGATAGCAATATATAGCCAACCGTGATCTGGTATCTCCTACATCTCGCGGGTGACAAGTAATCGCCCGACTTCTATCATTTATAGCATTGCTAAGTAGTTACAACGATTCAGTATCTCAATAGGATTCCAGGTATATGTTACTAGACAAGGAGGGATGTATGCAGCAAGGGTTTCATCCAACTCCTGTACTTAATGCAACAATACATATATAACATATATATAGTTATTGCTTAATAAAGTAGGAGACTTAGAATGCTCCGGGCTTGCCTGGATAACTTAATATCACATTAAGTTAGTAGGTTCCAACTTCAGTGGACGATCACCCATCATCTTCAAGAAGTCACCAGGACACCGTCTCTTGGTTCGGCTTCAATGGCCTTCCGTCGATCCATTCATCCTTCCTAGGTGATATGCATGGATGCGATGTATGCTTGAGTAAGACAAACATAACAACGACATTTACAAGCACGAAGGATAAGTAACACGCCGAAGGGTGAACTATGGTAACTACTCGTTTGAGGTTCGACTCTCATCCTCGCTTAGTGACTTACTCGCGAAAAGGTTACCACAACATGACCCAACCATGTATTTCACTATCTTTGTTATTAAACAAATTACATAGTTATCATTAACACAAGTTCATCATGCACAGATCAAGAAAACAACAAACTTGCTATGAAACAGCAGGAGTGGATGTGTCTCATGGTCTTCGATCAACTCCACAATACATTCAAGTCATTTCATGATTTATACTAATTACTTTAATAAACATTAACTAATAATTAAAGCCTATAACTAAGGATATAATTAAACATTATCAAATTAATCCTAAACTTTTTATGAAGGTTTATAATATCATAAAACAGTTACACAAAAAGTTTCATGATCATTGGATATTTATTTTAGCCTACAAAAATCATGGAAGCAAGCATTCATTAACTAAAAGAGATAATTTTAAATCATGTCAAAACTATTCATTTTCAATATTTCATATTTTTCATAGATAGAGTACATCATGGAGAGGCTATACAACAATTTTTAGAATTTATGGAGCTGTAGTTATTTTTTACAAAAATAACAAATTATAACACTATTTATCAAATCAGGAAACGAATAAACTTTTAGAAAAAGAAAAAGGGCAGTTGGGCCGAATCTGAGCCCACTCGGTCCTCAGCGCAAGCAGGCCGGCCCAACATGGCCTGCCTCGGCCTGGTCTGATAGTTTTATAGAAAAACCCTTGTGCTTTTATAAAATTACTAAACAGTCCTAGTCACCGTTTGACACTATTCACATGAGTCACATATTTTGCACCAAGACCCCTGGACTTATCCATATTTTGTTTTCCCAGGTCCCTGGGCGGTGCCCGAGCAGAGCAACACGGTGGCACTCAGCCGACGGCAGGGGATGACCAACGGCGACCCTTCCACGCGCGCGTAGGTGCTCAACGGCACCGAGAGGCGGTCGCGCGGCCAAGGCAGCAGCTACACACGGCAGGACAACAACGGCAATAGCCAGGCGTGGCTGCCCATGCGCACGCCCGCGGTGGTGGCGACGCGATGACGGTCGGCCACTCTGGCGCTCGGTGGACCAAGATAGGGTTAGAAAAAGCTTGGAGATGCTCACCACGACTTGACTGGCAACTCAAGTGAAGAGGAGGCAGGGAAAAGGCGGTTTCCGGTGTCGAGGCGGGTCCGACGGCGCGGACTGGGCAACGAGGTCGTGTTCCCGTGTAACCTGTGGAGGAAGAGGAAAGCCATCAAGCTGATAAGCTTCATGGTGCCAAGGCGAATCTTGAACAAAATAGAGATGGAAGGAAGAGCAACCGGGAGCAGCTGGCCAAGGTGAGACTTCCCACGGCAGCCATGGCCAATGGCCGCAGTGAGAAGCGATGGCGCAGGCCACTCCAGTGGCTAGGGGCGGCGCGACTGGGTTCAAAAGAACCGTAAGGACGAGGCGATCTTGCTAAGAGGATGGCATAGACGGAGGTGCTGTGGTGGCGGGCAATTTTGACCGGCGGGCGGAGCTCGGGCGACGCCGGTGAAGAGGAAAAGAGAGAGAAAAAACAACCGGCGACGGCTTAAAAGAAAGAGGAGGCGGGCTTGGACATGGCAGGAACTTCGCTGCCTCATCCACGCGTCCAGGGACGTGAACACGCACGCGAAGGCGCTAGGCGTTCACGGCGGACGTCGGCAACAGTGAGGGAACGAAAGGGACTTGGGTCGGGTTACTGTAATAGTAGATAGGGTTTTTCTCTTTTTTAATTGCTCAAAAATTCATATAAGAACTTGAAAAATTTAAAATACGAAAGTTACTTAAAATAAATTGAATTACACTTTCGCTTTTTGCCATAGTTAAATTCTCGATATTTTTGAAATTAGGTTTTCAAGATTTGAATTTGAATTTGAATTTCAAACTTTACCACAATCATTATGCAATGGCAAAAATGAATGCATGGTGCTTATGCTCATGTATTACAATGCGATTAAATAAGCATAATACTGGGGTGTTACAAAATCTCCCGCTCAGGCCATCTCATCCTCCAGGCCGGCTAGGTTTAGGTCCATGGCCGTGAAGTCAAGGTCTGCTTGTACTCCGATTTATCGCCTCCAAATGCTACCTTGAACTTTTGCTCAATGTACTGATCAGGCTCGTCTTCGTGAACTTCGAATCTCAACTTCTTGAGAAGGACCATGATCCATTGGTTAATGAAAAATGTTTTGCTATATGGAATTATTGTTCCACATGCCAAATGTATACCGTTTGTATATTTTCTTTACAAACATAATATTCATGTTGTTCCAGTGCAAAATGGAGGACAGGAGAAAATGATCTAGATGTAGGGAGAAAACAAATTTGCGTTCCACATATAAAGCCGAAAGATAGGCTTATAGAATTGCTAAAGAGTCTATAGCTTACATTCCTGAGTTCTATTCCTCGTAGGAGCAAATTTGTTCAAATCTTAAGTCTAAGACCCGGTCCTGTTCTCACCTAAACTTTAGCATTAATCAGTTTAGAAATAAAAGGAATAACCTGGCCAATCAGAAAGGCATTAGAGAAACAAAAGATATAGTGACTAAATAATGAGAGAGCGAGTACAGGACACAGAATGGGCATCTATTCTGCTTTCTTCATTTTCTTTTCTTCTTTTTTGAATTGGGGTAGCTTCTCATTGCACTTGGGCTGTCAAATTGCCAGCAACTATTACATTGACACTCTCAGGAACATTGCACGAGATGTGCTCCATCCCTTCAGTGCTACCCAAACCAAGAGCAGCTAATACATGTGTTGTCTTGTTACAGTTTCTCGACACATGAACACAATTAAAACTAAGAAAGTTTGCTTCAGTAAACGACCTGAGCTCATCAACTAGGCTCCCCGTCATATATAAATCTTGCTCCTTTGCCTCCCATGCTTGTTTCACTTTCAAAGCATCAGTTTCCAGGATCAGACGGCCAATACCAATGTTGCTCGCTGCTTGCACCCCCTGGAGGCATGCGATCGTCTCGGCTTGGAAAGTGTTCAGCAGATGATCAACTTGCCCCCAGTCGTTCAGCACAACATCACCATCACTATCCCTAATCAAGAAACCCTAGTCACCACACTTCTCGCCGGGGATGAACGATGCATCACAATTAAGTTTCGGAGTACCCTCTGGAGGACGTTTCCAGTGATCTTGTTGGCGGGCTTGAGTTCTCTGCCGGTGTGTGCTTGGTTTCCAATGTTCGTCAGCATAGCATCTGATGGCTCTTGATATCAACTCTGCAGGTCTCCTCCTTCCCTCCTCACGAATCAAGTTTCTTTCAGACCATAAGTACCATAAGGTGATGAATATGATGTGGCATTTGTCCTCCCTTTCCTGTAGGATGCTACTGATCACTTCGCGGGGATTGGTCATGTTCTGAAGGCAGGACCGAACGTCCTCCAGATTCAAACCTTCTGTGCAAGCTTGCATTTGAAGAACAGGTACCCTCCATCTTCATCAGCTCGATTGCACACTGGACAGCTAGGATCAATTTTCATTCTCTTCCTCTGAAGATTCCGTCTCAGTGGGTGACTATTGTGAGCTATACGCCATATGAAGTGTTTCACCTTGCTGGGCCACTTTGTTTTCCACATTTTCTCCCACATTGGATCAGGACCCCCGCTACTGCTACCTTGAGCGTTCCCATCAGCCTTATTTCGCCCCAAGAAAGCATGGTAAATTTTGTAAGCACTCTTGACAGTAAACAGACCATGCTCTTTGTAGTGCCATGCAAGAACATTTTCTCGTCCTTCATGCACAGGGGTAACCAAGATCAAATTGGCATCTTCCTCCCAGAACAATCTCAGACTAGATCAGCATCCCACAGCCCCGTATTTGGGTCAATTAGTTCATCAACAGATGACAGAATGCATCCTCCTCTTGGCGTAATAGGACCCCTGTAAAATTGTCTCGGCAACCAAGGATCAGACCATATCTTGATATTTTGTCCATCTCCAATTCTCCAAATCACTCCCATTTTCACTACCTCTAGCCCTTTCAAAATGCTTCTCCACGTATAGGACATACCCCCTTTCGGTTTTGCCTCAAACACTGTAGTGTTTGGAAAATATTTGGCCTTCAGGATCTTGGCACAGAGGGAATCCGGCTGACACCACAATCTCCAACTTTGTTTTGCCAGCATAGCCATATTAAAGGCATGTATGTCCCTAAAACCCAAACCACCCTCCTTCTTGCACCTTTGCATAACCTCTCTACTCAACCAGTGTATCTTATGTTTTCCTTCTTGATGATTCCACCAGAACCGACACACAATTTTACTGATCTCATCACACAGTGACTTTGTCAGGGCAAAGGTTGGGATGGCCTGAGCAATGGCTTTGATTAGCATTTCCTTTTCTGCCCATGATAGGAACTTCTCTTTCCAACCCTGAATACGGCGCCATACCTGATCTTTCAAATAAGTCAAAGTTCCACTGACTGACCGCCCAACATGCACCGATAAACCCAAATATCTCTCATTCATGGTCTCCCGAGTGACTTGGAGCTTTTTCACATACTGCTCGTTTCTGATCAGCTTTGGTATTCTTACTGAACAAAACAGCCGACTTTACTTTGTTAATCATCTGGCCCGAGCACCTTTCATACAGGTCCAGGATATCCTGTAACCGTTGAGCATCCCCCCATTCGCACGAATCAAGATCGAGGAGTCATCGGTGAACAGTAAGCGCGATACATTTGGTGCTGAGTGACAGACTTTAACCCCTGCAATATTGCCATCCTGTTCAGCTTTCTGAAGCAAGGCCGAGAAGCCCTCTGTACAAATCAGAAAGAGATATGGAGATAAGGGATCTTCCTGCCGCAGTCCCCGCTCCGGTATAAACCTTTCAGATAAATCCTCATTAACTTTGATCTGATATGACACCGTCGATACACACTTCATTTTCTTTTCTTAGAAAGGTGTGTGTTGAGAAACGGGCGTCTGTTCTGCTGTGTTGACTGCGCATGGCCTGTTAGCGCCTTCTCGACTTGAGCCAATGTCTAAAGAGCTAATCGGCGAGGCCCAAATTTAGACAATCTACAGTTCATCCAACGATGGTAGCCCAAAAAATTAGAGATCAGACGGCATCTTCTTCGGCCTCCGGTCGTGGGCCGTGGGCCGTGGTTGCTGCTCGGACAACGCTGCTTTAGTTCGTCACAGCCTCGCAGACCAGACCTGAGCACTCCCCTGTTAATTAATTATACATTTATACTTCACGATTAGTCCATTGACGGACTGATTTGATTTTTAGTGCAGTGATCTAAAAGCTTTGCACCTACTTACATGATTTTGTAGAATGATACTTTTTCGATGATTTTTAAACCTCAGAAAGCTATGGATTTTGGGATGGATAGAATATATTTCTCTCTGCTTGTGGGCCCCACCGGTCGGCCGTGGCCAATGTCAGAATGGCCGTTGCATAGTCAGCTCCGTCAGAAGTCACACATGCCACACGTGATGTAATTCTCCTGAAACGCAGGCGCTTGCTGCCAATGCGCTGCCTCGTTGTCGTCGCTCGTTGGAAGAGGCAGCACGGCAGCATCACCATGGCACTGGCACACATACCGCCGACATACACCATACCAACTCCAACTGCACAAGGATTTAGTACAATACTACGAGCAGCTGAGTAGTACTAAATTATGTGCACTCGGCACAGCACAGCGCACCACGCATCTTTTTTTTTTTTTTTTTTTTTTTTGCTTCTTCTTCTGCGTCATCAGTAATCCTCCAAGTTTGGAAGCCACCGAACAAAAGCGTTTCAGAGCAGGTTTGAGATGAGCCGCCGCTTGAGGGTCTTCGAGGTGGACTGGTACGAACGGACCAGGAGGCCGGCGCCGATGCCGACGCCGAGGCAGATGCCCAGGCTGATGCCGACGCCGACCCTCACGCCTGCGGTGAACCATGACAGCTCGCTGTACTCCTCGGCGTCGTCCACCCCGTCGGACCTCGTGTAGAGGCTGTCGTCGTCGTCCGGGTCGGGCTTGTAGCACCTGTAATCCGATTCCGATTCCTGCGCGCAGTTGTTCAGACTCCAGAGTGAACACTGAAAGAAACTAATCTGAATTCAACGGAGGAGGAAAAGAATTGAGCTCACTGTGATAACAAATCAGATTGTCCAACAAATCAGATTGTACCTCTGGGTGATCCTCGGGAGGCGTTTCTTTCATGTCGTCCACCTGCTCGCCGCACTCCGGGATGGGTTCCATGAACGCCTTCACCTGGCGCCGCCGCCTGAACCGCAGCTGCATGGCCCTGGTGAACACAACCGGCGTGCCGCCCCGGGACACGCCCGCGACGTACACCTCCACGACGGGCGGCTTCGTGTTCGTGTCCCTCTCCCCGCCGCCGCCGGCGCCGCACCCGCACCTCAGGAACCCCGAGCCGCGCTGCGTCGCCACCTGGCACTTCATCGCCCAGCTCTTGGTGGCGCCGGCGCCCTTGCTGCCGTCCACGTCGCAGTCGCACGCCTCCAGGATCCCGACGACGATTCTCTCGTCCTTGCTCTGGACTTCGAACCGCACGCTGCCGGATACCCTCACGGTCGCCGTGCACACGAAGGTGGCTTCCTCCGATCTCTTGTCGACGCGGTCTCGGTGGAGGGCGAAGGACACGCTGCCCTTGCTGATGCCTGGCTGGTGGTCGGCGGCGCTCACGTCCAGGATGGTGTCGGGAGTGAGCGGGGTGTGGGTGAGGGTGAGCGTGTCCAGCAAGGACTCGTCAACCTCGCACCTGCACACCCTCAGGTAGAAGACTCGAAGTGCCAGGGTGGACGACGGCTCCGGCACGGCGGCCATGGCAGCTTCTGGCTCGGGAATGTCACCCATGTTTCAGCGAGTTTTGGGGCTAAGTTGTGCACTCACATGAGAGAGAGAGAGAATGGACCATCTGTTTCAACTCTGAACATTCAGGAATTGGGGCATCACAGAGTACTCCATCTGTACAAGGGAAAAAAACATTGCAGTGCTTAGATTGGCAGGGCATATCATATTACAGGCAGTGAGTGATCAGTCAAGAGGCAAGACCCACTAGAACTGTAGTATAAGCTACTAAAGCATCTCATGTAGTACCAATTCTGTTCCAACATAAACAGATAGTGGACAGTTCTAAAAAAAGATCACATGCGAAGTATCAGGAAGTTCATGAAACTACAGCTGTCTCTCTGAAACTTTTTTTTTTTAAAGATCCGGTTACCCGACATTATATTATATTAATAAGGAAGAGACAGAGTTCACAGTATAATGCGTGAGAGGCGCGCCCCCTGCAGCAGACTGCTACCGGGGTTTAGGATTACAAAAGCTAATTACTCACTAAATTATTTGCAACTAGTAGGGGGTCTCAAGACCCTCCATCGCACTAGCCCACGAGGAGCAGTCTTCTCGTCTGAAACTGAATTAATAATAGATTTCTTCAAGCCACCAAGAACATGGAAGCCGGGAATATGAATTCAACCTTGCCCTCAATTCTAGGATCGATGCCCCAATTCCTGATTACCACGCTCACAAACTGATAGAACCATAGAATACTAGACTCTGTATTTTCAATTGCATATTTGCATGGATGAACAGATTCAGCAGGGAACAGAGATGGAGAAACGAATTTCCGATTGCGCGACTAAACTCCAACGGCGGCCGTAGCCGCAACCAGTGATGAAATAGACCTTCATATTTTGCAAGAACATGATAAGGAAACGCGCAGCAGGGAAGAAGAAGATAGATGGGGCGAATCGTGAATACTTGAATAGCTTACCAGGTTGAGCACCAAGGTCGAGCGATGCCTGTCCTGTCTCCTTCGGCCCCTCTTCTCGTTCAGTTGTTCAGTCCTGGCAAAGAATTTCCCCTATATATCCTATATATACTTCTTTTTTTAAGAAACTATATATATACTCCTAGTACACTAGGGATCTTTTTTTGGTGGAGGTGAGCTGGTGAGGCCCCATAAATCCCTCAACTGACACCTCACACAATGCACACCACAGTCCAAAACCACCGCTCCATGCATGACAACATAAGCCCCTCTAGAAACCTAGTACAGTAGTAGGGGAAAATATATTATATAATAATATGTACATGAATGGCCATGAGCCATGATAAATTACCTCATAGGAGAGAGAGCGCTTCCGCAGTTCCGATTCCCTGCCTCATAATAAAGCAGCAAATAAATTACCTTCCGAAACTGACCGTCACATTTTATTTTGGATTAACTCGCACCAATGTTGTACTATATTGCAGGCATTAACGGAATGTATATTGTATGGGCGATTTATTACTACAAGTAATAATAACATCGTAATGCATGAGTATGGAATTTTGTAGCTACATTTTAAATGTCTCAGAAGAGTGCCGTCAATAGTGGGGAAAAAAAGAAAGCAGTGAAGCTGAGAGCTGAATTTAGGTGGTTCGGAGCAAAAGCAAACACTGCCGCCTGGTCCTGGTGATCAAGATCTCAAACTAGGTAATGGTAGCGCCACTAGTCCACATCAACCATCTCCCGCCACAAAGAATTAGTGAACAAAATTATGCGCTCGTATGATCTCGAGCACCTGTGGGCTAGAATGTTCAACGGGTCAAAATCAAAACTGATTATAATCTGCTAGGAATAGGAACAGGTGGAAAATGTTTGGTTAGAAACAAAACAGGTGGAAAATGTTTAGGATCGCAATAGGGAAACCCTACCTAAGGCCAACTTTGGTAGGGCTAGCTCCACCCCGGCTTCGGTTTTGTTGCTTATGTGGAAACTTTACAAAATGTTTTGTGAGAGAAGCTTTTTTTCCGGTGAAAAACGAGGAGTCAAAGTTGTTTTAAGTATAT
The DNA here is from genome assembly GCA_023333625.1 of Bothriochloa decipiens. NCBI lineage: Eukaryota > Viridiplantae > Streptophyta > Magnoliopsida > Poales > Poaceae > Bothriochloa > Bothriochloa decipiens. Next base: position 85,112,750 of record CM041628.1, read on the forward strand.
AAATTCGACCCTAACAGTATATAGATAGTTTTTCGTAGAATTTGGTGGAACAAGGTCATGAGCTCCGATAATCAGCCCTCGCCGCCAACTAAATTCGACCCTGACATTATACAGGTAGTTTTTGGGTTCTTTCAAAAAAATATAGGTAGTTTTTGGTAAAATTGTGGAACAAGGTCATGAGCTTCGGCAATCAGCCCTCGCCGCCGACGTCGCCCTCAGGCATGGTTTTAACAAATTAGCCGATTTCGAAGAGGCTTACTGGGCCGCCTCCCGGATTGGGCAGTGCTTAGAGCATCTCCATGAGACTCTCCATGCCTCCTTTGATATCCAATTTGGAGTGTGTGGAACAAAAAATACGTTTCAACAGACTGGTTATCTCGATGTCTAAAATCCCGAGTCATCTATTCCGTCATTTTCGGTCGCTAGAACAGGCGAGCGGGCGCCGCTAGCTATCCGTCTCGATCCGCCAATTCCCCGCCTGCGACTTCTCTTCCCAGGCGCCGTCGTCGTCGACCCCCGCGTGCACGGCCTCTTCCTGCGCTGAGAGCTCCAAGTCCCGGAGTGGCAAAGCTTGTGTCTGCGGCATGATGCGATAGCTCCGACGAATCAGCCGGCAAGATATATCTGCGACAAGGTCCAACGAATCAAATCCGGCAACGGCAAGAGATATCTGCTACTCCTACACATACGTACTCTTCTTTGGTTATTAAAAAAATCTATATGCCGTATTCCAATATTGCTCATAATCTTTTGTGCTTCGAGTGTTGGCCATGGCTTGGTGGCTGCCCTGCACATTTCGGTGACCATGACGGCGAGGAGGCTTCGCAAATATGTGACGCCATCTCGGGTTGAGAAAAAAAATAAAAGATATCTATTTTAGAGAGGCTGCTGCAGTGCTCTTGCTTTTTTATGAACTATCTATTTTAGAAAGCCTCTAAATCCTGTATTTTAGAGATCAATTTTACAGAGTCTGTTGGAGATGGCCTTTGGTTGACCCATTCAGGTCCGTTTAGCTCCTAGGGATCGCCTTCCTGGACCGCGCTTCCCTTCCAGTCTTCAGCCTTCAGGTTTCCGCCTGCTCTGCGTCGGAGACATCTTCTGCGGGGGCGTATTCGTGTCCGTAGCGTCTTCTTCCTCTCGTGTATCTTCTCCTGTGGCAATTGGCATCGACCGCAGGGACTCTGGTGCCGACGGTGACAACTGACAGGCGCCTCCACTCCTCTCGGCCCTGCGACTCCGCGCCCCACAGACCACGCGCCGGAGACTCCGCTCCTGCACCCACGTTCCAGCACTCCAGCGGCCCCGCGCCCCGGCGCGGCCCCTCGCGCGCACTGAGGGGGCGTTTCTGGGAGGGCGAAGCGGAGGCCCGCGGTGTCCCGTTTGGTTGGCGGAGGCGAAGCTGCTGCTGGAGTGCCTACAGAAGCGCTACCAAACGGGCACTTGCTCGTCGGCTTCCTCCGCTGACTAGCGCTCGCGATCTGATCGTTGCCCTGCCAGAGTCCCAGCCAGCGCCTCCTCCTACTTGTAGACCGCCATGATCCAGGCGGTGATGGTGATCAGCACCCAGGCGAAGCCCCGCCTCCTCAAGTTTTATAATTTCCAGGTTCCAACCCTTTGTCTTCTCTTGTCTACATTTGACATCCAGTCCCCTCTCTTTCTTCACCACCCAGCAAGTGCTCGATCAATTTTCCCACCCAGATCAACCACTGCTTCATCCATGGATCCTTTCTTGCTTGAGGAATTACGTCAGCCAAAGCAAATATTCTTGTCCTTAATTCGTTTACTTCTCTGTTTTATGGTTGCAGCCACCCGAGAAGCATCAGGACCTCGTCCGCAGTGTCTTCCAATGTACGCACGGTTCCGTTTCGTTCCTCATTTCTTCATTATTATTTTTGTATGGACTCTGAGCTGTGGAGTTTATCGTTGCAGTACTCTCTGCAAGGCCCGACGGCGTGAGCAATTTTGTCAAGGTGGACTCCATATTTGGCCCGGTAATGGTTGATTAAAGTAGTAAATCTTTGCTGAAGGAACAACTGGTATGCAGATGCTAGCAGTGAATGAAAAAGGTTAATTGGCCAGATGCCATTGGTCTCCTTCGTTTCAGACATGCAGATTGGTATCTTAGGCATCTGTATGTAATCTAAGTTGTGTTAACTGCCCAGTGGTTAAGTTGCTCTATATAGGTTAATTTGCTCATATTATCAACAGAAAGTTGATAATGTTCGGTTTTCTTCTTTGCGCTTTGCAGGGAACAGAAATGGTCTACAAGCATTTGGCCACACTATACTTTGTTTTTGTATTTGATAGCTCTGAGAATGAACTTGCCATGCTCGATCTGATACAAGGTAATCTAATGGCTTATTGATGAAAGAGGAAATCATTCTCATTTTTTCTAAGAAACAAATTATACTCAGTGTGTTACCACGCCATTCATCTGTTTGGCCTGTCTTACTGTATACTCATTAGCTATTTATTCTGCTTCTTTCAGCATTCAATCACACTTGTATTTAACTTTTTCTTCTGTATTTGATGCATTGTTTTTCTGTTACAAAATATGTGTGAGTTTTGATGTAACTATGGTAGCATATTCTCAACATTCTTCTCTGTTCATCAATTCTGTCTATCTACTGAATTTTCACATTGTACATCTTCACTGTCACTGAAGACTTGTTTTGTCTTCCTTTTGTCTAAAAGGACTCTTATCAGCTCTGATTCTAGGAGATTGATTACTCTATATGAACTTTGTCTCGTGCACAGTTTTTGTTGAAACATCGGACAAATGCTTCAAGAATGTATGCGAGCTTGACATTGTGTTTAACTTCAACAAGGTACCATATGGCCCTACCCTTTTATCTTTTTATACTAGATGTGTGCCTATCAAGGATGCGTGGTTTTTATCCTGCTGAAACTTTCATTTATGATTCTTCAGTTGCATGTTTCGGGCAGCAAAATGCATAAGCTGTTCAATTCTGCATCACCTTTTTTTGGCAGCAGTTGGGTTATTTGCATCAAATGAAGCCTTATGACATAGGTTATATGCAGTGCAAATCCCAAAGTTTTAGTAAATAAATGCCTGACTCAAAGAATCCCTGTTATGCAGAATAGCTATACCATTATCTATCCATCTAATTAATTTGTGGTTGTAATAGGCAAGTACACCCATTCTCTGACTTTAAAGCAAGATAGATAGGCTTCAAATTGGATGATTTTCTTAGGACATAGTATCACCCCAGATGGAGTTTGGATGACAGCTGCCTTAAATGATGGAGGGCACTGCACCGTCGCACTGGGCACCCCGGGGAGAGACCTTGGCTGAGCAGAGAGATAGAGTTAAGAAGTTGAGATACATAGGACTCCTTTTTTAATTTCATTGCCTGCTTTGGCTCTGCATTGCGCACATCCTTATGTAGAGGAGAGTCCTCAAATCTAAGCTGACAATAGAATTGTGTATATATTATTACACAGTAACTTCATAACTAGGAAATTTGCACCATCCTTCCTGTTTCCTACCCGTTCTTGCTGCTGCCCACCTTAGCTTGCCACATCCGAGTAGTGTAGAACTTGAAAAACAATGAAGGAGCAGGCTAATGGAGCATATTTTCTTGCCTTGGCAATAGAATTTTGTTAGTAATGCAGATACTGGTAGCTAAGGAGGACTATGCGAAACTTTGGCTCCTTAGCACTGAACCTGCGGATGCATATGGTGCTGGTTTTTACTTGTTCACTGCATTCTCAATTGTTCCCATGAGATGTACTTTGATGTTTATGTATAAAAATGCTCAGTCTTAAGACAAAATGCTCTGATAATTCATTCCACTGTTCTTGTTTTTCTTCATGTTCCTTTAATTTAACTGTCAATATCCTTTAATTTAACTGTCAATATCTGATGCAGCTGCACGCAATTTTGGATGAGATGATATTGGGGGGACAGGTGATCGAAACGAGCTCAGAACAAATAATGAAATCTGTGGAAGAGATTGAAAGGTTCTCCTCACCACCTTAACTGCTCCATATATTCTGTCCTTTTATATGTCTTGTGCTAATATCACTGTCCATTACTTGACACAGACTGGAGAAACAATCGAGCACAACCAGCTTCATACCCAAGTCGATTACAGAGCGTTTTACCCGTTAAGCTTCCACTCGTTTCCAGGACCCTGAGCATTTAGGTGTGAACAGAACTGAGAAGACATGCCATTCAGTGTCGTTTAGTTTTCTGATGGCACCTGATGGCCTGGATTTTGTCATGTTTCATTGTATGTCCCCCGAGCTGTATTCTGTAAGCCTGTAGCCTTGATATGAATGCGGCATCTGCAGTATAATAATACTGCCTGCTTCAAATGCTTGATCGTCTGACAGTGCTTGCTGAGGTTCAGACATGCTGGTCTGTCACTTGCCTCATGTATCATGTATTCGTGATAATTCATATCACTGTTATTTTTTTCAACCATACGTTGCCATGGATGATGGATCTAGCTTTCCCTTGGGCTTCATTTTCTGTTTCCTCTCTGCTTATATGACAGTTATCTTTTTTTTTTTTTTGTCATGTCAAACAATCAGCGTGTGCCCTCTCGCACACTTTGTCAATTCATTAGCTGGTTCATCTTATAAAAAGGAAGTCCAATTCATCGCTTTAATTGTAAGCATGATACAATTTTTGAAGAAGTGAGAACTGAGAAGATAAACTTGCGATGTAAACCAAGCTTGATCTGAACCCTTGAAGTTTAATCCGGTATGAGCTGTATCCCAGCAAGCAATATGGTAGCAGCACCTATCATTTTTTTTTCCGTAAAGCTGGGTGAAATGGTCTTGTATATAAGTTTTATACTTGATATTAATCAAAAAATAAAAGTATTGAACGCAAGTAATCATAACAATAAACCGGCCATGATTACTCTTTCGCCCTGCTTAATAAACATGTTAGGTGAGATATGTGATCATTTTTTTTTTATTTCTACCTGATTGCAGAGTAATAAGTGCAAGTGAAACTTTTCTAGCCATCTGGTCTGTTGCATCCGATGGCTGATATTTTATTCATGCCTGTCGATCAATATTGAGACCTAAATGTAAGTAGATCTTTGAATTCAATCAGGTTGCTCACCATTTACGGCAAAACTACCGAGGGCTGAGGCTTCCAGCCCCTGCCCGCACTTCCTGTTCCCATTCCCATGAGCGATCCTGGCGGCTGCGCCGTGCGGCGGCCGCCGACGGCAGCGGAGGTGGTGAGGCGGCTCAAAGGACGATGGCGACTTCGATGCTCTCCGCCGCGCCATCGTTAGGAAGGTCAAGGACAACGTAAGCTTCCCCCTAAACATCAATTCCCCACATCCTTTACCCCCAAGGCTTGCGATTTCGTCGCTCTTTAGTCCCTAATCCTGAGCATTGGAACATTGATGCGCATGCCACTCCTTTTCATTCTCCGGTGGATCGCTTATCGCCATTACTTAATTCGATACTGGATTTGATGGTTTGGAAGAGATTGGAATGGAATGGGTGATGATGCGGAGCGTAGGGTTTCGCCGGAATTTCGTCAGTTTGGTCTGCTATAGGCTTTAAGATTACGATGCTATACAGGGAGCATTTTAGATCGAATCCTGATCGAGGAGTGCGTGAATGGATCCTTTCGTTGGCAGGCTGATAGCTCTCTAGTCGACAACTGCAGAATTTTGTTGGCATTGGAAGTATTGGGCTTGAGTTAGACATAGACCATCTGTGTTGTCTCTTGGGTGAGCTGCAATATGAGTTCTAGGTTCTGGTGTTTGTTTAGTTATGAAATCCTAAAAGGTTCTAAAATGGTCTGATTCAATGCTTGTTACTCCATCCGTTCCAAATTGTAGTTCACTTTGACTTTTTTGGTGCATGCATTTTGTTATGTATCTAGATATATTATTTATTTAGGTACATAGCAAAATGCATGCACCAAAAAAATCAAAACGAACTACAATTTGGAACAGAGGGAGTACAAAACATTTCGAAATTATAATTTGTGGGATGGTGGAAGAGAACTTGGAACATAAGAGTGTGTACGCTTTTGTAGGAAGTTTTCAACTTTCAAGAGTTTCCTTCTATCTGACATGTGTAAAGGCTCTCCAAAATTTCGCCTCTATCCGACACGTGTAGAGATTCGCCAAAGTTTCTATGATAGTAAGGTATACATCTGGATGTAGTTTGCATGGGAAAACGGAAATGTCAATTGTGAGGAGGGTCTTCTTTTTTTTTTTCATAGTTGGGTTGTAATACCTCAGGATGTGGAAATTTGGTGTGCAAGGAAGATAAACATGCTTTGTGCCAAACCGTTACAAGACCAATGTTTTCCTTTTTGTCGTATTAGGACTGTGCAACCGCTCAGCCTGCCACTTCCAGCACGTGCAATAGTCTTGCGACGCAGCATTTATTAGGACTATAAATGAAGTGGAGAGTTGAATCATCCACCACTAGAATGGCTATTCAGTGTGAAACATGATTACAATGGAATAGTGCTTGTGATGAGTAGCAGATAAATAATTTTATGAGTTTTTCACAATGAGCTGGGGCCTGGGGGTCTTTCCATTCCAGTTTGAACTTGTTGAGCTGCTGCAATGTGGTTATCTATGCATACTTATTTCAACCATGTCTATCGCACATTTAATTGATTTCCTCTGATCACAGATTAATTACAGTTTACCAGTTGCATCACTTGTCTCTTGGGCAATTTGAAATTTGTGTTAGAATATCTATTTCACTATGCTAGGCGGTGTATACTCTGTTTAAATGGCCAGCATCGTGCTCAGTCAGATAGTGCATAGTAACCTTTCCTTTGTTCATCAGATATGGCATTAGTGGTGCATATTTCTATAAGTTTATGGCATGCTATATTTCTTGCAGGAGGTACTACGCAACAAAATCATCTCTGAGGTAAAGCAGTCGGTGGTTCTACAAGAAGAGGGATTCGAGAGGATGAAATTAAAAGACCTATCTGATGCAATTTTTAAACATATTGTGTAATTTGATGCACTTTCTAAAAGCCTTCAAATGTATCACATCTTAAATTCTCATAATAATAGATGCTGATTACTAACTCTAGTTGTTGCTACACCGTCCTCCAAACCAGGAGCAAAGTAATGGGCGAAATCTCAGATGAGGTTTGGAGTGTCATCCAGTCAAACGAAACTGATATAGTGGGAACTGTGAAAGCCGTCTACAATAGGATACTGAACCCTGAAAAAATCACTGAGCCTTCTTCCAAGAAGCTGAAGCGTGAAGGCAAAGATGAACAAGTTTTACCAACAAAAGCAGCAGCAACAGTTTCAGTCGAGGCGGAAGATGATGATCCAGAGGAACCACCGGGGTTTGGTTTCAGCAATACTCAGCATAAGCCACCGGTGAATTTGGAAAATCGCAATGAAGCGAAGCCAAATGGAGGTGAACCAGCTGCTATCAGCAATCCAGGGGATGAGGAGGACGATCCTGAAGTGCCCCCTGGATTTGGCTAATGCAATTCATAAACTTCAGTGGCTGTGCAGCGGTTTCTTAGCCAGCAATATATAAAAGAATGGTAATGTTTGATTTTCTGTTGTCAGGAAGAGGAATTCTTTAGCTCATGTCTGCGACTTGAGAGCTACCACAGTTGAAACCCATGTAATTGTGGCTAGTCTATGCAGCCGCAGGATCTGTGATGCCGTGATGGTGGCAAATATGTTGGGTCCTGACAACCAGTTGGTTGTTTCTCTTTCTATCCTGCTTCCTGAGTTGCTTGTTGCTTCCTTTTTTATTTGGGTTTTTTCTTGGTGGGGTGGGATTGAGTTGCTAGTTGCTGGTCCCTGTAAATGCTGCAAGGCGGGGAGGCCCATGTATCATGGTTAGGTAGCTTTGAAGCCCATGGGCTATTTTGTGCATCGCCGGCGGAATGTTCTTGTGAATTTCTCGTAACAAAATGAGAATGGGGCTTTTTGGAACACACCATTCTTAAAAAGACAGGAATGTGAAAAAATACAGGAACGAAGCAGCATCTCATTCGTGTCCTACTGCAATTGAGAAGACTGAAAATTTTTTAATGTGGCGTTTAGAAATGACACAGGAAGATTTATAGAAGAAATAAGGAACACAGGAAAGTTTTTCCAAGAAGCTGGACATATAATGTGAGCGGTCCTCTAAAGTTTCTACGAATTTTGTGGGGAGGGTCAGTCCTTCATTCCAAAGAGACGTATGAAAAAAAAAATGCCATATAGGATTCAAATACTGCAAAATCCCTTAATGCACTATGTTCCATTAAGAAGATTAGGAGCTTGGACTACGGTGATGTGGTGGGCAAATTCGGCCAGAATGACACACCTATCTTTTGTGCTGATTGCCATTAAATATCCGAGGGTAGCAAATCTTGGTAGGTTGGTTCATTTTTGAGAAAGACCATCAGATATTAACTCAATTTAAGCATCATAGAAGGGATAAGGAGTTTGAAACACTGTCCATGTGACAAGATATAGCATTCACCTCTTAATTAGGTTGGTTAATTTTTGAGGAAGGCCATCAGATGTTAACTCGGTTTAAGCATCACAAGAGGGTGAAGGGATGAGGAGTTTGAAACATTCTCCATGGGACAAGATACAGCTTTCAACTCTTGATCACCCGGCCACACCGCACACGAGGCCATGGGTCCAGCAGCGGCTCAAAAGCTGGATCTGTCAAAAACTGGAAAACGCTTCGCCTGAGCTCTTCATTACACCAAGGCAGACGCTCCAACATGAATCATCGCAGTCGCAGTCCACTGAAGGCTGAAGCCAAACTCGAACGCCTCATTGATCCTAGACTACAGCCCTACCGCCACCGCCCACCGCTGCCTGCTTCGACGACGACAAGCAGCGGGAAGTCCTACCACGTCTCGGCTCGAGGAGGGAGACACGGCCTGCTGTGCGTGGCGTGCCTCGCGCCATTAGCCCCGCCCCATAGGCTAGCCGATTGGAAGATGGCCATTGGCAGGGCGTGAGCTCTCTCGAGCACAGCTTGGAATCAAGAGACGCTACGCCGGCACTGCTACTAGGAGTAGTAGTAGACGCTAGTACGGAGTAGTGTACCACTCCGTCGTCCCAGTCTGCCAGGCTGAGATTATTCCTCCTGTTCCCGTCAGCATTGCCTGTACTAGACGTCAGTTGCTGCAGTATTCTATAGAACTGTACTATAGGAGTACAGTAACATTCTATCAAAATGGAGTAACATTATTCTATCAAAGTGAGTGACCGCCACTCGTTCTTGTCCAAGCTTTTTCTATACTCTTCTTTTAGCTTTCTACTGGAACGTTTGATTTTAAATTCTTCCCTGCGACAGCGGCCGCTAATGTTGCTCGACGTGATTGGAAGAATGAAGCCACACACCTTTCGTTTTCTTCTTCACGTCGATCGAGCAACGATGTCTTTGTGTAGTAGGGCACTAATACACATCATGACAAATCATAGGAGATATAATATTTCATTTATCAAATATCGCAGCTCCTTCCTAATGAGTGGAAATGAACAGCATGGCATTATATTCACCTGTCTGTTACACAACAGACGCAGTATTACAAGTTATAGTGTACATTTGTACTGCATCTGGAAATGTTCTATTAAGGCGTTGCTGCCAATCTTGTTTCTTGGTGTCAGTCTTTTTGGGTGCTCGTCGTCAAGCTGCAAATTATATCGATCTCGTCGTTGCGTATCCTTCCAAGCAACAGGGACCACGACACATGAATTGCTTGCTGCATGCATGCACGGAACGAAGGCCACATCGCCATGACCTGACCTGCTTCACCAAGGACGCACTGCACCGACTCTCCGTGATCTGAATCTGAAATGATGGGGCCTTGGAATGAAACAGCTAGCCGCGGCGCGTGATCGATCGGTCAAGCTCAATCAAATGCATCTCTTGGACCAAGAAATGCTCGATCAGGATATCGATCGATCGTCTCCGAGAAGGATCGTCAAGTAACCATCTCGTCTTTGTCCGATCCAAGCGTTCAGAATTCCGGATGCTCGAGCGTACATGCGTATACAGGTCAAACGCGTAATCAAATGCAGACGACGTCTCAGGGTAGGAATGTGTATGTTTTGTCGACTGGCGCCCGGTTTTGCGTTTGCACGGGCAATGTACACTATTCTCTCTGCTTTGCAACCTCCACCAGCAAATGTGGGTCTCTGAATTCTCTAACCCATGTTACCCATGAGGGTTTTGTCTGGCTCCTTTGTTTTATCGATCTTGTTTCTTGTATAAGCAACGACACTTATATTTCTTTATGCGTGCTTCGGAGTGACGGCACTGATTTTCACTATTGCTGACTGCCTGTCGATGCCTTCATGATCAGATACAGACATTTGAAACATCACAGCTAGCTCCAAAGAAGGAAGATGTGGTGATGTGATGACGATGTCATCTGCAGTTTAGCTGCAGGAAATGTGGCATCCTGCAAGCATGTGCGAGCACGTACGTACACTCGCATAGAGTTTAGTAGTACGCCTCTGGTACGCTGATTATTCTTCAGCTCGCGGCGGCGGCTACATGGACGTGGACATGGACTCATGCTGTCCCTCTTGGAATTATTGGATCCGGAATCTGGAGACAGTGCGCGTGGCAACTTTTCCTTTTGAATGAAGGCAACAGCAGAACAGCTTGATGGATGTAAAAAAAGTGTGTGCAGTACAAGGTACTACAAGCTAGCGGTTCTATTCCCCATCCACTGCCCAGGTGAGGTGATGCAGCCTGCAGCTCACTTTTCGGAACAATTGAAAGGCCCTCTCTGATCAATGCTCATTTGAATCTAAATAATAAGCAATTCTAAGTACTACTACGTCCTAATTTCAAGGCAAATGTTTGTGTGTGCCAATGCCATGTGTGTCCCACAGAGACTTGGGGCCCCGCCCATGAGGTCACGACCCATCCTCCTCCGGTCAAAGTTCCTGGAGAAAGCGAGCAAGTAAGCAATGTCGACATCGCCATTAGTTTATGCTTACGAAACAGGCACGACAGACCTGACAAAAAGTTGCCCGGTTGCTTAGCACAAAGCTAGGCGCACTGGCGTGATTGGTGCATTTGTTTGGGCGTTTGGGAAGATCTGAAGCCATGGAATGTCTGATGTCCTTGTCGCGCGCAACCTCCAGCCTCCAAAGGCCAGGGCAACAAGCCACCAGCAAACCTCACATCACCAGCTAAAAAAGTGCCCCGGCCACTCCTTGCCTGGCGCTCAAGCAAGTGCACGGCCGATTAGTTTAATTTTAACACAGACAAGTGCCGCCGATGGCTGCAGATGACAGGCACAAAGCGAAGCTAGCCAGCAGAGCTATACTTGTATAAAAAATACCACCTGGACATGACACGTCGGATGGTACGTCTGGTGGGCCCCATGGAATTCTGGTTGCCACGCCTGCGTCTGCGCCGCGTCCGTGCATGATTGAGGCACGCACATGGAAACATCAGCTCGCAGGCTGGGATCCCATCATTCTCAGTCTCACTCTCACGGTCTCACTGGAAGAAAATTTGCACATGCCATACCAATGTTCAGAGACAGCTGTCTCCCTCATTTTCAGGCTGCAGCGTCATTAGTCGCTGTGCTCTCCGTTTTTATGGTTCATGCCATGCCGATATACCGTGGTGCATATGCTCCGATCTTGGAGGCTACCACACGGCCGCTTTCGGCTGCTCACCTCGTTTTGGGATTTCTTGGCGTTTGCAGATAGCGTTGTGCAGTGCGAGCTTTGTTATACAGAAAAACAGGAGGAAAGATGCGTGCGGGCACGTGTGGGCGTGTGGGCTTTGTGCCGAACTGCCAATCGCTGACAAGGGGATGGGATAAGAGCGAGGTTAAAGCGAGATCATTATTCTTGGTCGGAATGTGGGAGATCACTAGTTAATCGAGATATAGTACTAGTGGTCTAGTGTTCAGAGAATGAAGATGCAGTGGATTTCTAAACCTGCACTGAAACGATGCATTTGGGGAGTGGATGCACGCATCGCTAGCACTTGCACATGCCCGCCGGATGTCTCACTGAGGTAGCTGTAGCAGCCACCGAAAGTTGCACTAGGCCAGGGCCAGACGGTTTGTTCCAACCAGCAAGCTTCCACGGCAAATCTACCGGCTATATATGGTGCGTTCTGGTGACAGGCGCACCTCACATTTGACTCTTTGATTCAGCAGAGTAAAAAATGCTAGTACCAAAATGACAGACAAATCGTAGGCTGAAGGTGAAACCTTTGGTTCAGTGCAATGTACAGTGCCCGTCGGTGCTCGGCACGGTTTATCAAAACACAAGATACGTACGAAACCCTAACCTGATACTCCTAGCTATTACTCACTCACTCAACCGGTAGCATAGGGCATCATTGCAACTCACCAAACATTTTGAAAGGAGGGCGTGCTACTCCGAACAGCAACCCACAGCCACAGCATATGGAAGCAAAGCGACAACAGTAGAGTGGGTACGAGCCGGAAGCCGGAAGCCGGAAGCGGATGGGTTTGGCCGTTCCTGGGACACGTCACGTTCTCTCGCCTGGGTCTTCATCAGAAATTCAGAATAGCGCGCGGCTCCCACTCCCAGACAAACGTGCTTTGCCGCTGCCCGCCTGGGAAGGGGATGGATGAGCAGGACACGAGACAAGCGGCCGGCCGGCCCTCTTGTAGCTTGTAGGCGTCGATGATCGATCGCACTCCGGGGTTTGCTGTTATGATTAGGACGAATAAACGACGAAGAACACAAGATCAAACCATAGGGAGACATAAGATTTAACGTGGAAAACCTCTCCAATGCGAAGGAGAAAAAACCACGGGCGTCAGCCAGCAAACACTCCTTACTATAATCAAGAGTCTAGGTTACAACGCCGTAGCGACGGCTTACAAGAGAATTTAAACTCGATAAAACCCTAGTAAGGGTATATGTACCGTACCGTGAGGGTTTAGGGTTTAAATTCTACGGGCCCAGCTTAGGAAGGGTAGCGGCGGCTTCCGGCTCGTACCCACTCTACTGTTGTCACTCCGTCAGAAATTCGGCCTTTATCTTGAGGAAAGAATTTGAAACATATTCAAGGCTAGCGCTCGGCGCGGACCACGCCGCTGCCCGCCGCGCAGATCTGCGCGTCTCGCGCACGAAACACAGCAGGCTCTAGGCCGGGGAGCCAGCGGCGGTAGCCCGTGGCTTGGTGCTTCCTTCGCCTACGCCTACGCCGACGCCGGCCGCGCGAGTGTGAACAGCGGAGTGAGTGAGTACGACCACGACACGTCCGGCCGGGGCGGGCAGTGCCGTCGTGGCGACACGCCAACTCGCCAAGGGACAGACGACGACGCATGTGACTATGTGAGCATGCATGATGCGCACCAGTCAGTCTATGCACCACTCATGCTGATCGTCGCGCAAAGGGTAAGGATTTCAGTGGGGCCTCTGCGGTCAGCAAGCGGATGATACGCAAGTGTTCGTACCGCTTGTGAGTCTGCGGGACTGTGACCATATATATAGCGGCCAAAAGAGGGAGCTAGCGAGACGTGTCCAACCCACTGCCACTGGCAAGTGGCCGCCTTGCCACGCCACTCGCCACACGCGCCGAGCGCAATCGCCGGCGCCTGAGCCGACGATTGCACAGTGACAGGGAGAGAGGCACGTACGGCGCCCGTGCGCACGCAGCGTGCGCGCCGCCCGATGTTCGCTGCCATTTCTCCCGTCATCGCCGGCCGGGAAACCATGGGCGCGGGGCTGGCACCTATAGCTGCAGCCTGCCCGGAAAGCGGACGCGCTGTTCGGGCAGCGCGGGGCAGGGCCTTCTGCATGCTAGCTCTTGTGCTTGGCGCCCGCCGGACGGAGGAGCACGGGTCAGACACTCGGACCGTCGGAGGTGGAACACTGGTGGCAGGTGGGCAGCTGGCCGGGCGCGGGTGGTGGTGCGTGCATGCATGCATGGAAACATGTGTACTTGTGTCCCGAAAAGCGGTCCACTAGTAACAGTGTTATGCATCGTGCGCGAGACCGGCCGGCCGGCCAGCCCATATGGACACGGACGGGAACAGCTGGTGGGATTGAGCGCAGCGATGCCTTGATGCCCCGCAATGGCCAGCAGCACGAACGACGGCTAGATGACGAGAGATAATCGTTGTTGCACAGCACCATATGCTACTATTGCCTAGTGGAATGGGACTATTCGCGTGAAGGTGCAGTGCAGGCAGAGGGCCCGGCCTAGGCGACGGCGGTGAGGAGCAAAGCAAAAGCGCGCCAGCTTGTGCGAAACAGAGCAAGGGGATCAGGATCAGCGCGCACGCGCCATCATTAATTGTTTCTCATGCCCTGCCCTGACACCAGGTTGATTTAATCTGGAACAAAAGGTGCTTCCGAGGTTGACCTAACCGGCCACAATTAATCTGACCCTCCTGTTCTGGGAGCAGACTACTAGAGAAGAGTACGGAGTACGTGTTCTGGAGCAGACTATTCATTTCCCCTTCCATTCTCCTTGACGATTCCCTTTGGTCTGCCCGGCCGTGAGATAAATTGGCAGTCACTGTACGGGTACTGTACGAGTACGACACAATTTGACTTTTTTTTTCGCGTACTCCCTCCGTCCCATTGAAAATGTCATTAAAAATCCGTGCCCCTCTCACAAACACGTTTTTCGGGCGACATCTTCAATGGAACGGAGAGAGTAATGCCTTAAGAGAATGAAAGAGTTTGAATACAAGCCATGTCCAACGCAGGGGTAAATTGCCAATGCAAGAATTTGGTAAAGATTTAAACAGAGATCATCGGCTTGAACGTTAGCGCTAAAACAGTGTACCGAAAAAAATAAACCAATCTGCTGAAGCGAGATCACCCTTAGTCGACAATGGCGGCTAGCACAGACAGGCCCCGGTACCCCGCATCGTTTCCGGCCCGCTTGGACGGTGGCGGCTAGCACAGACACGATTTGACCACACATCGTTTCCGGCCCGCTTCTGTCACGCAGAAATACGCATATTCGTGTCCCTCGTTTAGGTCCCTAAATTGCGAGATGACATAATTTTTTTAACGCACTGTGGCATTTTATTTGTATTCGTAAATTATTATTTAAACATTGACTAATTAAGTTTAAAATATTTGTCTCATAAAATATAACCAAATTATATAATTAGATTTTAATTTTATCTATATTTAATACTTTATACGTAGGTTGGTATTTTGATGTGACAAAAATCTTCTTTTTATATAGTGTCAAATTCTAAAATTAGGAGGAACTAACCAAACCGTTAGCGTCGTCGTCCGGTCCAAAGCACGAATCTCCCGTGGACGGTGGACCCGTCCGTCCGCCCTCTCCTCGTTTCTCTTCCGCGTCAGGACGCCACAGACGGCATCTCTCGTAGTCTCGTCTCGTCGCCGACGGACCGATCGCAGCATCTCCTCCCGTGCCACTCGCGACGCGACCGCGGCCGGCCAGGACGCTGGTCGAGGCGGCGACGGCTCGTGCATGCAGGGCCACACAGCCAGCCAGGCGAGGCCGATCCCAGGTCTACGCGATCCGTGTCACACCCAGCTTCGCGGCCGGCGCGCGGCGCGCGTCCAGGCGCTGCTAGTAGCTGGCTCCTCGGCTGCTTTCGCACGTACGCCGCGGTACTGGCCCGATCCCCGATCTATCGATCGACGGCTCGACGTCAAGACGGGTGGTTCCCACGGCGGGAGTGGCGGGACCGGCCGGAGCCGTGACAAAAGGAAAAGTTCGCCGTGTCTGTCTTTTGGCCAAACAGAGAAGTAGACTTGATGTGGCTCGCCGCCTAGGTCACGGAAGTTGCCGTCTTTAGTAGCGTCATGCCCTTATTCCACGGACTCTAGTTTTTTTTTTTTGACAACAGGACGCTAGTCGATCAGTTCATCGGTAGTACGTTTTGATTTGTTGTGCATGTATTTTGCTATGTACTTAGATAAATAATATGTCTAGATATATAATAAAATATATGCACCGAAAAAGTCAAAGTGAACTATAATTTGGAACGGAAGAAGTAGATGTCTTGATCCATGGACCATGCATGGTGGCCTCAGCTCTAGCTATAGGTCTGTCACCGCTCGTTGATCTACTAGGCCCTTGTTTAGATTCTCGAATCGGGAACTTCGATTTACTGTGCTGGCACCATAGTTTTTTTTATTTGGTAATAATTGTCAAATATTGATTAATTAAGTTTAAAATATTCGTCTCGTAAAGTACAACAAAACTATGTAATAATTTTTTGATTTTTTTCTATATTTAGTACTCCGTGTATTTGCCGGTATTTTGATGTGATGGGAAATAGAAATTCTGCATAGTGGAATTTAGGGATGAATTTGGGAAACTAAACAAGGCCTAGGCCTTGTTTAGATCGCCGATTCGGCGGTCGGAATCGGCGTTGCTACAGTGATGTGCACTGTAGCAATTTTATTTTTATTTACTAATAATTATCTAAATATTGATTAATTAGTCTCAAAATGTTCGTCTCGTCAAGTACAACAAAACTGTACAATTAGTTTTTGATTTCATCTACATTTAGTACTCCATGTATTTACCGACGTTTTATATGACGAGGAATAAGAATTCTGTATAGTAAAATTTAAGATAAATTTAGGAAACTAAACGAGACCTTAGTGTTATACTTCCTATGTCCCATTATGAAAGACCTTTGAGCAATCACGCAGATACATCGAATACTTACTGAACCTGGACATCAGCTTGGCTACAATGAATGTAGTCATATAAATACAATGCCAGGACGTAAAATTTAATGGGACAGAGGAAGTAGTTACTAGCGTAGTATAGTGTGTAGTGGGTGTATCCGTTTGTGCAGTGCAGCCGATGGATGTACGCCTCAATAATTGAGCGCAAGGGGCAGGCGCGTGTAATGTGCATACATATGTACGTGTACATATTTGACTGTTTGACTAGACTACATACATTGTGTGATTTGCCCTACTTTCCAGTGTTGGCGCACAACCATATTGTTCATCTTCGCTCAGCCCCTTCCTATCACCACCTCCCATCAAACCCCCCCTCTAGCAACGACATCCACACCGCAAATCCACGCACCAACCACCCCTACCACTCGCCTCCGCCTCCGCCATTCCTAACTTCCACCTCCATCTCCTACCCTGCTCATCGATTGCCCTCACCGCCCGCTCGGCCGGGCACCACCACCGTCTCGTCTCATTTACCCTCGATCTATCGTATTTGTCGAGCAGGTCACAACCCTCGGTTGACCAACCATCATTCTAGGTCCGAGGGATTCTCAAAACTCCACCCCCGCCACCACCAACTTCACCCACCACCAGCGTCCATTGGCTGCGCCTCCTGCCCACCAGCGCGATCCAAGCCCTCCCCTAACTTGTTGAGGAAGACAAACTTGCGTCAAGAATGATAACAACACGCGCGCGTCAAAATAAGGATTGGGGGAAGAATGCATGACGCTTGTGTGATTTCTCACTATTTTTTTCCAAAGAAACACTAAAACACAACCACTATTTTCAGATTAGTTCTTATCATTTCTGCAACACCTACACTCCAACATCTGCTGGTTCTAGTTAGTGTCATAAGCATCAAAGTTCCATAATTAATCAAGTTAGTGGTCATGATAACTGGAGCTCGTGAGTATGGACGGCATGGCTGCTGGGCTACCCATTTGGCCATTTGTACCCTTCCATAAACCATCTTCACTGAGTTGTGTGGCTCTGAAACTCTTCCCCCCAGTTACCGTGTAACTGATCTAATCACAATGTTTAACAAAATTAAGGTGGTGTTTGGTTGGGAATCGCAAATTGAATTGCAAACATAATAAAAAAATTAAAAGGCTATAGTCAAGGGAGTGCGGGATTCGATCCCGAAAAGTGAACCGTATTCGTTTACAGTGCTCCTAAACCAAACTAGAACAATGTGGGTCCCTTAACAGCTGTTACAGAACATTGAATCAAACGTATCTAAGAAGCTATTGCACGTAGGGCCTAGCAGGGTGTTTCATGTGACAGCTAATAATTACAGTTGCTTCCATCTTAGTTTATTTCTCAACCTGAATTAATTATGTGATGTTGCTATTTTAGTTTATTTTTAGACAGTTTTTTGTGGTCGACTAATAATATATCAAAGACAGTGAAACTTGCTTACACCTTTCCACGTGCGCCAGCTGAAGGGCTGTCAGTTTTCAAGCGATTGAATGAAAGCATATATTATATATATGAGGCCTTAAGAAAATGCTAGTATCAAGATATGAATGCAAATGCTCAACAAATATGGGATCCGTCTGTCTGTACTCGCTTGGTCAATCCAAATCCCAAATTCCTCGTAACTAAAGCTGTTCTGATAGGGTTGGCAAAAAAAAAAAAAGTTGATCAAATACTGATATTGACCTGAGCAAAGGTAGTAGTATTTGGTACAACCAAAAGTGTCGTTGTTAGTGTTTGTCTCAGGCGTTGGCCCCATCGAATTGTTGAGCTGTTGTGGTCTCGTGGTCGACCATACACATATATATCCGGTAGCTCAACCACCCAATGGCAACCGTAAATGGAACTGTCCAAATCGAAAGACTACATTATTATTGGTGGAGAAGGGATTGCAAAGGGCCCCACTAACTTACATATTCGAGTACGAGAGACCATCAATATCGAATACCTGCCTTTGCATACATACTATGACCTCGTTTAGACCGACTCCAATCCAACAGACAACCCCAAACCCAAACTACATTCTTCATAGTACTTTTGTGTGCCAAAACCAGGCTTCAACAGCAGACCTAAACACATCGCCAATTTTTCCTATCTCCCCGCATGCAACTCAAAAATGCATCCTTCTCTCTCCTCCACCCA
>CM041628.1:85131529-85163944 GCA_023333625.1 Bothriochloa decipiens
GCATGCAACTCAAAAATGCATCCTTCTCTCTCCTCCACCCATATTTCTGCGACCGTTGATTCCCACCGTCAGGCGTGTTGAATATGTTCCAAATTCAGTTGCACAATATAATGGCCAGACCTCTCACGGAGCGAAGTAGAGGCCCGTCGCCGTACGGTACATATACCCGGTGTTAGGGTTTAATTGTGTTTGATTCATTCACGCTCTTATAGCCGCCGCATGACGTTTGTAACCCGACTCTTGATAATAGTGAGGAGTGTTTGCTGGCTGGCGCCCGTGATTTTTCCCCTTTCATATTGTAGGGTTTTCCACGTTAAATCTTGTGTCTCGCCGTGATTTGATTTTGTGTTATTTGTGTTTTACCGCCGTCATTCACAACAAGGCGCCCATACGCATGCTGATGCATCTTCTCTCTTGCTTCCGTCGGATCTCGGGAAGGACCTCGGCTGGGAGGGGGCTGCCTCCGCTGCTCCGCTCGGGAGGGAGTTTGTCGAGAGGGAGGGGGCCGCCTCCGCTCCTCCGCGCTGGACCTCCTTGACTGCGCCATGGAGGGAGGGGGCCGCCATGGCATCACACGCCTCGGCCTGGGCAGCGTCGTGGTCTCTGCGAGGATTGCCGGAGGGGAGCGTCGCCACCTGGGAAGGGGAGGAGAGGACCGATGGTATCCATGGCGGTTCCATGCGAGCACGGCGAGGCGAGGACGGAAGCGCTCGGCGAAGACGGCCTCCATGCGAACACGACGAAGCTATGATGGAGGCGCTGGAGATGGAGGCAGTCGGCGGTAGTGGGAGCACGCAGGACGTCCAGCGGCTGGAGCATCGCGAGAAGAGCTGCAACTGCTGCCCCGACGGCGTCTCCTCCATGTCGGCGCATGGATTTGGGGCGGAGGGATGAGACCGGGAAGAAGGGAGGAAGTACACGGGATAGGTTCGGCTGTTGGAGAATGAAAGAATTCAGTGCAGTAGCTTTTTACTGTTCGTGATCCAAACTGTAAGATAGGTCCTGTATTTGGATCTCCACTGTTGGAGATAGCATTAGTTCTTGAAATTTCTAACTTGAAATATACTGTAGCATTTTATTTATATTTGATAAATATTGTCTAATCATAGGTAAACTAGGCTTAAAAGATTCGTCTCGTAATTCATAACTAATTTATGTAATTAGTTATTTATTTTGTCAATATTTAATGCTCATGTATATGACACAATATTTAATATGACAGGGAGAGACTGAAATTTGTAGTCTTTTTTGAAGCGACTGTACAGGGCCGATGAGGCGACTATACAAGGCCGATGAGTATGTGTTCACTAAGCTGCCGAAGAAATAACCACAAAACAGATCCATCTTTAATTTTTGTTCTTTTAGCAAGCCATTCTAGAGGAACACGACCGTGAACTTGTGATCGGACTTGGGAGACGCGAGAGCCGCTCAGATCTCCATGGCGGGTCAGAAGATTCTTCGCGGCGGCAGGCTGCGGCCATGGTGTGACCTGTGACAAATGACCTGACCATACAAGCCACCAACACACAGTGAGGACTGAAGGGAACAGCCCAGGTTGCACGCACGAATCTTGCCGCGTCCCTGACCAGTACCACGTGCAGGATAGCAACAGTGGCAGCGCACTCACGTCGTCGCGGCTGCAGTCCTGCCTGTGCTGCAGCTGCAGCCCGGCCTGGCGCCCCAGCACTCGCAGCACGGCACGTAAAGTATCAGGGGTATCAGGAAAGGTTTCCAGGCCGCAGGAAGCCAGGCCTGCATGCCCTGCCTCGACACTCCAGCGGTTACAGTATCACTGTGCCGATGCATAGCTCCACGATCACTCGATCAGCATGGCGCGAACCCATCTCCACTTGAGAAAAGGGCACAGCGGAGCGGAATTGACCGTTCACGTGCACCGTTTCCGGAAGCCCCAGCCAGCAGCGGCAGGGCTGAACCGGTGGCCTCTGTGGCCTGTAGCCTGCAGGGGACAGCAACAGCGGGCTCGAGCTCAGCAATGCCAATTCGGTCGTACTCCTCTGAGCTCTGACCTGAGGCGTTGGCGCGTTGGTGTCACCCCTGGTTGGGTTTTCGAAGGGAACGATTCTGCAAAAACTACAATTCCGGAGACATTTCCGGTAGGGTTTTCAAACGGAACGTGAAATTCCGAATCATTTCTGCAACTTGAGCCCTTCCCGATACGTGGATTCAAGAACTTCGGCTGGAAGCTCAAACAGCTCGATTTGATTTGTACATGGGACAGAGATTACAAGCCCCAACCAACTCACCATACGTACGTAGTGGTCATCTAGTTAACAGGAATAGGGATGCTACAAATCACCACACACACACACTGATACCGCCACGTTCCCACGCTTCACTCAAAGGACAGGGGTGCTAGCTTGCTACAAAGTACTACCAGTACGAGCAACTCATGCAATTGCACTTCTAGATACTAAGAAGATCCTGCTGTGGTGGAGACTCCTGTGGTCCTTCCTGCTGCTGCTTCTCCTTCTCCGGGCTCCCATCCTCCATCGGCTCGATGACAAGAGACGTGTCTTTCGTGGACGTCAAGCCGGGCACGTCGGCCAGGATCTGCACGACCTCACGCATAGTGGGGCGCTCGACGCTCTGCTCCGCGACGCATAGCATGGCGACGTAGAAGACGTGGGTTAGTTCGTACAGAGGCACCGTCGAGAGCCGGGGGTCGGCGATCTTCATCACGCCTTCCTTGCTCGACCCGGTCACCATCCGCACCCACTGCACGATGTCCACGCCGTCTCCGAACTCCCCGACGGGCTTGCGACCGGTGATGAGCTCTAGCAGCACGACGCCGAAGCTGTAGACGTCGCTCTTCTCGTCCACCTTGAGCGTGTAGGCGTACTCTGTGTGGGCACATAGAAAGCGAGGCCACATAAGATAGCAGCCAACAATTCCCAATGATGATCCATTAAAACGACAAAGCGACGAAACACAGCAATCAGATGTTTCAGGGGATGTACGAGGCATCTGGTGTGTGGGACACTGTAAAAACCAATAAGGGCATACGGGAACCCATTCTGTTCAAATTTCCACATGACAAACAGAACCAGTCTAGGCATGTTCGTACTAGTATACTCCTATGTTGCAGGTGACACTGTTTAGTTCGCTCCAAAAGTTATAATTTTTTTACTCTTTCTTCATCATATTAATATTTAGCTGTTTGCATAGAGCATTAAATGTAGGTAAAAAATAACTAATTACACAGTTTAGTTAAAAATCATAAGATGAATCTTTTGAACTTAGTTGGTCCACGATCGGACAATATTTATCAAATAAGACAAAAATAGTACTATTTATCGGGTTTATTTTTTTTTCTAATCTAAACAAGGCCCTACTCATAAAAAACAGGACTCTGTAAAAACTTTTCAGATGGTGTGGAATATTTCAGCAGTGAATTCAAAGGACAATGACATGGAAAAGTCTACACAGTGAGCTGAGTATACTAACAGAGGAGCAGAAAATAACTAAACAAGGGCAGAAATAGTGATTTGTGAGGAGAATGTACCAGGAGCAATGTAGCCGTACGAGCCGGCGATAGCGGACATGCACTCGGAACCACCGGCGTTGCCGCGGAGGAACTTGGCGAGGCCGAAGTCCGCGACGTGGGCCTCGAAGTCGGCGTCGAGGAGGATGTTGTTGGACTTGACGTCGCGGTGCAGGATCGGCGGCGAGCAGTCGTGGTGCAGGTAGCAGAGGCCCTTGGCCGCCTCCACGGCGATCTTGAACCGCGTCGCCCACTGCAGGTGGCCGCCCTTCTTGCCGTGGAGCACCTCGCCGAGGCTGCCGTTCGGCATGTACTCGTACACCAGCAGGTTGGTCTCCCGGTTGGCCGCGAAGCCCAGCAGCCGCACGATGTGGCGGTGCCTGATGCGCCCCAGCGTCTGTATCTCGGCCGAGAAGCCGTAGTCGTCGTGCGCCGCGCCCGCGCGCCCGATGGCCGGCAGGCGCTTCACGGCCACCACGGCGCCGCCCGGCATCGCGCCCTTGTACACGATGCCGGACCCGCCCTTGCCGATCACGTTCTCCTCCTTGAGGCAGTCCAGCACGTCGTCCACGGCGAAGTCCAGACGCTGGAACGCCGTGAGCCGCCACGCGCGCGCCTCGGCTGACCGCTTCAGCGACCGCGCCTTGAGCACGGCCGCGGCCGCGAAGATGATGGACAGCGCGAGGAGGCCGAGCACCAGCAGGAGCTTGGACGTCGAAGACAGGGAGCCGAAGGCCGAAGTGGTGACGCGGTGGGAGCGGCACGGGGAGAGGAACGCCCCGCAGAGCCCAGCGTTGCCGGCGAAGGAGGTGGCGTTGAAGTAGGCAAACTGACCCGTGGACGGGACCTCGCCGGAGAGGTTGTTGTAAGAGAAGTCCACGGCTGTCAGGCTCTGCATTCCGGCGATGGCAGGCGGAATCTCTCCTTCGAGCGCGTTGTGGGAGACGTTGAGGTAGTTGAGGATGCGGAGGCTGGCGAGCTCCGGCGGGATGCTGCCGGAGAGCTTGTTGCTCGAGATATCGAGGAAGGTGAGCAGACGGCATTTGCCGATCGCCGGGGGCACCGCGCCGGAGAGGAGGTTCCCAGAAAGGTCCGCCTTCGAGAGCTGCTGTAGCTTCCCGACCTCCGGCGGGAGCTCGCCGGACAACCTGTTCCCGGCGAGCAGCAGCTTCTGTAATCCCAAGAGTCCACCGATCCCGGTAGGCACCTGGCCGGTCAGTCGGTTGTTGAACAGACTCAGCTCTCCGATCGACGAAGACACCTTCCCTCCGTCCAGCCGGAGCTCGCCGGAGAGCAAATTGTCGTGCAGCTCTACCTGCGTCAGGTTCGGCAACGTGAACAGCTTTGCTGGTATCGTCTCGTTGAGAAAATTCTCTCCCAGCCGAATCCTCGTCAGCGACGGGCACCCGGCGAGCCCGTCTGGAATGTGGCCGAATAGCGAATTGCCCAGAGCGATGAACGTCTCCAGCCGCTCGCCCTCGCAGAGCTTGGATGGCAGAACGCCGGTGAGCTTGTTCGTGCTGACGTCCACTATCTTCAGCCTGGTCGCCGCCACGCCGAGATTCGTGGGTATCCCGCCAGTAAAGTTGTTCTCCCACAGCTGCAGAACCTCGAGGTTCGGCAAGTCGCCGATGAACTCGGGAATCTCACCGGCGAGGCGATTCCGGAAGAGGTTCAGCAGGGTCAAGTTCTTGAGCGACGCGAAGCTCGCGGGGATCTCCCCGACGAACAAGTTGTTCGACAGGTCGAGCGATTTGAGCGCCCCCATTGCGCCTATCTCCGTCGGGAGCCTCCCAGACAGAGCGTTGATCTGAAGAAACAGAGTGTCGAGCGACGTCAGGTTGGCCACCTCCGGCGGGATCTCCCCGGAGATGCCGCAGTTCGCCATGTCGAGGCGGACGAGCGCCCGCAGCCTCCCGAGCTCGGGCGGTATCCCGCCGGTGAAGTTGTTGAAGTAGCCGAGGTACAGCTCCCTCAATGTCGTCAGGTTGCCGAGCTCCACTGGTATCTCGCCGGTGAGCTCATTCCCGGAGAGGGCCAGGTACCGGATGCGGCTCCACTGGCCGTAGGACCTCGGGATGCTGCCGGAGAAGAAATTGCCGCCGAGGTGGACGTGGACGAGGTCGGTGAGGTTGGGGAGCGCTGGCGGCAGCGGACCGGTGAGGTTGTTGTTGTAGAGGTCGAGGACACGAAGGCTCTTGAGCGACGCGATGATCTCGTCGGGGAAGGCGGTGGAGTTGAGGATGTTGTTGGAGAGGTTGAGCGACTGGAGGTGCGGGAGGGAGGAGAGCGCGGCGGCGGGGATGGGGCCGGATAGGTTGAGGCCGGAGAGGTCGAGGGAGATGACTCGTGTGTCGGTGGCGTCGCAGGACACGCGCGGCCACGAGCAGAGCGCGGTGTCCGGAGTCCAGCGCGTGGAGAGGTAGCCCGAGGCGTCCGCCAACGCCGCGGAGAGGTTGAGGAGGGCGGCGGCGTCCGGAGAGGAGGATGAGTCGGCTGCGATGCAGTGGGTGGAAGTGGCGATGAGGAGGAGGACAGGGAGGAGAAGGGTGGAGGCGGCGGCCGTGGAGGGCGCCATCGCCATGGATGGAGGTGCGGTGAATGGAGTGGGTGTCCGAGGCAGGCGGACAGCGGGTGGGTTATAGGGAGTATGTTGTTTTCCGTTCGTTTTATTTTGGTTGTTGTTTTGTAGTGTAGGGGTATATGTCAGCCTGGGATTTTATTTTAAATTTGCGTTGTGCGCCTTTTCCTCCTTATTTTGTTTCCATGGCCTCGACGTTTTTTTGGGTTACTGTCATCAATACATCAGCATGCTCAAATCCTATGAAATATAAGTCAGTGTCAAGTTCTTAGTTTTTATATAACTAGCTCACTAGCATCACAATTGACATATGATAAAAAGATGTTCATCACTTCTAGTATATTCTAACAAATTATATATTTGTTTCATCTTGATATTGTAATATGCTAGAAGTAAAACATATAAATATTATCGAACTATATAACCATTTCTTCTTCCTCCATCAAAAAAAATGGATTCTTGCACTTTCAGAAGTCAAATAGTTTTAAGTTTAACTAATTTTATGAAAAACACTAACATCTATGTCATAAATGAATATTACTAGATTAATTACAAATTATATTTTATAATACAATTATTTAAAGTCATAAATGTTAATAATATTTTACATACTTAATTAAACTCAAGAAAATTTGATCTGATATAACTTCTAGAGCTATATTCTTTTTAGAGTGAAGGTCGTAAAGTAGAACCCTCTTATAAAAAAAAAAGATGTAAGTCAAACTACTATATCGCTATCCTAATTAAACAACTTACACTTGAATAACACGGACCGCATCACTGTCCTAAACAACATATGAAATGATACTCGAGAAACACAAATCCCGTTTTGTACAGGTGGCTAGTATGGCATTTACACTTCGGTATACAAGTTCTTAAAGAAACACCTTCGGGGATGGACTAACATGCAAGTAGTGTTTTTGTGATTAGGGATCTGTTTAGAAGGATTTTTAGCTCAATTTTTTTTGTTTCACCGGCTTGCCATTTTATTTTAGAAAACGAGAGACCGTTTTGAAACGAGAAACGTCCTGGTGATTACCGTGAGCTCTCATCTTGCATTTGTTTGAGATATGTATAAGTTCAGGGGGTTTATGTGATAGAAACAGTGGAGTACTGGCGAGCTTTTACGTGATGCCCTCCAGATCCGTACGAGGGAATTCCGGTATCCAGGCCTTGTTTGTGGGGAAAAATGAACTCGATAAATAGTATCATTTTTGTCTTATTTGATAAATATTATCCGATCGTGGACCAACTAGGCTCAAAAGATTCATCTCATGATTTTAAACTAAACTGTGTAATTAGTTATTTTTTTACCTACATTTAATGCTTCATATAAACAGCTAAATATTAATGTGATTGAGAGAGAGTGAAAAAATTGTAACTTTTAGATGAATCTAAACGTGGCCCCAGAGCTTTACATCTGGTGTTGAACGTCTAAAGTTTTTGATGATTGTTATGCTGATGGAAGTACAGAGTAATGTCGGGAGGAGTAATTATGGCCCATGCGCTTCGGCCACAGCAAGCCCGCCTCCCTCAGTGACATGTGGGGCCTATGCACGATGGCTCGATGAGCATGAGCTCACGCCGTTATGGACATGTGGGTGTGGCAGTGGCAGGCCAGCTTTTACCGTATCGGGAGCAAGAAGAAACGGAGTTTTCTGCTGTACCAGTTCGGGGTAGTGGGGCTCAGATGTCAGAGAAACAGTGCGGTGAGCGTGGAGAGGGTGTGCCTCGGTTTCACATGGATTCTCTGCGACTCTGCGTGTATGTAAATTGTACTGGTAAGCTGAAGTACGTAGTACAAAGCTGGAAATTACCGTGACCGCATCTTTTAGCGACACCGACAGGTAAGGGCGTCTTTATTTATTTGTCTATCTTGAAACGACGACGTGAGTCGCAAACATATCCAAGAATGCCCGTCATATCAGCACACATCAAACAAGCAACAAAACAAAGCTAAAGTGCCGCGCAAGCGTCCGTAAAACGCGCGAGCAAGCAAGCAGAGCATTCGGCATGAGGAGTGGAGAGGACCCACGAGGAGCCAGGATTCTAGGATCGCAAACGCGGGCTCCTGAACCTGAATCATTTCCACCGGCGCAGCGGAAGGACCGATCGGCCTCCGGGCCGACGCCGGCATGATGCGCCGGCCATGATGCGGTCCCGGACGCCGCGACCGCGAGCCTCTGTCCCGAACACCGCCGACCCGCCATGGGGACGAGGCATGGAACGGAGCCCATGCGGGACGAAGGAAATGATGATGCGTTGGCGTCGCACCTCGCAGTGTCGCACGGTGCCCGGCGCACCCGGTTCCCGCGGCGGCGTGGGGCTGGGTCGGGCCCGATCGAGCGGCCCAATGCGGCGGCCGCTTTGCCCGTCTGCTGCTCCACCCAGCGGATTAAACAAAGCAGATAGCCCACCATTAGCCCGCGATTAATAAACACTTTTGCGGTGCGGCCCACCCCGTTTTCTTTCTGTTGTTTTAGTTTCCCGTCACCAACGTTCCAGCGAGTGCAAACGCCATTCAAGCTGGTGACCTTGGACTCCTGTGCACGCAGTGCCATGGGACTGCATGCTGCTGTGACCTGGCCACTGTGTGTGTGAGTATTCTTGATTTCTGAACGCAGATACCCCGCACGGCCCACTCCGTGCAGTGTCGGAGACAGGCGGTCCACTCCGTAGATAGATTATACATACAGAGTAAAATGCGCGGGTTTAGCAGCATACAGCAGCGCTTTGTTTTGTTGTGGCCTGTCAAGGTGCCTCGTGCACGTATAGATTCTAGATCTTCGATGCGTGGTCCTGGCGATTAAACTAGTACCTCATCTCGCCTTGTTTCCTGCCTTGTTGTAGCGTAGGGGCCGGGCCGACATACGCCGTATATACTGTATATTTATTTATCATTAGTCGTATAGTGCAAGAGCCTCTGGCCGTATTATGCTGTGGACCTCTGCCTGATACTGTGCTAGCTGCAGTAGTGTCCGTTTTGCTGATTGAGCAATCGAGTCGTAGTTAATTTGTCTTGTACTTACTACGTAATGTATAGTATGCAAACCACGTCTTGACAACGGTCACAGATAATCAATCTACGTAGCATATATAGTAGACCCTTTCGTCAATTTTGCGACGTGACCTGCGACCTGTCACTAATAGCCGAGTGCCTGTTGCACTCGGCAAATCATTTACCGAGTGCAACACTCAGCAAAGAGGTTCCGACGTATCTGTTCACGGTAAACACACTATTTGCCGAGTGCTAAAACACGAGTACTCAGCAAAGACTTTGCTGAGTGCTAGAGAGGCACTCGGCAAAGATTTAACGCCGTAGTATGCCGTCATATAGTCTTTTTTTACTTTTTTTTGTCGAGTGCAATACTCGGCAAAGAGTACTCTTTGCCGAGTGCCACAGCCAGGCACTCAGTAAAAAAATTTGTTTTTTTAAAAGAAGAAACTCTTTATCGAGTGTCTTTGCCAAGCACTCGACAAAGCATGTTTTTATTTTTTTAAAAATAATTCTTTGTCATGCCATCCATAAATAAATCTATTTCTTACCTTCAAAAAAGTACGTCATTCCTAACACTTCGGTGACAACATAAAACTGATAACAGGAATACAAGGTTGGTGATAAATCATACATCTCCCTATGTCATAAATCAAGATAAATCATACATCTCTAGGTACAAAGCTACTATTGCCCTATGTCATAAATCAAAGGCAACATGAGCTACAACAGATTTGTGGCATAACCAAGATACTCTACACTTTAGATGGCAGTAGCTAGCTAGCTCAGTACCTTTCATCTTATCAACATCCTCTGCTGCAAGCATGGCTGCCTAAGGGAATTAAGCATTACAGACTGCTTTAGCCTTCATGCCACCTGCCAAAAGATTTTAAACCCACAAATGTACATTAATCAAATAACATCTGCTGCAAGCATAATCTTGAAAGTGTACAGCTCACAACATATCCAAGCTCCCTAGGACTAGTTGCTGCTGCCTGACATGCAAATCAGATACACAAGATAGCTACTGCTGCTGCTGCCAGCACAAAAAAAAAATGCACACTTAACTGGACATCAAGTGCAGCTACTAGTAAATAAAAACAACTTCTACAGTTCGACAGCCAAAATTTGAAGGGATCATCTCAAAATGAAGAAATAGTAACCATATAGATATATGGACACGCAAGCATCAAGGAAAATAGACAAAGCTATTGTTCTCTTAAGCCAAAGAAGTAACATAAGAACCACATATAAAATGGAAGAGCTAGGAGATATTATGAGAGTTTAACATTATATAGAGTAATTCCTCGAAACAACAATATAGAGTGCAACTATCTATGCTTCTCTTGTCTAGTTGAAATATAAGCATTTTTCTGCCAAAAATATTATTATCATGACTGAAATATGTTCACTATAAATAGTTTAAAGGTCTTAGTGTGTGTGACGTTGGATGACTGAAATCCAGACATCTCCACGTGTAATCACTATTGCTTACGTGAGGAGATGTGTGAGTTTTAAACATCCGACGTCACAACTGCTCGAAACATTCTCAATATTTTACCACAGCCTCCACATGTGATGACATGACACCTTGACAAATTTCGTGATTTTTGAACTTTATTTGCATTTTATATAATTTAAAAACACTTTTTTCCGTAACTGGATGGTCATGTTTCATGAATAAGGAGTTTAAATTTTTTTGTGAGTTCCTGGATACAGCCTTAAAATACACTCTCCAACATAAATATCACTTTTTAAATAGCTATGTTTCATTATTTCATGCATCTGCAGTTCAAATTTACTTTTTTAAGAAAAATACAAGTAAACAAAATTAATTAAAAAAATATAGCAAAAAGTTATAAAAACGTTTTAAATTTGAACATGTGCTTCAACATAATATATAAGGACTACAGAAAAGTTTAAAATCAAAATTAAAAAAAATAAATCTTTGTCGAGTGCTAAACTTAACACAGTGCCAGGCAGTGACACTCGGCAAAGAGGCTAGCTTTGCCGAGTGCCTCAGCCTGACACTCGGCAAAAGGGCTTTTATCGAATGCCAGGCTGAGGCACTCTGCAAAGTTTTTTTAAAAAAAAATTTAACGACGGGTGCGGACTGGACCGTCAAGTATGACACCTTTTTTGACGAGTGACGTATTTGCTGAGTGTTGCACTCGACAAAGAGGGCCTTTGTCGCCCTCTTTGTCGAGTGCCGATCTTTGCCGAGTGCCTGGCACCCTTTGGCACTCAGCAAAGATCTGATTTGCCGAGTGTAAATCTTTATAGAGTGTCCGTGTTTTGCACTCGGTAAAGTTTAGTGTACTAGGCAAAGTTTGAGTTTGGCCGTAGTGTGTAAACCTAATCAAAGATCATGTCGTATTAATTAATTACAGTGTACTACACATTTAATGTTCTGTGTTCCTCGAACGTGATTGATCGCCTCCCTTGCGTTGAATTGATGTCAGTTCGTCGATCGATGTCAACGCGACTTGAATACTTGATCCTGCTCCGCAAGACCACAACCATAACCACAACTGCGCGCAGGGGTTCCAGCCTCCAGCTGCACTGCACTGCACCACCACCCCGTCGTCTCGAGCGTCTTCCTCCATGTCTCCCGGGGAGCTTCATTTCATTTGGACGCTTCTGCTGGTGCCCAGGCGCCAAGCCCCAGAACCCCAGGTTTACCGATGCCATGGGATCATCGACGGGATCCATTAAGAATTCCGGTTGCTAATCCAGAGAGAAGAAGAAGAACAGCGGTTCGTGGGTCAAAGCGATTCGCATCTATGCGTGTGCACGCAGGACCATGTATTCAATTCAGGTCAGCGTCTCCGTCTCGTGTTCTTGTCATTTTTCTCGATCGAGCTCGCTGATCGACCATCGGGCAGTCTGGCGATCTTTGGTTTGACTGAGGCAGGAGTTAATTCCTTGGTCCACCAGGTGGACCAGGTCCCAAGATCATCGCGTCGCGTTGTCTCTGATGGCTGATGAATTCTCAAGTTCTCATCTCAACCCTGCCATGGGATCCGAGATTTGACCTCGTTGGTTGCGCATGTGATTGAGCTGTGCTTCGACCAAAGAAATGCTGCTACGTATTCCTCGAGTCCCAGTAGCCTGTTGTTGGCGATATGCAATGGCTGCACGCTGGAGGCGGAGAGGAGGTGGACGCTGTGGTTGTGGGTCGCCGACCGGTAAGGCCTGCAGGAGACCCGTGGGCCTTTTCCCCGTCCATGCTCCTCTTGGGCCGTATTATCCAGATAATAAAGTCAGTGTGCGTTCCAGGCCTAATTGGTTGATCTGGGCCTGCTGGAGTAAGAACCCGCTGTTTATGCTGCACTAATAGTTGGGCCTTAACTCGTTACATATAAAAAAGAAAAAATGCTAAACAAAAAGAATTGAGAATGTTGACCCTTTAATGGGCTGTTTACTTATTTCTGTGCCCCCGACCGGAATAAAGCTCAAGGTTCATTTGGCCCATTAAGTGGCTGGGCCGATATGACTCGGTCACTCTTGATTACTCCAAGATCATCATTCCAATAATACTAGCACGCGTGAGTGGTGAGAGCTCAAGGTCCTGGTCCTGCCCATCCTCTCGAAGCCTCCGTCCCCAACAGTATAGACAGGCGACGCGCCGGCGACTTCTCCGTTCTCCGTCGGATCTGCTGCTTTCTCTCTCCGTCGGTGACCATTTTGGCACCGATGTGCTTGGGGAACAGTGG
The DNA here is from genome assembly GCA_023333625.1 of Bothriochloa decipiens. Taxonomy (NCBI): domain Eukaryota; kingdom Viridiplantae; phylum Streptophyta; class Magnoliopsida; order Poales; family Poaceae; genus Bothriochloa; species Bothriochloa decipiens. The sequence continues at coordinate 85,144,324 of CM041628.1, forward strand.
ATTCGGTGGGTAATGTGTATATTCTCTTCTAATGGAGTTGTTTACTTAGAATAATGTTATATTTCTTAGCAGTAAGCTACTCTCCCTTTCAAAGTTTCTCTGCTATTGTCAGTGTTCATGGTGAGCAAGTCCTGATGCTGTCTGATATGCATGTAGTTATTGATGGTGATATATTTTGCGGGGATCTCAACATCGATGGGTATATCATCGATTTTATCTTATGCATTGGTGTTTGTGTTCTCTGTGTTTTTCTTTATGCCATTGGTGCCCATGGTGTCAATGATAGTGCTGACTTGTAATCCAGGCAATGAATGTATGGAGAAACTTTGGAAGGTATGTCTACCAACTCGCAGAGAAACCGGGTTGGGTTTGGATCCCACCTTCTTTTGTGGTTTTGTTTCCCTACGGGTTGTATCTTTCTCCGGTGATTCAGGGCTGTTGTGGCCTTTGAAGCGCCAGATTCCTTGTTTTACCGGCGATGTGATGGTCGGCGACCATCTTCTTGAGCCAGGTTGTTCAACGAGCTTACAGCATGTCGATGCTCTCGATATGCGACTCATGATGGCATCAAAAAATTGTGAAGAGCTATCCCCCGAATGGGGATCGGCTTCAAGCTGTAGATTGCTCCGATCACCGTTGGCGAGGTCAACCGGGAGGACTGTAATCTTGCAAGGACAGGGTTGTACTTTTATTTTCCTTGAGAGGGTCTTTGTAAGATTTGTTGTAAACTTTCACAAGTTTATGTAATATATATATTTCCCGGTTTCTCAAAAAAAATACTAGTACGCACCTAAAAAAAGAATACTAATACGATTTAAACAACTCTGCAGGAAAATTTAGCATATAAGCAATTAAACAGGAGCTTTCTGTTAAATCCTTCGTTCTTGGAGCAGGAAGCACACAATTTGGCCCCGTTGTAATTTCTTCTTGCAAAATTGTCTTTGGTTAAAATAATACTTCATTTTAGGCGCCTTGTCACCCATGCTATTCGTACTGCCAATCGATATTTTTTTTAACTGACATTTAACATTTGATGATGGTACCATATATATTTCTTGTGGACACGCAATGTCTCCCAGTATCTAAATCCTGCCTAGCGCTCCTGTCTATGCCAAGAAGATCACTAGGGTCACGGGGTCGGCAGGATGCATGTGTGTAGAGGCGCGGTTCATGGACAATCGGCGTAGTTGTGGCGGAGGCCGCACATTCGCAAGGCACCAACAATACGTGGTTGGTGGTGTAGGTGGCAGACTGATTCTGTGCGTGTGGAGGTGCTAGCAAAAGTTTTGCTAGTAATCTTACTGTGCTCTACAATGGCGACGCCTTTGAGCACCGTTTTCCTTCTTGAAGATGTTGTCTGGTAGTACTCCACAACTCTCTGCTTGTGTCCACTGATCTCCAGGTGAAAACCTTGCATCGGATTTTGTGGCGGGCGACGTTGGTGACTCTCGTTGGTTTTCCTTCTTGCACCTTTTGGAGGTCCATCTTCGTGTAATGTCAATCTGCAAGTTTGGAACCCCAACCACTTGGTGAGTTTCGAAATTGTGGAACATATATATATTGCTTGTTCTTTTCAGTAGAGGAAGGCAGTCACTTGTTGGAGGCCATGATGTTAGAATTCTACAAGTTTGGATGGCGCAGTGGGACTTCAGTGTTGTTACTTTGTGTTCTGTAACTTTTTAATGACCGTATGGTGACATGTGGTCTAAGCATCATGAGTTTATATATTCTAAACGGCTATACTCATTTACTTGTGATTTATTGGCGGCCGGAATGTTATATCTTTATCTAAAAAGTTTCAACTTCTGTTGTTTTTGGATCATGTACCTAATGAGGTATCATTGTTTTGAAGAACCATCTCCTGGAACCGTGACAACCTTGTTCTGTTGTTCATGTTTTTAAGAGATGAAAGGACTAAAACAAATGAAAGAATCTACACAAAGCATACTAAAAAGAAATAGAGAGAGGATTTGTACAGGTGTTTCATTTCAAACGTGCTTCAGTATATAATCCTCTCACCTCTACCCCTAACCCTCAAACCCTATAAAGAAGGGAAAACTATTAAAACCGTAACTTTCAGAGCAACACAAACAGAATTGAAGATGTAATTAATTTTCCTTGCCAAAAGAAGAAGATGATGACAGCGTGCGTGTGATTTACATTATTCCACTCCCGCTACTCCAATTTTCTTCCCGTCTGTGTCAACCCTCAACTACTGAAACCTCTGAGTGCCGCAGTCAGGTTTGTTATGAGCTCAACTGTTGACGAAAAATCTGCTCCAATCTGCATAAAATCAAAACTACTGGTCAAAAGCTTCTGAATATCATAGAAAACTATGAGCAACCGTCTTCTGATACTTGAAGTGTTTACCATCCAACAGGTTGAACAACCAGACAGTACTCCTAGCTAGCTAATTAAAAGCAACACCTGATTAAACATGAGATCGAAGGGACAAGAGAGCGCCTTGCCTTTGCGGTGATGGTGATGTTGAGGCACGAGTCTGTGAACGGTAGAACACTCGTGTTTATGATGGACAGGCCCTGATTCTCAAGCTCGGAGATGATCATCACCAGCACTCCTCTTCTGTCCTTGCAGCATATTTTCAGCAAGACGGTGTCGCCATGTATGCTCGCCTCAACCTGCGGGCTGAACGACCCACTCGCACCAAAGCCGCTCCCGCTGGAGCATGAGGCGTCACTATCAGTTGATATGCGGCACTTGCTGTCGAAGGCGGTGGGCTCGGACGTTCTCCTTTCCCTTCGCCCCTCCAGGGTCTTCACCTTCTCCTCCAGCTGCTTCACGTACTCGATGGTGCTCCCAAGTAGAGAGATCTTATCTGTCTGAAAAAAGTTCAGGTCATATTAGTTTGCTCATACTGGTTGGACCTAAGTAGTTGATGGAGTGGTCTGGTATGTGACTATATATATATGCAACAGATCAAACAAACATGTAATTCAAACTATATACCACATAGAATGATGAATGATCTGAACACACACACACACACACACACACACACACACACACACACACACACACACACACACACACACACACACACACACACACACAGGACCACTACTTCGGTACGTGCTGTTCAAAGATGAGATGTTGATTCCTACGAAGAGTAGTTCTGATACTCCTGGACATTAGAAAGGGTTCCATTCGAAAGCAAACGAACTTGTTGTAATAAGGTACTCCTCCCTGATCTAAAACAAGAAGCAGCTAGCTCTCCCTCTTCTCAAAGAGTTTTTCTATATATATTACCAAATAAAAAAAACCCTCTCATTTATCCACATTATTAAAAAAGCACTACTGCATATATACCCCCGAAAAACAATCAAAACTACCGCGCGACCCTTCTGATCATTGGTAAATTCAGATCATTTGTTAGTTAGTACTTAATTAATGAAGATCATTGATAAATTCAGACCATTGGTAAGATCCTTGGTCAAGACATCGTGAGAATTTTTTCTGGCATTTCTCACTGAATCTGCACTTTGGCATTGCTTCACTGAAGCAATAACACGACCCTTTTATTAGGTCTATTGGAGACCATTTTTTGATGGCCATGGACGAATAGATGTTCAGCATTTTAATTATGTAATCTTGATGAGGTCAGTGTACTTCTTTTTTTAGATAAAGGTCAGTATACTCCTAGCTTAGTCCTACGCAAAGGTATACATTAGTTACTGCTTTCACACAATGTTTGCGTAGTTTAGGCTTTCTATGGTAGTCTCATTCTTGTGAGAGCACGGGTATTACCGAATTTCACACAAAAAAACACATATTTCAAACCAAGCTCAATTGTTAGTTTCCTTTACCTTGAACACGTGCAATAATAGACTAACATAACCTATTCCTCCATGGTGAAGCCACCTACAATCCAGTGCTAATTCATAAATAAAATCACTAACTATACCACACTTAGTAAAAAAAATAATGACATATGAAGTTGTGTCGGGCCCTGGGTTGCTAACTTTGTTCCTTAATTGGGAACAAGCTAGTAACCCGGGGCGCGGCACAACTTGAACATGCTATCAAAACCATTGAATCTTGATTTTCCCATTGCTGAGCATATTATTTGATGCATTCCTTTTCGTCTCATGTATTGCATGTCAAATCGTTGGTATAACATGAGTTTTCCTATTCGTTGTAAGTAAATCTGATAACTTCTATGAGGAGTATATTAATGGTACATCGTCTCCCTCATAAGATTAATTAATTAATTCAAGGCCATATATCATTATCATATGGTTTATCTATTTTCTTCATTGTCACTTGCCACATGTGCAATTAAATGGTAATTTTACGAAGCCTTATTACTCATGAGTAGTTTAATAAAGGAGCTAGATCCATTTTTTATCCTGAGTAGCCAGATTCGTTTCTCTCAGGGAGCTAGATGCAATACAATTTTTGTTTATGTATCCCCAAAGTAAATCATAAATATAAGTAAGCACATAAATAAATCCATAAAAAATGTGATCTCCAAAGAGAGAGCCGTTGTCACCACTGTGTATTCAATATTGGTTGATAGAAAGATATAATAGGACAATCGAAATCTCTTGCTTGTTCTTGTGTATTGTTGTTCATTCATATATATGACGTGTAGTGTAGCCGAACTGTAAGGGATATTGTTGTCCTTAGTTTTGAGAAAGCACAACAAGAGGTCTACATCATTTTTTTTAAAAAAAAATATGTGCTTGAAACTGTACTGAGGACATGTTTGGATGTGATTCTGAAATCTTAATTCCGGATAAAAATAATCTCTAAGTGTTTTTTAAAATTTTGTGCTTGTGGGTTATAATCCTCTAAAATCTTATATGGTGTCTGGATGAGATTCTAGGATTTTGAGATTTTTTTCTATCTGGATTTTAAAATTCTTGATGGATCCAAACCTACTTCAGATTTGCTTTTTCTAAACCTTGAAATTTAATGGTTCTGGATTATTACAAGTGGAATTCATGGTTGTAGTTGTATAACCTCTATATCATGGTTCCTGAAAACTGACATTCTACTATATCGGAAGTAAACTCAGGATGCTTGTATCAACTTGATGTATAATTATCTTGATTTGATAAAATAAAAGAAATCATGTTCGTGACACACTAATAATAAGCACTGCAATGTGGATTTACCACACAAAGCATGCATCTCACTCCTATATTGTTGTTACTAGGCTCGTATGAGAAAATTATTCGATTCGGCACTTTTATTAGTGCTTTGTAAAAGATATATACTTCTATATATATATTTTTTTATAAATACGCACAAGTATGCATATCTTTGCATTAGAAATATATACTCCGCCTATATATTTAGAAAAAAATATTTTTCAGCATGTCCTTAGATACTGCGTGATTCTACTACTCAATCGGGGGCTGAACCCCCGGGAGCCGGTGCGCCCGGCACACAGCCTGTTCGTCTCGCAGACTGCCACTCGACCTAACTGGATTGGATCCAGGACTGCCGTGCCCTCACAGGCTCCCGGGCTCCCTGCAACCTTCGCCGCCAAAGGTCGGGCGCCAAGCCACAGACAGGCCCGTCCTCGATCGCGTGTGAGTGACCAGGTCACAGGCACCTCCTCGCGCACTCGCGCCCCTATGCGGCTCTCCACGAACTGCCGCGAGACGGAGCCGCCAGACGCCAACGTCGTCCGGCTCCGGCCAGCGTCCAACCCGCTCCACCAGTGATTTTTAGGTCTATCCATAGAGAAATTATCTCGACTCATTTATGGCCGCATCTCCGTCGTCTCTTGTGATACTTCAGTTTCGATTTAGATCAAATTCTCCTTTCGCAATCATCTATTCAAGGTATAGCATGAAAGCACAGCAGGAGAATCCATTCACTGACAGATCCACTCCCCACAGCATATTTGGATTAGAGAACGGCCAGGCAAGATATATATACATTACCTTGGTGAGGTCGGGGACGATAGTGGCCAGCGCCACGAACTGCTGCTGCATCTTCTCGCGCCGCTTGCGCTCGGCGATGACATGCTCCTGCGTGTTCCAGTGCGTCCGGCTCCGCCTCTCCGGCGGCATCTGCTGCACCGCTTCAACGCAGGCTTCCGGCCAATCTCCTCCTGAGAAGTTGAGAGTGCTTGGAGGCTGCCCGCCGAAGGAGAGGATGCGATTGCTCGACGACGATGACGGCTGCCCTGGCTCATTCTTGACCGGCCCAAACGGCAGCGGCCGGGGTGGTAATGCCGGGACCCCAAACCCCGGGAAACTGGAGGTCTGGTGATGATGGTGAGGAAGGAACTCAAGGAAGGGGCTAGGGGACCTCGGCGGCGCCATTGGTGGTGGTGGTGTTGTGTAGTACTGCTGCTGCTCGGGCTGTCGCTCGGCGAAATGGTGTTGCTGTTGCATCCCGGCGAGATGTTCTTCTTGTTGACTGTACATGTATGCTAGCTCCTCCTCAGAATAGTCCTGTGAAAGGGGCAAGAACCAAGAATTAACCCAATCATTCAAGTTTTCAGATGGGTCTCGTGCTAGTTCTTAGCAGTCTTACCGGATGTGAATGCCATTTGTTGAGCTCATCCATCGCCCCGATGTATCCTCCAAATCACTACGAGCGCACAAGCAAGAAGATAGATAGAAGAGCAAGAAATACGAATCAAAAGAAAGAAGCAGCGAGATTTCTAACAAAAAATATTCAAAGAACTCCTTTTTGGGGATCAAAAGAACTGAACACACCTGATTTTTTTTTTCTCTCCTTCTATTTACTGACTTCCTCCTTCCAGTTCCCAGTTCCCACTGCTTCAAGGTTTCTCTCTCGATCGGTGATGCTTTTATACAGGCCCGGCCGGTGGTGTGTGAAATACGGACCCCTTCTGTTCTGAAGGAGGCCTTCACGTGCTCCTTGCGTTTTCTCAGAAATGCAGCGACTTGCGCCAGCAATTCTTTGCATGATTGCATGGTTGGATCTGCACACGCGTTCCTATTTTTTTTCTCCCCAACGCGATTTATTCCTCTGTCTACTTTTGTTGATATCACGGCTCTGATCCGTGAAGATCTCGTATTATCTTCTTTTTGTTAAGAAAATATGTGATGTATATGCTGCACCAAGTCTGTATGTATAAACAAGTGTTCGGCATATATATAGCTCAACAGAGCCTGTCAGAAGATTCAGTAGGCTGGGTGACAGTGACACTTGTTTTAGCTCGAAACTATCCCAACGTAAATGTTTGTTTCAAGTAGTCTATCTCTATCTCCCTAGCTCCAAATCAAAAGCTTGATAGTTACAGCATAGTTGTAAGGAATTCTTTCATGAACATGTAGCTTCGTTGAACCAAATTACAAGCTACAGTAGGTACCCTCCGATAGTGACAGCTTTGTCAGGATGTGTGTACATCTGTTGTTGGAGGTGGAGTGGAATTACTGAACTTTAGTTGCGTCCAATATATTGCACTAGTGTCGCCACCCGCCAATTGTTAAATTAGGAGACCCATGTGATAATGGCGTACGGTTTTTTATGCTTAACCTGCAAGCTTTAGACTACACAGCTCGAAGCAAATCCCAAAAAAGGGGATTTCAAACCAAAAGTACAACTAGGAGATAAACCTTTCCATGCCAACTACCTCCTGAGTCTAATCCGAAGAAAATCTGAAGGAAATCATAAAGGAAAAACAAAAGAGTCCATGGTTTGTCTTGGTCCTGCCAATCAGGTCAGGGTCATACAATGCTAATTGTTTAAATACCATGCAGTTGCATTGTAGTACTAGCTAGCTAGGTGCAAGTGCTGCACAACAATAGAAAAATATATGGCTGTGTGCATATGCAAAAGCCAACAAATCTCTGATCCAAGCGCTGCGCGCACACCTTCTCAGGTGGAGCGAACAAAGTAAATTATTTAGGACAGCTTTAACTAATTATGCAATTGCTTCGCTTTAATTGTCGTCACGTCATGTGTCATGATATGCTATGCTTTCAAACTATAAACTTTGATTTTGACACCTGCAACTCTAATGCTGAAGCCACCGTAATGCAGTTAATAATAAGCCACGTGTGGCATGCTGCCTCTATATATCTGGTGGGAGAGAGAAGGAACGAGATGCAAGAAAATTCATTCAGATCCAGGGATCATACGGAATCTCAGGTTGCCAACAAATTATGGTCGACTTGAGGACCTACACAACCTTTGATAAATTTGTATCCTCCCTCTTTACGCCTGTCTTTTGTTGTTTCTTTTAAGCGCCTCTCTGTTTTTCACACCTTTATAAAACCCTTATAATCCCTCGATCTGTTAGGGTTGTATTTTTCCCTTGATTTTTCTGCACCTTAATGACTAGGGCAGCGCTCTCTCCTTCCTTTTTTTCAAAAATAAAACAAAAATAAAGTAAAAATAGCCACGTGACAGTTACTCTGTAGCTTCTAGGAGCAGCATAATCGAGCGCTTAGTTTGCATTAGCTAGCTTTTAAAAACTGAAAATTCAGACTTGCTCCGGGTTCCGATCATGATTGGTTAAAATTGTCACCAACAGCGATTCCAATGCTGAATATAAAATTAATATATGCAAATTTTGCTTAGATTTAGCGGCTTCCTGTACTGGTAAACTACTGCTCATCTCCCAACATCACATGGCCTAATCAGTAATTAGCCAGTTGACAAATAGTGTAGGCCGGCGAACATGGCCAACTTGACCATTTAAAACTGGAGCTAATTGGGACTTCGTTTTTCTATTGTCCTTTGCGATCATGTTTTAGGCCAGGAAAACGAAGGCTTGCAAGAACTTGTGTTTTTTCCTTTTCGTCTAGCCTCTTGCAATCATGTCTCTATATATTTACCAAAAACAATTTCTAGCAGTAGTGCAGTGCCAGGCTGCCAGCACACCACAGTAGTACTGTACTACTACTTTACCAGCATGCATCGACGATCGAGTTACTCAAGTTGGATCGATGAATTGCCCTAACTACACTCACATGCCAATTAATCTTGTAATTAAGACAGCTAGCTACTACTTGCTTCAGCTCAGACGATAAGCTATTATAATACTGTATACAGTATATACTTTGATTGGAGAAGGCCAGGGATCATGTTGCAGAGTCATCATGCTTGCATCAACTTGAGGTATATACACTAGCTGCAACTAGCTAAGCAAAGACGACCGGACCATCTGTTGTACACGATGGCCCACATCATACAGGATCCTAATATCGATCTGGAGAAAATGTAGAGAGAGGTACAACTAAACCAAAGACTCTAGTGGAGATTATTGAAGTCAGAAAAGGATAACCTTTGGAGTTGTCAGGATGTTGTGATCGAATCCTGAAAAGGCTGCGTGTTTGTTGTCATCCTACAAGTATAATTAATATAAGACTGCAGGCTATACAATTATGCAAATAGCATCAATCATTAATTAATACAGGAATCGATCAGGGGGTCTCTACTTGCAAATCTTCCTCCACCCAACTTGTTCTAGTGGAGTCTTTGTGTCCATCAACATGACGAGTAAACTACTCTGTAAGATGGTCTCTGACTTGTTCCATTGGTTTCTCGCTTCAAGTAGGTTTCTAATTACTGTAGCGACAAACTAGTGGGCATTGATCATCATGCAAGCTGAAAATCTTAAAAGGTTCCTGATGCAATTTGTAGAGAGGTACGTGACTAACCAAAAGTTTTTGTCTGCCCACAACGAACACATCTTATCTTATTTTACCAGACGCTAGAAAAAAATCAGTCCTAAGTTTTTATAATAACTAGAAACATCAGACCTTTAATTTGATACACTCGAATCATAATCATTGATAATAGCCATTAGATCCATTGTAATTAAGAATAAAAATTATCCAACACTATTATTATAAAAAATACATAAAGTAACCTCCTAATTTTGCATCTAAATTATCCACCTCTGCCATTACACAAGATAATTTAGAATAACCCCCTAATTTTGTATATAAATGACCCACATACATCATTATGCAAGATATAATTCAAATAACTCCTAAATTTGCATGTAAATTACAAACCTTTGTCAATATGAAAAATAATTTAAGATAACCACACAATATTGCATCTAAACTGCTCATCTTTACTATTATGAAAGATAATTTCAAATAACCCTCCAACTTTGTATCTCGATCATCTACATCTACCATTATGAAAGATAATTTAACTACCTTCTAATATTATTCTAAGTTACCCATGTTTGTGATATAAGAGATAATACAAAATAACCGCGTGGGGGAGCTCGGCCTATGCTGATATATTTCATGTTAAACAAATGCTAATACAAAAGATGGATAAAAAGACATAAAACGAGCTCTAAAAAATAAAAACACATCAAGGACCAAATCGATTGTCTTCTTCATTCAAATGTCCATTGCTCGCCAGAGCTTGTAGATGAAGACAACGAAGAAAAGGGACACCCGGAAACACCCTTGCTAAAAGAAAGGCTTCGAAGACCAAAAAAACCACTCATCACTAACAACGAGAACTAGTACCCGCTGAAAGAAACTTTTAAAAAAAAAGGATACATGGAAACACCCTTGCCAAAAAGGCTTTGAAGACCGAAACATCACTCATCACTACAATAAGATTTAGGACCCACTGAAATAGCATTGGTTGAAAGAAACTTTTAAAGGACTCAGGCATACAATCGTTCACCATCATAACAACATATTGAATACGTCGGACCTTGTTGTAGAACAGACAAAAAAAAGAAAAGATCGAGGTTGCACACCAAAAGAAAAGATCCGAAGAACAACACATCTGACAGCCCAAATTAAACTCCTACTAACCATTCGCCGATTGTAGATGGAACATCGTCGAGGTAGGAAGAGACCGGGGAGATGTTATTCCAAAGTATCGGGTCGCTGCTTCTCTACTCACCGACGACGTCGCGTGGAGGAGGACGGCGGTGGCGCCGAACTGGAAAGCGAGAGATGCTATCACTTTTCTCAATTGCGAATGCTAGGCGCGCATGGGCGAGTTATATACAGTGTAGAAGATAGCTCACACATGGGCCGATCGAGCCCGATCAGTGCGTGCAAGCACTCAACCTGAGGTCACATCCAATGCGGCCCAAAGATGCGCGATCTGGGCCTTGCTACCCTTGCACAGCTCGAGACTGGTAGAAGTGTGCACATGGGCCGTTACACGTTAGAAGAGAAGCAACAGGCGAATCCTCAGCGCCAGTCATCGTGCTGCATTCGTGCCGTGGCTGCAAGGGAAATGATATGAATCGAACGCCCGGACATCAGCAGCACCACTCGCCCGGCACCAGCAGCAGGTCATGGATGATGTCAAGCGAATGTGAATCACGTTGTGTTGTGTAACGCAACGCAGTCGGTCGGTTGCTGCAAAAGGAGGACACGGCGGATCGATCGGCGAGGCGTTCACATTTGCGTTTCCAGGAATTTCAGTTCAAAAAGCCCCGTGCGTGCATGACGCTTATGCCTCCCCAGCAGCATTCAGAGCAGTGGCGGCACCCATCGAGTGGGTCAGTAAACACAACGCGGATGGTGGCGTGGCGGGCACAATCTGAATCTGGACGACGCGGCGCGCCTGCTTCCGGGTCGTGACACATGTCTCGGCTGACACGACTGCGCCTGCGCGACGTGCGTACGTGGGGGAATTGTTCTCCGGGCCGCGGACTCCTCCGCCAGGCTCACACACGCGTCGCGTCGTCGTGTGGCGCCGCCGGCGCCCAGTTCAAGCTCAATGGAAAGAAAGGAGGACGTACATGGTGGCCGACTCGTGTCGGGGGCCGCGGACCGCGACGTGTCGGCGCATCAGTCTGGCAATGACGCGAGCGACGTCGCGCGCGCATGCCTGGAACTGGAACGCGCGCGCGTCCCTCCGGCAGTGGGCCGGCCGGGTGTGGGTCGGTCAGCTACGCGACTAGGTAAAGGCAAGGCAAGAAATCAGGCGGTGCTAATTTCTGAAACAATTCTGCGCACGCCGGGCTGCGAAACGTGACGAGTGGATCGATCGGTCCATGCTCACTTTGCCTGCCAGGCAGCCGGAGCCGGTGTCGCACGGACGCACGCGCGTGCTTGCGTGCAATCCGTTCCTTGGGATTGTACTACATACGTCGGTGTCGCTGTGGATCTGGTCGTAGATTCGTATGAAGAACCGCTTCTGTTGGTGCCGGAGCAGTTTCGATCAGGTGCAAGTGCCAGCCGTATCCTTTTCAGTCAGTCACAGTGTGCTGGTTCTTTTCCCCGCAGGCTAGCAGACCAGGCCAAAGCACATATAAAAACAAGGAACTCTGATGGTTACAAGCATGATCAGCAAAACTCAGGAGTGCTAGACACATTTTTTTCGGATGCGTTTCACACCGTGCTTGTTACTTTTTTCACTCAGCACATGAGTAAAAATCTGTTCGTCGCACAGGTTAGCTAGCGGTGCATTTCGTTTCTGGGCTGCGGACATCACACTGTTTGTTCCGCGCATCAGTTGCTTTCGGCCGGGTCATGTAGACGGTCCAGGTCCAAGGGGTTATCTCATCTTGGACCCTTGACCCATGCGGAGAGATCAGGCGCCATCGTAGTTCTTGTCCGGCCCGAATTGCGCCACTACTGTCGGTTGCGCGCCCACCAAGGGCCATGGCAACGCGACGCGAGCCCGGCACCCCGTCCGATCCTGGTCAGCCACGACGTGGTTGCTGATCCATCCGCAGTGGACTCGCGCTGTAATGCCGCCGCCGCCGTCGCTTTTCACTGTACGTCGGTCGTCTCTAGCCTCGCTCGATAGTGGGATGGTCCGCGGCCGAGTTTGAAATGGCCACTGCAGCTATTGCTTTATGATCTGCTGCCTGCCGCATCAGTTGCACGCCACTGCAAGCAGAGGAGATCCTTTTCTCCTCCGTCTGGGTTCCATCTTCCGTTCCATCCATGGATGCATCATGGCCTGGCTTGCGGAACTCGGTCACCGGGAAGACCAGCGATCGCACGCCTTTTTGTGTTTGTTTTTGACCAACTTCTTGCCTGAAATGAACACCCTACCGGAGCTTTGCCATCCATTGGCGATTTGGCGCGCACGCTGTGCAGACTGGAGAGAACGTGACGGAATGTGCGCTCTTCAGCTGGTCGTTATCTGGCGAATTTCTCTCGGTGGTCAAATACTGCTAGGTGCTGATTGCTGATGCCCTGCTTTGTGCTGTTAGCATATCTATATCTATCTGTACATGATGATGAGGCACTCAATAAGACCGCAGTGATGACCGGTCGCCTTTGTTTCTTCCCGCGAATATTCTTCTCCTAGAACTGGAATGTAAGCAGCAAGAGGGCGTCCGAAACCTTTAACATGCCACCATGCCTTCATGCGTTGTAGCTAAATTGCTGAAGCCCTGATGACGAATTCTTTCTGCAGAAAACCACGTTGCGACAACACCGATCCAACTCGAAATCGTGCGGCCTTAAAACAAAAAGACTCCTCCTTCCTACTCATCAAGCTACGGCACTGGTGGATCCGACTCAGACCCAACTCTGGTCCATCCAGATATTGGAATGAATGAACACAGTTTGGTTTAAAGATTGTTGCATTGGCACAGGTAGGAGGACTACTTTATACCCACGAGAAAGACAGTCCCATCGATTGCAACATGATGAAGGCGAGATTAAGAAAACTCCAATTAAGTTGCTCCTAGCCTTTTTGGCTGCTGATTGCAATTATTTCGGAACTCGCAACCTAACTTTGGATCATGGCTTGCTTGTATCATGGTGACCGACTTGTTCATGTTGTCGCTAGTCTTTCCCTCTGGATCGCCCACACGACTAGCTAGAGATATCATATTATTAAGGGACCAATGATGGATTAGTACTGCAGGATAACATGCCTTTTACCTTATTTATTCTACAATTAAATAAATATAATTTACACAACTAAATAAATTTGAGAAAATAGAATTGTACACTTTGGGTTGATAAGCTAGATACATAACAAAATAAATATAATAGTCTGGCTTTTTTTGTCGTCTTTTTTCTTTTTTCTTTTAGATTGGGTGGATAGTACCTATGTGTCACTTTGGGTTGATAGTACCTATATGTGCTCTTTTTGTCATCTTTTTTAAAAAAAAAAATTGGAACTGAATCTGGCTTCATCCCTTAGCACTAAGGGAATAAGACCACTTATTACAAAAGATTATAGTATCATAGGAGCGTGAAACACTAAAAGGGACCATGTAATATATAAATGTTGCAGATTTGTAAGTGTAAGATTGAACAAGTCAGCATCACACTCGGTGGAGCATTAGATCATTTTGAAAAGCAAACGCTAGTACCTACCCAACATGCTTCTAATACTGCCAAGTGCCAATAATTCAAGACTGGGATCGTCGCTGTCAATTTGGAACTGACAATGAGCAAACGGCCGGAATGAAGGCCACTTCTGTAACGGTGAAAAATGCACACACATATGCACGTACGGTGGAAACATGTTGAAGCAACGCACATATATATAGTTATTTGGTATATATAAGAAGCAGTTTATTTAATTAGCTGTTGTGTTGTAATACATCACTAACACAATATATAGCATTGTGAGCAATCACTGTGTGGGGCTGCTGCAATACATAAACAAGGAGCCAAGGAGCAGATGACGCTTTTTCTTTGTTGTTGGTTCCTCAACGTGCATGTACCTCGCACAAGCATCTTTTTCGTTTTCGGCTGGAGCACTGAACTTCCCGTTTAGGACAAACCGACCGAAAGCAGGCCGATCGATGTTGTCATAATCTCGTGCATACTTATCATCATTTTGTAATTAGGCAGTTGCATTTAGTTGCACGTTTACGTTCCTAAAAGTTAGCTAGCTGCATGTGAGATGAGCGGTGGAGAGGGCCAGAACCATGCTGCGTTCATGGTGCGGCTATGAGTGTTCACCGCCATGCTTGTATGAAACGTTCCGCGCACAAGGCGGGCACGACGCAGCATGAGGCGCGCATGGCGGGGGATCGTTGGTCACAGACCGTGTAAGCACCGTGAATAAATAACAAGAAAGACCGAAAAAAGCAGCAACGTTTGGCATCGCCATTTCTTTTCGTGTTCAGTTACATTCAGAGCGAGCGCGAGAGAGTGCAGGCGACGTCGTGGGCGAGCACGGTCACCGAGCGTTGAGAGATCGCCGTCGGTGCAGCCGTTCCGGCAGCCGGCGCCAACAATCGATGCACACACACACATGGACAGGCCAAATTTAAGCTAGGCTTAGCAGCTTAGCACCTAGCTAGCTTAGCTACTTACTCCCTTGAGACATTACGTTGCCCTACGTACAGTGTACACATTACCAAAAACGGTAAACAAAGTCAAGTCCGGGCCGGCCGGGTGGCGCGTCTCGACGGCATGCAACTACAAAGTGATGACTACTAGCTAATCCTGGCCAGTCATGTTACTGCTGGTCTGTGTGCTTCGAGCCCGGCCATCATCTTTTAGGTTAGCTAGGTAGCTAGCTAGCTAGGCCGGACTTCCTAATTCCAAAGTGATAAGAGATGAGGAGATCAAAAGGAGCATGATGATGCAAAGCTCTGCCGCGTCCTTTGCTTGCTCATGCTCCCTTTATTCTCACTTAGCTTTTCTCCCTGCCCAAGAACATGCATATATGATGAAATGGACATGTTTTTCTTCGGACCATGCGTGCGTGCGTTTTCGGTGCTGGTGTCCCGGCCAGTTTTGTCAATGCGTGCAGAAGCTTTGTTCATCTATCTATCTATCTATCTATCTATCCATGCATCCATGCGTGCAACTTTATTTTTCCTTTTAATGAAAACCTTTGCTGCTGCTTAAATGATCCACGCACTGAAGCCAGTATGTAGTGGGTTGTTGGATGTGCCTATTTGTCATTAGGTGGAGACGGTTGACCAACCGGCAGTTTAAGTGGTCCATGGGATATATAGGAATCAGAGCTAACGTACACGGTGAGGCAATGCTGATGAGAATCTGTGTGTCCACCACCCCCATGCATATCCAAGCTCAGTTGGGTAGCTTTAGATGCAGTACTGTGTTCTCTCCTGTGTGCGTGGGCCAACTTCTTATCAACTTGTCAAATGTGTCGTCGCACGGGCCGGGCGTCCAAGCATCTAGGAGACAGACATGCATGCTACGTAGCCCTGGGCTAGCTTTTCCTTGAGTTGACACATGCATGGTGGACTAGTATATGATAATATATAACAACTTTTATGATATGTAAAGTGGCCTCCTCTATGTTAGAGCCACGCCCACGCAAGCATGAATAATGCATTATGCATGAAGAGCACAGTTTGACCATTTCGACCTTGACAGATTTCAGGAGCCTGGCTAAACGGAAAACTTTGTCATGGCTCTACATAGATGACCATTTCGAGCTTGACTCGAGAGCCTGCAGTCATGGCATATTGGTATCCACATATAGAACTAATCAAACAATCTTCTTATTTGTTGGATCATTGTATTGTATCCATACATACCGGTCGAGCTACATGACACATGTGACTATATAACCAACACTCGTCTTTTAACTACACAATTTTGAATCCTATGTTGTATTTTTGTTGAAACTCCAAACAGTCTCAATTGAAAAAAGTTATTAGCTACAAAGTTATAGATCTTGAGTACTACAACTTTAATGTTGATTTCATCTCCATTTGATATTATTGATCATCTCAATCTGTAATTGTAAACCATCTTAAATTAAAAAGTAGTCAACTATAAAGTTTTAAATCTCTTTCAACTCTACAACTTTGGTATGAAGTTTATCTTAATCCAATGTTATATGAAAAAGTTGTGAAATTTCTTTATACAAAACTAGCTATCACTTTTCGTAAAAAGAAAAAACCAGCTATCACTAATCGACAGATCACTGCCAGTTGAAATCAAGAACCTACAATGATATATAAGATTATCACTGTCAGCTGTAGCATAACTGGCAGTAATTACGTGTTTTGGCATCATACTCCATTGATTTCAAATTATAAAACATTTTGCTTTTCTGTATGCACACTTTTGCTATTTGTTTAGATATGCACTACATCTATAGTAAAAATAATATGTGTAGAAAAGTCAAAACATTTTATAACTTTGAGAGGACGAGGTAACATACTATATTTATATAACCAGATCGACAAAGCCAACTGGCCGGCCACAGTGCAAAGCTTGAATTTCTTCGGGAATAATAATTGGTTGGGTCTGCTAGTGGACGTGCAAAGCTTGAACTTGTAAGCCCTAGCTTTCCTAGCCACGTGGGAAAAAGAGACGTGGACTGGGCATGATGAGTGCAGAAAGACACAAGTGTAAAGAACATCTGCATTGTGAATGCCGCCTTCTCGCCACTGTGGCTTTGTCAGCAAGCTCATGAACACATGTAAGACAATGGTGCTTCAGTAAACCCTAAACCCTACTAGCTGCATCGTCCCTCCACGGGCGAGCACTGAACCAAAATTATTATTATTATTACACTCCTGGGCCGGTGCAGCATATCGACCATAATTTTCTATTATAGAATACAGATTGGGATACTGATCTTTTCGTTGCTCTTTCTTTCTAATTGGTTCTTTTCATCTTTCATGGCGTGGGTGAAGATAAGGAGCAATCAGTAGCCTACCTACGCCACAATGATATGACACTTGGTTCAGAGCCAGATCGAAGGTATGATTAGGAGTACCATATGGTCTATTTAGATCTAGACAACTAATTGTTACTCCCTTCATACCCTAAATATAAGGCACAATTTAACTTGATGTAGCCTTCCAGAACATATTTTGACCTATAATGTGATCTCTTGTAATATATAATTTATAGGAACGCAAATTTGATCATTAGAAAGTATTTTTGAATAGAAACCAAATGTAACTACATTGTAATGCAAACTTTCATATAATTAGACTAATTGTTAGTCAAAGATAATAATTTTTGAATTTTAAAATATGTGCATGCCTTATATTTGAGGACGGAGGGCGTAGTTGCTAACCAAAGAAAAGTAGCTAATACATTTTTACCATTAGCTTGGGTAGAACTGCAACTTGAGCTATACCATTTGAGTGCATGTCGTCTGGTACGATCTTTTAGCACCGCCCAAAAATTTTTAGCTTTGCTCGCATATGGCACAAAAAAAATTTTGAGTCCTACCAGCAAGACACGAGCACGAGGGTCATGTTGTGCCTAGGATCTCGACATGTTGCGTAGAATAGCACGAAATGGACGTATCAACACATCTACTATGCATTTTCTTGGTTTGCGCTCGTAGATATGAGTTGCGTCTTTTATATATCCTGTAAAGGGGGCAACTTCTTCCATGAAACATTCTTATTTGACACTCTTAGTGGTTTTACTTCTAGCTAGCGTTCTATGGACAAATACTTGTTCGGTTTAGAGCCTCTTTTTACTACCTTTTGGTTATCATGGCGCTAGATTGGGTTATCAGGTCCACACATTTGTTGATCAATTCTTTTTTCATATCTGATCCATCTACCCCGACAAAGAGCACTCCAACGCACCATTCCTTCAGTTGCACCAATGGCAGCCCTTACATGCATCTGAATATATTTTATTTATTCCAAAAAGGCAAAGGACGCTTTGACGGTTGGTGCAGTGTGACACGTGGCACTATTACTACCAACCATAGCATTATGTCCAACCTATTTTACGGATATCTTAGTAAAGTTCGCGTGTAGGAAAATGATTAGGGGCTAATATAGTTTTATATGTAGCCCTTATGTCCGATAGATGGTGATGGAGGAGATGATGATACTTTTTATCACTTCATGATCGGTTGTCTTTGTCCATCTTTTTCGCCACATGCTTCCCGATCTTTAGACTGTTTCTTAAACAAGCTACTGTCTTTTCATAACAAATAAAATTAAGCTATATGCAAGTAATAAAAATGCAAAAACAATGCTAGTAGCCTGCTTGCTTGTACCACACCTTGGTATATGTTAAATGATGATGAGGCCTAGAGGCACCTTAATTAGAGCAAACAAGTCCATCAACATATACTCCCACATCAGGTTAGAATCTTTGGAAACACAAGTATCATCAGATGTCAAATGTTTAATATCTACAGCTAAACATTTTCTTATGTTCCTTTGTATGTTTTTCCTTAGTTTATTTTCTAACATAGTAATCATATTGCTCAATTAATTAACCTTTAGAGTTGTCTTTAGTCAAACTTTCAAATTTTGACCAAGTTTATAGAAATATGAAACCAAATAACCACACTATGAAATATGTTTCATGGGTATCTAATGGAAGTAATAAGAGTGATGATCCAAAAGCAATTCAGGCACATAGAGCTCTTTTTTTGCAGCTTCTTATTCTTCGTTTTGTACCATGACGAGCTTGCTCGGGTATCCTCGATCCAGCGCAAAGGAATGGAAAAAAGAGGTTGGCCGGCATAAGAAGATTTCCTCTGTTTTTTCAAATGTTGGATTTCCTCCATTTTCCTCTGAAATGGCTGGCATAAGAAGATTTCGTCTGTTTTTCCTACGGTCGTTTTGTGCGATCCAAAGGAGTGAACAGTAACCGAATTCTCAATGTTGAAACCTATGTTTTCCTGCATTTATCCTTCAATCCAAAGAGCCTTCAGCAGGGTTTCTCGACGCAGTTGAAACAAACTTCACTGACTTACCTAGTCACAGAGCAAAGCAACATGGTCAGTTCAGCTCTTCTTCTTCTTCTTCTTCTTCTTCTTCTTCTTCTTCTTCTTCTTC
>CM041628.1:85163954-85184704 GCA_023333625.1 Bothriochloa decipiens
TCTTCTTCTTCTTCTTCTTCTTCTTCTTCTTCTTCTTCTTCTTCTTCTTCTTCTTCTTCTTCTTCTTCTTCTTCTTCTTTTGAGAATTTCCAGTTCTTCACTTTTTACTTCATGACGATGGATTGCGGTAGGAATCCGATCCATGCAAATTAAAGTGGCCTTCGTACTGTGATGTGTTGAGCGATGCAGAGCATGCAGACTTCATTTCGATCCGTTCACTGATCCCAAGTTGCCATATACCACTACCAAACAATATTCTCACTGCCACTTGCTGATGGGTCAGAGAATTCAGATATACTCCGTATGCAATTCTTTGTGGCGCTTGGATAGAACGAAGGAGCGATGAATTGACGTGACCGAGAGGAGACATGTCGACGCATACAGCATACTTAGCTACCTTGCAATTCGCCAGGTCAATGTTGCCCTTTTATAAAATCTGGTACCTGCATTCTGCAGGAAGCTAGAGTGGTATCTGCCTGCAAAAAAAATATCGATAATAAAAGGTATGGTTATAGATCAGCTCACCACTTCAGGATGTGGATGCTCTATGTATGCTTATTATTTTCTAAATATTGGTTTTGTGATGGGAGAATCTCTTGTGTTAGGATATATAATTCCACGTATATATAGTAATAATACATATATAATATTGATTTATAGAAGGAGGAAAAATATATGGGCTATATATATATGCTTTTCCTTTGCCTCCTTTTCTCAGACAGAAAGCTTTTGCAAATTTGCGTGCTGGGAGTCAAGATAAATTCCCTATTCTATTTCCACGGCCGAATTCTCTGCACAGGCCATGAAAGGAAATGGAAAACGAATAAAAAGGATGACTGCTGGCCAGATGCATGAGCATCTATTGAGGTTTTGTTTGATGGCTCTTCCACGTACTTTGCATCTGATACTAAAGTCTAAGGTTTAAATTAACTCTATTTCAATGTTCCGTAAGTGTTTTTTACAAGCTATCGTTTTTGCCTAACACGTAATAAGGAGACAGGAACGTGAAGCGGTGAAGGGGTTTAGAGTAACCGTGCATGTGCAGTCTGGTTCTGATTGTGATGAGAGAGATCAAAACCCAACTTGTGTATCCCTACTATACGTCTACAATTTCATAAAATCTATCGTCATATTAGTCTTTTTGAGGTGTTCATGGATGAGGTGTTCATAGAGATAGTGTATGTGTTTTTGTATTCATCTCAATCCACGTGGGTTTTGAAATGTAAAATTATTTTAATTGCTATCTAATCTACTCCAATATATCTGTATTAAGATAAATACACTTCATCCAAATAAGCCCTAAGTATACTCTCATTTATTTGTATCTATATACATGTTGTAATCTATAGAGAAAATATTTATTTTAAAGCACATCAAATAAATTATTGTTTTAAAGTTTTTGTTACTCGATGAGGTTCGAACGAAAGTGAGGGGAAATTATTATTATTATTATTATATGTCTAATATATATATAGATATATAGTAAAATAAATATATACTAAAAAATTAAAATAACTTATAATTTAGAACTAAAGAAATATTATTTATTTGTCCTGGTCCTGTCTCTTGTGCATATGCTCACGTACGCATGCAGGCCCATCGAGAAACAGAGAAATATTATTTACTTGTCCTGGTCTGTCTCTTGTGCATATGCTCACGTACGCATGCAGGCCCGTCGAGAAGAGTCGGCAAACGTCCTGTCCGTACCGGGGGGCCTTGAGGTCCGATTGCTCGGACCGAATCCCACCGCCGATGGGCAGCGCGCGCGGGAGGCAGCGCGTGGGCGGGAGAATCTGGCACCGGCCCCATCGTATCTCCAACTAACATCTATAAAAAAAATGTTACAACTAATAAACTAAATTTTCAAATAAATTTCTGATTGCACCATTACAATCGTAGCAATAAATTCTTTAAAACAAAATCCTACATGAATATTTTAAAATAAAATTTTATTTATAAATATTTATCTTATTTTTCTTAAAATCCATGCTGCGTTGCACGTAGGATGTTCTGCCGTGTAACTTTTGATATTCTGGTGATGTTCTAGACACAAAAATAGACAAATACAATAAACAAGGATAAATATAATAGACAATTATTTTGTATAAAAAATAATAGACAAATACAATGGATAATTTTTTTTAATGAAAGGACAATAGATAATTATAATGGATAATTTTTTTTTATAAAAAGATAAATACAATGAACAAATACAAAATCATGAAACAGTGCGCGAGAACAGTGCTCGGCAGGACTCTGGGGTCAGAGCGCTCAGACCTCCAGAGTCGGTACCATCGTTTTCCTCGATCTGATCTCTGATCGCACAGGGATCTTAGCGAGCACAACGTACCGACCAAAGTTGAAGAGAGGAGAACCCATCATGCGTTTGCCTCGCCAAAGCAAACACGTAAAGATTTGCATGCGAATTGAACGCACTGTGCACCGCGACCTGTCGATTCATGCTCGACGATCGACGTTTGGCTACCACGCCCTTAGCTAGCTAGTCGTAGCTAGGCTCGTAGCGATGGACGGATGACGACGGCGTGTCACGGCCCGCGGATCGCGGATAATATATGCCGGTAGATTTGTGAGAAGGCACAAGCTTGCAGGCCCCGTACGTTGTTGTGGCGTGCCGGTGTGACATGTTGGCATCAATGCATCATCATCCATGCACACGTATACGTGCGCGACTCGATTTACTCCTGTGTAGTTCTTGGCCTGTCCCGGGCCCGGGGGCCGGGGAGACCGGGACAGGTCGATGCTGCTTTAGCTGGTCGTCGCGCTAGCCGGCGAAGAGAGCGAGGCGCCGATGCATGGCATGCCGCATGGCCAGCACGCAAGCGCCAAGCATGCGCCACTACACATGAAGGATCAGTGGGCGGCCAATCGATCCACTGATTCATCGAAACGGCAGGTCATGGTAGTCCAAAGTTGGTGAGTGCGTGTGCGCATATCTCTTATCCCTCCCAGTACGTTGGCAGTTGCTCACTTGCTTACAATATATTTCCCTGTACCTATTTAGATCGAGTTCTATTCGTTTTTACCATTGAGGTATGCATCGCCCTGCCTATCTATGATATTTTTTTTTCTCAAACACGACTTCGCGTGTCTTTTTCATTAAGAAGAAAATACCGAGACCGACGAATACAATGCAACACGACCACATAGAGAGTGGTCACAGACACAACATAACGACGACAACAACTATTACAGACAGCAAGAAACAGATAACCTCCCCACCAAGCCACACAACACAACGCAAACCCGCGAGGCGAGTTGCAACATCACAAAGGCCGAAACTCAGGAGCCGCTAACCCCGCAGGTGGAACCGTGAGGGGAATCACACGCTCGATAGCGACTGCCCGAGGTGGAGCCAAGCACGACATTGGTGGCCGGAAGGCCACGATGACGGCGCAAGCAATGTAGCATCACCATCCGAGCTTGATGAGCTAGAGTGACGGTGGAGCGGAGGCTCACGCAAAAGAAGGCACTACCCCAGTGCCGATTGTGAGGCTTGGACGCAACTGGCGACATGGAAGGGCCAGGGCCTACTGCGGATGGCGACGCGAGAGCTCGTCGGGATGCCAGCTGCGTTGAGATGTCACCCACTGGAACTTTCGTTCCCGAACCCCGGCAGCCGCCGCCGACGGACATAATGACGACGCCTTCAAGAAGGTGATGACGCGGTCGCCAACGTCGTCGGTCCAAGGTGCAAGGCCTGGAAGAGGGGGTTTTCACCCTAGATGTCGTCACCTGCGGTCGGCACCGCCGCGACTAGCGTCGTCCGCCAACCCACCAGTCCACCACCCTGGTGGGGAGGACAAGTGTCGCCGCCAATGTCACCGCCGCCCGTTGCAGCGCTTTCGACGTGGTAACGTGGGCTGGCTCTGGGTCATCCATCAACCCACCACCGCCGGTGGGGAGGACGAGCGCCGCCGCCCGCATCTCCGCAGCTTGTCGGAACCGCGGCCGCCCGCAGTACCAGGAACGTGCCAGAACTGCCCTGTCCGTCAACCCGCCACCGCCGGTGGGGAGGACTAGTGTCGCCTCCTGCTGCAGCTTTGCCAGCATGGTGGCGTGGGCCGGCCCTGGGCCATCCTTCAACCCATCACCACCGGTGGGTAGAATGAGCGTCGCCGCCCGCAGCAGCGCACCCGGATGTCCCCATCCTTCTAACTATCACTGCCGGTGGGGTGGACGGGGGCCGCCGCCCGCAAAACCGAAGCCCGTGGGAGCTCCACCGGCCGTGGCGGCGCGAGCCGGAGCCGCCACCACAGCACCGCCGAGGAGGATGGGGCCACGGGCGAAGGCGCTCCCTGGTGCCTCCGCCACTGCGCAGGTGAGCCAAGGGAAGGGGGCTGGTCGGCTCGGCCCGTCGTTGCTGCCATCAACCCTAGGCCCGGCCCGCCGCCACAGCACAGGTGAGCCGAGTGGAGGGGATAGGCCGGCTAGGCCTATCGCCGCCGCCGTCAACCCTAGGCCCGACCTGCCGCCGATCGATCCGGCCGGTACGGCCGCGGAGGGGCCGGATCATCCTCCCCGCCAACCAGCGGCCGCCGGCGCCGGAGAGGAAGGGATGGTATCCTCAGTTCTGAGCGGTTTGCCCATTGACGGATAAAGTAGAGAAGAGATGGTACGCCACAATGACATGTGCATGCGAGGACTCGAGGAGTATGCTGAGAAGGAGATATTCAGATTAGAAGCTTTGATGAGGTATCTTGATTGTTCAAAGAAGTACACCAAGACTTTCTCAGAAAAATCAGCAAAAAAATGTTACATGCCATTTACTGATTTTTTTTAAATAAATCCAAACATCACAATTGACTCAGTTCATGGAAACAAAGGTCCCCCGTCCCTCACCCCACTTTCCAATGTATATAAGTGTCGTTTATGCGTTGACATATGTACTATCACTTTCTTTACTCTGTTTTTAAAATCTTCACTCCGAACACTTGACGTTGATAGGCTATTTGTAAATTGGAGAACCGAACGCTAGTTAGACCAAGGAACCAGACTACACATTTATTTTTTGTCAAGGAACACGAACACTGGTACGTAGTCAACTTACACTATTGGATCGAAAAGAGTGATTGGTGTGGTAGTAGTGGCAGCCGACGCGTGCTCTCTCTTTTCTTTCATCTATGTTACGTTAGGACGTAGGTAGGACTCGATCGGCGTCCTGCAGTAAGCGTGAGTGCGCCATTCTTGGACCATCCAGGGGAATCGCAAGCGATCGATGCACAACGTAGTCTCTCTTGTTGCGGCAATGCTCTCGCTAGTGCGCTCGATTTGATAATGGATGGCTAAGATACGTAGCCAAAAAAACGCAAGCAAGTGGAGGTGTGCTTTCTGATCCTGTACTAAGTTTTGTTTCCTCGTTTTCAAACCAGCCAAGAAAAGCTAGCTGCTGCTGTGTGCTTGCTCGGCCATGCCTTAGCTTGTTGGGACAGCAACATGCGATATATATAATGGGCGGCAATCCATATCATGATCGACCTATGCAATCGCCCCTATTAAATTGGACGACGATGGGTTTCTTTGTGGCCTGCAGCTGCTGCAGTAGGTCGATCGATTCACCGTCCAGACCGAGCCTGACAGGACAGCAGCAGGACACGATAGATCGATCGACGAGGTCGCCGGCTTCGGCAGCACGCCATGCACAAGTACGGTGCCCTCAGCTGGTCGGTGCATGCATGAGCTTTGTGAGCTGTGACTCGGATCTCACGAACCATGCATGTATTGCCGGCCGTCGTCGATGGGATATTCAGATGACCGCCGTCCTAGTAACTGGTGATCGGTCGTGTGTCGTCGTTGATCCCGGCCCCCTGGCGGCCGGTACCGAAAATCCGGTGCGCACTTGAGTAGAAGCACAAGCACTGCAGTGATCATTTCCATTTCCTTTGGGGGAAAAGGCTTTGTGGGAGCGATCGAGATGCATGGTGGATTGGTGGTGTGGCTCGCTACTACCTTTGCAGTTTTAATGAAAAGGGAAATGGTACCATTTGGAAAGGGATGTGGCAGGTTGGTAATGAGGAGCTAGCTAGGGTGCCTTTACACCCTTTAATTACTTAAGATTATAAGAAGAGGGGCACAACATAGACATTATATATTTCTCACTTTACAAGCACACCGGCCTTGAACTATATACACATACATATGTCGAGACTGGAAACTATTTGGAACCAAAGTTTTTATTAAAAAAATCGTCCAAATAAAATTTCTACGTTCCAAATAAGCCCGCATCTGTAATCTCTACAAAATATGGCTTGCCATCCACAAGAAACGCACTACGTACCTTAAATTCTCGGTTTCTAATATATAAGGTCCCCTTTTCTCTACCTCCACAACTATAAATTAGTTATCAGTTCATCCCAGTGGCCACTCTGATTCCTTTTTACACACTTTGACTCGTGCCGTGTGTGACGCCTGTGTAAGTGAGCACCGGCAAATGTTGGAGCAAAAACACCCTTTTGCTGAAAAGGAATGAATTTATCTCTACACTACACAGAAAACCCCATGCGAGATGCACAGAAATTATATATTTCTCACTTATAAGTCCACCTTCAACTATATACGTATGTTTAAATTTGAAATGGAGCCAAAGAATATTTCAAGTATTCTTTTGCAGAACATTTCTATGTTCGAAACAAGCCCGCAGCTATAACTTTTACAAAACATAACTTGCCACACAAGAGACGCACTATAATGCATTATTTGTTCCTACTTATGTATAAAGGTCCCATTTCACTATCTCCACACCTATAATTTAATTACCAGTTGTAAAAACATAAATTAATTACCAGTTCATGCTAGTAGCCACTCTGTTTCCTTTTTGTACACATATATACACTTTGGCTTGTGCGTCACCTGTGTAAGTGAACACCGGCAAATGTTGGAGCAACACACCCTTTTTGCAACTCATGGGGGGATGCAGTGCAGCCGCGCACCATGCACGGCCTCCCTTTTTGCAACTCGAACGAAAAAGCTACACTAGCATAATGTATTATGGGGTCCTTTACGAAATCGCAAGACACCAAGGGTAGCTTTTCCCCCCACAAGTGCTTGTAGATATCATCAGGCCACTCATTTTCCGTGCGACTTTGTCGTGAAGCACATTGTACAACATGGGGAGGACAAATGAGTTGAATATTGAAGCACATTGTACAACATGGGGAGGACAAATGAGTTGAATACGGAAACGTACAGTGCCGGTGGTGGCAGCCACCCATTGCCCATTGGCCCCTCACGTCTGTAACCACCGGGGGAACAGCGCGAGACCCGGGGGGGGGGGCGGGGGGGGGCGGGGGGGGGGGGGGGTGGGGAGTGGGGACTCGGCTCGGCGAACTACTGCGCCACTGGCTCTGGGGAATCATAGACTGGACTGGCCTGATGCAGGGCAACAGTGCCATACATCTGCGCCACACATGCATGTGTTCACGTGTGCACTACTCGTCAAACTATCATCATCGATAAGAGACGACCTTGACCTCCATCGAGTTATTACTTGCATATGCATGCTGCATTCATTCACATTATATTTATAGTGGGGAAGTTTCCCAAAAAGAAGTTATAGTGGGGAAAGGATTAAAAAGAAAGGAAATTATATATTTAGATGGCAAAATATAATCCTCTTCTCCCCCATCTTCTTCTAGTACTACTAATGTTCTGTCACAAAACCTCGCCCCAGTTTAACTAATTAAAAAAACAACAAGATTAAATGGAGGCGGATGGATCAAAGTCAATCAATAGCAAGATACTAATAAATGGATTAATTGACGGACGCATGACACGCGCTTAGACCTGGCCGCCACCTCCACGGCAGTCGCCATCGTGCTCCCCGTCCGACACACTGACGAGCGGGCCCTGCTCCCTCCTCTGCTCCTTTCCCTCCGCCGTCGTCGCCGCAGTACCAGCAGCGCCACTGTCACTGCAGCTGTTGCCGCGGTTCTCCCTAACCACGGCGGCATCGGTGTCACCTGCAGAAGCGCTCCCGCTGACGCTGGCACTAGGGATGTCGTCGCCGCTGGTCATGAGGCCCTCCTCCAGTTTCTCCAGCTCGCTGTCGTTGCTGCAGTTCTCGCTCTCGCTGATTGGCACGTAGCCGTCGTTGTTCTTGCACCCGGCAGCAGCGCTGTTGCTAGTGGCGATCACAGTGGTTATATCACTACTAGCCGGTGCCGAGGAGGTGGTGGTGGTGGTGGTGTTGCACTCGCTGTGGCTGTTGCTGCTGGTGCCGCTGCTGGCTTTGGTCAGCTCCTTGGCGCGTCCGACCTCGACTTCCCAGTCGGTGGCCGCCACCGCGCGCGCCATCCAGACGGCGCACGCGGCCTGCGCCGCCAGGAGGCCGAGCCACAGGCCGGCGAAGCCCAGGCGGGCGACGAACGCCAGCGCCACGCCCACCGGCATGCCCACCAGGTAGAAGGACGCGAGGTTGATGCGCGCGCCGCTGGCCGGGCGGGCGCTCCCCCGGAGCACGCCGCAGCCGGCCGTCTGCGGGCAGTTGCCGAGCTCGCAGAGGCCCGCGATGGGGAGGGCCACGGCCGTGAGGCGGAGGATGTCTGCGTCCGACGTGAACATGCGGCCCCAGTGGGAGCGCACGGACACCATGAAGGCCGCGGCCGCCAGGCCGACGCCCACGCCGATGGAGAGCGCGGCGCCCGCGGCGCGCCGCGCCCCCGCGGGGCGGCCCGCGCCCAGCTGGTGGCTGACGCGCGTGGATGCGCCCTGGCCCAGAGACGACGGGAACACGTAGACCAGCGACGTGGCCTGGATGAGGATGCCCATGGACGCCACGGTGGCGCGCGGGTTGGCCAGGAGGCCCGACAGCACGATCATGAGCTCGTACCACCACCACTCGAGGCACACCGCCGTGGCGGTGGGCACCGCCAGGCGGAGCAGCTCCGGCCACCCGCGGAGGCAGTCCAGGGTGGGACCCACCCACGAGTCCCTGTGCGCGCCCGAGATGGCGAGGAAGCAGAGGAGCGCCAGGAGCAGGTTGAGGTCGGTGAGCGCCACGGCGAGCGCCACCCCGGCAACGCCCATGTCGAAGCGCACCACCAGGAGGTAGTTGATGGGTCCGTGCAGCAGCACGGAGAAGAGGGAGCACGCCGTGATGGGCAAAGTCAGGTTCTGCGACCGGAGGTAGACGCGCAGGGGGTGCAGCACGGCCAGGACCGCGAGGTCCGCCGACGCGTACGCGGCGAACGTCTGCGCCGCGTCCGCCACGCCCTCGTCCTGCCCCAGCAGCTTGAGCAGGGGCCCCGTGGAGGTGACCCACAGCGCGGAGATGGGCAGCGCCACGGCGAGGAGCAGCAGCACGGTGCGGTGCAACGCCAGCGCCAGCAGCTTGCCCCGGCGCGCGCCGAAGGCCTGGCCGCAGATGGGCTCCATGCCGAGCGCCAGCCCCGAGAGCACGGAGTAGCCGGTGATGTTGGCGAAGCCCAGCGCCAGGGAGCCGCCGGCCAGCGCCAGCTCGCCGAGGCGGCCCAGGAAGAGCATGGAGATGAGAGCCCGGGAGTACATGACCAGGCCGGTGACCGCCATCGGCACCGACACCCTGCCGATCGCCCGAGCCTCGCCGGCCACCTGCTATGCATGATCCAGCACAACATGTAAGTAGCAGCTAAAGAGCTAGCTAAGCTAGCACAGGTATGGGACAATGGAGCTGCCATTTTCCAACAGCTCGCGCTTTCCTTTTCTTTCCCGTTACTATTACCGCGCGCAACATGGATGGCAGTACCAGCTAAGCTAATAAACTAGAAGTAGCAGTGGACATTAAACAAGAAGCAGCAGCAGCAGCTAGCTAGGTGCTGACCCCTGCCGCACTGTAGCCGCGCCTGTGCGTGTGCGTGTGCGTGCCACTCACTAACCGGCCTAGTTCATTTGCAGCAGCCAGCAGCTTAGGGAATGAAGAATGTGCACGGGCGGCGACACGTGCACGGCGGCTGTATATACCTTGGAGAGCTGCAGTGCATGGCCGCCGCTGCCTTCGTCGCCGTCGACGGGGTGGAGGAGCTGGTGCGCGGCGGCCTTGAAAGAGCCGAACGGCGGCGCCGGCGCCGGCAAGGAGGCGTCGGTCGTCCCGGCGGCGGCGTTGCACATGATCGACAGCAGCAGCGATCGATCGCCTGTCGCACTCCCACTGCCACTGCCACTGTTGAAGATGATACAAGCACGCGGGGAGAGGGGCGGCGCTGTCCTCCGGTGATTGGTACCCGGCCGGCGCGAGGTACAAGTACGTTTTGACTAAAAACTTGCTCGCGAGACGGCCTTTTAGTAATCTCTCCGTCTCTCTGCTGCTGGGTTGGTGTGCTCGAACGGCCTTTTGGTCTCCTCCAGAGGAGGTGAGCGCGGTCAGTGGAGTGCGATCAGGATTCAGGAGTCGTGCTGGTTGGTTTATGTTTGGGTCGCCTTTGGGGGCTGTGGCCTCCCATATATATACGCGAGCGCGCGCGCGGGCGGGAATGCCGCGCGCCGCCCCGCCCGCCCACGCACCAAGACGTACTGGGCGGCTGTGGACGGACGTACGTGTCCGCCGTTGGGGGATCGAATTCTGAGTCGCGCCCGCCGTGGGCCGGCCGGCCGGCCGGGAGGGGGGGAGGAAAGTCTGCTTGCGTTGCGTTGCGTTGCGTGGCGTGCGCCGGCACCGGCCACCGGGGTCCGGGGCCGATCGATCGCCTGTCGCGTGCTCTGCGCATCGGCATCTATGCGCGCTGCTTGCTGGGTTGTCAGCTGAAAATTCCGGTATCCCTTTGGGCGTTGGAATGGCATATTGGCGCGTCTGATCTGTCGGAACAAATGGGCTCCATCCATCCAGTCTCCTCGCATCGCCTCGCGTCGCGTGCGTGCGCACCCACGGCCACTACACCGGCCCGCCGCGCCGTGACAGCTCAGTGATCGATGCAGATTAACTCGACCGCCGCCCGAGTGGTTCGCGGCCGAACTGCATGCACCCTACACTGCCCGGACTGTAGAGTAGGGTTGATTTGCACTGGCCCGGTCTCTCTCTGCCCAGTGTCCTGGCCGCCGGCCGGCCGGCCGCGGTCATATTTTGGTGTATGGTGGCCATCGATCGGTCGCAGTTAGCTGCCGGCGCGGCGCCTCACCAGTTTTACTTTACCACATGATCACCTTCAATTTTCTTCTGGCCTGTCGGATGCCGGACTGCATGCCGGCCGGTCTTGCATTGGGCCTACACGCACGCACATAGCTCAGCTGTCGACGCTGGAACGATGCATGCATGTCGATCGATGAGGCATTGCGCGCAGCAGGGCCGGGCGCGGCCGGGGCAGGGGTGCGCACACCCAGCCAGAAGTGATGGCTGCACTGTGAAGCGCACAGCATTGAGTTCACGTCCAGAGTGAGCTGCTAGCTAGTCCGATGACGGACGGACCCTCTCTATCTCTAGCTTGCACTCTGCGCGCTGTAGATCGGCATGCGAGTCTCGATCGGCCGGCTAGCTAGGATAAGCATGAATTGCATGCGATGCGCGCGCATCCAGGGCAGGGCAGGCCTCTGCGCTGCGCCCTGTGCTGTGCGCGCTTAATTGGCGCGCGCATCGTGCTCCCACACATTGAAGCCGCAACAGCAGCCGGGAGCAGAGCAAGTTCGGCTCGATGCGGTAGCCTGCTCACGCGTCGCGTGCGTGCATGCACTGCGCTGCGCTGCGCTGCACTGCACCACCCTTGTCGTCTCCGTTGCTCACTGCTACTCGCGCACAGCGGCGACCCAGGCCACGCCACGGGACGGGGTGGTCCGTGTCCCTGTGCTGTGCTGCTCTGCGCACTGAATCAAATGAAATGCTTGCTTGCTTTCTCCTCGCGCGGGCGGGCACCGCAGCTAGCATAGCGAGCTGCTGGCATTGATCCCTAGTTCTAGGGCAGCTTGCAGTCGCAGGGCACAGGGTTTTGCAATCTAATAGCTACCCGATTTGCGAGGATTTAAGCTCCTCCTCCGCCCTGCGCAGCGCAGCTAGCGGAAAATGCAGGCAGGCAGCGCAGGCATCTGTGTACTCTTTACTCTTTGCTCTGTCCTTGCGTTGCGTGCCCCGGCCCCCTGCAGCAGGGTTAATTCCATCAGAGAAATCCCTGCCGTTTTAATCTGCATTCTGAAGACGTCAGTACCGTCTGAGGTGGGTTTGATTCAACTTTCAGTCCTCGCAAGTACAAACACCAACCTTTCCACACACCACCCCCCCCCCCCCCCCCCCCCCCCCCCCCGCCCCGCTGCAATGCTGCTCCATCTTTTTGCTGGCTTTTTATTTGCCGCGCTTTTTTTTTTTTTTGCCATTCCAGCAAAAGATGCAACTTTTTTCTTCGTCTGTCCATTACTGTTGCAACACGAAGCATATCCTAGACATTTCCTGGGGTGAACTTTTGAATTGCTTCGCTTCTGTGTATAACCAGGATTGCCGGATATATAAAGACGCTGAATTTGTTCCGCTGGCTGGCTAGCTCCAGGACACTCCGTCCGTTAATTCTGATCCCTTTCAGCCAGGGTGGCCTCCTTTGTGGTGGCATCAAGAACAATCATACAACGTACACTCAGATTTTGATGCCTATAACGTGCAGCGTTTCAGTGCGTCCCACTTCAGATGCGCATACATGTACGTATCACGGTAGCAGCTGTAGCAGTATGGCTTTAGCAGCTAACATCTTTATCGATCTCTGCTGTGCTGCCTCTAAGTAAGCTAGATATATACCTCAGTCGTTTTAGAGTATGCTACAATACAACTTACAAATTGTCAAGAACTAGTATATTGATGAGGATGTTGGGATACTTCTATTTCAGTATTTTTGAGAATTATTATTATGATTGGTCACGATAAACCTTAATGTACGTTTCACTAGGATTCGTTGAGCACTTGTGTGACCATATACTTCTAATACTAATGCCTTATTTACTATAGAAACAACCAAGGTGGCCATGCAACTAATAGTGTGGGCGCCTAGATTTTTTTTTTATTATATATAGTGTTTGGTTATTCTTATATTTAGAAAAAAATAGACGATAGATAATTTTGTTTATTTTTTATTGTAACTCTCTCTCTCTCTCTCTCTCTCATATCCAGTACCCTGATTATTTGTTCCATTATTCATGCAGATAATAATATAATGGGACATGTTGGTGCTTGATGAGACATGTTTGTTGTCGCACTGAGAAGCACGATAAGGCCGGGTTGTCTCTAACTCTATATCTACCCTATGTATGAATGAGGTTGATGGGCAGCATATGAATGAGGTTGGGGAGGAGCGGGTAAAATCGTGTTAAGGACTCAGAGATTTATTATCTTTTTTATTATGAACCAAATATTGGCAACTGTACAGCTAGCAAAACACCCAAAAAAAAATGCAAATACTCATTTTGGCTATTTGGAATAGCTTATAGTTTGACAAGTATTTTTCTTAGGAGCTCTTGGAGATACTCTAACGAATAATAACAAGGTCACCTAGCTAGAATAATATGATCACATGGCTTGTGATCCATGCCACATTTAGTCCGTACATCACAATGCATGCATGGAATTCTATTCCAAAACATGTCATTATCAGCTGGTGCATGATTGATTCCATGGTGCAAGGCAAAGTCACATGGACAAGCCTGCAAGGAACCTATAACAATCAAAACCCAAATAATGTGCGTCCTTAGAGTAAATATGGAGATTTATTTAGAACTGGTATAATCACTGTTTTTATGAACACACAAGAGTTAATAAATTGAAAAGGAGGGGGGAAACCTACCTACCTCCACCAGACATAAAAGAAGAATGCAATAAAAATTCAAATGGTACTATACAAATATTTTTTAGAGGTGTCTCGTTTTTTGGCCCTGCTTGGATCAAAAACTATCTCTACTAAAATCTAGAGATGGAATCCTATATAACTCAATTTTTAGAGGTTGTTGGTATTTCTAGATGCCTATATAAATGCTCCCATCTATTTTTTATAATTTGACCTACCTCTAAAAATAGATGCATAAAAAAAATCATATTTGTAAATCTCAAAGAGATCTACAACTTTATAGTTGATAATTTTGTATTTGACTTCATGTAGGGTAGCAAAAAAGTATATGCTTTAAAGTACTCTTAGATTTTGAAATTAATTTTTTTTATCTTACAAATTGTTTCTGAACGAGATGTGCCTGTAACAAAGTTGTAGTGCTCAACGACATCAAAAACTTAGTTAAAACTTTCTCATTCCCTCTAGAATAGGCTTGGTTCCTGCCTATAGGTCCTTGAATAGATACGGTTTTTTTCGAACCACCACCATAAATGATCTCTAACCATTTAAGTGATTTCTGTAATAGTGAACACGCGGATAGAAGACCGGTAACATTTCTTTTGCTAGTAATAGTGGCCAATCATCTTTCTAGTCCATTCTAATAAAATTCATGATACATTTCCTTTCCGCCTATTCTTCATTAGGGTATTTTGTTCTATTGCCACAAATGAAATTGGAGTCCTGAGATTGAGCCAAGTCGTTGGAGGAATGGCAATGACATAGCTCAATCAGCCCTCCTGTGCCGGATTTGGCAGCTGCTAGCCGGTAAGATCACATCTGTTGATGCAAAAAGGCGTTGGATCTGCAAACACACCGGGCTAATACCCTAGTTCGATATCAAGGCGTGCCAGTCGATTTGACCTGTTAATCGACAAGGATGATAAATTTGAATAAAACCCGAACGAGAAGACAGCGATACGCCCGGACGTCAAAGCTCAGATGATATTCGATAACTGTTGAACAGATCAGATGAGACGACAGCGATACGCCCGGACGTCAAAGCCTGAATCGTGCTCGGTAAACGCGGAACCTGCAAGGTCGCCGGAGATCAAGTTGATGCAGCCCGCCGATTCTTGAAAGAACTCGTTGAAAAGGAAAAGGTACTGGTGACGAAGTCGTCAAAAAGAAGATTGCTGAAAAAGTAGATAAAAGTAATAGATTATTGTATTTGATTGTGTATATCTTTACATTGTCTCTCGGTACATATTTATACCCTGGTACTATAAGTCCTAAACAGACACGACAAAGTATTACCTAAACAAGTCTTATCTCTAAGGAATAAAAAAGTAACGACTCGTACCAGGGTCGGACTCAAAAATAAACTATTAAAATAATGGCATAAATATTGCCAGTTTCCTTATCCATAGCTTTACGATGAAACCCCTATCGGCACGCTCCTCATCTCTGTAGATTCCATCGGCAAAACCCATCAATGATGACTCAGATCTGCTTTCCACGTCCTTCAGCTCTGCTTTCTATCGGCAACCATGCCTCTCTCTCCATCGGCAACAGCCCTCTGGCTTCATCGGCAATGTACGAGATCAACATGTCTTCTATCGGCAATCATCCATCGGCAACTTAAAAGCAACACTGGAGAATAACCATTCCCTTGCCGATCGGTATAGTTTTCGGCTTATATTGGCACGTGTCAAAAAACGGTGTCAACACATGCCCCCAATGTTGGAGTATAAAATACTTTATGCGCCGAAATTTCCTCCAGGTCATAATTGCCCAAACCGCTTGAACTTCCCCTCGAGAGTTGCGCGCGTGGTAGTGGAAATCTTGTACCAACAGGCCCATATAATGCTTTCTCCGCCGCGGCCCATTTTTCATCTGTGATTCAAACCCTAGCTTTTCTCTCTCCAGCGGCGACATCAACAGGCGATCCTTCGACGAATTCGATCATCGGCACTCTTGACGATGATCCTTAGCCTCCATTAGCATTCTCTGCCTTCTCCATCTCCGTCGCGGCCATGGCTATTCGTTTTGACGTCCCCAAGGTTAGTCTTTTTCTTTTGCCTATCCTCTGACATTTCGCTTCTCCTTCTCTGCGTAGTTCATGACTCTTCCTTGTTCCCAATCTTTAATCTCAGGAACTTTGCAATAATCTTCTTATTCCAACGCATCAGAATCACTTTATCTGCCTAGGCCCAATGGGAAATCCAGACCCAACCGACATCATAAACGCAGAAACCAATCGAATCCCCTTCAGAGCTCAGAATTTTGACTTGGGATTCTGGACTGATACCTTCCGTTCCTGGCCAAAAACCACCAAGGGATGGACAGATTGGTATTTGCGGGTCGCTAGGCCAATGGAGCTATACTGGGCAGAACGCAAATTAGAACAATGCATCAGAATATCTATTGCATTTATGGAGAGGAATGAATCTTTGTTAATTGCCGCCTCCTATTTTTGGTCGGATACCCTGAATGCCTTTATCTTTAAACATGGGCCAGCTTCTCCCACCCTTGCCGATGTGTACATGCTCACTGGCTTAGACATCTCTTCTGCCGATGACAACTCACTGTTCCAGCGAAAACCTGAGCATCGGCTGACCACCAGGAACATTGGCGGCTGGACTGGCTATATCAGTGAGTATAAGAAATCTGGTTCAGTCAGTCACAGGGAACATTCAGCTTTTTTGAATATGTGGCTGGAGAAATTTATTTTCTGCGGCAGAACAGTTGGACCGACCAACATGCACCTTCCTGCAGCAGAGCTGTTGGCTAGTGGCGTTCAACTCCCACTGGGCCGATACCTTCTTGGCTCAGTCTACCATCTCCTCCACCAAGTATCACAAAGGCTGCTGTAAGGTAAATCCATCGGCAACCTGGGGGGTCCCTGGTGGTTCATCAATATGTGGTTGAATTCCCATATGCACAAGTATTTCCATATTGACCTGTTCGCCCAGCAATTCCCTCGAAGTCTTCCTGAAGATTATCAACTCGGGGAAGAAGAATCGGAAACGCGCCCCCCTATCAACTTTGGAGAAGCACTGGCAGTACTACCAGGGGCAGAGGCAGATAGAATCCAGATCGGCAATCTCTTCCACAACCTCTACATCGGCATCCCCTCTGAGCTTCGGGCCTGGGTCTCGTATGTTGATGAAGCAGCAAGATTCCCTCTTTCCTTTAACCTTACCGATGAGGCCCTGAACCAGGATGCCGACATTCTTAGGGCAATAATCACTCCTCGTGCCATCCCGGTCAACATTTTTGGAAGCGGGAAGAACATTAATCCCACATATGAGTTCTACTATCCATCGGCAGCAGCAAGACAACTAGCTTTTGGACAACTGCCCATCAATCTCTGTTTTGCCGATGTGATTAAACCAAGAGAGACCATTGCGAGCCGTGTGGATTGGCACAAGATTGTCACTCTCCTTTCCGATGCCGATACCTCAAATGTCGATCTAACTGACTGGGTACCGGCTTCTTTTGTCACCGAGTCCTTCAAATTATGGTGGCAAGAATGGAAAGAGCAGCTATTCTTTGCCTCTCCTCATTTTTACTGGAACCTCATTGATCCCGATCACGCCATCCCTGCCGATGTAGTAAGTCTGACCCTCTGTACTTCTTTCAACTCCCCTTAATCCATCGGCAGTTAACCCTTTTTTCAACAGGTTGATGACCCAATTCCAACATTGAGCAAGAGTGGCAAGGCCATAAGGCTGCAGCCGATTTCCCCGGTATCCATCATTGGCCACAAGGCTCCCTCGCTAGATGCTCCAGTGGGCCGTGGTCGTACCAAGAAGAGTACCAAATCGGTCACATTTTCGGCACAGTCATCTCAGGTAACCATCTCACTTTCTTTTGCAGATGCCGATTGCTGTGATTTACCGATTTCACATTTCAGGGTGCGAGTTCTACACCTTTAGAATCTTCATCGGCAATTCGCCCTTCGTCTCCTCCTGCAGTGCCTTCGTCGCCCCACCTTGTTGTCCTTGACGACTCTCCAGAGGTATTCTTTATTCAAACTTCAATTATGGGATCGACACTTTTACTCATCTGTCTCTCTTGCAGCACCAAGTGATTGCATCGGCAACCGTCCCAAGTGTACCGATTCCTTAGCCATCCATTGCCGATGCCCCTAAGCCATCCGATGCCGATATCTTACAGCACAAGCGTAAGGCTTCATCGGGCGAAGAATCACAATCCAAGCGGGCAAGACTTACACCATCTCCGTCGGCGTCCTCGCCTCGCCCGATATCGCCTGATGTATCTGTGCGGACCTCTCCATTGGCACCTGCTCTTCCATCGGCCATTGTACCCATACAAGGATCTTCATCGGCATCGGTATCGCAGCAGCAACCAATCGAGGTACCAACACAAGGAACGTCATCGGTAATTGTACCTGAGGTTGTTTCTCCGAGCCAAAGGCGAGAGATTGCCTTGAAACAGGTGCATTAACTCCCTTTGATAACCTTTAACACTTTGGGCTCTTCTGCTGACATCATCCTTTCCTTTCTAGGAGCAAGATTCCCCCGATAGTCTATTCTCCTTCTCTATCAGTGGGATTGTTCCCGATGATGAAGATTCTGAAGAAAGCTCTGCTCCAGCCCTTGGAGTTCTATCACCTGAGACCAAGTCAAAGCTGGAGACGCTGTTATCATTGCTGCAACAGGAGACCTCTCTACTGATCCAAGATTCTGACTCTGCAAGAGTAACTTTTAAAGGAATTTGAGGTCATATTCCTACCGATGTTGAGGAAGCACTTTTTCAGGCTGCACATCTGGAGAGCCGGCAATTGCAGTATCAAAGGGCTGCCCAACGGATTGCCGATAGAGCCACTCAGACAACACTCCAGGAGGACATGATGAAGCATAAGCAACTTGCCGATGAGAAGCACAAAGACATTGGTAAGCTAGAAGCCTCTGGCGTAGATCTGGAGGATAAGATTGCTCAGCTATCGGCAAGAAGAGAAACCTTGTTAGCAGAGCTGAGACAGATTGAAGGAGCCTTGGATGCAGCAAATCATGAAAAGGCCCAAATGCCCGAAGCCGTCAAGACTCTTCAGCAAGAAAGAGACAACCAAGTCCTCAAGACGCTGGCGCTCAAGAAGAAGATCAAGCCAGTTGAAGGCAATGCCGATGAAGATGCAAAGATACTGGAGGAAGCTGACCAAATTCGCCTGCGTGCGATATCAACTATCCACTCATTGTTGAATTTGTAAACCTCCCTTTTCATCGGCAATGTGATGAATCAGTCATTTGTAAAACTTTACATTAACGTGGTGCTGATACATTCTTTTTTGAACAAGCACTTTATCTATATATATATTTTTGTTGGCAAGTGCTAAGAATCTCATCGGCAATAGGAAAGCCATGTTGATGTCTGCCGATGGACCTTCACTTTTGTGCTTCAGCTGTCATATTTGAGTCTTTGCTCCACGGGAACTTTCCTCTTTGTGTTCATGTTGCATCTTCCTCTTTTGAGTCCTCGTTAGACCTTTAGGACACCATTGAGGAAGCTTCGTCTTCCAGACAGGTTGGTAAATTTTTGCACTTGAACCTAGGCAATTTGTATCGGGATCCCTGCAGAGTATCGTTTCAGGGACTCCTGCATTGGTCATCTCTTCGAGTTCCTTTTGATTCATCAGCAAACAGTCAGCACGCCTGCCCAGCCTTTCATGTACACTGGTCCTGCCCCCCAGCCGATCATGTACCGATACCCCTTCTCTGATCGGTTTACCAATGTATCTGCTCCGATCACCATAGCGCCGCCTTCTTTCTGCCCGATCGGTTCGATCATAAGCATTGCACTCGGGGCAACTATCAACAGTAGGTAATTTAATGCCTTCTTCCCAACAATAGATGAAGAAGGGGCATCTCCAATGGTCTTTATGCCGATGCCATGCTTCGCAACGCAATTCCTCTTGCCGATGCCGATAGTGGTTACTTGGAATTCTGTACGGAGCTGGTCTAGGAGGCCTTCTTGAACTACTACTTGCTTCAACTATCTCTTTCCCCTTCAAGTCATCGGTAGTTGCTTGATTGTTAGGATACACCGATGCTTTCCTCTTAGCGCTTACCGATGTCAGCACTTTGGTCTTGTTTACGGCCTCCACTATGTTTGCTGGGAAAGGATGCTGATCAATCTTCATCGGCCTCTGAACTTTAGAATTGTCAAACTTGATCCTCCTAGATTCAATTGCCGATTGCAACTGCTGCCTAAAAACCTTGCAGTCATTGGTAATGTGCGAAGTTGCATTATGCCATTTGCAGTATCTAATTTTCTTTAGTTCATCTGTCGATGGAATCACATGATTGGTGATAGCTTGATTTGGCCCTCTTGAAGTAGCAGATCAAATATTCTATCGGCCTTTGTGACGTCAAACGTGAAGTTCTCTGGCTCTTTCTGACCAAAAGGACACGATAAAGGTTTTTTACCTTTTACCCACTCAGCCAGGCCGATAGTTGGTTCTTCATCTGAATCTGATTCCTCTGCCTCTACGAAGGACACCTTCTTGTTCCAGCTCTTTCTATGTTCTGGAGCTTGAGCACTTTGATCAGAGACCCTCTGCACAATATGGCTTAAGCTCTCAAACTCCTGAGCATCATATTTGTCCCTGAGATGCGGCAATAAACCCTGGAAAGCCAAACCAGCTAACTGACGGTCATCAAGCACTAGGCTGTAGCACTTGTTCTTCATGTCTCGTACCCTTTGCACAAAACTCTCTACCGATTCATCGCTTCGCTGTCTTAATTTCATTAAATCGGTAAGCTTCTTTTCATGGACACCAGCAAAGAAGTATTTATGAAATTGTCTTTCCAGATTAGTCTAAGTAAGAATAGAATTTGGTGGTAAGGAGATGAACCATGTGAATGCCGATCCAGACAAAGAGGACGACAATAATCGGATCCTTAGCTCATCCCTGTTTGCTGCTTCTCCGCATTGGATGATGAATCGGTTAATGTGCTCCATCGTTGACGTATCATCTTGCCCAGAAAACTTAGTGAAATCTGGCACCTT
>CM041628.1:85185104-85274422 GCA_023333625.1 Bothriochloa decipiens
TTACCGATGTCAGCAGTTTGGTTTTGTTTACGGCCTCCACTATATTTTCTAGGAAAGGATGCTGATCAATCTTCATCGGCCTCTGAGCTTTAGAATTGTCAAACTTGATCCTCCCAGATTCAATTGCCGATTGCAACTGCTGCCTGAAAACCTTGCAGTCATTGGTACTGTGTGAAGTTGCATTATGCCATTTGCAGTATCTAATTTTCTTTAGTTCATCTGCCGATGGAATCACATGATTGGGTGATAGCTTGATTTGGCCCTCTTGAAGTAGCAGATCAAATATTCTATCGGCCTTTGTGACGTCAAACGTGAATTTCTCTGGCTCTTTCTGACCAAAAGGACACGATAAAGGTTTTTTACCCTTTACCCACTCAGCCAGACCGATAGTTGGTTCTTCATCTGAATCTGACTCCTCTGCCTCTACAAAGGACACCTTCTTGTTCCAGCTCTTTCTATGCTCTGGAGCTTGAGCTCTTTGATCAGAGACCCTCTGCACAATATGACTTAAACTTTCAAACTCCTGAGCATCGTATTTGTCCCTGAGATACGGCAACAAACCTTGGAAAGCCAAACCAGCTAACTGACGGTCATCAAGCACTAGGCTGTAGCACTTGTTCTTCATGTCTCGTACCCTTTGCACAAAATTCTCTACCGATTCGTCGCTTCGCTGTCTTAATTTCATTAAATCGGTAAGCTTCTTTTCATGGACACCAGCAAAGAAGTATTTATGAAATTGTCTTTCTAGATTAGTCCAAGTAAGAATAGAATTTGGTGGTAAGGAGATGAACCATGCGAATGCCGATCCAGACAAAGAGGATGAGAATAATCGGATCCTTAGCTCATCCCTGTTTGCTGCTTCCCCGCACTGGATGACGAATCGGTTAATGTGCTCCATCGTTGACGTATCATCTTGCCCAGAAAACTTAGTGAAATCTGGCACCTTGTACCGATTAGGGAAAGGAATTGAATCATAAGATGAAGGGTATGGAGTCCGATAAGAGTAAGTATCGATCTTGGGCTGAATCCCAAATTGTTCTTTCATCACTTCTGCAATCTTATCGGTCAAGAGTGCATCCTGATCTTGCCGATGCACTGGCTGGATCTCTACTGGAGGCGTTGGCTGATATGCTTCTACATACCCCTGTGGCACTTGGCTTGGATAAATCGGCATATTCACGGCACCAATCTGCGGAGTAAAGTTCATCGGTTGTTTTGCCGACGCTTGTTCCTGGAAAGTTGTCTGTGGACTATACCGTTGAGTCCCTATTGCTTGGTGGCTTGGTTGAATAGCAGGTTGTTGAATTGGCGCTTGCCCTGACCAATTAAGATTGTAACTCATCGGCACCTGGCTTGCCAATGGCTGATAGCTTGTAGACAATTGATGCTCTTGTATAGACGGATGATAGCCAGCATAATTGCCCTGAATTGCAGGTAACCCAGACTAAGATATGAATGGTACTACGGGCTGCTCTGCAGTGGAAGCTCTCTGTTGAACTGGTGGGGGATTAGTCAATGGATTCGCATAAAATATCTGTTGCGAAGGCGCGTAGAATCCCATTGACGATGGCTGTATAGCAGGAGGTACAGTAGAATAATGCGGCACTTGAGCCACCGGCCGAATTGGAGTAGCCGATGTCATCGGACCCTTCCCTGCTACATCATGCACTTGAGGCAATCCCGAGTTGGTAGTAGATGGACCTGGAGGCATACCGTATCCCCACCAATTAGCAACAGTTTGACTATGTTGACCTGAAGGACCTGATATTGCCGATGCCGATAGATCTGTGCTCAACTGAGTACTAGGCCTCTCCTGAGACGTTAGATCTGATCCTATCGGCGTGGCTTCAATGATGGATGGTCCTGATATAGCTGGAGTAGGCGCTTCCATACTCTCAACGGCTGGAGCTGCCGATGGAGTACTGGTAGATGCCGATCCCGGCTGATGATATGCCGGCCCGACATACCCTGGTGCTTGTCCTTCTCTTAATGTTTGCACAACAGCATTGTAAACAGTATTGGACAGCATAGTGGAGTGGTTGATCAAAGTTTGATTTAATGCAGAATTAACCATCTCCTGTAATTTACCAGGGTTGGAGTCAAAGGTTACCTGCCGAGGAAACGACAGATCTTGCTTCTGGATGACTTCTCCTCCCCTATTCATACTAAAAGACTTCAAGCAGAGCTGCCTGTAATCCTCCATAGCTTTTTCCATGGCTTGCCTCTGATCCTCCTTGAGATCTGATTCTGATATCTCGATGATGTTTTCTGGAGTGATATCGGTAGTATTCTTCATGATAAATCTGTTGATTTGGTCCCACCAGGCGTGCCAAAAGATGTGTTGATGCAAAAAGGCGTTGGATCTGCAAACACACCGGGCTAATACCCTAGTTCGATATCAAGGCGTGCCAGTCGATTTGACTTGTTAATCGACAAGGATGATAAATTTGAATAAAACCCGAACGAGACGACAGCGATACGCCCGGACGTCAAAGCTCAGATGATATTCGATAACTGTTGAACAGATCAGACGAGACGACAGCGATACGCCCGGACGTCAAAGCCTGAATCGTGCTCGGTAAACGCGGAACCTGCAAGGTCACCGGAGATCAAGTTGATGCAGCCCGCCGATTCTTGAAAGAACTCGTTGAAAAGGAAAAGGTACTGGTGACGAAGTCGTCGAAAAGTAGATTGCTGGAAAAGTAGATAAAAGTAATAGATTTGTTGTATCTGATTGTATATATCTTTACATTGTCTCTCGGTACATATTTATACCTTGGTACTATGAGTCCTAAACAGACACGACAAAGTATTACCTAAACAAGTCTTATCTCTAAGGAATAAAAAAGTAACGACTCGTACCAGGGTCGGACTCAAAAATAAACTATTAAAATAATGGCATAAATATTGCCAGTTTCCTTATCCATTGCTTTACGATGAAACCCCAATCGGCACGCTCCTCATCTCTGTAGATTTCATCGGCAAAACCCATCAATGATGACTCAGATCTGCTTTCCACGTCCTTCAGCTCTGCTTTTCATCAGCAACCATGCCTCTCTCTCCATCGGCAACAGCCCTCTGGCTTCATCGGCAATGTACGAGATCAACATGTCTTCTATCGGCAATCATCCATCGGCAACTTAAAAGCAATACTGGAGAATAACCATTCCCTTGCCTATCGGCATAGTTTTCGGCTTATTGGCACGTGTCAAAAACGGTGTCAACAACATCATAAAGTGCGGTAACATGGTTATTTTCCTATGAGTCGAGGCATAACATAGCTAGAAACAAAAATTTAATTATAGACGAGGTAAGCACGGTGATTGTGGCATACTATTCAATACGTACTTACCAATAGTCATTTCCTTTCGGTTGATCTGGGACTCGGCACTGCATGTATGTACCTGTGTTTGTGACATGGTTTGCACTGTTGGTTGTTGATGATCTTGAACAAATATGGTGAAGCAGAGAAGGGGGTCGTAATAACTAGGCGGCCATATATATATATACATACGTACCCACCTACGAACGCAAGGTATCGGCATGAGTATCCCATGGTATAGGTATAGGCGCCGAATCTAATAGACTAGAATAATGCAAGTTACTGTGTGGATGCCTAGCTAGCTAGCGCTTATCTCGAGGTCATGAGGGAGCGCAAGGGATGAGACAAGAAGACTTGAATCAAGTGGACACAAAGTGCATGTGCAATGACTCAGACGGAGCACGGGACCGACCGATCACATGCATGCATGGACGACTATATACCGCACACCACCATGTACAGTGAGACAGCAGAGAGAGAGAGAGAGAGAGAGAGATGAATGCAATATAATGAGAGCAGCGATATGATGCAAGCGGAGGACGAGCAGAGAATCGACAGGGGGGTAAATTGCCAGCATGGAGGGAGCAGTTGCCTTCTTGGGGAACACAACCTCTCAACTCCTCACATGCGCGCGCGCGCGCGGGGCTACTACACAAAACTAAGTTACTAATTAATTAATAAGCACCATTGCAGTCGCAGCGTAGTGCGTGTGCAAGTGCAGACGACGTGCGCAGCAGCAGTGCAGCCAAATACATCATCATGCATGGCATGGCACG
This sequence comes from Bothriochloa decipiens, assembly GCA_023333625.1. Lineage (NCBI taxonomy): Eukaryota > Viridiplantae > Streptophyta > Magnoliopsida > Poales > Poaceae > Bothriochloa > Bothriochloa decipiens. The sequence goes on from CM041628.1 coordinate 85,189,203, forward strand.
GGCACGCCATACAGCAACTTAACGCCATTACAGTTACTAACCCGGGCGGGTGCCGGGCCTTGCAGGGCATCGGGGGACAGGCGTGCGGCCGTGCGTTGCTAGCTAGGGGTACTTCCGATCCGGGCCGATCATGTACGATCCACGCTTTGGCAATTGGCATCCGACACGTCGGCCTCCAGTGACCCCTGCCCGGCCTGCACGGGTATGCATGGTCCTCTACTCCTGTTTGCACACATGCATGCATATTATATCCACGAGCGGGGGTACTCTGAGAATGCATGCCATGCGTCGTACCCGCCCATGTGGTGTAGTAGTACGTGCAGCACGTACCGATGGATGGATCATGGATCGGATGCATGCATGCGACCATGACCATGCACCGGCTACTATACTATACAGTCAGTCCGGACTTGTTACTGACGATGCATGGACTGAACTCGATTGATCGATCGATCGATAGGTCGGTCAATCGAGGAGTACAGTAGGAGGTGCGACCAACGTACGTACGGTGTATGTACTTGCCCGTATGTAAAGGATGCACACAGTGTGCGAGCTGTAGTTCTTGGTGCGTCCTCTATCTACGCTTGACATGCCGAATGCATGCGTGTGCGTACGTGTACACGCCGCGCGCACGTGGCGGCATGCATGGGCACAGTCTCTACTAGCTAGCTAGTTCCCTTTGGGTGGACGCATGAGATCTGTGTGTGGTACGTGCTCTACACTAAATACGGATCGAGTAGCTAAGCATCGGAGGCCAGGACGCAGGAACAGGAGTAGCTCGATCGATCGTAGCTGGGTACCGGCCGGGTCACGTAGGTACCGGCCGGCCAGGGGTATCACGCATGCATGCACGTCCACCCCCCGTGGTACCTCGCGGGGCAGGCAGGGACGCCCCGCGCCCGTGTCACGTCCGCGTCGACGGACGCTGCCGAGCAGCGCGGCTGGTTGGTTGGTCTCGTGGGCGCGCGCGCGGACGCCGGCGTCGTTTCGCCTCCTGATTGGCCCCGGACGGACGGACGATCCATCGATCGGTGTAGCTCGTCGATCTGCTGCTGGTCATCAGAGTTGGTGCGGCCGTGAACAGGCTGACGGGTGCGCGGGAGGCGTCCGTGTCTGTCGTCAGCCAGGCACGCTGCAGCGATCCATCACATGCACGCTACACAGCTAGCCGTGCGCTCCGATGTACCGTCCGTCTCTCCCTGTTGCTACACACTAGCTAGCACATTCCTGTTACCATCCTCTGCTACAGGTTACAGAGCGAGAAGGATGGGATATGGGACCCCACCGAGCGAGGCTTGTTGGTTCCATACCGGCACGAGAACAGCTTTTCCCGTCGGGGTGTTTGTTAGACGACACGTTAGCTGCCGAGAACGGCCAGACCACAGTTGTCTGATGGCGAGCCGTGATGGTACTTGAAGTTCTCGAGAAGAGACGTTACATTACTCGAGTACTACAAACTGTAACATGTACATGCATGCATGCATGGTGGGAATATCGCAAGCGAAATGTCCAGCATGCAAACCACATAATATGGCATCACGCAACCTGATCCCGGCCTCTTTCTTCTCCCTTGTGTAGGGAAAACATTGATTAGGAAAGTAGAGAGAATCCGGTTTTCGTGCTTGTCTCGCTTCAGACGGCCAAGATTATTTACCCAAAGATTTTAGTTGTCGATAACTGCACCGGCAGTCCTTGTCGACCTGACCACTTCTATCCATGCCTTGTATCAGAAAATTCGAAAGAGGAGCCTCAACATATATCCATGTAACTGTGCAAATCTCACATGTTTGTTAGGTTGCACATGACCTTCGCTTCGGCGAGCGCTTATAGGTAAAGGCCATCGCAAAGACACATCAAAACCAAAACAAATCTCAGGACCATGCTTACATTACACAGCCAAACAACCGCCCACGGCCCACCCTCAAACTTTATGTTGGTCCATTTTCTGCAAGCAAATGATTTTTCATCCTCTTGCCATATATATGCATAAATCATGGTCCAGCATATGAACAATCATTTTACTGTTTTCAATTCAAAATATATGGCGGAACTCGCAAATCACGACAAAGGAAGTTTTACCCACCATATGTACATGCACACGTTTTCATTCTGGCTCTTCCAGGGCCACAAACTGAACAATGGACTTTTGATTCAGATCAACCTGCTGCGAGCCTTCATGTGACATTTCGATTATATGACATCAATGTGTCGAGCCGAAGACAGACGAGAACACCAAACCAAATTATTTAGCAACCCCACAAGAGACCCTTCCACGTTGATCTTTTTTCAAGGGTTAGGTTCTTGGGTGGTTGATAGGAGGCATTGCTTTTTCATGGACAATAAGATGACGAAACAGGAACCTTACTGACGTGGCATCATCCTCTGAATCTTGTTATCACAGGCCCGAGAGAGAGGATCGGATGCATGTTAAGATAAGCCACTTTAACCCCCACTCCAAGAGAAGAATTCCTCCCCTAGTCTCTTTTGCCTTGTTGGACCTCTCCACTTGCACATTTTTTTTTCCCCAAACTACTGGCAGGATTCTGCCCAGCTTGTATCAATTATATATAACGGTTTCAAAATGTTCACAATTTACGTCAGCAACAAAAAGTATAGAAAACAGAAAGTATAGAAACTGCTGGCAGCCTAGACCAAAGGTACTAATACAGTTCATTGCTAGAAAACAGAAGGAGTGGTGAACAACAATGTGAAAACGAAAAATCAGAAACAGGTTAATGCGGGTACACAAGAGAATTAAATCAATTTACAAATATATTGCAGAATAAAAGAACTCCTTCAAAAGGCAACGTGTCAACAGAATATGCTGCAATGGTGAATGCATCTGCCGGGACTAATGTGGCAAGTTTGCTTGGCATGGGCATATGTGTCATCTGTCATGCTCCTCACTGTTGCGTCCCACTACCAGCTGGACCTGGTGCTCCTAAAATCTGGCTATGTGTGACCACCGCTCACCTATTTGATCATATAGCTGGCATCTTGTGCTGATGGGTACACAGGGGCTCACCTCCTTTCCCTTCTATCAGTCAAGGCTACATGTTTTTATCAATGATATGTAAAGAAAATGCAATCAACTACAGTTGCCTCAGAAACCAACAGATTTTCCCTATATCCTACTTACCTAAAATAAATTTTTCTAAATTCTTCCTGTCAATATCTTGTATCAAAAGCAAAGAGATGATGTGCCAGTCAAAAGCTTTTTTTAATGCACAGATACCTTCAGCATTTTATCAATTTAGATTATGATGAGCTTGTATACTACCAGTATTGCATCAAACATGATTATGCCTAAAGATGAACATAGTAAGTAGAAACAGCACAATGGTATTTGCTTGATAAAATTTTGAGAACATTTAATTCACTCTGGCTTGGCATTGAAAGCAATCAGGTGTGTTCAGAACCTTATGCTGGCTCCTAATGCAGGAATTTATTCCAGATAATGATGGGCATGCATTTAAAAGGAAAATGCCAAAAATTAAAGTCTACAAAAGAGAAGAGGTACCTGTCTCTATCAGCCATGATGATCAGCATTTGCCATATCCACATCTCGGCTGTCAACCACTTGAGCAATTCATCCAAACATCAACAGAAGGAACAATCATCAACACACCACACCAAACAGAATCCTGGAGAATACATTTGAAACTGTGATTGCTATTATGCCATATGATGAAATCCGAGTATGACCTTGAAGTATACAAAGTGCAATTCAACATTCACATGGCCAGATGTCTACAAGTTTATGCTGAAGTGCTAGTTTAAGCCTTATGAGAAATCTTAACTTCGACAAACAACCTCTCTTTCTACTTCCATCTCCTTTCGATGTCATCTGAGGGGTGTTTCAGACGTCAACAATGGGCTGAAGCAAATGCATCCAAATATTGGAACCATACGGTTAAAAAGAAATGATCAATAACAACGTTTGAACAAAAAATTTACATGGAAGGCCCCAGAAACAACTCAGGAAGAACAAAGCATCAATTATGAGTGCCCTTTTCATGACAAGCATAAAAAGCAATTACGGTAACTCTTTATGCCAAGTACGACAAAGGACATGGCAAAAGTATGTAGCTAACTAGGCACGCAGAGGGCATGCAGCAGAGATGAACCAAAGTGTGTTACCAATTGACATAACATTTAAATTATTTACACTGAATAGCAGCTCCGCAACAGCAGCATGCAAATGGTGAGCAGCAGCAGCGACATTAATATGATCTTTCAGCACTTTGACCCCATCCTAGCAATGTAGGAGTTGGTGGCCCTGATAATTGCCACCAAGCACAATGAAAAAGCTGCAAATCTGCTGCTGCAGAAAAGGCTGGCAAAATCACTAGATTCATATAATTGATCACAGTACACCTCACAGAGGCAGAACACCTGGCCATTTCTCCATGCGTCAGACTAACATCTGCCACTCTGTTCAAATTTATAGTTCACTTTAGCTTTCCTATGTCAAACTTCTCTAACTTTGATTGTAAAATGTATTGGTATCTACAAGTTCAAATAAATGCTATATCAAGACATATTTCATGGAGAATTGATGTTGTAGATATCGGTGCATTCTATCATAAATTTGGTCAAAGTCAGAAATTTGACTCAACAGAGCTAAAGTGACCTATCATTTGGAATGAAGGGAGTAAGTAGTTAATCAACCATAATAGAAAAACATGAATAGATCCTCTGGTATTCATATTCCAAATATCAGAAATCAGATCAGTTGCAATAGAATAAAAGTCAAATTACTTTGCAAGCATCTGTTTTGTTTGATAGTAAAACATAAAAGAAATCCACCAGGGCAAGGAATTGGTACTTTGAATTTGATTTAGGAAGTAGTGCAAGGTTGAGTGTAATTAATCAAGAATGCAGCAAGATAGCCCAATCATTAACAAAGTAGATCCAAGAAAAAAATAATACATTAGTTAATTTGGTGCCACTACATTGGATCTGTTAGTTTTGACTTTTGAACCATGCAAATTGATTTCAAAATTGCAGGCTCCTAAGAAATGTCAATCATTTCTATACTTAGTAGCACATAACCAGTGTTGGAAAGCCGTCTTGCTTGACAGGGTTTACCACATTCAGATTGCTGCTCATATTATTATGAGGAAGACAAAACTATCCATCAAATCCTAGTCTCTTGTGTCTTTGTGTGGGAGACCTGGTCACTCTTGTTTAACATGTTGGTCTCCTTGATCTATCACCCCAACCGAACCATCCACAATACACTTCTTTGAGTGGTGATCCAGAACCAATTTTTTTCTCGAATATGCAGGAGAACTTCCTATCATTGTATCAATAGTAGAAAAGGAGTCATACAGAGACCCAAACACAAATCTCAGAAAAAAAATAGAGACCCAAACACACACACCCACTTACTGACTGAAACTATGGTCCAGGACTATAACTTTGGTGACAGGGTCATTACAGACTGGAGTAAACGAAATGATAGTGTCTTCAATGGAAGTTTTCCCAACACAAAGGGTTTTGCAGATCATTAGGGATGAGCACAATTGTGGTTCATGGCTGGGGACAAAGGTCTGGCATGGCTGGCTATGGGTGAAACCTTAGCTGGTTTAAGTTTGGCTGTTGGTCGCCTTTTGTGTGTTTAATGCAATTACGTGCAGCTCTCATGAGTATTCAAGGGGGGAGACAAAAGAGAGCATTAGGCATGCAAAGAGAACCATGATCAAGGTTGCACCATAGTTGAGCATCTACATCTGTCCATCAATGCATGGCATATTTTAGTATTAGAAAGTCTTCAAACTTTAAATTATCCTATAATATATTGTCAATTTTAAAATTATTTTGAATGCAAATCTGTTGATGGATCTTTTGAGCACTAAGCCACTAACCACCCTAACTGTAAAGAGGCTCCCAGGGGTCTGGGGAAGGGAAATATACGGGCAAGCCTTACCCCCACAGTAAACTGCGGAGTGGCCGCTCGAACCCACGACCTGGCAACTCGGGAGATTGTGCTCACCAACTGCACCAGGCCTGCCTTCAATAGATGGACAAAGGGAACACAAATCTACAACGAAATAATAATCGCTTAGCTGGAACACAGGGTAGCCTGATCTCGTAATCTGGATGGAAAATAGTGAAAAATAAATACATTAAAATGCAAGCAGAAACAGAATACAAAGTTTTCAGAAATTTCAAATCAGCTCCCGGATACTTTCAACTAGAAGCAGCTAGTCAAGTTTTATATCAAATTGATGCACGTTACAGCTCAGCTAAGCTAACATTTCTAGCAATTATCACGGAGGTCGGCTTAGAAACAACCACGCAGCTCATCATCAATAACATAGTTCACTTATTCAAAGCAAGGAGGATTATGCTTTCTAGCATAGGCTTCTTGCAACCACAGCTAAAAAAATGAATCCAAATTAAGCCAGATATTTTTAGCGGATTTTGAAATGGCTGTTTATTATTTTTTTCTCGAACATGACTGTTGATTAATTTGAATGGGGTAGAAGCAGAATTGAGTTGCCAATGGACTTAACAGAGTCTGTTTCTCCTAAGAGGATAGAACATAGCAGGCAACATGGAACACAGTACATCGGCTCGAAGAGAGGGCAGGTTAAAGGGAAATCACATTGGATAGCTTCTCAACTAGAAATAACAAATAACTGAAGTACTGAACAATGGCTATAAGCAGGTTGCAAGCCCAGATAGGAAAGATAGAAAACATGAGTTCTACATATGAGGAGAATTTAACTTTTCTTATATAACTCAGTTAACCTTTCAATTTATATAACCACAAGGCATTGAAGTAACCAGTAGCTGTGATTTATTGTTGGTGAGTTCTGCATGCATCATCCCAGCCATTTGATGTGTAAAAGTCCTAGTCAATTAGATTGTTTTTTTTTGGAAGCCCAAGAATTATCAGTATCTAAAGGAAGTATGACAGTTATAATGGATTTGCTAGTCTGTGATGTGTTAGTTAGCAGGAGCCTAAAAACTATGGTATAATGAGGGGTTCCGCATAGGGATCAATCAACTAAAGGGCTTCACCTATAAAATTGGCATCAACATAGCCTCTTGACAGGAGAAGCCTAAAGATCCGAGGGTGATTTGACCTTGTCTCACTATGGTCATCTGGTACAGTATTATGAATCCTGAACTGAGAGCTGAGTGTTCAGACTACACAGGCACAACCTATGGAGATACACAGATCATTAAGGCAAAAGGAAAGGGAGCTACCATCCACTGTTTGTGTTCATGACATATAATTTAGCAGGACTGGGAATCACTAATCTTCCTACTGGTCCATTCATAATTCACACGATTTATATCCATATATGGTCCACAAACATGAAGATCCAGATGCCAAATTGTCTTGTTTAAATCCATCAAGGATGATGGTTAGCTGGGGGAAAAACAGGTACCACAGGGAGGCAAGCACGGGTTGCTAGGATACAATTTTTAGCATGATTACAGATTACAGATGCATCTAACACAACTATATTAGCTACTGGAATACTTCACACACAACTGCCCTGTCACTAGTCAACATTCAATTTTAAAGTTCTATACTGCACCCAAATATCCATCAATAGCACTCCTGTGTCACTATCAGTACTATAACTAGGTCTACAGGCTCATCGATCAGGTGGCAAATTCGAAACCCAACTATGCATAAATAACACGTATATTGTTAGATGCTAACAGTGCAATAGAGATCCTCAAAATTTCTGACGCTAAATGATCTAGCCCACTAGCCAATACAACTAAGGTTCTGCACCAGCACAACTCTGGTCACCAGCAATTCACCTATCTTCCCACCCCAATTGTCAGTCATCCTTCTTGCCCCCTGGTTCCCACCGCCATGGTGATCAGCACCGGGCGTCTGCTGCAGGCCACAAGAGGTGGAGGAGGTCTACCACGGTGCAGACCGTGTTCGCAGTTGGGAACACGAAGGCAGTGAGCGGCGCACGTTCTTGCCCGAGTCGATCGTGGACGTCGACTAGAATCCCAGCCAAGCATGGTGGAGGGGAGCAGGGAGCAGATGTGGGATCGCAGAACGCAGATCGATGTAACGGCACGAGCTTTCCACCGGGGAAGCTCGTCAGCCTCAACCGGAGCTGCAACTGCCACCGCCAACGGAACAAGGGACAGTGAAACATGAAGGGATCCGGCGAGGTCACCGCTCCAGCTGCCATAGCCAGGGTGGTGGGGCCGGCATGGACGCACGAGGTGAGGCACTGAATCCGGCGGTGCGGTGATACAGTGGTGGAGACAGGATTTCAGAGCTGGGCATCCCAAATACAAAAAAAAAATGATGCAAATGTGCAATAGTAATAAGCAAAGTACAAGTTCTGGGCATAGTGCCATTGTATCTAATAATTAAGACAGATTACAAAACAACAGGGCTGCCACAATATAGCTCTATGATCCCATGTTTGGAACATATTAATGATATCATCATCTCTGACTTGACTGAAGAATTCCCTCACACAAAATGTGACCAAGCAATGGTTCAAATATTCATCACCCTTTTTATTCCTTTGCTTGTTCTACACATAATTCATCGTGGAAACACTCTTTCAACACTAGCAGTGGCTATGGGGGAAGAATTAGCACCAACTTAAGAAGCTTGTAAACAACATGATATTGTTCATGTTTTTTTTTGTGTGTCAACAAGCATAACTGAAAGCTCGCATAGGTTCTTCAAATTTTTAAACCTTTCATCTCTACGCCCATGAGAAAATGTTCAATTCTTACTCTAAAGAATGGATCTGACTGTCAAGAATGTGCTCACCCTGCTTCAACCGGAGCTCGAGCTGGGACTGGGACTGTCTGGAGTCTGGACCGCCAGGCCCCGGCGGGTGGCCGTCGCTGGTCGCCGCCACGGCGGCGCTGGCCGCTGGGGCTGGGGCGCTGGACCTGGGTGCGCAACCGCGCAGGGCCGCGAGGGCGAGCAGGAGGAGGACCGAGCACCAGGGAATGCTGCCGCCGGCCGTCGCGGCCCCGCGAGCCGCGAGCGAGTCAGCGAGAGAGTACGGAGGGAGCGGGTTTCTGTCTTCGTGGGCTGCTTACGCTGGTTTCTGTTGGGCTTATGGGCTCCTAAACACCCGGCGCAACAACCCTGACCGACGGCCTGACCAGCCCTCAGCTTTCTGCGATATCTCAATTCTCAAAAAAAGAAAAAAAATGTTGATCTCAATCTTCGTATCGAGCAAGATGACTTTGCTTCTATAAATACAGGGTAGATGTTGTTGATCTCAATCTTGGTTTCGGGCGAGATGGCTCTGCATCAGTGCATCACCGACGAGTTCACCACCAGGCTTCGAGGCTTTCCATTCATACGCTAGTAGTAGATCGGAAGACGAAGCGAACTGTGCGGCATTCAAGATCGGAAGACGAAGCGAACTGTGCAGCCGCCGGACGCAACACCACAACTACAATACATCACGAGGTAATCCAGGAGATCAACAATTCTCAGGGCCCTGATTATTCTAGTCGATCGGCCATCAACCATCCCAACGGTTGCATCAAGAGATTAGTTTGCACTGGATATTTCCCGTCTAAAAAAGAACAACGCGTAAAGAAAGTTACATAGCTGTGGCAAGCCGTGACTTCATGCTTTATTCAAAAATATTACAGTCCGCATATAATGGTTAGATGGTTAGAGCAGGTCAGACAAAAAAATGACACCTAACTGACCATTGGGATATTAGCTGACGATGAAATTGTGCTAAGAATAAACAGAGCTATACTAGAATATATATCAAGTTTAATTAAATGTATATAAAAATATGGATATTTATATCGTACTAATAGGTATAGATTAAATTTATCATCAAACATGTTTTTATACTATACTCCAGATTATAGATGATTTTGAGATTCTTTTTAATAGATATAATTATGCACCTACACTATCTCTGCATATATGAAAAGGCAAAATGATCTATGAATTAAACAGAAATAATATATCTTTGAAAAATAATATAGAATCATCTCAGCCTCTTAGGACGTGGGCCCTACCCGCAGGCCACGTGTGGTAGTTGTGACATCGACGATTCCATTAGAAACAAAATTGATCAACCAAATAAACGCATGTTAGACTTGGTACAATTCGACGATATAACAAAACCACAGTAACAAAACAACATATATGAGGTGCACAGACCACAGAGCTTGACCTATCACGAATTCATGGACCAAATCAAGCAATCTGCCTGTCATTAAAAATCCTTGTGGCCGAACACATAACAGAAAACACAACGAATGATTCAGCAGACCTAAAATCATAGAAGCTAAGGATGAATAGCATTCATGTTGGGCTGATCACATGGAGTCTAATTTTGTTGGAAAATAGGATGATGTGATTCTCGTCTCACACTACATCACTGTTAAACTGATTTAACCACCGCCAGTACGCCACCAATATGATTTCTGTATCACAGGTCAGTTCAGTCCACAGGATTGTAGCTATGGCTCTGAAAGGGATTCCTTGATGAGCTTCTCCGTGAGCGCTTTAGGGAGCCCCATTACACTATCAATTGTACCAACCTACACAGACTCCCAGTGTTCAGACACAATGCCCTCTGAACTCCCCATGTAGAAAATCAGTATCGCAACAAGAATAAGAACATGTGTAAAACTCACAATGGCTTCCACAAGAGGGGAAGTTAGGGGATGCTCCACAAGGAGACCTCCAGCGACATAGAAGACATTGCCCTCCTCAATCTAAAACGTACAAAAGTGAAAAAAATATTTGATGAGACTCATGCCAGAGAAAATACGGAAATAATACCAACATGCTTTATAGCATAATCTGTGTGCCATGAGATTCCATCACATCGTGACTCAAAGGAAGAGGTATATTTAACAATGACAAAGCAGATCAACTGTTGCAGAGCACACAAAACAGCATAGTGGGTTAACTGCTGTAGAGTACAGACTTACCAAGCTCTCCACAGCTTCATCAGGAATTTTGTGGAAATAAACCTGATCACCAACATTTACAGCAAAAATGTTAGCAGGACAAAAAAGAACTATGCATCACAGAACAAAACTAAAAAACTGGGGTTATATAGTACTCCATACATTCCAAATTATAAGACGTTATGGCTTTTTTAGATTCATAGCTTTTGCTTTGCAGTTAGATATACACTATTTCTAGATGCATAGTAAAAACAATGTATCTAGAAAATCTAAAACTTCATATAATTTGGAATGTAGGGAGTACCAAATATTAGCTGTAGCTCAGAACCAAGGTTAATATAATGTCAAAACCTTTTATCTCATGAGGGTCTAGAGGATTAACAACTACTGTCTCCGTCTCAAAAAGAATGTCATTCTAGTTTTTGTCAAAATTAAACTATCCTATGTTTGACTAAGTTTTATACTTTACAGAGAAAAGTATCAACATTTATGACACCAAACATGTATTACTGTAAAAATATACTTCATGCCAAATCCAATGGTGCTAATTTGATATCACAGATATTGGTCCTAGTTTTACAAATTTGGTCAAGCTTATGATGTTTAGTTTAGGACAAAGCCAGAATGACATTCTTTTGTGGACAGGGGTAGTATCAACCAAACCAAATACATCAAATTGTGTATCTAAATACAAGGTAAGACATCTAGTTTTAAGACTCTAATTTCAGTCTTTTCACCCCTCATATTTGTTAAAGAGCAAACAGCATTTAAACTTTCTCACAGAATTCATGTTCAGCCCTCAACCTCAGTTATTACAGAGCAAAGGGGCCTACAAGCTCAAGGCTCTTGTGTCAAAAAAAAAAGAGCTCAAGGCTCAAATTAGGTTAGCCCATCAACTTTTAAGAAGTATCAAAGTAACATTTTACAACTTTACAAATTTTAAATTTTATTTGAAACAAAAGCTGAGGATGAGGTTGATTTAGGCACAAAGTGGACAAGACATTGCACAAAATGACAAAATCATATTAAACAAGTAATTAAAACCTACTCCAAGATTGGTGGGAAAAATTGAGGGTTTCAATAAACATAATACCTAAGCATAAGTACAATATGGTACTCATTCCTAAAATAAAATACCAGGGTAACATAGATAGTACTTCTGCTTTATCCCATCCTTCCCTTCTAGCTCCAGTCTTCACATTTGTAACAAGCACAGATCCAATCGTCGCAGCATGGCTTTCAGAGTACCCTAAAAGCAAAATGTGTTCGTCAAACACCACAGGGCAAGGACAGGTCAAATAAAGCACATCATTAAATAACTCGAGTTCTTCTACTAAATAACATAGACCTTTGATGAATTTCCGTGCCTCTTCTGGTGTGCTAGGTTTTTCTCTAATCACTCCATCATGAATCACAACCTCCATAAAGCAGAATGTGAGAAGAAGAGTTAACAAAATCAAATCAGCACTAATGCATGTATTAAACAGTAATAACATGTGCAAGCATATGTGGCAAAACTATAGATATTCTCAGCTTTAAATTTCAAATTTAATAATCTCTATAGTCGTATTGGGCCTAAAAACCACTAGTTTCATAGTTTGTCCAGTACAGTCTGAGCAAAACTTAGGTTACCATAAGTTACAAAAGTTAGCCATGACCTATACAAATGTAGGGGAAGCTCTAACACGATGTGATGCCTTAAATAAAAAAAAAGCAAAGTTAACAATTGGGATATGGACATATTCCAGGTAGCTCCTTGATTAGTTTAATAAAGAGCCAGTAACAATGTGGTGTCCTCCATTCTTGTGCTGCACATGCGCCCTAGCCCTACACCTTCCTTCCAAAGCTTTGGCCACTGTCACCTGTCACTTTTGCTGCTCCATTCAAGTCGACCTCCTCCACAAGTGAGCTTCGGCACAATTCCTCCTTCCTTAAGTACCCCCAGCAGTCCTAGATGCCTCTCCTTTGCTCAATTGCAGAGCTCCGTGGCTGCAGAAGGCACCCGACAGGAAATCAGCACTGCTTTCTTTGTTTCTCACCGTGCAGCCATACCAGAGCTCTTCCATCCTCCTAGATGCCAGGGTGCTGTAAGTGTTGCCAGTTGCCACATCCCAATGAATCTCTCTGCCGCCTCAGGCATACTTGAGCATGCCCGGAACAGGATTTGTCCATCTCCCATGGACCGCCATCGCTTCTTGGCTTGCCGCCGGCAGCTCCAGTGACCCCAAGATCCTATGTGTGTCAATGTGCCATTTGGATCATGTGTGCAGACTGCAACCAAATTCCACGCTAAACGGCACCATCAACCATCCGGTGCTGCGGTGATTCTTATTTTAGGAAAATGGGAAGCAGTGATTCTTATTTTAGAAAAATGGAGAGCAGTGATAATTCTTATTCTATGTTCGTCGACCCAACAAAAATGGGCAGCAGTGATTCTTATTTTAGAAGAAAAAATCTTCACCTCTGGAAACCATATTTTATTTGAGGTAGTGCCAACAGAAAATATCCACTGAGCCAGAGTGTCTCCCAGCAAACATTCGTTTTCACGATGTCCACCAGCCGCTTGGCATAGTTTTGCATTTCTAGTAGCAAATTTTGCCTAAACATCCTAACTAAATAACAAAAGTGGCTAAGTAAATATCAATTCAAGAGTCTAGCACACAAGCATGTTTCCAGAAGCAGCTGAACCTAAAAAAATGCTCAGGCAATAGCTCTGTGAATACTATAGTATCGTGCTCACGATTTCATGTCACTCAAATGCAGCAAGAATGATGGTTTCAGGACGCATCCATACATTTTGATTGTACATAAATACACAGTTCATCAAAGATTATCAAGCAAAGCATGCCAAAAGAAATGAAAGCTACATACTTGGTCAGCAGTTATCAACAGAGTAGTCTCTTGAGAAGCAAAAATCTCTTTCATCATCCCATTGTTCTGCATCTTCTCCAGTATAGCATCTGCCTACGACATTGACAAAACAGACTAAGTAAACCAGTTGATTCAATTGCAACTGATTCCAATCAACCATTATCTACACTCTGACATAACTAATAAAGGGCAAATGTTAGTAAGAACTAACGGCAACTTTTTTTTCAGCATAAGAACCAACTAAATAACAGATTTGTAATAGTAAAGACCCTTGTTACTTTGACAATGGGATCTGTCCATGTGCTAGGTCTAGGTGCTTAAATTTGACTAACGGTAACTACTAAACACTAGTGAACCCTAGCTTAATCACTCCCTTTATTCATGCAAAATAAACACAAAAAACCGGGGGTAGGGGAGCATAATCAGTTTTTGAAGAAAGCAGAGACAGAATTACTTTCGCATGAGCCAAGGCGACCACCAGCTCCTCTGGTTTCTCCTTTCTGATCGCTTTTTCATCGATATCCGCGCTCTGAAGCCCCCGGGGGGAAAGAAAATTAATGAACTGAAAGGTGCGGGAGAAGAGAATATACTAAAGCAAACTCAAAACAATAGGGAAGTAAAAAACCGACAAGAAGAGTGAACTTGTATCCCATCTCGGACAGAATCTGGCGGCGCGACGCCGACGAGGAGCCCAGGATTAGCTGCATCATTCCAGCGCGGTAGCGCCAGTGTAAGCACAGGTTAAAGAGGAAATACTGACAATATAGAGTAAAACGGTGAGATTTTGCTGCGCATGCGTGCCCGCGCGCGTACCCTGAGAGCCGAAGAGGCAGCCATGGTCCAGTCCTCCCCGCTCGTCTCGCCGTCGTCTCCAAGATGCCAGGAAAGAAGAGCAGCGGACTGCGGAAGCTGGAAGGAGAGGGGACTGTGGTCTGTGGACCGTAGAATTTGGCTTGTGGCGAGACCTCGGCAGACCACCACTGGCGGCGGAGGCAGAAGGCGAGCAGCAAATGATGCTTCTGGGCTGGGCTTCTAGGCTTGGTCTGTGCCTCTGTGGGCTGTATTTGTTCTTTGTTGTCCGCCGTTGAGTCCGTAGACATGTTATTGGGCTGCTCCCAAGCTAAAAGACACGGACGCGGGCCTCATCATCCCTTCCCTCCACGTTTCCCCATCCCTCCCCGTCTGCGGCCTATTCCGGATGTCTCCTTTTCAGAAGCCTTTTCTCCCTCTGGGCCATGGGCCATCTCCGATGACCTCAACAATAGAGACGTGGCTTCCGATGTTCCTATCGACGATGAGGTGCCAGCGGTTTACTTCAGGAATCTCTAGATCTGCCGGGTGCTCAGTCCTTCATATATGTTTACAAGGGTAGGGATAGTATATGCGTGCGTGTATTCATAGAAGATAAGTATACGTACGTGTTAGGAGCGTCTACGTTGTACCGTGTAATTTTTAAAAAATAAAAAAAGAGATGTGGCTTCCTTTAAATCCTTTTAAAAAAGGAAAAAGTCCTCCCTCCACATAGTTTGGTTTACCTCCTTTCAACTAGAAAAACCAGATGTCTGTGCTCCTCGAATTATTGAACCGGCAGACTTGCCTCACTAGACAGTTTTCAAAGTGATTTTGGCTGGCATGGCATTGTGTGGCGCCATGTTAGCCACGAGGGAGGTAAATTGAACTTTTATGATAGTTTAAGGAGGTCCATTCGATAAAACTTACAAAAATATTTTTTCAAAATAATCAAATTTTTAAAAAAATCATTTACATTTAGAAAACTAAAATATTATTTAATATTATAAAAATTATAAAAAATTTGTTATTGCAACCGATTTTTCTTTTTAATTTTGGTCATAAATCGAGCAAAGAAAGGGATATACTCAAGAATTGTTGTCTACAAAGAAAGTTGCCCGAGTAGCATATGCATTTGAGAATTTTCATAGCTACATTGTTCCTTCTTTTTATACCTTGGTGGGCCCTTATTCGATGGTTCCATGATTCCTTCCTTTGGGGCTAATGCTTCATGAAGATAAAGATTCTAGTTTTCTTTCTTCCACCTTTCTACAAACTTGATAGACAAAGAGGAAAAAGGATGGGCCAGGTGTATTCAACAGATAGATAGACGACGTTGCGGCCGGTAGCAAATCTTTCTCTAAAAAAATGCTCACTGATATCAAATCATGAGCTACGGTTGAGCACTTCCCCAAGTGGAAAAAGGTCCACGGAATAGGATCCTTCTCCTACATAAGCTCATGCTTTTGAGAAACTTTCATGCATATAGAGCAACAACTGACTAGTCTTATTAATGTATTATAACACTCTGGTGTTAAGCATGCATAATCACTTGCATTCTTAAGCATAAGCATCATTATGCATAGCATTGATGAAAAAAGAAATTGTTATTTTATGTGGATGCTTGAATTATTCAAATTATGGTTGTATTTCACATAAATTGGATAAGTGGTATGAGTGTTTGATGTTTGATGACCTCTAAAGTAACCTAGACATGATTAGGACACCAAATAGACCTAAGTTTATGTTCATGGTTTTGGTTAATTAAGCTTTGATGTCATGGTTGACCAAGGTGGACCATGAAAGTGGTTTTGTTTGACTGATTTAAAAGTGGTAGCTAGATTATTTGCATGTGTGTGCACCCTAAATAAAGTTTGTAGATAATTTCATAAGGAACAAAAGTTGTTATTAACATTTTTCATGAAAATGCTTGGAAGATATTCAAAAATATTGAAAAAGGCAGGTTTGGGGGCTGTTTTTCTATTTTAGAGAATTTTAAAGGTATTTTTATTTGGATTTTTGTATTTCAAAACTTATACAGAAATCTGGCCATACTTTGTATAAATGAAATGTTCTACTCTTCTAGAGCTACATTTTCTTCAATATAAGTTTTGGCTAATTCGGCTTGGTTTGGGAGCTATAGGGCAGAAAATTTTGTATCAGAGGTCAGGGGAATAGCTTTTCAGTGACGGTTAGTCCAAGCCGTCAGGGAAATGTCCGGCCACCGCCCATCGCACCCAGCCCACGTGCTCCGCGTGGCGAGCGGACACCGGCGGTTCGGGGCGGCCGCGACCGTTCCGACCGTATTAAAGCGAGTGCGGGCCGCTCCCTCCTTTTTGTCCCCCTCTCATTCTCTACTCTCCCTGTCTCCTTCCCCCGCTCCGCGCAGCTCACCGTCGCCGCCACCGACCGCGCGACCGTCGCCGAGCCTCGCCGCTGCTCATTTTCTACTCCGAACACGCGCATGGACTCACCTCGACGTGCGCTTGCTATTGCGCCTGCCAGCAGCCATCCTCGCCAAGGGTAAGGTCCCAATCAAGAGCTTCTTCCCCGCGGCCGGTGAACCGATGACCGCCGCCGCCGCGTTCTGGTCGATTCGGCCGTCATCTTCTCTCCCTGTCTCGAGCAGTAGCTGCGCCTTACCGTGTAGAAGCTGTAACCCTAGTCCATGAAGCCAGTGCGGGTCGTTCCTCGCCGAATTTTGACCACGCCGTCGGTCGGGAAGCTGCCGTCCGCCCTGTGCACGCGGCCGAGCCGCCACGGCCCCGCTCCGACCGCGCTAGGACCTTGAATCGAAGCGCCTAGACCCGCTCGTGCTTTTCCTCTGTTCAATTTAGCCGGGAAGCCACGGCAACGGCCGGTGACGCCGCGCCGACGCCGTCGATTTGCCCCTCCCCTGTGCAAGGACCTCGTCCTTGAATACGACGAAAGCCAAGGTTCTTCGTGCATAACTGCCACACTCAGGAAACTTCTTTATAGGGCTTGGTGGATTTCTAAAAAACCCAGGGTCTCTGGTGCAAAAGCGTTTTCCTTTTTCTTTTAAAGAAACTGATTCCAGATTTTTGTTAAATTTTTGAAAATTCATAACTTCTTCATTTTTCATCCAAATGAGTTGGTTCAACTTACAGTATATTTCTTATGAGAAGATCTATGCATAAAAAAATATGAAATATGAAATTTGTGATACTTTTCTATATAGATTTATTTATCTCTATTAATTGCTTTTATCTTAGAAAATACATAAGTAATTCTCTGTTGCTCAGAAAAATATGAGACCAAGTTTGTTAGTCTTCTTATGTTATGCTCTATGTGTGAAAAATGTTGTAAAGCTATGTCCTGTGGAAAGTTTGCTCTATCTAGTTATGGTGCCTGCTTCCATTAGATGATAAATAATTCATAATAAATAATATATAAGTGATTTGTGCATGAAACTTTTTAGAGAATGTTTTTATGTCAATCTAAAGCTAAGAGTAGTCTGAGATCTTTGGTTTGACATTTTTCTATGTACAAAGTATTTTATACCCAGTGAATTATGCTGCCTTGTCATTTTTGTGTAGGATAAAGTATTTACTGTTTTGACCTAAAATTTTTATGGTAGTCCATCTTAGATATGTTTAAGCTCCTGTAATTTTTATAGAATTTTTTAATAGTCTAAAGTCATATTACAGTTCTACCCTGATTTCGTTTAATAAGTAATAATGCTTTAAAGCTATCATTTTATGTGTGTAAAAATGCTTTTTATGATATTTATGATATGTGTGATCTGTTATTGGTTTTAGTTCAGTAGAGGATAGTATGCAAAACAATGGTTGTTTATAATTCCTTATAGCATGCAAGTAAATTGTAATGCGAGGCTTGTTTAAGATTTGTCGGTAGAAGAGAATGCATATGACATGTGCTTATCTTACATGTTTCAAAATTATATCATTTATCTTAGCTGAGCATTCATTCACCATCAGCATCAGCATTGTATTTCTATGTATACATGGTATTCATACGTAAAAAGCATCATACAGGATCATCAGAGCTCGAAACGATAGTTCCCGGAGCACCAGAAGAGGAAGGCCAGCAGGAAGCTCTGGTGCGGGAGATAGCAGCAGAAGAGGATCCTGAGGTTGATCTTTCCGAGTGTCCCGACCATCAGCCAACTCTTTCCTGAAAGGCAAGCCCCGGAGCATTCTACCTGTGGTTTGCAAAATCTCTAACTTGAGTCCTTTACTTGTTTGATGCATTAAGTTATAGGCGTTGTTTTATACCGTTGCTGCATTACTTATATTCCTTGCCACTGTTATACTTCAACCCTGTTAGGTTCAGGTGCAAATATCTGCTTAGCCCTGCTTTAACTAGATCGGTAGAAGTCGGGTAATTTCCTGTCATCCGCGAGTTATAGGTGGTTACTCGGAATGGTTGAATACATTGTTATCTTGGATAACCATGTGGAGATAATAAATCGAGACCGGGCGGGATTGGTGTTGAGACTGAACTGGAGGTTCGGTGAGGTTATCCCGTCTGTGTCGAACTAGGACCCCGTCTGTTGTACGTCCTCAAGTCATATTGAATTTATGCCTCACATTTAGCTGGAAGGATAAGTCATTCCGACCGTGAAGCCTGGATTTGGTTTGGGCCGGGAGTCGACCTGCTGTACGCATCGTATTGGAGAAGATGGGGGACCACGAGTTACGCGGAGAGTAAGTCCGAGGTCAGGGTCGCCCTAAATAAGGCAGCCGGACGGTTCCTGGATACGATGGTACCTGTTGATCCCGCGACTTTTCTCGAATTGAATTTTCGGTGATCTGTAGCTCACCTTAGCGGGTGAGTGTGGTTTGTGTGAGGAATACTGCCAGCTGGTTAGTAATCGATTATAATCGCCATCGTTCCTGGACAGTGAACACTTGACTTGAGCAGCGGCATCGTAGTAAGAACTTGAACAAAAGATGAGATGATTGAGCTGTTGAGATTGAAAGATACTCAACCGGAATTGGTTACTTTTTCTGTTGAATAATTATTACCATGCTTGTTTAGTACAGGTGCTAATATAGCATGATAAGGTTAATCAGATTAAAATACATTGCTAGAAGGTTCTTATTAATTATTTCTTTAATGCCAGCTTTTTCGCAATTAAATGAGTCAGCTATCCCTCTTATATAGCCTTGCATGCTCCTTGGAGTCAACTTATTTTTAGCTTATGACGGGCAAGTCTAGCTGAGTACATTCTCGTACTTAGGGTTTTATTTCCCATGTTGTTGCAGATGGTGAGATGTTTTATGGCTATTGTCAGCACTGCTTCTATCCCGCGTTGGGTGATGACTAGACCTTGGGCATGGTCACTCTACTCTACCTTATGCTTTTGTTGGATATTGACCGAGGACCTGGCATAGTATTTGAACTGGTGTGTGTGTGTATTTGAACTTAATCGCTTCCGCTATTTTGAAATTTGAACTTGGTTTGTAATAACTTTATTCGTACTCCGATGGTGTAAAATTATGTGCGAACTATGTACGTTGAGAATGGTGAACGCTAAACTCATTACGATCTTGGTCGTGCTGAAAATGTTTGAAATCCTTCGAGATTTCGGAATAACTATCAGGTTTATTAGGTCTTAATCATGTAGCTTGCTATCTAATGACGAATTACGTGCTTGTGCTCTAATAAATTGGTCTGTTCTGTTACATGTATATATACTAAGTGGACCAAAATGCGTTCCTTAACGCATAAACAATCTCTGTAGCAGTTTTATATACATTGGATACGATAGCTAGGAAGGCATCCAAATTTCTCCGAAGGCAAATATATCACCTCTGCATGTATATTCCTTTTGCTCTTTTTGATAAAAAGAGAAGAGCACAAAGCGATAATAATAACACATCGCCTCATCAGTGAAACAAGGATAGATGTTCATCTTTTCTAAAAAAAAGGATAGATGTTCATGTATCCAGCACAATACAGTTGTAAAAGGATCCAAAAAATTAGTTCTGCAGACTGTAGAGTAGTACTGCGTGTCAAAGATCAGCAGCTGATCAGGCTTTAGCATACGAAGTAACAGCGTGTGCGGTGCCCTCTACATGGACAAATCAAAAGGACAGCTAGTTAGGCGGCTTTGGTAATCGTTCTCGTAGTGAAGTGCACTTTTTTTTTTTGCTTAGTGACTCCCATGCACATGCAAAACCTTCTTGTCTGCATAATGAATTAGTGATGTGTGCTTTGCTTAGTGACGTAGCGGCGCGTGGTCTGATCATCACAAAGAAAAACACAAGGGTTGCGTCAAAAAGGGTCAACTAGGTGGAATTCTGACCATGCCAACACCCCTTCCATCACATAAATACCAAAAGAAGTGCATCTTAGCGTTTCTTGGCCGTCTTTAGTCCTGCTCCTTGCAATCCGCCTTTGCTCACCCCTTTTTTTTTGCACCAGTCACCTCAGATTCTTGTGATATTGCGTGGGAAGTAATCAAGTAAACCCATACGTTATGGCGCGCTATTTGTTACTATTATAATTGTAAATAAATTCACATTCTTTGTGATGTACATAGGTATAGGGGTAAAAATGGTCAGGATAAATCCTCTTCTGGTTTCTACATTTTACATGCTTGAATTCATATTCTCTGTCATCCCAACCATTTTTTCATTTTTGGTAAATCACTTGTATACTCTTGTCATCCTATAATAAACCTTACGGATGGATTAGAATTATATATGTGTTGACAGTGTTGCCGTATCAGGTCAGCTAGCCCAGCATGTTAAGTCACGTTTCTTGGTTCTATGTGTCAATATTCTTAGTTTGTCTTTCTGTGTTCACAACATTTTCAAATTGATTTGCTTGCATTTTTTTTGGTCATTCTCATTCCTGTTTTTGGCCCATCTCCGTAAAAAAAATGTGAAAACCAAAAGAGGAGGGTTTGTCCTGACCGATCCGTCTGTTTTCATCCCTACATAGAGGGATAATCGTTAGTGTCTTACTTGTTGCAAAATAAAGCAATAATCCTTACCTTAGCATAGAAGTCCATGTCATGCTTGCTTGTGAGCTTATATTAACTTGGTGGCTAAGGTTTTCTTTTTGTGGAAATGCAATGAAATATGCCATTTAAGTTGCAAATGTCAACGAGAATAGTTGCTCATTTCTCCCTTTCTTTTTTTTTCCATCAGTACAAAATGGTCGCTCTCTGAGCTATCGTTTTGAGAAAAAAGAGGGTGTCAGCAACGGTGCCTGTGCAAATTCTGGAGAAGTGGAGGGCGCATTTGGCAGAACTTGCCTCATTTGTTTGTTCCCCCTTGCAGTTGCAGCCCAGGCCGGGCCGTTGTTCTTTGCTTTGAGGCAAAGCAAAGTCAAGGGGATAAAAAAAAAAGCCATCAAGGAACCAAAACCGAACCTGATCCGAGCAAAAATAAAGCTGAAAATTCGAGCATGGATACTGCACCGCCAGCCGTTAAACAAATCAGCATGTGTATATAATATATATATATATATATATATGAGTCCTTTTCTTTGTCATCATAGTAATTTCCATTTTTGTGGCCGGAGCAAATTTTTTTTAAGACCCAATTACCGAGCTTTGATTAATTCAGAGTTAACATACAACAATGCTTACATGCATGAGAGGCACTCTCTACCACTACCTAGACTGGTGTTGGAATCAGGTCTACATAGATATATAAGACCCTGATTTATGGTTAATTAATCTTCACTGTTTAGAGACGTGCCATGATAATGAGGTGTCTATTTTTCATCACTAATATTAATCTTAACATATAACTGGCAAAAATACTAATAATCTTAAAAGAGTAAATTACACTCATCATACAACAACTATTCAAGTATGTGCAAGTTAGTCATGTAATTTGTCTAGTTTAATACAAGAACTATCTAAGTGGGTGCAATGTTGATCCAACATCTTATAATCTATTTAATTTAATACGAAAACTTGCCTTTTTGATGCATATACGGCCCAAACACTTGAGTTTGATGTCATTGGAGCTACTACATCATAGTGTGCTCAGCTCATCCAACACTCACCTAAAGTCGTTTGGATAATGACTTATTTGTAGTCAAGGATGATCTCTCAACATTGACTCAACTTCAATAGATCATATTAAAAAGTTGAAGGATGCGTCACATGCGTACGTGATGCTGCCGAGGCCGAGCTATGAGCACGCACGAGCCCGGCTACGCCGCGGCATCTGTTCGGGTACGCTAGATGATCAAGTTTTTAGGCATCTCAGTCCCTAATAGGTTTTGATAGATATTGATGTTAGTATAATGTAGGATGTAATGACATTGATGTTAGTGCAATGATTTAGAGTGTATAAAGACACATTGTTACAATACTTGGAGCGTATACGCACCAATTAGACAAGTTCTCGTATCGAATTAAACAGATTACAAAATATAATATTGGATAAAGACACATCCACCTAGATAGTTGTTGTATCAAATTGAATAAATTACAAGATATTGACTAACGTGCACCCACTCAAATAGTTATTGTATGGTGAGTGCAATTTACTCGTCATAAAACATATATTGAGTCAAAATCGTATTAATGGAGGTAGGGTTAGCTTAGGCCCTAAGTTTGTGCCACGTCCGTCCGAACTATACACGCGGGCCAGCCAGTCCATGAAGGCCGGCGTGTGCGGCGTGCGTGCATGGACCGGACGGTCGATCGATACTTATCGCGGCTGCGGACGTACTGGACTTGTGTTAATTATGCCCTAATCCAAGCGCGCCAGGGATTGAATCCGTATTATTAGCAAGTAAAACCAGTGGTCAAATTGCTTAGTCGTTCCGGGGTTTACTACCTAGCGAGGTCGCCGACGGCCGACGTGGGACTTCATCCAGTTTCCACCGTAGAAAACTCAACGGCGCTCGATCTGTCCCTGATTTGGACCTTGTGTACCACGCGCGTTGACGTGCCAAGGTTTTGTTTCTTTTTTTTTCTTAAAATAAAATAAAAAAGAGAGATCGCATGCTAGCACGAGTATTGTCTTGCGTCACACGACTCAACTGCTGTCTGCTCTGGTACAGAAAAAACCCCTCGGCGGATAACTTCAGCCCGATGGGAAATTGGGAATACCAGCAACAAAATATCTACTTGCCGCCTTTGCTGCCGTGGCAACAAAAGGAACATGCGTGCTCCCGAGAGGAATTGATAGGGCGGCAACGGCTTCTTGCTGTACCAGTGCGCGCCGAAATACGGCAGCGTAGCAGCACGAAACAAGCTAAACCTGTCACGTTTCGGGACACGTTTCGTTTTTCTTCAGAGTCTGGCATATGTCCTGCGAGGGGATCGGCTGATCGCTGTACTCAACTACAGTACCGTGTGTAAACACGATTGGCCAAAAAGCTGCAGGGATTCACATGTCGGAGCACGCAACGCTAGCTGCAGCCTGCAGGCGTGCTGCAAGTCGCCTGTCTGACGGCAATGCGTGAACTGATGATGCAGCCCCGCAGGTGGTGGATGGACCACGAGAGATGCAGAATTGCAGCCTTGCAGGCTCGTGGCTCGGACCACCAGAGATGACTGATGAGAGCCTTGCAGAAAAGGGAAAGTTTCATGCGACAAGCTTGCAGCGGCAGGTTGATCAACATGTGCATGTGCTGTGCGGTTGTGCCAGGATAATGAAATAATAACTTGACCGCCACGGACACAGAGCAGACCTTGCGTATTCGATTAGCTCAGCTCGATCGCCCAAGTCGGAGTCGGCCATCTTTCGAATTCAAAAGAGATGGTCAACGCGACGGCACAAGGTCAGCGGCGGCTTTACCAGGCCCTGGCTGCGGGACCCGCACACCCCACGGAAGCCTCGTGACATGGATGATGATGTGCTTGCGTCTCAAGAAGCAGTAGTCGCCGAGCGAGAGCCTTACGCGGCAAGGAAAATGTGGCCAGGCAAGGCGCGGGTGGCGCCTGCCGGAGTGAGAGGATCCGCGCCGTTTCGACGTTTTCGTGCGACGAAGCCAAAAACCTGCCATGCAAGCAACACACGCCCCCGCTGAACTGGAGTAGGGTAGGGCTGTGTTTAGTTAGCCAAAAATTATCCTAAAATTTACTATGCAGAATTTCTATCATCCGTCATATCAAAATATTAGCACATGCATGGAGTACTAAATATAGATAAAATCAAAAATTAATTGCACGGTTTTATTGTACTTTATGAAACGAATATTTTGAATCTAGTTACTCAAAGTTTAGATAATTTTTACCAAATACAAACAAAATGCTACAGTGCACTGAGGTGACACGAGATGACATTTTTTTTCAAAATTCGCGGGAACTAAACACAGCCTAGACGAAGCAAACGGGCAAATTCGTACTGCCAAATTAGGACAGGTGGTTGGATTAGAGTACCACGCGCCGCCGGGATGTTTCATGCGACAAATTGTGGCTTGCGGGTGATGACTTACAGTATGCCTGTCACGATTCTGGAGTCTGGACTAATAACCGCCAGAAGCTAATTCTCCACTGGAACCTTTTTCTTTTCCTTGAATTGTGGAATGGTATACGCTGGACACGAGATTTGAAAGTGTTTGCACTGTTACACTGGATATCGTGTGCCCGTGCCGTCCTACGACATCCGTGTTCACACTTGCACACAAACTGCTCTAATCCTCGCCTGGTTCAAGTTGAAGTAAGCGCTGGATGAAGCAAAAGAGAAGACAGGTACGAAACGGTTGCGAGGCTTAACTGGACATTTCTAGACTTCTCCACCAAGTCACCTCCCAAAAACGGGCGCTGAGGCCAAAAACAAATTTCTTCACGCCCGCCGCCTGGAGCGTGGGCGGAGACAGATCGCGAAATAAACACCCGAGTCCTCCCAAAATCCTCAACCTATATAGTTCCCGCCGCCTGCATCTTCTGGCCGCCTCCAGACCCGAGTCCTCCAAAATCCTGATACGGAGCAGAGCCTTGCCTGACTGAGATCGGCCGGGCTCGGCGGCAAGCGCGACAATGCACTTCTCATCCGGCGATGTGAAGCCGGTGATCATGCGTCCCGCGTCTCCTGCTGCCGCCGCCGCGGCCGGCACGTCGACGCTGCTGCGGGGGTGGCGGGAGTTCCGGCGAAGCGGGGCGCCGGCGCGGTTCCTCTGCTTCGAGAACGGCAAGTGGGTCGACGTCGCCGGGGAGGCGGTGCCACGGCTGCGGCGGGCGTTCCAGGAGCGGAGGGCGATGGCCGACGCCGCGTGCGGGGGAAAGGTGTACCTGTTCGACTTCCTGCGGATGCTCAGGATCGACGAGGCCACCGGCGAGGAGACCGGGCTGGCGTGGATCGACCACCGCGGGGGGTGCTTCTTCCCGGCGCCAGCCGACTGCGGAGCAGGGGGGAGGAACAAGCGCAAGAGGGGCGACGCCGCGCCAGCGGCTGAGGTGGACGAGGCCGAGTCGTCCTCGGGCGTGGACGAGCGCTCAGGGGAGAGCCGTCCCGGGACCGGCGGGGTGGACGCAAAGAGGAGGAAGGCGGCATGGGGGAAGAACGCGGCGGCGGCGAGGCTCGAGGAGAACGACAAGTACTACCAGGTCGTCAGCAAGCTGTTCCTCAGCTACGGGATGGCGCAGCGCGGCGCGGCGATCACGGCGGTGCGCAAGATCGCGCACGGCGCCAGGACCGCGGCGTTCCAGGAGCAGGGGAGGCTCCTCGCCGACACGCGCGGCGCCGCCGCCGGCACCGCCAAGTTCGCATGGTACGGCGCAGCGTCCGCGGACGACGTGGCCGCCGTGGTGGACCAATGTTTCGTGACGAACAACGCGACGAGGCTCGGGGCGCGCAGGCACGGCGACGGCGTGCACCTCTCTCCGCCGCAGTGCCCCTACGCGAGGTCAGTTCCGTGCTGTCTTCACATCCCAATGCAATTCTTCAGATAAACTTCGACTTCGCAATTTTGGTCGATTCCAGGCATGTAGTTGTAGCATAATAATTTGCCTAGTTGCAAAGATTCTCATTTCTTTTACTTACATATGAAGTTGCATCGATTTTTCCGGATGAATTTGTCAGAATTTTGATCATAGTTCCGCTGTCTAGCCTGCTGTTTGGTAAAATTAGATCATAGAATTGCTTATATAATATATTCGTGCAATCTAGCTTACCATCCATATCAAACTAGATCGAAGTTCATGTTCCTTTTGCCATATATTCCAGTAGCTTAGTTGCAGCCAGCATATCTTGCCAAAACCTTAACCGGTTCCTTGTTTGTTCGCCCTTTCCAAGAATATAATTGGCATGCCAGTATAATTTAAAGACTGTTACATTTCTTGTCCCTTTGATTGCTTAATCACGAAGACACTGACCGTCGCTTCGTATTAAAATGGATTTGTTGCTAATTCGAGCATTTCTCCATTTGTACTTCAAAATAAACAAAAATTATATATGGAAGCATAGCTGTGAAGCAGCAGTAACTTCCGGTGAGAACTGGGAAACGACAGCTGGCGTCAGTTGCTAGCAGCAGCTTACCATTTATCACGGAGTGATCTCTGATCGTCCCATTTACTTCATCTCAATAATATCGTCCCATTTATATCAGGCTAAGTGCTAACGATCCTTTTGAAATCGTTTTTGTTTCAGTGCCATGCTGGCCAAGGCAGACGGGAGCGGCGAGGCGCACATCGTGCTGTGCCGCGTGCTGATGGGGCGGCCGGAGGCTGTCCCGGCAGGGTCTCCGCAGTGCTGCCCCAGCAGTCACAACTTCGACAGCGCCGTGGACAAGCTGGAGAATCCACAGTGGTACGTTGTGTGGGACAAGGATATGAACACGAGGATCCTCCCCGAGTACGTGGTCAGCTTCAAGTGCTCCGAGCTGCAGCAGATGCAAGGTTAGCTTGTTCTCTCCGAATTTGACGAAGATTGTTACTGTGGTTGCCATTGGATGGTGTTTCATGATTCGTTCGATGTACTTTCGGTTTCAGAATCATCAGAAGCGACCTCAAAGCTGAAGAAGCGGTCACCAGTGGCTCGCGACATGTTCCCAGCGCTTCTTGCAGAGATCGAGCAGATCGTGCCAAGCAAGTGCGATCTGTTGCAGAAGTCATATAACAGGTTCAAGGTAATTGGTGACAGTAATTTCCACACAAATTATTAGTACTTGGTTGACAAATTTGCCTACTTCCCTTACGTTACATTCGATCTACCGTTTTATCTGCTGATAGCTTCCATTGCATGAGCAAGTTTAGCTGTTCTGTGACTGTATATAAGCTGTCATTAGGAAAATATGCAGAATTTGCGTTGCTACTTGACAAGTAATTGCAAAAAACTTTACAATTCTGAAAAAATGAGCATAAGTTGATTGCTTGGGCGTGCCAAATTGATGCTGGTGTGGAAGACTTGATCATAATTATGCTCTACTTGTACTGAGCAACAGCACATCAGCAGCCTGAAACTTCCACTAACACAATCTTTCTCCCCTGCAGATGGGACAGCTTAAGAAAGACCAATTCATCCGGTTCCTCCGCAGTTACGTCGGCGACAAAGTTCTGACCACCGTGGCCAAGAAACTCCGAGGATGCTAATTTTCTAGTGCGCGGTGCAACATTATAGCTATATCTCCTTGATTTTGGTGGTGGTATACGCGGTGGCTCTGACCCCAGCGACTCAAGCAGTCTACGTGCTAGCTGTCTGTAGTAGTGCCGAATAGAGATGGGAGGTTTACTTTTGTTTCTGTTGATTTAAGTTTCTGTCAAGGGCGTATAGAGGGTTTGCAGCGATGTTTTTTAATTAACCAACACAAAGGATAGATGCAGTTTCTGTTCCTGAGACGTTTTAATTCTTCTTCTAGTATCCTGCAACCCTTTGATAATCTGTATAGACTGGAAGGATTTATGCATAAATGGAACCATTGTTGAGCCGGCCAATCGCTCATAAGTTTCGCCGTTCAGAGTTCTGGAGCTTGTCAGGGAGAAGAACATTCTTTCCGTTTTGGTCCAACTGTTACTAGATGTTCAGTTTCGTCCTTTCTGATCGTTTCAGTCCTCAAACTTAATTTTTTGGCTTAGTTTTATCTAGGACTACGAAGGTATCGTTTCAGTCCTCAAACATTATATTTTAGACTCAATTTCCATTTTTGGCTCAATTTCATCCAAAGTGTGTTTTGATCTTTAAACATTTATCTTTCAACTTAGTTTGCTCATCTCAAATCGCTGGTGGTGTTGGACAAAGATCATAGTTGAGCCAAAATGCATTTTGATAATTCATGGGTGAAATTGTTCCTAAAATATAAACACTTCTTTTTTGGATAGACAAAGGTGATTGAAAATATAAGTTTAAAAACTGAAATACAATCGAGACGAAAACGGTTATCTTCATTGTTTTGGTGTGAAATTAAGCATTAAGATAGAATTTGAGTTTGAGAACTAAAAGAAGCCGTTTTAAAAGTTTAGAGATAAAATTGAGTATAGAGGAAGAGTTAAGAGACCAAAACGACTGTTTATTCTACCTTTTTTTAGGTTTAACTTCTTCTACCTTTTTCTAGATTCAACTTCTCTTCGACTTCTGTAGCGTTGATATTGATTATAAAGAAGAATCTTCAACGAAACTAAACCATGAAGTCTACAAAGTAAGATAAGCTTCATGTTAGAAGTTGATGCCGTACTGGTGCAGGAGGCAATCAAAACGGATGCATGTAGACTAATTTCCTCAGGTGGGTTGATTACAGGGATAAAAAGCTCATCGGTGCCGAGTATGTATGCCGCTTTATTTCTGATTGTAAAAGTGATTGTAATAAAGTTATGCACTCTTTTGCTGTGTTTGGTTGTAATCTTCCTAGTGGTTGCTATAACACTCAGGAGGGGGTTTTCTTGTGACATGAGGATGTGGTGACCACCGATTTGGCTAGGTCAGATGAGTAATATAAGTATTGAAATTAACAGAAGTAGATACTGGATAGAGTATTTGGTTAGATGAGTAATATAAGTATTGATTTTTTTTAAAAAAAAAAGAGAAAATAGATACTGGATAGAGTATTTGCGTAGGTGGGAGGTGATATTGATTACTAGATGTTCTGAGTTCCCTCCGCACTTTTGCCGTTCAGAGTTCTGGAGCTTGTCAGGGAGAAGAACATTCTTTCCGTTTTGGTCCAACTGTTACTAGATGTTCAGTTTCATCCTTCTACTTGATCGTTTCTGTCCTCAAACTCAAGTTTTAGACTCAGTTTTATCTAGGACTATGAAGGTAATCGTTTAAGTCCTCAAATTTCATATTTTAGACTCAATTTTCATTTTGGGCTCGGTTTCATCCTGTTTTTTAGATAACGGCTCAATTTCATCGTACTCCGTAAGTGTGTTTCGATCTTTAAACATTCATTTTTCAACTTATTTTGTTCATCTCAAATCACGGGTGGTGCTAGACAAGAACGAAGCTGAACCAAAATGCATTTTGATGATTCATGGGTGAAATTGTTCCTGAAATATTGAGTTTTCTTTTTGGTTAGACAAAGTTGATTGGAAATATAAGTTCGAAGACTGAAATACACCATAGTTTATGAATGAAATTGAGCCAAAAATACAAAAGTTTGAGGGCTGAAATGGTTGTCTTCATTGTTTTGGTATGGAACTGAGTATTAAAAATTTTGAGTTTGAGGACTAAATAGGCCATTTTCAAAGGTTAAAGGATAAAATTAAGCATCGAGTAATAGTTAAGAGACCAACATGCCTATTTATTCTACCTTTTTTTCTAGGTTCCACGAGAATAGTTAAGAGACCAAAACACCTATTTATTCTACCTTTCTTCTAGATCGTGTCCATTTGCTATGCACTATTAGGATGGGCCATTGACGCAATCGACAAAGCAAGACGGGGCTTCCTTTGGGCTGGTGCGCAATTGGTCACTGACGGCAAATATAAAATTGCCTGGCCGATCGTGTGCTCTCCTCGCGACTTGGGCGGCCTGGGCATCCCGGACCTGCGCGTCCTCGGGTACGCCCTCCGTCTTCGATGGGAATGGAAACGACAAGAGTGCCCAGACGCGCCCTGGGCCGCGCTCCCGGCGCCAGTGGAGCGCAAGGTAGCGGCAATGTTTGACGCCTCTATGTCCTTCATTGTCGGTGATGGCAAACTTGCTAGGTTCTGGACAGACCTCTGGCTACCGGTGGGTAGGCTGTGCCACTTCGCGCCAGCAGTCTTCCTGACTGTGCCTAGAAGGTGGAAGAAAAGGTCGGTCAAGGACGCCCTTCATGACAATCAATGGGCCTGGGACGCCACCGCCGTTTCCACAGTCCCGTTCATGACCTAGTTCCTGAGGTTGTGGATGCTACTGGAGGATGTGCACCTAAGTCCACATTTGGCGGACAGGATGGTGTGGCGGACGGCTGATGGGCGATTCTCTAGTCGCTTGGCCTACCTCACCTTCTTCGTCGGCAGGATTTCCACCATGGGGGCCAAAGAACCGTGGAAGGCCTCCTCCCCCGCCCCAAGGTGAAGTTCTTCTTCTGGCTCGCTCTTCATGACCGCCTATGGACCGCGGAACGTCGCAAACGCCACGGGTTGCAGGACAACGACGACTGCGCTCTCTGCGGCCAGGAGCCCGAGCACGCGGATCATCTCCTGTGCTCACGCGTCTTCACTAGGGAGGTCTGGCACCGCCTTCTCTCTCGGTTCACTCTTGCACACCTATGCCCAATGCCCGTGACGCCCTGCTTGATTGGTGGCTGAGTTCGCGTGCGGAGCTGACGGGGACGCAGCGGCGCACCTTCGACACCATCGTGTTGCTGACATCTTGGATGATCTAGAAAGAGCGCAATTGTAGGACTTTTGATCAGGTATCCTCGACGGCACGGTGGTACTTGGACGCATCAGGGATGAGGCAGACGAGTGGCTTGCGGCCGGCTTTAGGACGCTGGCACCTTTCCTCGTGGCGTAAGTACACGACCAACGCCAAACAGAGCAAAAGAGTTTCCTAGTTAGTACACCACTCGAATCTCCACCGTTCTAGCCGGCGCTTTGTGTAAGTGTTTGGTCCGCACGTCCCGTGGCATCTCGATACGGATGGTCGGAATGTAAAACTCTCTATCTTCTCTTAATGAGGTATGTACTATGCACGTTTTAGAAAAAAAAACTACTCGTGAAATTCCATATCAAATTATAAGTCATTAAAAATCTTTGAGAGTCAAAGTATATTAAGTTTAACTAAAATTTATCGGTAAAATAATAACATTTATGATGGCATCTGAAGCATCATTAGATTCTTCGTTAACTATATTTTTATAATATACTTAGTCAATGTCATAAATTTTTATAATTCTTTCTATAATTTTAATTAAACTTAAGATGCTTTAAGTTTTCAAAATTCTTGAAATAACTTATAATTTAAGACCGAGAGAGTATAAAAAACCATAAAATCTACTGAGTAAGCTCCATGTTAGAAACTCTTTTGAGTCGTGTACGGAATCTTACAAAATTCGAATTTTACGTGAAGGGGCTTTAAGCAAGTCTGGGAGGTGATCAACGTTCAAAGATTACCCGGAAATGCTAGCCACACGCGTGTACTCTACTACTTTACCAGTCCTGTTCTGCTTCACTGCTTGTAGTACACCGATCCGGCTCAGATCGCGAGGTGCAGGATCGCCGAACAGATGGCGCAGGTCGGCACAGCTCGTGAATCGTGCGCTCTTCCACCGCCACACGTGTCCCCGCGTCGTGGCCTAGCAAAGCAAACGGGACGACGCGGATCTATTCTATGGACATGGACGGCAGACTGCGGAGGCACGAGCACGGCAAAATACGACAAGAAATCTCTGAGCCCGTCGCGCCGTTGACGTGAAAACAGTGCGCCGAAACGTGGAATTAGCTATGGACTCACGACTGGACTAGTACGGGCACTAGAGTTGACGGTTTTGCTAGCACTGGATGCTTTTCATTTTATTCAATCGATGTCCTCTACCGAGCGGTAGAATTAACAATTTCATATTAGTTTAGTCATGATTTCAATCGAAGAAAATAATGTTTTTTATTCGAAAATACTGTACTCGTTAGTTAACCAGAAGAATAATATAATGACAAAGTTTCATGTGGCAAACAGAAGATATACTTAGTTAAATGATTAGATGGAAGGTTTTGATCCGCTCTGGACCATTCAGGTTTAAGTACATCTTGCTCGACTCCAACTATATATTCTTGTGAATATAAAAAAAACGTCTAGCTATTTAATTTCTAGGTCGTTATTAGCCACATTTTAGAAATTTGAGTTGGCTTGTTCATATTAGTCGTACACTCTTCTCGCTGATTGTTCTTTCATGCTTGTGTAAAACTATACCATATCCTACAAAAAGTGAGGTAGATGAAATGTGCTTCTCTATGTATGCTAATCTTCCTATATATAGGATCTCTACGAGTTAAGTTTTCTTTGTATATCACGTTATTATTATGCACCCGGTTTGTTGTGGATCAACCAATCATTTCTATAGAATGAACAATTCTATATTACTAGACAGGGGCCCCATGGCGTGGGGAACAGGCGAAAAAAAACGAATCGCACTGTTCAATATCGGACCAGTTACTGTTCTTTATCGGATTGTTTACTGTTTATTGTGAGACCCGTATCGTTGTTTAATGGGTAATACTGTTTATAGATGGACCCGTTACTGTTCTTTAATGGGTTTATTGTGTAACGTTACTGTTCCTTAACGGGTTTACTGTGGATAAATAGTAAAATGTGAGGGGAAAAGGTGGTCGTGAATGGTAACGTGCGGACCCGTTTCACCGAAAATAAAGGTCTTTATAGATGTGAGGGGAAAAGGTGACCGTGAACATTAACGTGCGGACCTGTTTCACCGAAAATAAAGGTCTTTATAAATTTCGTTTAAGAGTAGAGACCACATAGATGTTGTTATGCATAGAAAATATTAATAATAAGTATGTAAGTAGTGCTTGAAACTATAAAAAGTAGCCACATTGGTGTAATACCTGATCCAATTTTATGCTAGCATCGCTAGTTGTGTCCAAATGAACAGATGCTTGTTATTTCACAACAAAAAGCTGCTTCATGCTTGCCTCGCTATCGCTCTCTACATACTTTTCTCTCCACAGTAAAAATAGGCACCGGTGCAACTATGTTCATCACTCCTCTTTTTTCTGGCATCCATTAGAGTTGGAATCACTACTCACAGTGGTAAGAGTGGTGCTCCAATTATCTCTCTCCTCTTTTCACACCACTTAGGGAACATATTTTGGAAGGCCAGTCGTATTACTGTGTATAGTGTGACTAATTTGGCAACATAACTGGATTCTTATAATATAGATTATAGATAGAATTATTGTAATGACCGACAATAATCGAAATGTTTGGATTCCTAGATTATTATTGTGGATTGTTTTTAATTCTAGCGAAAATATTCATAATTACAAAAATGAACCGAGGTGAATTATTTTATTGTAATATGTTGTTCCAATAATTGACCTTATAATCTTAGTCTATTTGGATTATAATTAGACTATATAAATTATTCGATTACTATGATTATTATTGAGCCAAACATATTCCTAATCAACATCGTATGTATTTGGATTATCCGCTCTTCATTAGACGATGACATCAATAATTTCCTTAACTTTTCATGGCTAGATCACGGTGAGATATAAAATATTATTACCATGTATGGTCTATGATCAATTCTATGTACTGGATTTTGTTCTAATCTGGGTAGAATATACTTTTTTTACATAAAAAAAGGAATTGTAGGTTTTATTGTGGAGCTACACAACAACGATGCTGGTTGCAGATGAGAGAAGAAAACCCGGTTCGTCGTGAGTTGGTAGTGACAATTCAGGGCCGTATGTGCAGGTGAATTGTAGGCACACAGAGAATGACCCATCTCTCCTCTCCGTCGTCTACAAATACCGCCAGCTCTCTTCTTCCTCCCCCTTCCACTCGCCTCGCTAATCGCCATTATTAAGAGCTCTCCGGAGGCAAAAAATTTGCTCCCCAAAATCCTCGCTCGTGTTCGTCCCACCCTTGTTTGCCCCCCGCACCTCAGTTAGTTCTCCGCCCACCCGCGCAACGCATCAACTCTGCTCCACCCACCCTCTGTGCAGGCGTTCCCGATTGTCCTTCGGGCTCCTTGCCATTTGCGCCGAGATTTCGCGCCAAGGATGCGTATGCATGCTGAGGTGCGGGACGAGATGGAGGAGAGCGAGGAGGGGGTTGTGACGTCTTCGGCAGAGGCGTTGTCGCCAATCATCGGCGCGACCCCGGCGCCGGCTCCCCGGCTGGTGGTGGGCTACGCTCTCACGAAGAAGAAGGTGAAGAGCTTCCTCCAGCCCAAGCTGCTCCTGCTGGCGAGGTAAGAGACTGGATCACCACCACCCGCTCAGAAAGAGGGAATGATTTGATGTTTTCTCAGATGCCGAGTGGTGATGGATTTTGAGGGGAAATGGGAGATTTCTCGTTACTATTTGTTGGCCGGGTAGCATTCCACGATTGCTCTTTTTTTTTTATTTACTTATCAATATCCCAAAGAGTTTAGAATTGGGAGATGTTGGCCTTGGAGGAAAATGGTGTATAATTCGAGGGACGAGGAACGTTCATGGTTGGAGTCTTGGAGACGCGATTTCTTTTGTGTTTTGATTAGATGCTGCCCAGTTCCTGGTGTTCTGAAGAATTTTGCATCATTGCATGAACAGGCTAATGTGATACCATGGATAGTATTCTTGTGTTGGAAGGATTACAATTTCCACGGTATGGGGTGGAGGGGATGGGGAATGTTATTCTATTCCTTGCTGCACTAGTCAAACAGTGATCGAATCGGGCGTCCACTGGAGCGCAAAGTTGGCGGGAGCGGCTAGCGAGAATGGCTTCTGAGTGAAGCATGCTGGATTAATGATTTAGTACTGGAAGCTGCCTGTCAAGTGTTTATTTGGAAATCCAGTGGCATCGGTAGATATGCCTTATATGTATATCCAATGTTGACAGTTCCACTGCATGAGGGGGTCTCAATAGTCAGCAGCTTTATACTATGGTGCCAAGTTGGCGGAATGGGCCTAGGCTGCAAATCCTTGTTCATGGTATCTGGGATTCTAGTTTGGAATATTCCTTTGGATAAGCACATCACATGGAAAATGACAACTTATTGATGGCAGTGTCTCTGCTGTGTTCATTTGTACTTTACTTACTCTTTCGCTAGATTTGACGGCAACATGGGTTGCCAGCAAACAATCTCTTCTTGATAGTTGTCTGGATTAAGAACCAAGTTGAATCTGTCGTTTGCTTGTTACCTCATTTGGATAAGCAACGCATGTGATGTGCCTAATAAGGAACAACGAAATTAACAAGGATATTGTGCAAAATAAAGTGCTTTTTGCTTGAACTATTTATATTTTCTTTATTGTTTGTGTTTCTGCTTTTCAAGACTGTAAGTAACTTAAAAGTAAATGCCTCGAATTCTCATATGATGTGATTAAGCATCACAGGGTATGGACATAAGAAAGGTTACGCGAAAATTAAAATCACAAATTTTGACAATTTTTCTGCAAAATTGAGTAGTTTGCCTTGACAACTTTTGTACCCTGAAACCGGTTGAGTTTCTCCCCTTGTAGTCCTCTCTGCATCTCAAACAATAAATGTCCTGATACCATGCAGTTCACTTATAGTATAACATTTCTTCCTCACCCGTGGAGGTATACCCAAGTACCATCCCATTTATGTTTCAGTATTATCTCGTTGCTCAAGCATATTTCTAATTATAAACTGAGGGCATGTTATTTGAATATTTTGTGTACTTTGATAGTATATGGAATTTGTTTTCCCTTTTGTGCTTCTTATTGAGTTTCTTGTCATGTGCTTTGTCAGGAAGAATGGAATCAGTTTTGTATCTATTGATGAGTCTCTTCCCCTCTCAGAACAAGGCCCTTTTGATGTTATTTTACACAAGGTCAGTCACACCCTATTTTAACCCAATAATAAGAATGCAGCAGCATAGGACCTAGATCAAGTTTTGTGGGAGAATCACTCACTTCTTGTGAATTTTCTGATGCTGGAGTGAGGTGAATTATGCTTAATGTTTCCAAGAAAAGGTTATTATAGTTTTATGCAGCCTCTGTTATCCATCGTACTGAAAGAGCTCTTGCTTCCTTATGCAGATTACTAGGAAGGAGTGGCAGCAGGTTCTGGAGGTAAGATCGTGCCATATACTCACTTCTCATGATATTTTTTTTCTATTTTTCCTTCAAACTGTTCACTGCCACACTTTTGGAAAGTTGTTGCTAGTATTCTGTTTTACAATGGTGACAAATAGTATACTCAAATCAATCAATTACAATCTTATCGTAGTTTTAGTGCTTTTCTGTAGCTTCCAAGTCAATGTTACCACTTTCCATTGTGCATTGCTTGCTTAGTTTCTTCCATTTTCTGAAGGACTATCATGAAGAACATCCAGAAGTTACTGTCCTTGACCCACCAAATGCTATCAAGCATCTGAACAATCGACAGTCAATGCTTGAAGAAGTAGCTGATTTGAACCTGTCAAATTTCTATGGTAATGATACTGTTTATTTTTTTTAATGTTTACATTGTTTAAGTTACCTTCTATTTGATCTTAAAATGCTGACACATTGAAATATCATGTTCCCACCAAATTATGGTACAACTACAGCCGTAGGAAGGAAAATAGTTTTGCGACTTTTGCCCATACTAACAAGTACATAAATGTTTGCCATATAGAATTTTCTGTTTTACTCTATTCACTGTGAACCATAGAATTTTCCAATTAAGGTTTGCCATGCCAGTTCTTTCTTTGACAATATGAATTGTGATGATACCATATAAACTAATAGATATCGAAAAACAGAAGGTCTTGCTTAAATTTGTTGGAGACTTGTTTTACTGTTGGCAGATTTCAAGGACAGTTGCTGTTAAAATTGACAGATACATTTTCATGAGTGATAGCAAAAGTAAAGTATTGCTAATAGTAAAAGAAAAACTGCTCAAAGTGCACCTTTAACTTAAATTTGTGAAGGGCGTACTATGTTTGCATTAAACATGTCATTGTATGTGCATTGAAATATTGCAGGAGAAGTCTGTACCCCACGCCAACTGGTCATTACGAAAGATCCATCCTCTATACCAACTGCTGTAGCTATGGCTGGACTTACTTTGCCCTTGGGTAATTGATTCCAATCTTCAAGCTATCAATTATTTGGATAAAGAACATTGGAAAGTGCTTGTGAGCAATTCGATTGAAATCATCAGGTCCATTCAATTTAGTCTATCTTCTTGGGACTTATGTTTATGTTTACTTATTAGATTATATGAATTATATATGTCTTTTCTATCCTTCTGTTGGTAGATTGGTTCTCTCCTTGCTGACCACAGAATTATTTCCCACCAAGCTCCATCATTGTTGTTTGTGTGCTTGCTTAACTAGCGTTTGAGCTTTGCTCCAATTTTACAGTTGTATTGAAATTCACCTTTGTTTTCATCGCTGCACAAGGCAGAATTCCAGAAATTGGAAACAGTTGAGCGGATTGATTCCTGTTTCTTCTGACATTTTTTATTTAAAATTTTGGCTTTGCAACTACTTATCCAGCAATCCACGTGTCTGAACCATGGACTAGGTTTTAGTTCCTCATGTTATATTACTACCATTAATGGCTCTTAAAATTTTATGCAAGTTTTTTCCCTTCTGCTGTGGCTCATATTTGGTTTCATCTCTAGCCTACTCCAGCTTGCTTGGGACTGAAATGCTTTGTTGTTATTGTGGCTTTGAAACCATCTTTTGAAATTTGGTACTTCAGTTTTGGACACTACAACCTAGGTGCAATTAGAAGCACTATGCCACAGAAGTCCCTTAAAGTAAACTTACTTCTATCAGTCCTTCTACTCTTGCTTTCATGAACTTTAAAAGCTGTTGGGTTCACCCATTACCATTCTCAATAATCACATTTGTTCTAGTTAATGAATATTTGGTGCCTATTTTTCAGCGGTAGGTTTCAACTTATTCTGCTGCTGGAGCTTTGCACTTGAGCTGTTTCTATACTCAAATAATTCACACATGTCACCTTTTCTTTTTGCTATGTGGAGAGTTAGTAAATGGAGATTTCTTGACTGGAAGTACTTATCCTCTTGCAGTTGCCAAGCCATTGGTTGTTGATGGAACATCTAAAGGTCATGAACTATATCTCGCATATGACGAGGCATCCCTGTCAATGCTTGATCCGCCTCTGGTTCTGCAGGAATTCATAAACCATGGTATGCTCTAATTTTCTGTTTTCATCTATATTGTTTGTTGTTTTCTTTCTCCTGACGCTTTGCCCTGAAACAGTAGAAATGTGGGATTCTGATTTATTCCCTCTACAGGCGGGATCCTCTTTAAGGTGTATATCATTGGCGAAATAATACAGGTTGTTCGCAGGTTTTCTCTTCCTGATGTTAACACATATGACTTACTAAACAACGTTGGCGTCTATCGATTGCCAAGAGTTTCATGTGCTGCAGCTAGTGCGGATGATGCAGATGTTGACCCTCTTATTGCAGGTGAGAACTGTTCAGTGTTGCTGGCAATCTCACCGTTTGTTGAAAATTTCTGTACCTTTTCCAATAATCCAAGTGATCCCTAAATTAAACATGCAATTTGACCTGAGAATTGTCAATGCAAATGAGTTGAAGTTTCATATCTCCATTATTCATGATTATGAAATTTAGGGCAAATTTTGTTCAATGAGAAAAATAGATGACTTATAAATCATAATGTGATTTGCTTGTTACACATTGCCAAGTGCACCAAGTGATCTTTTTGTTACATCACTTAACATAGATTTCTGATACATGATAGAGCTTCCTCCAAAGCCACTTCTAGAGAAACTGGGTAGGGAGCTTCGTGGCCGGCTGGTATGTATAATTCTAGTTCTGAACTGCACATATCTGTTTCATGTTAACTTGGCTGACATGTCAAAAGTTCAAACCTGCAGGGTTTGAGATTGTTCAATATAGATATGATTAGAGAGCTTGGAACCAAAGATCGGTACTACATAATTGATATCAACTACTTCCCAGGTGTGTGGTTATTTTGTTATCTTGACATTCATACCTCGGGTTTGTCCTCTTCGTTTCTGTTCTCTTTGTCCATGCAGAACTTGTTGTGTCAAACTTTTGTCCCAGCCAAGTGTGAGGAGTATCCTAGCTACAAATCTCTGGCCTTCTATGCCATCTGACTGTTCAAGAATCCAGTAGGATCTCTTCATGACCAAATATCGATTGTGTTGTGTTGGGGCAAAAATAGCCTTGCTACTTATGCTTAGTCCATCCCCGAGAGTCAGTTGTTCTTTGCCATAAAGGGAAGTTTTTTTATGTTGTGCGAATTAATTATTCTACATAGCTAAGCACATGATTATGACCACTGACTTAATGTCTTGGATACCATTTGCACTTCTTTTTGCCATTACTGAAATATCATGGAC
This sequence comes from Bothriochloa decipiens, assembly GCA_023333625.1. Taxonomy (NCBI): domain Eukaryota; kingdom Viridiplantae; phylum Streptophyta; class Magnoliopsida; order Poales; family Poaceae; genus Bothriochloa; species Bothriochloa decipiens. The sequence continues at coordinate 85,229,137 of CM041628.1, forward strand.
ACAATTTGCACTTTAAGCTATAATGCAGAACGGTGCTTCATTGTCTAAGAAGTACAAAAATTCTCCTAACAGTATCTTGGCCAATTTAATTGTGCAGTTTACGATGATTTCCTTCCTACCAGGGTCTTCTTGACTCAATTTAACTGTGCAGGTTACGGTAAAATGCCGGGATATGAGCGCATGTTCACAGACTTCTTACTAAGTCTCGCGCAAAGCAAGTACAAAAGGTACTTAAGCGGGACCTGAGGTGCAAGGAAGTTGAAGACTGTATTACTGACAAAATGGCATATAACGGTGGCAACTATGCTTCCCCAGTCCCCGTCAATGTACATTTCCTGGAGACATAAGCATAAGCCAAAGGCTTGAGGAAGTCGGCAAGTCACAGTGTATGTGTTCAAGAGCATGCTGGGCTGGAGTAGGAAATAACCAAGGGAATGCTTGGATGCCCTGTGCCCATGTTGTATAATGTTTAACTGAATGAATGACTTCTTCATGATGGCCCTCTTCCATCGTAATTTAGCAACCGTTTTCTTAAGCCTGAGAAATAATTCTGCAGCTTGGTGGTCATTGGGGGTTTTGTTGGGTTAGTTTGGCAGAGCATGAGGAGAACACCGAATAGCTGTTGATGATCGGATCATTCTCAATAACACTGCCCTCATGCTGAGTTTTTTGAGCTGAAGCTCTGTAAATTGAAAAATGGCATCTTCGGCTACGCCTGGTTACCTGCCACTGCCAGTGCGTGGCCAGCAATTTGTTGGAGCACTCTTCGATGGCGCCCTACGGGTCCCATGCTCATTTTCGGTCTGCTACAGACGCACGCGCACTCTACCCTACATACTGGGTCGGTAGAGCACGGGACGAATAAAGTTACCACATTCATCTCACAATGGGACGGTACGGTATAATCGAGATGAATAAAGTCACCCGCGTGTAGCTCACCAGTAGACCCGAACGTCAAAAGAATAACGTTGTTAAATTAAAATACTTTTGAAAAAACATTAGTATCTACATTAGGCTGAGGATTTAATTTTGTATTAAAATCAACGACTTAAACCTGGATAGTTTTTGTTAGGAAAGCTATTTGACGCATTTTATTGATTTACAAAACAAGGTTCATAAGAGCTTTTAGAATGAAATAGGGACTCATCGACCCAAATACAAGATTGTTTTGAAGAATCAGCTATACAGTGCTCAACAAAAAGCACCTTGCAATCATCATATATTGGAGCACCTGCTGTTGCTGAAAAACCTTCATGCTTCATTGTTTCCTCCAAACAATTTGACTCATTACATTCAATTTGTTTGGCTAATAACAGCCCTCCTTTTACAGCATAAACCTCCACCTTCAAATCATCCACCAGTTATAAGATGTTTTGGCATTTCTAAATTCATAGCATTTTCCAAATATCTAGACATAATAACATACATTTAGGTATAGCTTAGCTATAAATTTAATAATACCAAAATGTTCCATAATTTGAAACGCAGTATTATATAAAATCTTATAAGTTTGAAATTTTATAAAATAGTTCGAATTGAGTATGCATAAAAAAACACCACGACAGAGTGACGTGGATAGCGCTCTCATTTTTTTCTTTATTTAATTTAATTATTATATAAAGGCCGCTCCAGTAATTAAACCACCCCATTGTTCTTGCTGCCAGCCTTTTGGTTTTAGTAGATAGTGAATGCGGTCTTAAAAAATGAGACCATGAACAAACTGTCAGCAATCAGTTTACTCGGTCATTCATTCAGAAACTAGTTTCCAAAGAATGAATTACAATCAGAAAACCAATCAGCACAGCATTTATCATAAGATTTCAGATAGTTGCTCAAAACTTTAATGTGATCTATATATAAAATTCAGGATCAAATATACTCGAAGGCAAGTCGACAGTATTGCTTAAAAACAGAAACTGGTTCTCCCCTCCCAAAGCCCATTTCAACACCGATCCTTCTCTTCATATAGGTCAAGCCAACAAAAACTCAGTATCAACACAACATGCTCTGCTTTATAAGTTGTAACCGGTGCACTCTACTCCTGCAACCAATTATTTAACAAGTCTCATGCCATGTAGTGGTAGCTTCAAAGTAGCTTCTCATTTCCACGTCCTGGAAAGATTATGCGCCATATAGCTCTCCAAGAAGATTCTGAACAAGGTAAAAGGTCAGTAAACATATAGGTGGTTTGTTACTTCTGTGCACGAAAAATACAGACATATGACAACCTGAACTTCCTCATTAGTCATCGAGGTAGTAGTAGGACCCAGCTGACTTCTGTTCCCTGTCCTTTGTAGAGTCCAACTTGTTTATACGTGGCCTATAGTTGGTCGGGTCTCTTCTAAAGGTAATGTCAAGATGCTACCAAATGCATGGCAAATGAAAAAGTTAGTGCAGGGAAATAGATAAGCCAATAATGAAGAAATCAAAGCAAAGACACAGATACATCAAGTGTTTATGTGCAAATCCATAGAGTTCTCGACTCCTGAAAATTAATGTAGAACCTGGTCTGGTTGGGTCTCTTTTGAAAGTAAAGAGGCAATGCTACCCAAAGCAAAAGAAAAATAGTGCATCAAATTCTAGGTCAATACTATAGGAACCAATGTAAGGGGTATTATGTATACTCCAGGTCAACAAAAGTTAGTGCAAACATAGTACTATTTATAACGAATGAAGCTTAATCTATGAGAACTGTGTATAACTGGACCAACAAAGAGCATCCTATTGTTTTGGTAACAGTAAATATTTTGTTATCCTGCACTTACCGATAAGAATTTATTCATCCCAGATACTAGAGACTGCGGTGCATTAGCAGTACAGTCAATAGAAGGTCGCCCCTCATAAACAATGACCTTGTCAGCCAAGTATGTTGCCATGATGAAATCATGCTCAACAATAAATGCAGTTTTCTTCGCATGAAGAATGAATCTCTTGATAACCTTTGAGGCAACAATACGCTGCTCCGAATCAAGATACGCACTTGGTTCATCAATCAGATATATATCTGCAGGCTGAACATACACCACAACGTAAGTATGCACAAGCTGACAATCAATCCAAATAATATAGGAATAGGGGTATATAGATTCTAGAGGCACAAGCTGACAATCAATCAAGATTCAGTGCCATTAAAATATTAGGTATATATGGTTCCACACATCATCATTAACTGGACTGTATCATAGTATCCAAGAGGTACAAAAATGAAAAGTAGCAGAAATGAAAAGGTATCATGCTTGATATATATGGACTGTACTCTGTCAGCCAACCAAGCTTTGCATCATCATAACTTGCAACACACTCAACACTCTATTTGCCATACATGGATAGGGGCCAATATGCATGCTCGTGTCAAAGTACATCGATACACGAAATAAGTACATCTATATATAATTATAGAAGGTCAAAAAATGCACCGTCTATTGAATTGGACCACTCATAAAACAATATATGATTGGTCTTGTAGAAACACAGACATGGATGGAAAAAGAACATAGAAGGCTGATTCCATCCCTGCTATGTTGTAAATGACACTTAGGCAAGTACTAATGTCACATGTGACCCATATACTTTTGTATCAGGAAAATCCAGGATGGGAGTCCCTCGGATCGGAAGTACAAGTCATTTGGGATTTGTATCAGTCAAACATCTTGAGCTTTGATGATAAAGATGTAACAAACTACATAGTTTAAAAACACAAGATTAATGTTACCAGAACCATTAAGAAAATACTAATTCCATAATATACAACTAATTTCATCTAAAATTGATATCTTGTATCAAAGAATAAAAAAGGAGAGTACGAAAACATTTGTGTAGTTGAAATGCAAGGAATATATCCTAGATGCAAAGTTGTGAAACTACTAGAACACATCTATTTTATTCCTGTAACATTATATTAGGCCAATCAAGGAAAGCATCAAGTAGATAAAAGCAATGTATTAAACAGGACAACAGTATTACCTTTCCGAGGCAGAGGCATATAGCAACTCTTTGGAGCTCTCCACCTGATAAATTAACAACCTCCTGGTCCATGAGTTGTTCAATTTGCAGTGGTTTCATTACATCAGACACAAACTGAGGGTGCATATAGGAATCCCGAATTTTCTGATGCAGCAAATGCCTCACGGTATTCTGGAATTTCGGGCTAATCTTTTGGGGCTTGTAAGACACATTGAATTCAGGAATTTCAATATCAGTTCCTTCCACTGTATCTGGCTTCAACAACCCAGCCTGTCCAGACATAACAAATAAGGAATGTAAGATGACAAAAGTAGCACAGACCTTGTGCAATTCTTTCTAGTTATCAAGCAGGAGTAAATAAACTCTTGAATAGCACAATACAATAAGAAAATAAAGTCTTAAGCCCTTCAACGTGATTGATCTGAATAAGTTTTTTGCATTCTTGTAGCAAGCAAATATTAAACTAAGGTAAACACGAAAATAACACTAGAGACCAAAATGCAATCACATAAGATTTTGCAGCACCAACAAATTACACATTAGCTAAAAGGATCAATGATGTGTTCATGTGGCAGGCAGCAGTCAAGCACAGCGCACAGCGGTAACCGAATCTCACTACTATAAAGCAACTAAACAGTACACAGTCGTCTTCTGAACCAGTGCAGGAGGTTAAATTTCTGATATTCAGATAAGGCAACACAAAACGTTCCCAGGACTTGAAATCCTAACCGTACCAGAAAGGGTGGGGCTTGGGGGGATGGGGGGTGGGGTGGGGGGGGGGGGGCGGCTTCGAATGACTTTTAGCTTAAAAAAGGTTATATAAAGGCAGCAGCCAGGAGGGATGGCATTACCAGCATTCTTATGAATGTAGTTTTCCCTGTCCCATTTTCACCAAGCATAACAACAATCTGGGAATCGGTAAATTCACCCTCAACAACAGTAAGCTTGAAATTTCCCTGTGTTTTACTCATAGTAGGGTACTTGTACCGCTGATACGTCTCAATCTCCTCAGCACTTTCTTGAGTCTCTGCAATCTTTAAGTATACAACACTAATGTAAGGCAAAGTTCCAAGATAGGATAAGGAGCTCAAGTTCCATCACAGAATGAGGATTTCAGGTAGCATGTGGATATGTTACCTTAAAAGTAAGAGATTCGTCTCGGAACCGAAGATTTTCTGTTGGAACAAATCCAGCCAAGAAAATATTGATACCCTCTCGGACTGAGAATGGCAAGGTAACCACACCATAAGCACCTGGCTTGCCATATAAACAGCAAATGAAGTCGGACAAGTAATCCAAGACACTCAAGTCATGTTCCACAACGATGACATAGCTGAAACGGAACAGGGCCAATGTTGATAACGAATTTCAATGAAAAAAAGTACTGAAAATATCATGATAGCAAATGTCTTACCTGTTGGGCCTAAGCAAGGACCTAATAACTTGTGCAGCTTTCAGCCTCTGCTTCACATCAAGGTAACTTGATGGCTCATCGAACATGTAGATTTCCGCATTTTGCACAGCAACAACTGCAATTGCAAATCTCTGGAGCTCACCACCAGAAAGATCTCCTACATTTCGGTCAATAACTTGGTTTAATTCAAGGTCAACACACAGTTCAGCTTTCATATCCCTCTCATCCTTCTGTTCAAGTACTTGTCCTACATTCCCTTGAACAGCTTTTGGGATGTGGTCAACATACTGAGGTTTGATGATTGCCTGAAGAAATAAAGAGAGAATGCGAAGGAATCAGAACAATTAGACATTTTTTTTTAAAAAAAAGAAAAACTCACATGAAACTTCCCTATGTCCTGCTATCAGGTTCTTGTTATGTTAAAAATAAAGGTATAGCAACAATTAAGGAACAAATATGTATGACTTTAAATTTATGAAGCTAACTACAAAAGTTGAGCAACAACCATTGTTATTTTTATAGTGCTGTAATCATCCATTGCTTGCAGCTTTAGATGTAACAGACATTGTTAAAATGTGCACATCATTGCACATGTTGTAGGGATTGAAAACAGGCAAGACCAAAGAGAGCACAAGAAAATAGCCAGCGCATAGAAATAGTAAACAAGAAATCAAGTTCTAACAGTTACAGATTACATACTAACTCTGCATGAAGTACAAACAGAGGAACTAAAGTGGCACGTTAGGACCTTCAGGTTATCTTCCAATATGCGTGTGAAGTAGTTCTGAAGTTCAGACCCGCGGAAGTATGTAAGAATTTCCTGCCAATCGGGCGGGTTCTGCAAAATTGCACAGGTAAAATGTCATTTTGTTGAGGTCTATACATATGAAAGGAAAGAGAAGAGATCTTCCGCAAAGAAAAAAAACACTAATATAGAATCAACAAACAGAAAATCAAATTAGGTATGGAGCAGGTATAGAAATATACTTTGAAGCGCCCCAAGTTAGGTTTCAGCTTGCCAGCCAACACTTTAAGCGCTGTCGACTTTCCAATTCCGTTTGTTCCAACAAGGCCCAAAACCTGACCAGGCCTCGGGACAGGCAACCTGCAGCCGGCTAGATCAGTAAGGCTCCCAAGGAGGCAAGCTTCAAGCCAGATTAGTAGAAAACATACAGGTGAACGACAGTGCAAAAAATTATACAAACACACCCAGCATTAAAATGAGACGGGTCCATGTACCTGTGCAACTTGAAGGTATTAGGCCCATATCGGTGAGTGGTATCCTTTTCCAAGTCTTTTGGAAGGTTGATGATTTCAATGGCATCAAATGGGCATTTCTGCAACAGAGATTACAGAAGTGAGAAGCACATTACATCACACAGGCACATCATACACAGTTGGGTGGAGAAGTTAGAAGCCTACCTTTACACAGATACCACAACCGATGCACAGCTCCTCAGAAATGAAAGCGAGTTTCGACGCTGAAGTCACTTCAATGCAAAGCTTCCCTAAACAGTAAAACAGAATATTGTCATAAAAGCGATCCATGCCAATCTAGAAACTAGATGGCGTGCAGATCAACAGAGGGAAGAGAACAATATACTGAATCTGTTTCAGCAAAATGGATGGTATTGTATTTGGACACTGGAACTTCACATGTTACTGCGAACAATACATCCAGCAGTATATGCTAGAGTTCAATTTAATAATAAAGTAAACAAGAGATATTAGCCAAATTTCTCCAGCTGAGAAATCGACGCTTCAGCTGCTAGCAGTTCCAATTTCTCGGATCTTGAAAGGGGGGCAACGAATCAACAAAAGCACTTTCTAACATCAAATTCACCACGCATGAACAGGTTCCCCGATGGTAAAGGCGTCTGCTGGACAGCCACGGGCCCCATGCCCTAGCACCGCCCCTGTCCCATCGCCGCCGCCCACCCTATCCTGTCACGCCGTCGCCGCATCCCCACCCCTGTCCTGTCACGCCACCGACGCCGCCCACGACCCGAACAAGGTGCACAACGCGGGCGGGCGGTCACCGATCGCGACTCCGACGAGGAGGCGGAGAGATCTAAACCTAAAGTCCGAATCGCCGAAGCTACGGTGCAAAGGGATTTTACCGGTCTTGACGACGGGGCAGCTCTTCTTGCACTCCTGGCGGCACTTCTTGGGCTTGCACTTGTCCTCGCTGACGATGGCGATACGGGTCAGCCGCTCCGCCATCGCTTCTTGCGCCGCCGCCGAAAGAGATTCTCCGAAGAGGCGGTGTGGAGGCGGGGGGTGTATCCCTTTGGAAGTGTGGCGGACACGTGCTCGAGGCAGAGGGGCAGACCAAACCCTAGGCTCGGGACCCGGTTTCGTGTGCTCGCCCGGTTCTTCTCCTCTCTTATTACTCGGTCACTCCTATTTCCTTTTTTTTCTCGACAAAAATATCCGTCTTATTTCCTTTTCTTCAAGTTTGTTTTTCTTTTCTTTTCTTTGTCTCATCGGTATAGATAATGTACTAGTTTTTATATTAAAAATATATAATATATCTCTCCAACTTATTTATTTTTTCATCGGTTCAACACCTTGCAACACACTTTCCCAAGTACTCTCTTCGTTTTAAATTATAAAGTCGTAATTTTGTGATTTCCTTCCTATTCATTCGACCAAAACAGGCACACCATGATACTAACCTGGTCGCCAAAGGACTTCGTCAGATCAAAACAACGCATTGCAAAAGTTGAGAGTGATTGTGTTACAGCTTTAATCATGATTTTTTTGCCAACCCACGACAATAATTTCTTCCAACCTTGTACTCTTCTCCAAATCTCGTCTTTTAGAGAAGCAAACATCCCAGTTGTCGATCGAATTTTTCTTATTTTTAATTTTTTTAAAAAAAATTTACAAAAGTAATCTTTGGTTTCGGAATATGACAGAACTAGTCGCCCACGGTGGGCGTTTTTTAAAAAACGCCCACTGTGTGGGCGTTATATGTGACGTGGCACACAGCCGGCCGCCGCCGGTGCCGGCTCTTGCGGGTGGCCCACCTGTGTCCAAAAAACGCCCACTGCGTGGGCGTTTTTTGGTGGGGAGGGGGCCGCCTGCAAAAGTGCCCGCTGTTTTGCGGGCGGGCCGCGGCGTTTTTTACACTGCAGGGGGCCGCCTGCAAAATTTACCCCTGCACGATGTAAATTTTGTAGGGTAAATTTACCATCGTACAGGGTAAATTTTGCAGGATAAATTTGCAGGCGGCCCATCATCAGCAGGGTAAATTTACCCTGTACGATGTAAATTTTGCAGGGTAAATTTACCATCGTATAGGATAAATTTTGCAGTGTAAATTTTGCAGGGTAAATTTTACTGGGTAAATTTACCATCGTACAGGGTAAATTTTGCACGATGTAAATTTACCCCTGCGTGGGCGTTTTTTGGGCGCACGTGGGCCACCCGCAAGAGCTGGCGGCGGCCGGCTCTGTGCCACGTCACATATAACGCCCACACAGTGGGCGTTTTTTAAAAACGCCCACTATAGACGACTAGTTCTGTCATATTCCGAAACCAAGGATTACTTTTATAAATTTTTTTTAAAAAAAATTAAAAATAAAAAAAATTCGTTGTCGATCTATCCCATGCACTGGGAGCCCCAAATTCTTCTCATCAGGATCAGGAGTACAGCGGCCAGCAGGAGTACAGCCCAGCAGCTGGTTGGTGTTTTTAGTTTGGCCCGGCCCCGGCGGCGGCAGCTATTTCGCCCCAGCACGTTGAGGTCCATCTCTAGCTATCTCGGCAGCGCAGCCCGTGGGCCGTGGCTGAGCACGTATGCACTTATGTGTTGCAAAGCAAAATGCATCACGACCGAATGAGCCAGTGAGCTTAGGTTTGCTCCCCCACGCCCCCACCCCCCCCCAAAAAAAAAAAAAATGAGCTTAGGTCGATGGATTAGTCGGAAATATAATGATTATCCATCCACATCCATTGCCTCCCACTCCCCTCTCCTGAGCCGACACATCCCGACCAAGACAGCGTCATCTGCCGCAGATAACCGAACCAATCTAACACCGATTGCTCATCATCATCATCCATGATACACATGATAGCAGTAGTTGATGACGGGAGTCTGATATGACGCGGCCGTTCGTTCTCGTTCCCCGGCTTGGTCGGAAATTTCAATCATGTCCCGGCCGAATCGCCGCTCGACGACGACGACGACCCATCCTGCTTGCATTGCTTGGCTCCGCGGGGATCTGTTGTTGTTTTGCCCAGGCCCCGTCGCTTTTCCCGTTCCGTAAGACACGGGCAGTGCTGCGGCGGGTGGCGCCGTGTGCCCGCCGCCTGCCCTCCTCCTCCTGCTTCCGGCGCGCCATGCCACATGTCATGATTGCTAGGCTCACGAACTTTCCGCCATGGCAGCGCCAATGAGCTTAGGTTCGCCCGAGTGCCTGACCGATCGATGTCGTTGATGGACCACGCCGTGCATGGCCCTTCGTTCGTGTGACGTCGCGTGTAAACGCGCCTGCCGTGCGTGGTTGCGGCGTGTTTATCGCTCGCTCTCGGCTTTATATGTGCTTCAAGCTCAGGCAAAGCTAGCTAGTGCTGGTCCGTGGGACTGGGATGGGACGGGTCCGCCGCATGCACTCGTCCGCTCTGCAGTGGCGCAAACTGCAACTTTCGTCAGTGATGACGGCTCAAGCGCCGCGAGAGTCAGAGGCTTGTGGTTTCAATTCGGTCAGGGTTAGATTAGATTGGGTCATCAGTCACGCACGCAACATATCTACACTCCTAGTAACATGCGATTTGCAGCAATGATAATGACTGATGCACCGTGACTAATCCTGTCCTGGCTGTAATCATTGTCGTCGTTCAGGATAGTATTTCGGGTCCGCTGTCCTTGTACGTACAGGAGGTATCAATTTTCAAAAGGCTGACAGAAATGCCATGGAATTCCATTCCAGCCTTCCGGTCAAGGCAGGTCGCTTCGGTTGATAGTTGACACGCGCCGGAAGGCAACGTGCCTACTTTCTATTTCAGCTACGTAACTTTCAGAAGACCAGGCAACCTACTGCAAATGTTGAAGCAGGTGTGTAATGCAATCGTGACCTGATCTACAGTTCTTGGCCGCCATGTCTCTGTCACTTGTCGTCCTTCGCTTCGAATCACATAAGCACGTATGTCAGTTCAAGTTTCTTCTTCTTCTTCTTTTAAAGAGAGTTTATTTTTTTTTTCTGTGTACCATCGATATGACGATTGATTTTCAATCCCGCGAGAAATTAACACAACAGTTGTGGCGGTGGTACGTGTGGGCCGTTGTGGCGTGACCGCGCCCAAGCGCGCATCTTCGGCCCCGCGCGCCTGTGCCGGCATGCGGAGGAGGTTCCCGCGGTGACGAGGCCCATCAGGCTGCGGTCACGACTCCTTTTATTTTATATACTCCAGACGCCGGGCGCCGGGTATTCATTCTCGGCTTCTCGCGATCTATGTCATCGTTGGTTCAAAACTTCAAATGACCTCTCCAAACCTACCTACCAGTAGAAGAAAACGACAAAGGTGCGGTGCGGACCTAACTCTGCACTGCACGTTTGCACCCGAACACAGACAGAAAAAAAAGGTAGAAGCACAACAACGACCGACCGGCTCTAGGCAATCAGGCGGCGACGCGCACGAGGACGAGGCGATGATGGATTCGGTCACGCTCGATTGCCCGGCCATTTTACAAATAGTGTTTAGGTAGGGTCTCGTCTCATGTGTCATCCCTCGCTCCCAATCCCAAACGTAATTGTTTTCCATATCCCTTGCCTCCCACTCCCGCTGTGATATGATCTCCCGAGCCGACACATCACGACCAAGACGGCGTCACCAGCACAGCAGAAAAGAACACCTTTCAGTCTCGTCCAAGCAAAGTCTGACAGTCAGAGAATCCACGTTATACAGACATCGTCACATACCAGCGTACACTAATCAAATCAAAATGTGGAACTGGTCGTCTTACCTCTGGTGGTGGTCGAGTAATGTCGTAGGGCCGAGCACGCTGCTCCGAGAAGCTGGTGCTCGGGTCAAACTTCTCAAACAGAGAAGCCATCCACCGATTCAACGCCTTCGACGACATCTTCTCCTGGGTCTCCCGGGAGGGGTCGGCCCGCCCAGAGTACTCGAACAGGCGGTTCACCCGTTCTTTGCACAGCTGGACCCGACGGGCCGACCAGGTCCCGGCGACAAGCACGCCATTGACAATCTTGTTGTCAATCAAGGTCAGCAGCTCATTCACCTGGTACATCTCATCTGGCGTTGACTGCTCTGACCACCTTGGATTGCACTCTGGCACCTGCGTGACGTCGCAGGGCACCCTTCTCCCTTCCATATCCTATCTCATATAGAACCAGCGCGTGCTCCATCCCTTGGCGGCGGTCTGGTGCCGGCTTCCTAGCCAGTGCATCTTCATTTTGTCCCGAAGACGCACATAGCACCCTCTAGCGATCTGGGGACCCCCAGATTCAGCCATGCTCAATCGTACGAAGTGTGCTCGGCAACCGAACCTTGTCCCTGAAAAATAAATATGAATAGCGATAGTACATGTTGTATAAATAATTGACCTAGGCGATAACATTTATGTCGTTTTAAATGTCTGATATGTAGAAAAATGATGTCGACAATTAAGTTTAGCCCCCCACCCTCGAAGCGAACTAACTCTGTCTGGTGACTAGGGATGCGCTAGTGAACAACGTAGGATCGCCGGGATCACTAGGTACCTAGTACGGTTAGAGAGCAACTGCTGAATCTTCTAGTGCCATATAGCGTGGAGCTGTGACACATCGTAAGAGGATCAGAGCAGTGCCTTGTCAAGCCATTCTCGGCGAGCGAGAAACAAAGTTTAATTGTGACTTATGCAGGGCGCATGTAGGATAGATAGTGCAAAAGATACAAAACTGTGTAGGAAAAAAGGACAACGAAAAAATTTATTAACTAAATAAAGTTAGCTTGTTTTTGGAGACGTGCTGCTGTAGCAGTCGAAGACACCGAGAACCTATAGTCTGTAGGCACCACTGGGTGGAAAACTGCCACGCAATCCCCAAGTGTGGGGAATAAAAATATTTGATCCAAAAAATCAGTCCCCAGATTTTAAGGAATAAAAATCTGAAACTAATTTGGAACGAAATATATGGTTGAAAACAAATCCCAAGATTTTCGGGTACGTGCTCAATAACTCGGATTGGATATGCAAACACACACGCAGGGAAAAAATATTCCGGCCTATGTGCGGAATCAAGACCATGAAGGCCCAACAAGCCGCGTCCACACGAGTCAAGCGGGCCCAACCCTAAAAGTCAAAAAGGCGTCACCGGAATGGTATAAATAGCAGGCGCCGCCGAGAGGGGACGGTACCCGAATCGCAATCATTACCCACTGCTCACTCTCGCACTGCTCGAGTGTCACACCCTGGTTTTGAAGGATTAAAACCAAGGCGAAAGCTCATGTGCACCCGGATCAAATTACACACATGAACGACAAATTACATGGTCCAATAAGCACAGTGTTCGAATAAAACAATAATATAATGTTTACATCGTACCATTATTACATAACTGTCATCAGAGTAAAGCGGAATATAAATAACTCGTCCAAAAATGAAAGGCAACTAAAACAATGTAGACGTAGCGACTCTATCTCACCACATAGAAGGTCGACGGCAGCATCACGACGCCTAACATCCCGGATAGTTCTCAGGGAAATCATCATCCGAGTCATCACTTGAGCATCCTTTATTTGGGATTTAGCAAGGGTGAGTTCCATGTCAAAACTCAGCAAGTACAGGCAGAAAGTAATGACATGCAAGGCTAAAACAAGGTACAGCTGAAAGGTAAACTGCGGTAGCATTTTAAACGTAACAATTTAGATTTAACTTATTGCAACCTATTCTCTAATCAACTTGGTTGGAAACACCCAACCCTTTATTAAGGTTCAAGTAGCATTTAATGTATCATTTAACATCACAAACATAAGCATATATCATTAAACATGATATAGCCATCTCAAAGGGAACATAGGTGTAACAACCCAAAAATCCGAGCTACAAAATTTTTTTCTGATAAAACCCTGAGTGATGTGGTGCAACATGCCATCATATACCCCTTAACCTTGCATTAGCCCTAGCATGTCATGCAAAGCATTTATGTGTTTCTAATTTGATCAACATCTCCTATCAATGCTCTATGTTTCATATGTTAAATGTCAACGTGGCAATAGCTTTGATCTAATGTTTCAATAGTTCATGCATCATGTTGCATAAAAGGAGTGATCTGGATTTTATTGGGTTTATGTGTTGAATAATAAAAATGACAATATAATAATTATTTTACCAAATAAATGTTAAGGGAATAATACCCTAACATTATGAGGGCCAAGTATACCCACTACTTTGTCATACAAATTTAACACATCATATATATATGTATATATAAAAGTATTTGAAAATGAAAAAGGAAAAGAAAAAGAAAAGAAAAAAGAAAAGCCAACCAGTCCGAGCAGCCCAGCGACCCCACCGGCCCAGCCGCTCGCCCGCGCGCTCGCTCGCCCACTCGCTCGCCCGCGCGCTGCATCGGCCCAGCAAGGCGGCCCAGCAAGCGCCGCGCCACGCCTTCACCTGCTGCTGCCGCTGACGGGCAGGACCAGCCGTGGACCCTGCCTGTCATAAGCGCCGCTAAGGTCACCCGACCGGCCGCTCGCACTGATATCGCCATTGCCAGGCGCTGTTCTCCTGCGTCGCCCCTAAGCAACCTGTACCGGCCGCTAGATCCGCTCCTGCCCCGCATCCACGGCCGACCCGCTCGCCACCTGGCCGACAGCCCCTGCACAAAGCACCCACGGTCACGAGCGAGATTATCCGCGCGCGCGCACATGCGCTGCCGCTGTAAAGCTTAGGCTTGCCTGGCATCTGCTAGCTCCCTCTCGCTACTCCATGGACCCCGACCGAGCCCCAGCTGCTGACCTGGACCACCCCGTGGCCGCTTGATCAGGCTTTCACGCCGATCATCGTTTGCCGGCCACCTACCTCTGCCTCTGCCCTATAAGAGCAAGCCTCGGCACCCTAGGGCTTCCCAGCCGCCGCCACCAACCCTGGTGGTGCCCAATTCCACCTTGCCAGTTTCAATTTGGAGAAGAAGGGGAGGTAGGAGAAGAAGAAGGCGGGAAAGAGAAAGTCATCCGCTGCCGGAGTTGGAGAAGAAGGCTGCCGCCGCCGACTCGGAGCCACTGCTGTTGCGTCGGGAGTAGGAAGGAGGAGCAGTACCGTGAGCCGGAGCAGTGGGACGTGTACCACAACTCCATCCTCGACCGCGCCGGTGAGCACCTCTGCCATCGCCCTCTTCCGCCCCTGACCTTGCTGCCGGTGATGGCGCTCCGCCGTGGGAGCGTGAAGGCCAAGACCTCCATCGGTCTCCCTGGACACAACTGCACACACGCATGAGGCCAGCCAAGCCCCCTGGACCATGGCATCGGGCGGATGCCGGACCGGAGCGCAACTTTGCCAACCGCCACGCGCAGAGTACCGCCGCGACGAAGCCACCCAGTCGCCTCTCCGTTGAGCTCTGCCCTCCATCGACCTCGGATCCGTGCTCGCCTTGATGAGACAGACTCCGTGCGCCCCTTGACTTCACGATTGCCTCGCCGGAGCACTGACCCCGAGCCACCATGCCAGTGCGCTGCCGTGCTAGAGCACCGCTGTTCGCTGCCATGTTCTCACTGTCTCCGATCACCGCCGGGAGCAAGAAGAGGAGGATCACCTCCGCCGTGATGAGGTACATCGATTGGACAAGGTGATGGAGGCCGTAGACCCTTCCTAGGTGCTGTTACTGTGCACCATGGACACGTCGGAGCTCCGCCGTGGGAGTCGCTGCCCGCGCGGACTCCGCCGTGGCCCTTGGTCACCGCCAGCGCCTCGGACAGGTGCTGTGTACCTCCAATCGAACGTCTGTGCACCGAATTGGAGCTGAAGAGGCTCGGTGTGAAGGATGCATCGAACGCCACCGCCACCGAGCCGCCGTTCGCCATGAAGCTCGCCACCGAAAGCCAAGCCACTGCCTTGAAGCCCACCATCATGATCACCTTGTTGTCCTGAAGCCGTTGGTCGAGTTAATGAAGCCGGGGACCTCCACAGTGCCGGGTTGGGCAACCTCGCCGTCACCGATGACCCGCGCCCAAGATGTGACCTTGGGGGACCCCGCGCTCGAGCCAATCTCATCTGAGACGAATCACGCGCTTAAGCCGACACTCGAGTGCGACCCCTTGACACAACAGGGGAAAAGAATAGAGGAGGGGATCGCTTCGGCAAAAGATAATGGACGCGCTCGAACCGACCCTCGAGTTTGACCCTTTGACACACCGACCCTCGAGTTTGACCTCTCGACACACCGACCCTCGAGTTTGACCTCTCGACACACCGACCCTCGAGTTTGACCTCTTGACACACCGACCCTCGAGTTTGACCTCTCGACACACCGACCCTCGAGTTTGACCCTTCGACACACTGACCCTCGAGTTCGACCTCTCTACACACCGACCTCGACCAAGACAGACCACGCCCTTGAACCAACCCTTGAGCTCGACCCCTCGATACACTGGCCCTATTCGAGACAGACCACGCTCTTGAGCCAACTTTCAAGATCGACCCCTTGACACCGTTGGTAAAGAAACAGAGGAGGAGATCGTTTCGGCAAGAAGATGATGGATGTGGTGATCATGGACTAAGTACTTGCCAGTGGATCTCGAGCCACCCTGTGTCGACCTAATAAAGACATAGCCTTTTATCCTTTACAGGATACATGAAAATATGTGGAAAATCATAACTAATTCATACGAGCTCCAAATAATGCGATCCACATATCCAAATTTTCTATAAATCGAGCCCTATCTATCTAAGCTATGTTTGAGTGCATTTGGATCTTCTATTTGGCATTTGTTCTTTGTGCTAATCTATAGGGGTCTCTTCCACGACCGATAATTCTCGTTACAGGCTCGAGCTAGGACAAGTCTGATGACAGTGACTACCAGGAGAAGTCCGACAGCTATGCCAGTGAAGGTGCCACACCTCATCCAACCTCGTAGATCCCATTATGCATGGCAAATATAGTATGGCTAGTGCTTTAATTCCTGTTGCTATAATGCTTTGCCTGTGTTAGGATTGCATGATAGATTATTACTTGATGAGCCCTATCTTTTGTAAACTTTCACCTGCTTACCCGCTGTTATGATAGCCACTTGCTTATCTGCTATATTTATATATATATACTTCACTCGCTTACATTTTGATGCGACGTGATGAACCCTAGGAAGGCCTGGAGGGTGCCAGGCTTGATGTGTGAGTTGATGGATCAGATGGGCATGTGAGCTGATGATGCTGTATCTGGGTTTAGGGTGGAGCTTACGGCAGGGAGTAGGGTGAGGGTTGAGTCGATCGAGCCGGGATCTACGACGAGCTTTTGGAGCAAGTCTTGCCGGGAAATGAATCTGGACATTCCCATGAGAGGAGCCTGTGGCGGGCTAACTGAGATGAGATGGTGATCTTTGGGTGTGATCCTCTAAGAGGTGGAGCCCGGGACGAAGGTGCCATGGTAGCACGTTAAAGATAAACCTGATGAAGATATCCCAGTTTGGTCAAACTTAGGAACTATTGCGCTGGTATCCAGTCCTTGGGAATCCCTTGCTTTCCACTCGCTCTCCATGGGGGGGAGACGACCGAACCGCTGGATAGATCGATGCCATTACTGCTAGGCAAGTAGTGATAGGGAGGTATATGCATGGGACTGAGCTAACACCCTTCTAAGACAATCATGGCACCCCCTTCGGGAGCGGGTACATGCCATGGCGTTCTCTTTGGGAGCGAACACATGGACTCTTCATAGTTTTAGCAATCCAGAGCTGGATGGTAGAATGGCATCGTTCTATGGCAGTAGGCGCCCGACATTTGCCTAGGTGATTGCAAGCACCGATGATGGTTATCTAGTGGATTAGTGAAACCTCTGCAGAGTGTATGGTTGATCGATCGATACATATGCCAATTATTTGGCTATGGACCTTTCCTGAGTTTCGTATGCACCGGACTAGTGAGTGGAGTGTTCTACCTTCCCCTGAGTATGTTTTCCGACCGTGAGCCAGGTTGAGGGCTGCGGGCCGCTGAGACAAGCCGAGAGGGAGTTGGCTTGTCGACTTGAGTCTGAGATGGAGTTAGAGGAGTTGGGATGGTGCTACAGAGATGGATGGTGATGGATATGTGGGATGGGAATGTGTTTAAAACTTGATTTATTATGTTATTTATATACCTGATTAAATGCATAGGAAAACCCCAGCCTTATAGGTTCCTTTTTGTTTATCCAAGAATTGCATCCAGTTACCACAAAGCAATGCATAGGATGAGAGTGTAGCCAGTACAAATTATACTAAAAATTTGGTTTTAGGTTCAAGGAGTGAGTACTCCTTTGGGGAGTACAGTGATTGAGGGTTTCGTGCCTACGCTCAAGTTGGATCGAAGATGATAGCTTCCACACCTCAAGCTTTTATTGTATGCTGCATGAACTTTGATTCTGCCAAGTGGCGATGTAATAAGTTAATGTAAACCTCTCTATTGCACTCTTTTGTTCGATGTATGGATTATGGTATTCAACTGTTATCGGGTAATGTGATTTAAATGGTCATATTACACTTCGGCTCTGTGGATTTCCCTTCACGGAAATCGAGGTCGTTTCAGTTGGTATCAGAGCCATACTTGACCCTAGGACGAAACCCTAGAAATGGACGTTAGTACAGGACAAACCAAATTTTCTTTCGGTTATATACCAACCCTGCATTTCTTCTTATGCAAGGCTTCTCTATTGTTACTGACTTGCTGACCCTTTCCCTTTTAAACGTGCAGATGACAAGCTTTGGACCCCCGCTTGGACCGTTGAGCAGCATGCCCAAGCCTGAGTTCACCTACCAGGGACAGGAGTTTCCAGGCTTTCCGTACACCCTTCGTCGTGTTTTGGGAGTACTCGGAGTACCTATCAAAGAGATCAAGTACACCTGCACTGGAGCACCTGACCTAGAGGGAGGAATCAAGGGTTACGTGGTCACTCACCTGGAAATACCTGCAAGTCAGACTCTGCCTTCTGTACCAGCTCTCCTAGAGATGATAGTCGAGGACTCAATTAAGGAAGGAATCCAGTCTGTGTCACTCAAGGCTCTGCGTGAAGTGATGAAGACCGCTTATGAGCACCTTCACAACACAGAGTTTTGTCTTCTTCCTCAGGCCTTGAACTCTCTCCTCACACCAGAGCAGCAGGACGACTAGGTCAGGACAGTTATCCTAGCTGAGACTAGTCTTTACAGCCGTGCCTCCGCCACTCACCTCTTCGAGCAGAACCGCTACATAGAGCACTTGGAGAAGAAGAGACGTCTCGACCGCAACACCCTGATGGAGTACCAGGAGTTCTGCAAGAAGGAAGATGAGGAGAAAGAAGGACTCAGGCTACCGTCGCCCAGCTGAAGGACAAGCTCGCACGTCAGGCAAGGGCTCACAAAGCTGAGGTCACTGACCTGCGAGACAAGGTTGAGGACATTGGGCTCCAAAACTACTACCTCGATGCAAGAGTTCTCCAGTTGGAAGGAGAGAAGATGGACAAGGACAAGGAGATCCGAGAACTTTAGAAAAGAAGAAGGGAAGATGGCAAGAGCAACTTCACCGTGCAGTGTGAGAAGTTAATGCTCGTCAAAGCCCTGAAGAAAGAAGAAGCAAAAGCACAGTGCAACCAAGGCCATCTGATTGCCCTGATGATCCAGAATGAGACCTTGGTGGACAGATACAAGAGACTCAAGACAGCTTAGAAGAACTCTGATGAGAGGCACTGCCAGGAGTACGTTGAGTTGCGGGACTGACTTCCGTTGTCAGCCAGACGCAAGGATCCCTTCAAGGAGACTTTCCAGATTGGCCAGACTCTCTTGAGGCACGACCACTGTCCAGCACCCACCAACCTACCGCTTACCAAGGAGTTCGAAGAAGCCTAGGCTTACGTGAAGTGCCTTCACATGTCACAGGAGGAGTTGACAGTTCTTGGCAGCCACTTTCACCCAACAGTGTACAACACACCGATGTACGAGTCAGAGTAGTGTGGACCCTATGTGGCCATGTTAGGAGATAGTGTTAAGCTAGTTTTTATCCATGAGTTCTGATGAACCTACCCTGATGTATCCCTCCATGAGTTATCGTCTCGTAGTATGAGAGTGTGGCCAGTATAAATCGTACTGAAAATTTGGTTTGAGGTTCAAGGAGTGAGTACTCTAGGGAGTACAGCGATTGAGGATTTCGTGCCTACGCTCAAGTTGGGTCGAAGATGATAGCTTCCGCACCTCAAGCTTTTATTGTATGGTGCATGAACTCTGATTTCACCAAGTGGCGATGTAATAAGTTATTGTAAACCTCTCTATTGCACTCTTTTGTTCGATGTATGGATTATGGTATTCAACTGTTATCGGGTAATGTGATTTAAAAGGTCATATTATACTTTGGCTCTGTGGATTTCCCTTCACAAAAATCAAGGTTGTTTCAACAGGATAGCCATCCCGATAAAACCCCAGGTAGCAACCTCAAACATCATCCCCACGATTTAACAGCTTAAACCATTTGGCTAAGTCATGTGAGGATCTGGGCCGCTCATTACCGTGAGCTCGAACGATATATCAATTTTAACTCTGTGCAGAGATGTACACTTTCACTCCAGATTGTGATTACTCTTTATGCCTGAGGTGATCAGCCTCTTAGCCCATTGCCGAGATAGGCTGGCAGAGGTCACAACAAGGTTCTTCGCAGGGTCATAGGCAGCAGTAACCCAATCCACGATGTCCCAAGCATATGAGAGACGTACTCATAGCCGTCGCGCCAGTCTACAGATCAACCAGTACTCCCATGCTAGAACTTATAAAATCCTTCACGCCATTGCTATGTTACCCGTCGGTAAGCTACCTAACTGCCCATGATGGTCGTGCTAATAGACTAAGCCAGTGCCCATTAGCCTGGAGATGTACGAAAGTCCCAGATTGTCGCTCCATGATAGGGTCCACAACGGGGAGTTGATACGGATACCCTCGTTAACACGAGTCTCACTAGCATCCGTTTCCCCCGTCATTCACCGCCATCCAATGATGCGAAACAACATCAACTTCTCCAACGGCCGAAGCCAAGAGCCCATGGCTCCAACATATTTTAAGAAGTATGTTTTATCTTCATTAAGCTGGTGAAAGGTGAGGTAGAGCACTAGCAACCTAATAACCTATCAACTAAAATCCCCATAGGTGATATATGGATAAAGTGGCTAGTCATTCCTATGGTTTGCCAATTTAAGACACATGCAATGTATTAATTAAAAGTGAATAGGGGCAATATGATCAAAGGAGCCTGCCCTTGCCTTGGTTGATGTCCTGCTGCACGTAGTCCTCCAGGTCCTGCTGATCCTCATTCACCCTCGTCTCGTTCTCTATACGCCACAATCATCGCACACAACAACACATGCAAGCAAATATATTTTAATTAGAACAGTACACCAAAACATCATAATAGTAGCAAACAATAGCATTGAACTATTCTACTCGTCGAGACGATTCCAGAAAGTATAAGTTTGCTAAAATCGGAGTTAAAACATGAAAGTTGTGGCCTATACAAGACTAGGGACCAATCTACAGAAAACTGGACTAAAATCTAAATACTTTTGAACTGCGAAGGACTAGATCATAATTAGAAAGAACTACAGGGGCTTTTCTGCAAAACAACCAAGGCTGTCGGTGGCTTGACCGCATTGACGCGGTCAGCGCACATGTGGCGCTTGTGTGGCGCCTTCGTTGCAGCCACGTCGGCTGACAAATCAGCAGGCGCGGGGCCTGTTGACCCACGGTTAACCGGAGGTCAACAGTAGATCTGAGCCACCTGGCTTAGATTCGATGGCTGGCGGACATTCGGCGGTGCCAGGTCATCAGAGCGACAGCTGGGACGGCGGCGGGCTCGCTGGAGTTGGCCGGAACGGCGCTCCGGTCTTCGGATTGCGAGGCAGAGAGCACGGGAAGACGCGTTGTGACTTCGCAGATTCGACTGCGGGGTCCGTGACGACGGGAGGTGGCCGGAGGCGGCTGGCCGCACGGCGGCCATGGCCAGCTGGGAGATGCTGTGGGCCACGAAAAGACGTGCCAAGGGCACCGACGGGTGGCTCACTTCACTGCGACGCCCGTGGCGGTGCTCTTGTCAGCGGGGACGAGCCGGTTGCGGAGATTGACGGTGGTGGCGTGAGCTCGAGCATGGCGGCTATGGGTTGTAGATTGCGAAAGGCGGTCCAGGGAGGCTGCTGTCGGGATTTATAGCGCGCGGTGGTAGACTTCGGGTCGCGTGTGGGACCGCACGGACACGGCACGGGTGGCGCGCGGACTCCAGCTAGGTGTCGTCTCCGTGAGGGATACGACACTATAGCATGGGCCCCGCTCGGTTGGGCCCCACCTGTCAGCGGCGGTGGGCGGCGACGCTACGCTGACACCAGTGGCTGACGCGGGTGCTGCGGCGCGCGCGGACATGGCCTGCTGGGCCGCTCGGCCCACTAAGCGGCGGCGGGTGCAAAAGCAGAGCGGGCCATGGCGCTGAGCTATTGGCTGGGCCGCGCTGTCGTCCGGCTGGGCTGCCTTGCGGGCGGCCTGCTGGCTTGCGGCCTAGCGTGGCTGTTGGGCTTGGCCCACGACGCTGGCTATGCGTCGGTACCTACTGTGCTGGCCGGGCTGGCCGTGGCCGACCGCGGCCACGCCTGGCCAGTGGTTGCTGCTGTTGCCTTGGCCATGGCTGGCCAGTGTTGGCCCTAGCCGGATAGGGCTGGCCATACTTGGCCAGTGGGTGCTGGGGTTGGCCAGGGTCCACTAGGGACTGGCCTAGGCTAGTTAGACTAGGTTTAGTTAGTATAGAAATTAGAGGGGACAAGTTAGAGCATGTTGGTAGCTAGAAATCAAGGCAAGGATTAAACAACAAGCTCAAACAAATCACCAAAACTTATCCAGCAGCATGAACACAACAATGCATGGTTTCTAACATGCTACATATTTTAAGGTAATTCATAAAACATTTATAATTGGCCTACGAATGTAAGGCATCTGTACAGGAATAAAATCAAATTCATTTAATGTTTTCAAGATTCGAAATCAGGGTGTTATAGACCTACCCCCCTTTAAAGAATCTCTTCCTCGAGATTAGAAGACTCAGGAAATAATTCTGGATATTCTGCTCTTAGATCCTCTTTCTTTTCCCAAGTAGCCTCATCCTTTGAGTGATACTTCCATTGTACTTTACACCACTTGATAACTTTGCTTCTGGTGACTTTCTCGGCTGTCTCCAAAATCCTAGATGGACTCTCATCATAAGTCAGATCCTTCTGCAAATCTACTTCTTCTGCATGTAGCTCTTCCCTTGTGACTCTGAAACACTTCTTGAACTGAGAGACATGAAACACATCATGCACATTGGATACGTAAGCTGGCAACTCAAGTTGGTAAGCTACTTCTCCTTTCCTTTCCAAAATCTTGAAAGGACCAATGTACCTAGGGGCTAACTTTCCCTTGACCTTGAACCTCTTGAGATTCCTCATTGGAGACACTTTAAGATAGACATAGTCACCTGCTTCAAACTCAAGCTCTCTTCAATGGACATCTGCCTAACTCTTCTGCCTCGCCTGAGCTGCTTTCAGATTATGCCAAACCACTTGAACTTGCTCTTCTGTTATCTTCAAAGCATCAGGACCAAAAACTTGTCTTTCTCCTGCTTGATTCCAAAACAAGGGTGTCCTACACTTCCGTCCATACAATGCTTCAAAAGGAGACATCTTGAGACTGGCCTGATAACTATTGTTGTAAGAGAATTCAGCATAAGGAAAATTATTGTCCCAACTATCACTAGATTCCGAGGCGCAGGCCCTCAACATATCCTCTAGAATCTGATTAACCCTTTCTGTCTAACCATCTGTTTGTGGATGATAAGCTGAACTAAATCTTAACTCAGTTCCCAAAGCTTCATGTACCTTCTCCCAGAATTTAGAAGTAAACTGTGTACCTCTGTCCAAAACAATCCTCTTGGGAACTCCATGAGCACACACAATTCGAGCCATATACTTCTCAGCTAATTGTGCTCCACTATAACTAGTCTTGACAGGTATGAAATGAGCAACCTTGGTCAAACGATCCACTATTACCCAAATAGAATCAAAACCTCTCTATGTTCGAGGCAACCCCACAATAAAATCCATACCGATTTCGTCCCACTTCCATTCAGGTATCTTCAATGGCTGCAATAATCCTACTACCTTTGATCTTCTGCTTTTACTCTGTCACAAGTATCACACAAGACAACATACTCCCCAATGTCTCTCTTTATACCCTTCCACCAATAGTGTTCCTTTAGATCCTGGCATATCTTAGTACCTCCAAGGTGAATAGAGTAAGATGACTCATGACACTCCTTAAGAATAGTATCCTTGATCTTCTGAATATCAGGCACAACCAACTTGTGCTTATACTAGTGTTCCTTCTTCATCAACACTAAATCTCGAGGCTCTTTCTTCATTAACCAGCTTGATGATCTCTTGAAGTTTCTCATCAGTTTTCTGACCCTTCCTGATCTCCTGTTCAAGTGTTGGTTCCACATCCATGTAAGCTCCCTGAGTGTTGGCAACAAACCCCAAACTGAGATACTCAAATTCAGCTAGCAACTCTTGAGGTAACTCTAGCACTTCTAACATGTTAGCTGACTCTTCTAACTTAAAGCATCGGCTACAACATTGGCTTTACCAGGATGATAGAGAATTTCTAGATCAAAATCATTGATTAATTCCAACCATCTTCTATGCCTTAAGTTCAAGTCCTTCTGAGTGAATATATACTTCAAGCTCTTGTGATCTATATAAATGTTACACTTGTGCCCGATAACATAATGTCTCTAGATCTTCAATGAATGCACTACAGCTGCCAATTCCAGATCATGAGTTGGATAGTTTAATTCATGTTTCTTCAATTGTCGAGAGGCATAAGCAATGACCTTACCCTCTTGCATCAACACACAACCCAAACCATGTCTAGAAGCATCACAATAAATAGAGAAGTCCTTTGTCATATCTGGCAGAGCTAACACTGGTGCTGTTGTCAACCTCCTCTTCAATTCCTCGAAGCTGGCCTGACACTGTTCAGTCCACTTAAATGGTTTATCCTTCTCTAGCAAAGCAGTAATAGGTTTAGCTATGGTAGAGAACCCATCAATAAACCTCTTGTAGTATCCAGCCATTCCAAGAAAACTTGACATTCTTAGGCGGACTCCACTTAAGCACATCTGCAACATTCTTGGGACTGACTATAACTCCATCCTTGGAAATAACATGCCCAAGAAAAGAAACTTCCTTTAACCGAAATTCACATTTACTAAACTTGGCATAAAGCTGATGTTCCCTCAACTTTTGCAATACCAATATGAGATTCTCTTCATGTTCTTCCTCATTCTTGGAATAAATCAGAATATCATCAAGGAAGACAACCACAAACTTATCAAGATACTCCATAAAAACTTTATTCATCAAGTACATAAAGTAAGCTGGAGCGTTGGTCAACCCAGAAGACATCACTGTATACTCATAAAGACCATATCTGGTGGTGAAAGTAGTCTTTGGAATGTCACTAAGTCTAATCGTCAATTGATGGTAACTTGACCTCAAGTCTATTTTAGAAAAGGCACTAGCTCCCTTCAATTGGTCAAATAGATCCTCAATTCTAGGTAAAGGGTACTTATTCTTAACAGTCACCTCATTCAAAGATCTGTAATCTACACACATCCTCTATGTTCCATCTTTTTTCCTACAAAGATCACTGGGGCTCCCAATGTTGATGAACTAGGCCAAATGTAACCCTTAGACTGTAATTCTCTAAGTTGTGACTTAAGTTCTTCTAGTTCATTAACAACCATTCTATAAGGTCTTTTAGCTATGGGTGCCGTACCAGGTAACAAATCAATGATAAACTCAATCTCTCGTTCAGGTGGCATACCTAGCAAATCCTCTGGAAAAACATCTGGGAACTCATTAACAACTCTGATGTTCTCCAATGACTCACCGCTGAGATGATTCACTGCTCCCTAATTCTTGGATGGCAAAGAAACTACAACATCTACTACATCTCCATTAGGTGCAGTCAAGCTCACTGTCCTTTCTGAACATTTAATATTTGCCTTCCACTTGTTTAACCAACTCATTCCCAAAATAAGATCAAGACCTTCTGACTCAAGGACTATGGGTCTAGCAGGAAATTCTACCCCCCTTAAATTAACCTTCACATCAGGACACCAAACATTTGAAGCCATATTTCCCCTAGGTGTTTTAACTCTCATAGCACTAGGCATAAGTTGTGTGGCAATGCGATATTTATGAACAAAATGACTACCAATGAATGAATGTGATGCGCCAGTATCAAACAGAACTGAAGCTGGATGAGAATCGACAAGGAACATACTGAGCACCACATCTGAAGCTTCCTCAGCAGTCTCCACTTAACGTGGTTCACCTTCCCAAAGCTCTAGGACTTCTGTTTCTGGGGCAAGCATTAGCATAATGTCCCGGTTGCCCACACCTGAAGCAAGCATTGTTGGGGGTGTTGTTAGGCTTCACAGGTGCATTATTAGGAGCATTCTGGCGAGAAGCCTGGTTGTTCTGGTGAGGGGCTTGATTATTCTGGCGCTGCACTTGATTACTGCCATTATTGGTGTTGTTATAGTGCTGACCACCTTGTTGACCCTGATTGTTCTTCCCATACTGATAAGAAGAACGCTGCCGATAGTTTTGGGAGTTGTCGAAGTGAGGACGGCTGCTATTTCCCTAATTTTGGTACTTGTGGGCCTTCCTCTTCTTCTTCTTGTCCTCCATCTTGTTGCGCATGCTCTCCAGCACAATGTCCCTATCAACCATCTCCTAGAAGTTGGCATACTTGACATTTGCCATCATGTAAGCGAGTCCATCATTAAACCCTCCCAGGAAATGATCTTGCTTATCTTGATCTTACTCAACATCCCTAGGTGAATAGCGAGACAAAGCAATGAACTTTTCATGGTACTCACAAACAGACATGGAGCCTTACTTCAGATCAGCAAACTCCTTCTTCTTTAGCTTCACCAGTCTCACGGGAACATGGAACTCCTTGAACGCCTCAGTGAACTGTGCCCAAGTGATGGTGTCCAGAGCTGAATGAGCAAAGTGGTATGAATCCCACCAAGAAGTAGCTGCTCCCTGTAGCTGACCAGATCCATAGAGAACTTTCTCCCTATCGTTGCACTGAGCGATCTCCAACTGTTTCTCCATGTCCTTCACCCAATCCATAGCAACAAGAGGGTTAGGGGAATGAGAGAAGAAATGTGGGGTGCCCCCTCAAGAACTCACTATGCTTGTCCCTGGGTGGTGGTGGTGCATTCTGATTCTGATGCTGGTTCTGAAATTGACCCATTGCCATGTTTTGCTGCATCATGGCCATCATGGTGGACATGCCCTACATGAACTGGGTCTGCATGGCCATCATCTGCTCCATGGTAGGTGGAGGAGATGGTGGTGGGGGATTCTGGTTGTTGTTTTAGTTGCTCCCACCAGGACCACTAGCCCCACCAGTGTCTGACTGGGTCCTCCTGGTGTTAACCATCTGATGCAAATAATAGCAGGGTATAAGGATATGTAGTCTCAATATATATATCTGTGCTGAATGTAAACTGTGAATATAACTGCAATGACATAATGCCTCCTCATATCAATGAACCTTCTGACATAACCCAAATATCACAATCACTGACACATAGCAACGACATGATCTCCAAACTGATAGCTGATATGAACAAGTGACAGTAGGCTATGATAGAATAACTGATATGACAAAGCGAAAGGAGAGATAGAGCATAGTATATAGAGACCCAAACCCCGAATTTACTAAACATAGTCTTAAACTTATATAGATATGATAAGTGTGGATGTTACCCCACATCTTATCTCAATCATTACAAAGAAGCAAATCATCCATGGTTCATAATGATAAATAAGTTCTCACACCAGTAAAGCAAAACACACTCGCACTAGACTCACCACAGACTCTATAAGCTAAACGTTTAGACGTGCTAACATAGCATTATTTATTACATAAAAGGGAAGTCCTAGTCAATCCTAGTGCACCTCCAGCTGCTCCGTAGGGGATGTGGTCACGGCAGGCGACAGTGCTGGCCACTATGGTGGTGGTGGTGGCGCTACTCCAGTGATCTGCGTCTCCAGCTGAGCAATCCTACTCCTGTCTTCTTCTGACTATAGACGCACCTGATGTAGCTGCAACAGAGTGAAGTTCAGCTCAGTGTTCAGCTGCGCCATGAGCTGAACTATGGCACACAACCTCGGGTCCTCCCCAATAGTAGAAGCAACTCTAGCAGAAATTTGACCATGGGTACGGTGAGGGTACTCAACTCCGACAATACCATGGCCGAAGAGCTAGTGAAGAAGCCTCATAAGGTGAGCGTGGAAGAAGTCATCGCCACTGTCACGAACAGTGAGTGTGATGATCCAACCGTCGTGTGTCTGGTACACTCCATGGCCTCTAGGACCTCCAGGGCCACCAGGTCCTCCTGGCCCTCCTAGACCTCCTGGTCCTCCAGTACCTGGTTCTCTAGGGCCTCCTGCACCTGGACCTCCTGCGCCAGGTCCTCCTCCTGATGCACCATGGTCGGGCGCCTGCTGCTCATCCTGGTCTTCTGCCTGTTGCTGCAGGACTAGAGCCTAGCATTGTATGTACTGACCCCCACGTTCGAGGATCAAACCATTGTCAGGTTGCTGGCTAGGTCGAAACTCATAGTGGTGCACGCGTCCAGTCACCGGGTACTCTATGGGATGCCAAGAATGACGGTAACCAGTGGAGCTCTTGCGACAGGTCAGAAGGTGGCGCACCATCTACTAGTATGCAGAGATCTAAGACATGCAACAAACAGTTAATAGATCATGATAAAGAAATAAACATGGCTATGATCAAAGAATGATATATATGGAGAGTGCATGCATAGATATCTAGAGATAATGATATAAAAGCTAGAAATAAATTGAAGTAAGAATAGCATGCATTCTATGGTATTTGTGGTAGAACAAAAACAGCATAGAGACATGCATATAATGATCATAATGACAAAAGCAAGGTAATAATTCTAAGATAAGGTAATAAATGATTAATAAATGAATAATAATAGCTGAAGTAAATGCATATCAAGGTAATGAACAAGATAGTAAATGAAGCATGCTAATAATGATGAGATATGCAATAACTCATAAAGGTCAACCTAAAATGGTTGTTTCTAACTAAGGCTTCATGATCCTACGGTCAACACGGCTCTAGTACCACTTTGTCACACCCTGGTTTTGAAGGATTACAACCAAAGCAAAAGCTCATGTGCGCCCGGATCAAATTACACACATGAACGACAAATTACATGGTCTAATAAGCACAATGTTCGAATAAAATAATAATATAACATTTACATCGTACCATTATTACATAACTGTCATCAGAGTAAAGAGGAATATAAATAACGTCATCCAAAAGCGAAAGGCAACTAAAACACGTAGACATAGTGACTCCATCTCGCCACAGGAAGGTCGACGGCAGCATCACGACGCCTAACATCACGGATAGTTCTCAGGGAAATCACCATCCGAGTCATCACTTGAGGATCCTTTATTTGGGAATTAGCAAGGGTGAGTTCCATGTCAAAACTCAGCAAGTACAGGCGGAAAGTAATGACATGCAAAGCTAAAACAAGGTACAGCTGAAAGGTAAACTGTGGTAGCATTTTAAATATAACAATTAAGATTTAACTTATTGCAACCTATTCTCTAATCAACTTGGTTGGAAACACCCAACCCTTTATTAAGGTTCAAGTAGCATTTAATGTGTCATTTAACATCACAAACATAAACATATATCATTAAACATGAGATAGCCATCTCAAAGGGAACACAGGATAGCCATCCCGATAAAACCTGAGGTAGCAACCTCAAACATCATCACCACGATTTAACAGCTTAAACCATTTGGCTAAGTCATGTGAGGATCTGGGCCGCTCTTAACCGTGAGCTTGGATGATATATCAATTTTAACTTTGCGCAGAGGTGTTCACTTTCACTCCAGATTGTGATTACTCTTTATGCCCGAGGTGATCAGCCTCTTAGCCCATTGCCGAGATAGGATCACAGAGGTCACAACAAGGTTCTTCATAGGGTCATAGGCAATGATAACCCGATCCACGATGTCCCAAGCACATGAGAGACGTACTCATAGCCATCGCGCTAGTCTACGGATCAACCAGTACTCCAATGCTAGAACTTGTAACACCCTTCACGCCATTGCTATGTTACCCGTCGGTAAGCTACCCAACTACCCATGATGGTCCTGCTAATAGACCAAGCCAGTGCCCATTAGCCTGGAGATGTACAGAAGTCCTAGGTTGCCGCTCCACGATAGGGTCCACAAGGGGGAGGAGATATGGATACCCTCGTCAACACGAGTCCCACTAGCATCCGTTTCCCCCGTCATTCACCGCCAACCAACGATGCGGAACAGCATCAACTTCTCCAACGGCCGAAGCCAAGAGCCCATGGCTCCAACATATTTTAAGAAGCATGTTTTATCTTTATTAAGCTGGTGAAAGGTGAGGTAGAGCACTAGCAACCTAATAACCTATCAACTAAAACCCCCATAGGTGATATCTGGATAATCTGGCTAGTCATTCCTATGGTTTGCTGATTTAAGACACATGCAATGTATTAATTAAAAGTGAATAGGCACAATATGATCAAAGGAGCCTACACTTTCCTTGGTTGATGTCCTGCTGCATGTAGTCCTTCGAGTCCTGCTGATCCTCGTTCACCCTCGTCTCATGCAAGCAAACATATTTTAATTAGAGCAGTACACCAAAACATCATAACAGTAGCAAAAAATAGCATAGAACTTTTCTACTTGTCGAGACAATTCCAAAAAGTATAAGTTTGCTAAAATCGGAGTTAAAACGTGAAAGTTGTGGCCTATACAAGACTAGAGACCAATCTGCAGAAAACTGGACTAAAATCTAAATACTTTTGAACCGCGAAGGACTAGATCATAATTAGAAAGAACTATAGGAGCTTTTTTGCAAAATAGCAAGGCTGTCGGCGGCTTGACCGCCTTGACGCGGTCAGCGCACACATGGCGCTTGCAAGGCGCCTTCATGGCAGCCACGTCGACTGACAAATCAGCAGGCGCGGGGCCTGTTGACCCACGGTTGACTAGAGGTGAACAGCAGATCTGAGCCGCCAGGCTCAGATCTGATGGCTGGTGGACGTCCGGTGGTGCCAGGTCGCCAGAGCGAAAGCAAGGACAGCGGCGGGCTCGCCGGAGTTGGCCGGAACGGCGCTCTGGTCTTCGGCTAGCGAGGCGGAGAGCACGGGAAGATGTGTTGCGACTTCGCGGATTTGACTGCGGGGTCTGTGATGGCGGGAGGTGGCCGGAGGCGGCTGGCCGCATGGCAGCGCCATGGCCGACATTGGGCGACTCGGCTGGGAGATGCTGCGGGCCACGTAGAGGCGTGCCAAGGGCACCGACGGGCGGCTCACCTCACTGCGACGCCCATGGCGGCGCTCTTATCGGTGGGGACGAGCCGGTTGCAGAGATCGACGGTGGCGGCACGAGCTCGAGCACGGCGACTATGGCGGTGCCCTAAGGTTAGGGCTCCGGGTGGCAGCTAGGGTTGCGGATTGCGGAAGACGGCCCAGGGAGGCGGCTGCCAGGCTTTATAGCGCGCGGCGGCGGACTTCGGGTCGCGTGTGGGACCGCACAGATGTGGCGCGGGCGGCGCGCGGACTCCAGCTCGGTGTCGTCTCTGTGAGGGAGATGACACTGTAGTGTGGGCCCCGCTTGGGTGGGCCCCACCTGTCAATGGTGGTGGGCGGCGACGCTGCGCTGAGGCCAGTGGCTGACGCAACGCGGGCACTGCGGCACGTGCGGACACGGCCTGCTGGGCCGTTCGGCCCACTAAGCGATGGCGGGCGCGAAAGCAGATCGGGCCACGGCGCTGAGCAGCGGGCTAGGCCGCATTGCCGTCCGGCTAGGCTGCCTTGCGGGCGGCCTGCTGGCTTGCGGTAGGGCGCGACTGCTGGGCTTGGCCTGCGACGCTGGCTGCGCGCTGGCGCCTGCTGTGCTAGCTTGGCTGGCCATGGCCGGCTGTGGCCATGCTTGGCTAATGGTTGCTATTGCTGCCTTGGCTATGGCTGGCCAGTGTTGGCCCTGGCCGGCTAGGGCTGGCCATGCTTGGCAATTAGGGGCTGGGGTTGGCCGGGGTCCACTAGGGACTGGCCTAGGCTAGTTAGACTAGGTTTAGCTAGTCTAGGAATTAGAGGGGACAAGTTAGAGCATGTTGGTAACTAAAAAGCATGGCAAGGGTTAAACAACAAGCTCAAACAAATCAACCAAAACTTATGCAGCAGCATGAATGCAACAATGCATGGTTTCTAATGTGCTACATATTTTAAAGTAATTCATAAAATATTTATAATTGGCCTACAAATGTAAGGCGTCTATACAGGAATAAAATCAAATTCATTTAATTTTTTCAAGGTTCGAAATCAGGGTGTTATATCGAGCGCTCAGCTGCTTCATCCCAATCAACTGCCGCCACTCCTGATCCGCCGTTGCAAACCTGCGCGCCGCTGTGAAGTAATCGAGCACAACTAGCGCATCCGCTCCACCATCACATTCTGCTCAATTACCCAGCCACCGCCCTCATCGGAGATGACAAAGAAGGGAGCCAAGAAGGCAGGGAAGTTGTCCGGATCTGGCGTACCAGAGGCGCAATGGTAGCAGTCAACCTCCATGTGATAGTCGCTACAAGTGCTTGTCGAGGACGACTTGCTCCCCCCATGGGAGATGGAGGCGTGGCGCGAGCCACGAGGTGAGGACTCTCCTCGTCCCCGAGATGGGGAATTTGTAGTTTTTGAGGATATGGTGCCATGAGGACTTGGTGCGCCCATGAATGGGTTTCTCTGAGACCTCTGCACTTACTAGATGATTTCCATTTGCCCAATTCCAACCTGGCCATCTCCATCTTCATTGCTTTTTGTGAAATGTTCCTGGGAATTGACCCCCATTTCAATTTGTTCTGCCACTTCTTCCTGCTGTGGAAGAAAGGGGCTGAATCTGGGGGGTCCCAGATCATCGGAGGGTGCTATGTGCGTCTTCGAGACGGAATGAAGATGCACTGGCTAGGAAGCCGGCACCAAGGCAAAAAGGCCTCCACTCTGCTGTCCGGGGGTAAATTGAACCTGGACAGCAGAGCACAGGGGAGCTAGAAAAGAAAGGCACTGGCCACCCCAGAGTCATCGGATGATGATCTGCTGATGCTAAATCAGCGCCAGTAGAAATGTCAGACCCCGACACCTTAGATGGGGAGAACGCCGAGGCCCCCGACATCGATGACGTCGAGGAGGCCTACGCGGAACACGCCGCCAGCAACCCTTCCCGCTCGGCAGGGGAACGCTGCATCAATCACTCGGTCGGAGCAGGACGGGGAGGCAACACCACCAACACCATCACCGTTGCCTGCGCCACACAGGGCGGCGACGCCTTCAGCCAGGACCGCGTCATCGCCGGGGCACCAAGAGGCGGCGAGGGAGCCAACTTCTCCGGTGCACCCCATCGGGACGAGCGGAGCGGGCGAGGCGCAGGGCCGAGTCCCCGGGCACGGCAACGGGGTGTCAGGCAGGACCCCAGGCACTTCAAGCAGGGGAGCAGCTCCATGATTCAGTGGAGGGCTCTGGCGGTTAGCTAATGAGTTTGTATATCTTGCATGTTCTGGATTTTGTGTTCATTGTGAAGAAAACATGTCTATGACTTTATAGCCTTGCTCCACTGTTGACAACACCAACTCGACCCCCCAGTCAGACCTCAGCACTGATCACCGAGCAGGCACCGGGCGGTAGCGCAGTGTGGTCTGTGGAGCAAGGGGAGGCGACAAGCAGCGTCACAGCATCCGCCCAGCCGACTCCGACACCGACCCTAGAGAGGCAGGTGGTGCCAGTCCGGCCAGTCACCATCGAAACAGGCCGTCTGCCGAGGCTTGCGCCAGCCCAGGCGGGGCCGAGCATGCCGGCGCCACCTGAGGAGGTCGAGGAGGTGCCGCAGGTGCCAAAGATGTCGCGCCCTGACTTACCCACGCAGCGCATCTTTACTTCATGCAAGCTGGGGGAGGATAGCTTCATGTCATATGAAGAGCTTTTGGATGATGATATTGACATGAGCATCCAGGATGTGTTGGAGGTGCTGTATGATAGGATCAAAGTACAACCCGACCATGATTTGCTTGCCTGTGTTTGAGCTCGGTGTTTAGCCGCAAACTTGTTAATCAATCCGTGGTGTATACTATCGCTGCAGGAGACCAATGCTCAATGGGGTAGGACCATAAAACAGTTTGCGGTGACCTGGGAGGAGTGCAAAACCCTTCGGGTAGCCAACATCGCACTGGAGGCACAGACTCGGGTCTACCGTGAGCATGAGGTTCAGTGGGATTAAGAACTTGCTGAGCTACGCCGCAAGGTGGAAACCCTAGAGCAGGCCAACGAGAGTAAGTAGACCTCTCTTACGCATTCCATGTTGATCCTTGCTGCACATTTATGGGTGCTTTTTGTAGCCATGACTCGAGAGCTGGCCGATCTGCTGGAACAGAAGGAGCTGCTGAGAAGCAGGCCAAGGCGGACCAGGCACAGATCACCGAGCTGACTGGTAAGTAGAATAATGTAGAATTGTTGTTTATAGTCTGCCGCATACTGGATGGACCAGGATATGCTAACCACCATTGCTTTGCTGTTATAGGCCTGCGGGAACGCTACTTGGCCCAGTTCCAGGTGCTGGAGGACTCCATCATCGTCCTCCAAGGAAAGATGCGAGCCATGACTGACCACATCAAGCCAGTATTAAGGGACATCTTTCCAAGAGAGGTGCACCCTACTGACCCTGTGAGCGAAGAAATTGCTATCACCGACCAGTCCAGAGGCTATGGCCGGCACTGCAGGAGTTCATCACGGGCGCTGGGTGCTATGTGGCAGCAACCGTGCTCGCCGTGGTCCGTGCCAACTACCAGAACATGGAGCTAGCGACCATCGAGCGCGGGATTCCTCCAGAGGTTCCTGATGAAGAAGCTGAAGAGCTCCATGCCTTGTCTGGCCTGACTGCTGCCGCCATCGTTGAATATATGATGCTGATCAACGATCCTGCAAGAGCTGGTTGTGGTCAGTAGGCAATAAACAATGTATTTATGTAAAAACATTGTTTGTAAGTTGTGCCAAGCACTGGGTGCTCGTAAACTTTTAAGCCTATTGATGCAGACAAGTAGGCATGTTTAAGCAGGTGATAAACATTTTGCTGTTTTTACTTTTTAGATGCATATTTATGCATAGTATGTTTTCCAAAAAATGTTGCCAGTTAAGTTTTGCCTCCACCCTCGAAGCGAGCTAACTCTGTTGGGTGACTAGGGATGCGCTAGTGAACAACATAGGACCACCAGGATCACTAGGTACCTAGTACCGTTAGAGAGCGACTGTTGAATCTCCTAGTGCCATGTAGCGAGGAGCTGTAACACATCGTAAGAGGCTTCAAGACAGTTCCTTGTCAAGCCATTCTTGGTGGGTAGAAAGCAAAGTTTAACAGAGACTTATGTAGGGTGCATGTATGACAGATGTGTGCATTAATATAGAATTGTGATAGGAAAAGAGAACAACAAAGGAAACTTTACTAAATATCAGAATGACAAAGATCTGAGTACATATCTTATTTTATGGATAGAAGTGTATGATGTGGTTGATGTGCTACAAATTGGACTCCTCGACACCCTCCATCGTCTCCAACCGATAGGACATCGGGCGTGTGACAGCCTTGATCCTAAACGGCCCTTCCCATCTGGATGACAGCTTGTGCAGACCATTGATTTTCTGGATTCGTCATAACACCATGTCATCAACCACGAATAGCCTGCCTTTGATGTTGTGGTTATAGTAACAATGCATTAAAGCTAGGTACTTAGCCGTCCGAGCATAGGACTCGAGCGCTATCTCTTCTTTGGCGATGATATCAATTTCCCTAGCTTCATTGGAGGCTTCTTCATCGTAATGCTGGACACATGGTGAAAGGAGTGCAACCTCGGCTGGTAGAACAGCCTCGGATCCAAACACCATGAAGTAATGGGAAACTCCAGTGTTGTGACTGGGCTGGGTACGAAGTCCCCAGACCACGGCAGGTAATTCCTTGAGCCACCGACCAGGTTTAAGATCCTTCTCGTCCCGGTGTACCCATTTGCGCAGGGTGTCGAGGATCATACCGCTAGCTCGCTCCACCTGTCCTTTTGCTCAGGGATGAGCGATGGACACGTATTTGACTTTGATGCCATTATCATCACAAAAGTCAAAAAACTCATTGCTGGTGAATTGAGAGCCTAAATCGGTGATGATGGTATTGGGTATGCCAAACTGGTGGATAACATCGTCAAGGAACTGTACTGCTTTCTTAGATGAGGCTTTCTTGATGGCTTTGTACTCAATCCATTTGGAAAATTTATCGATGAGCATGAAAACACACGTGTGTCCGCCAGGAGCCTTCTTGAAAGGACCAATCATGTCAAGTCCCCAGCATGAGAATGGCCAAGCGATCGGAATGCTCTGGAGTTCATGTGCGAGGACATGAATCTGCTTGGCGAACATCAGGCAATTTTTGCACCAGCGCACATAATCTTCTGTGTCAGAGACGGCTGTCGGCCAATAGAACCCTGCTCGGTAGGCTTTGCCGACCAGCGTCCGGGATGCCGCATGGTTTCCACAAGTGCCTGCCTGAATATCCTTTAGAAGCTTCAAACCCTCTACCTGGGTGATGCATTTTTGGTAAATCATGGACCTTGGGGCCTTACGCATCAGCTCGCTGTTAACCATGAGATAGGCACGGGCTCCGCAGACCAGCTGTTGGGCTTCGATCCTATCCTCCAGAACAAGTTGGTCATTCAAAGTATCTGACAAAGGGCTCTCTCCAGTCGGGCTGGGGAGGCGCTGCCTGCTCAGTTGATTTGTCAACTGGTGGCTGCTCACTACCATCATCAGACCCCTACTGGCTGGGGTAGCTATCTTCTACCTCTCTTGCTTTGCCGCTGAGCGCTGCTATAAGCTGGTCGGTAGTGGTACTAGGCGCAGGTGCTTCATAAGCCTGTGTTTAATGAAAACACCAGGTGGTATTTTAGCTCAGGACGATCCGACTTTAGATAGTTCGTTAGCACTTGTTGATGCAAAGTTCTATCTACAAACACACTGGGCTAATACCCAAATTCGATATCCGAAGCGTGCCAGTCGATTTGACCTGTTAATCGACAAGGATGATAACTTGAACAAAAACCAAACGAGACGACAGCGATGTGCCCGACGTCAAAGCTCGGATTACTCAGCAACACAGAACTCGTGAGGTCACCAGAGATTGAGTTGATGCAGCCCGTCTATTCTCTAGAGAACTCATTGAAAAAGAAAAAATACTTGACGAAGTCATCGAAAAGTAAAGTGCTGGTAGAAGTAAATTGCGATAAAAAGTAGATTTGTTTATTGATGCTTGGATCCTCATTACAATGCCCTTCAGCACATATTTATACTCTGCTATTCGAAGAATCCTAACCGAATACGAAAAGCTTAAATATAGAAAAATAAACTTATTCCTTATACGAACTCTATCTCTAAAGGAAAGAAATAAAACTCGTATAGGATGTGGACTCAAACTATACTACGAAAATTATAAGCTCCCATGATGCCAATCCTCTGTTTGTTTCCGTCATGATGAAGTTATCTTCCCATCGGCATACTCCCTGGCATCGGCAACAATCTTCTAGTCTCTGGCCTATCTTATCGGCAACAACTTTTCAGCTTCATTGGCAGCGTACGGGGAGTAGGTAGTGGTATTGCGCTCGAGGGCTGCCTATTCGTGCAAGCGAAGTTCCATCCTCGAGGGTTAGCTTATTCTCTGGGTAAAGTTTCGTCTTTGAGACCAGCCCATTCGCTCAAGCGAAGTTCCATCCTCGAGGGGTCGACGTATCGAAGTGTCGATCTCGAGGGTCAGCTCGAGCGCGTCCATTATCCTTTGCCAAGGCGATCCCCTCCTCTATTTCTTTCTCCATGTTGTGTCGAGGGGTCTCACTCGAGGGTCGGCTCGAGCGCATCGATAATAGTTCTTCAGCCTTAACGGCAACGACTCAGATCAATCCATCCTTCATCGGCAACCACTCATCGGCAACATCAGAAGCAATGCTGAAGACAAAATAATAACTAATCCCTTGTCGATTAGCTCAGTTTCTGATTCTCACTGACACATGCCGAAAAACAGTGTCAACAGCACCTATGTTCTCGGCACGTGGTATGTGGGTGAACTTCAGTCCATAGAACTTATTCTCTAGCTTGCGAATTTCGGCAACGTAGGCATCCATCTTTTCGTTGACCACATCCCAGTATTTGTTGACCTGATGGATGACTAGGGAAGAATCTCCGTACACTAGGAGCCGTTTAATGCCCAGCTCGACTATGATGTGGAGGCTGTGCAGGGCCACTTCGTACTCGGCCACATTATTGGATGCCTTGAAATGTATGCGCAAGACATAGCGAAGCATGTCCTTGGATGGAGATATGAAATATACTCCTGCCTCAATGCCATCGATGTTCAAGGAGCCATCAAAATACATCTTCCAGTGGTCGGGAGACGTATCAGCCAAGGGCAAGTTGAGGTCGGACCACTCCACAATGAAATCGACTAGGGCCTGAGACTTCACAGTATTGCGACTATGAAAGTTCAGTGTGAACTCAGAGAGATCTAACGCGTATTTGACAATACGGCCACTAGCGTCTCTGTTGCGGAGAATGACGCCAAGTGCAGCTTCAGTGACCACCGTGACCTTGTAGGCTTAGAAGTAATGGAGGAGCTTTCGTTTGGTGATCGGGAGCATGTATAATAGCTTTTGCACATGGTTGTATCACTGCTTGGTTTTGTTAAGAACCTCACTAACATAATAGATTGGGTGCTGCACCCCATAGACGTGCCCGGGTTCTTGGCGCTCGACCACCATCACGGTACTGACCATGTTAGTTGTGATGGAAATGTAGAGGAGAAGTTCCTTGCCTTCTTGTGGCATCGTGAGCACTGGGGGAGTTGCCAGGTACTCCTTGAGCTGTCTGAAAGCCTCGTCGTCCTCCTCCATCCACTCGAATTTCTCCTTAGCTTTGAGCAGCTTGAAGAAGGGAAGCCCTTTTTTGCCCATGCGGGAGATGTAGTAGCTCAGGGCTGCCATACAGCCGGTGAGTTTTTGGACATCTTTGATGTTTTGTGGTGGTAACAGGTCCAGCATGATTTGAACCTTCTCAGGATTTGGGCATGTGCCGTCCTGGCTGATGACGTTGCCGAGCAGGATCCCAGAAGGGACACCAAAGATGCACTTGTTGAGGTTCAGTTTCCACCAAAAATTGTTGAGGGCCGCCTAAGTCCGTTGGAGGTCGGCAGTCAATGTATGGGAACTCTCTGGTCTTCACCACCACATCATCGACATACGCCTCGACAAGGTCAGCAGCGATCTCATGCTTGAGGCAGGCCTGGATGGCCCGCTGGTAAGTAGCACCGGCGTTCTTGAGGCCAAATGACATGGTCGTGTAGCAGAAAGCACCGAAGGGGGTGATGAAGGTGGTCTTCTCCTGTTCCTCCCTCTTGAGGGCTATTTGATGGTAGCCCGAGTAGCAATCTAAGAAGGACAGTAGCTCGCAACCTGCAATAGAATCTATGACCTCATCGATCTGAGGGTGATTGAAGGCCTGTTTAGGGCAGTGTTTGTTGAGATCGGTGTAATCAACGCACATTCTCAATTATTATTCTTTTTGAGTACAAGAACCGGGTTGGCTAACCACTCCGGGTGATACACCTCTTTGATGAAGCCAGCTGCTAGAAGCTTGGCCACTTCTACCCTAATGACTTCCTTGCGGTCACGAGCAAACCGACGCATCTTCTGCTTGATAGGTTTAGCAGTCTTCGAGACGTCAAGGTAGTGCTCGGCCTTTTCCCTCGGGACACCTGGCATGTCGGCGGGTTTCCACGCGAAAACGCTGATGTGTTCTTGAAGGAACTGGACGAGCGCATCTTCCTATTTGGGGGAAGGGTAGCCTTGATCTTGGTGGTCTTTGAGGGGTCATTTGGATCGAGCTGGATCAGCTTGTGCTGTTTGGCCTTGTTGGAAGGCCACCACGTAGACCCGACTGGGACCTCAAGCTCCGCAGGGGGGCCTCCTTGACACCCAGGCCGATGTGCTCCATGGCGTGCTTCAACTCCTCGACCTCTGCGGCTGCATAGGCATCGGATTTGCACACACATGACGTGAAGACGTTGCCGCGCAGGGATAGGACGCCCTACTCGGTTGGGAGCTTCAGCACGAGGTACCCGTAATGAGGAACCACCATGAACTTGGCGATCCCTAGTCGGCCAAGGATGGTGTGGTAGATGCCTTCGAAATCGGCCACAATGAAAGTGATATGGTCGATGCGGAAGTGCTGCTTTGTCCCAAACTAGACGGGTAGCGTGATCTGCCTGAGGGGGTATAAAGGTTTGCCTGGAATGATGCCCCAGAACGGAGAGTCGTATGGCTTGAGGTCTTCCTGCTTCAGCCCTAGCTCCTTGAAGGCTGGGTAGAAAAGAATGTTCAGGGCGCTGCCGCCGTCGATGAGCACTTTCTCGAACCAGACGCCGTCTATCACTGGGTCAAGGACCAACGGGAAACGACCGATGTCGGGGATTTTGGCCCACATATCATTGTGGCTCAACGACATGGGCTGCTTGGACTAGATGGGCACCTTGACATCCGCGATGAAGCCGTCAGCCTCCTGGATAGCCATGATGGCTCGCATCAGCAGCTTCTTATCGTGGGCGTTCTCCATTCCGACCTTGCCACCAAAGATGATGGCAGTCACATTGTTCACGGGATCCCTG
The DNA here is from genome assembly GCA_023333625.1 of Bothriochloa decipiens. NCBI lineage: Eukaryota > Viridiplantae > Streptophyta > Magnoliopsida > Poales > Poaceae > Bothriochloa > Bothriochloa decipiens. The sequence continues at coordinate 85,269,587 of CM041628.1, forward strand.
TAGGCGTGCCGTGGATTGGTATCTTGAGCTTCTTCTTCATCGGCATCCTCTTGCTGGACAGGTTTTTGCCCTTGGCCTTAGGGGCCGGACGTGGCTTCTTGTTGGCCATCCTATCCAGCGCCTCCTTCAGGACCCTGCACTCGCCCAACTTGTGACCCTTGCTAGGATGATGGGGGCAATCTTGACTAAGGACCTTGTTGAGTTCTTCGTCGTTTGTCCTCTTCTGGCCCATTTGCCGTGTTGACAGAGGAGTCATTGTTGTTACACCGTCCACCATTGTAGACGTCCTGACCACGTCGCTTGAATGAACGATCGCCACCACGGTGGTCGGGTTCACGATTGTCCCGATAGTTGCGGTGATCGTTCTGCTGATCTGGCCGGCGGTCTTGATTGCTGGTCATGGTCATCATCACGGCGGTAGTTGCAGTTGGGGGGAATGAGGTCCCCCTCGTTCAGCCCGTCATCGAGATGAGCGAACCTGTGGGCGGTGGAGAGGATATCTTCCATGGTTCTCAGTCGCTTGAGGAGCAATTCCTTCTTGAGGTCTAGGCCGCGCGGTTGAACCAAGCCGGTGATGGAAAAGTCGATCCTTTCCACCGGGGTGACGTCGATCACATGGTGCCATGCGTCGGAAAAACGTCGGATGTACTGTCGCAGCGATTCTCTTGGACAATGCCGGACTTGTGTCAGAGTGTACTTGGTGTTCGGCTGCACGCAAGTGGGCTTGAAGTTGTCGATGAACACCTGCCTGAGCTGAGGCCAGCTGTGGATGCTGTCGGTGCGCTGACGGAGCAGCCAGGAGGTAGCGATGTTGCTCAGGACTATAGGGAGGTAGTTTGCCATGACAAACTGGTCAGACCGCCACTTCGTACAGCATAATCCAGTGCTCAGGGTCATCCTTCCCATCGTACATCTTGACGTCCCCAATCCGAAAGTTCTTCGGCCAAAGGATGGCCTTAAGTTCCTCCAAGAATGGGCTGGTCCGCTCAGGTGTCGCCAAGCACAGTGCCATTTATTGAGGTGATCACGGAGGTCGCGATCTTGGGGCTGCTCGACTTCCTGGTTGCGCTCGACACGGTGGTTGTCCTGCCACCTGTTTGCGCACTGGCGATTGCCGTGTTCGCGCTCGTCATTGTGTGGCACCTCTTGCGGAGCGTTGTCAGCATTGGCCTACCGTGGTTGCTCGAGCAAAGGCCCTCCATGATTGGACTTGTTGTTGGCGCCACTTTCTGTGGGTTGGCGGCGACGGCTACGCCGGGACTGCCACGACCGATGCGACGTGGTCAGCGACCCGGCAGAGTGGAGCTGAACCACCTGTGCTTCGGCGGTGATCAAAAAGTCTTGAATCGCTTTGACCCCGGGTGTGTTCAGGGGAAGGTTGTTAAGCCGATCCATGGCCACGGCGATGTTGGCCGTGGGAGTCTCATGGACGATCTGGTTCCCGACCATGTTGAACTCGCCATCGAGGTTGTGTTGAAGGTGGCGCGCATGAGGGCCTGCACCATTGCCCCCGTTGCCTCCGTCGTTGGTGGCGTTCACTCTTGTGCCTCCAGGAGGCGTCGACGCTCTTGATCGGTGTTGCGGCCTTCCCTTGCTTGTCTCTCCTGCTCTGCTTCATTTGGAACGGGAGACTCATCCACGCTGACCGCAAATACGGCACCGTTGAAGCCAGGCGGAGTCCTTGGGGTGCCTGGCGCCGCGTCGGCAGAACGGGTTTGGTGGTCCAGCGTGGTCGGGTTCTCCTCCTCGACGTTTTCCTGACTCCGGACCTCAGGACCCTTTTCGTCAGAGAGGAGGTACTCGGTAAAGTCGAAGGAAACAGATGGCGTCCCGTTGAGCCAAGAGAGTGAGTCGGACATGGCGCTGTCTTCGGGGACCGTCACGCCCGATCTAGAAGGATTCTGCTACAAAGACACCATGCTGATCATGGGCCTTGGATCTTCTGAGACCAAAACCAGGCTGGGATCTAGGTCTAGTAGATGATCATCACGTCACCAGGGAGCATCCCGCAGGTTCCTCGCGTAGGACGCGGCTGCGTTGCTCGACCCGTGCGGGAAGACGGGTGCATGGCTCTGGTCGGGGGCGATGGGATCTGTCTATCCTGGGGCGGGTTGCGCCTGCTGCGCCCGGCACTGCTGCCTTCGCTCTGCTCTGGCCTGTCGATTGGCGTGGCTGAGCGCTTGCCGGTGCTAATGCACGTCGATGAACTCATCCAGCCTAACTGGAGGCGGAGCCCGAGCGGCGGCCAGAGTTGGATCTGGTCGGCGCGAATGATGAGACCAATTGCGCGCAGGGCGTTGCTGACGGCGCCCCTGGTCGAGCGTGGGTTGTCGTTGACAGCGCTCCACCATAGTAGGGGGCTTGTCTCGGCAAGCGACAGCGCTCCACCCGTACGTCCTTATTGGTGCCAAGCGTTGCCATTCTGACGGACAGGTGGCCGCCCACGGACCATAGGCAGATTTGGATCTACGCGACGTGGCTGGTTGGCACGGTCGCGCCGGCGTGGTCTAACAAGGGTGAAGTCTAAGTACTCTTCACGGAGCCGCGCAGGAGCAGACTCCACGTACTCGAGGAGCTTAGCCAGACCTACCCCGTGCCGGTCGATCGCGTTGATCAGATCGGAGTTGTCGATGTGCCTTCCCTGGTAGCGAGGAAGCCACCAGTTTGTCGCTGGCGTGGCCATCATCTCCGCCCTCGTCATGGGTGGCTCGAACGACCTGGGGGCGGCCCAGAGATCTGAGTTGTTGGAGACGTGGTTGGTGCGGTCGGTGCTGGGGCCGTTTGCGTCACAGCCGGAGCTGGGACCGACTGCGCTGCTCCCGTGAACGTGAGGGACATCGTCATGCCGGTGGTCCATGTGAGTGAACCGATGGTGAGGGAGACGCCTGCCTCGAAGTCCATGGAAGCCGGGAATGAAACCATCTGATCGCCTGCTGATCAGATCACGCACCCCCTACCTGGCACGCCACTATCGATGAAACCTCGTCGGCAGTCTACCACGGGATACCCCCGAGGTAGTAGATTGCGGTGAGAGCGCACTATGACCTACGATCTTGATGTGAGACACAAGACGAACACCAAGGTTTATCCAGGTTCAGGCCGCTCGGAAGCGTAATACCCTACGTCCTATGCCTCTACTGCTGGATTGATGAGTACCGGAGTACAAGAGATCCGACCAGATGAGATCAGATCCGATGAAAGAGAAAATGGCTCCTGTTCTAGGGGGGTCCTTACCCGTCTTATATAGTGGGGGGACAAGTTGCGTATCTAGGTTTCCCCTATGGTCGGTTACATTGCGTCGTATCCTTGAAGTACACGACTAGATCTAACCGACTAAGACTCCTTGCATGCCAAGTAGGCTTCAGCACTCGTGCGGCCCACCGACCTGGGAGGTAGCGGACCACGGGCTTTGTCTTGTGTCCGGCCCACCGATTATAGGATGATAATGTATCAGCCTTCGTCTTCTGGTCTGAGCCGTCTGTACCGAGCAGCCTAAAGTCTAGCTACGAGGATACACAGAGTCTGTACCCCCACAGCCACCACCAGCTGCCGCGGATAATTAACCCAACTAATCGACGAGCACCGATAGCTCTTGCTCATCATCATCCATGATCCGGCCATGACAATTGACAGCCCAAGTCGATACGAGTACGCGACATGACGCGCCCCGGCGGCCCGTTCGTTCGTTCGTCCCTCAGCTTTGGTCGGAATTTTCAATCATGTCCCGGACGAATCGTCATCGCCGCTCGACGACGGCGACCGTACCCACCCGTCGGTCGTTCTGCTTCCATCGCTTTGGCTCCGCGACGAACCGTGCCCGTCTTCTTTTGGCCAGCAGGAGAGGCCCCGTCACTTTTCAGGGTTGCCGCCGTTCCCGCGAACTTTCTGCCATTAATAAATCCCCTGTCCTCTAATCGTTATCTCTCTTTTTTTCTTTTGAAACGAGTCCTCTAATCATTATCGTTCCAGGATATTTCAGGCCTGCTGTACCTTAATTAGCTTGTACGTACAAACTAGCTAAGATAGGAATTCAAAAGCTGGCAGAAGTGCCACGTAATTCCAGGTCGCTTCAGTTGACACGTACCTGAATGTGGACTAGGAAACTTCCAGAAGATCAGCAGCTGGCAACCCCATCGCAATGTGGAAGCTGATCTCCGGTTGTGTTGTTCTTGGCCGGCATGTCTTTGTCGTCCTTGGCTTCGTTTTCGTATTGCATAAGCATGTACGTATGTCAGTCCTAATTCTGCTTCGTTCAGGAACCAGATCCTCCTCAGTAGCAAACTATAGCAACTTAATCATCGCCCGGTCAGATATGCTGTCACACGCTCATCAGATCAGTTGTTTCAGAAACACCAAAAACACTATGATGCCCGCATGTTGAGCAAGCCAAGAATGTCCACAGATAAATTATCCCATGCAGGAAGCAGCCGGCATATATACTCCTGCTCCCATCTAGATTACTTATTCTATAATACATCTCTAACACCCTTTTGATTCTCTATATATTCATTCACACATTACGCATGCAAACGATCGAAAACCAAGTAACAGCAGGCTGATGATGCCAATCACTGGCCGGACAGGAAGTTTGTCCCTACGCTGCCTAATGATGTCCACTTAGCTCATCGTCATAGCAGCTAGCTGGTCAAACGCATAGCCTTTCTAAAAGGGCAACTGCTCATTGCGATATGCACATCCCATTTGACTTGTGGATCGATAATGCCTCAATATATTACGGGATCTTGTTCCCGGCTGGGCTCGTGCGTCGTCGTTTCTTTGCGACGAATTCTTTACTGGCCATTGCTCTTCTGACCTAACAAACTAAGCCCAAACAAA
>CM041628.1:85280064-85323990 GCA_023333625.1 Bothriochloa decipiens
ATGATTGGTCTGTACGTTTTGTTATTGCAGTTGCACTCATGGAGGAGGAGTGGTTTATCTAAGCCCCCACGAATATCTGAACAGGCCAATTCAACTAGACAGAAAGCAGACAAAAGATCTCGACGCGATCTCTCAGGTTGCTATTATCAATCATTTGCGTGCTTACTTCCCGCAAGACACCAAGAATCTGTGAACAATAAAACAAGCTGTTTAGTAGCTAATAGCGGTAGTAGGTTTATTCACACCTCCCATCTCCATCGGCGGCATGTTTTACCTAGGCCGTAGAGAAATTCAGAAAAGGAGCCACGCACAGGTGTTGCAAGATGAACTGAACACCTAGCCTTTTGCAGAGGATGCACAAGTATTTTCCAAATTTTTTTTACCTCTCAGAGGATACTTTGTAGGCCAGCAGACCGCCAGATCAAGAGATACTAATACTAATAAATTGATGTTATCTTTTTCCTATGATACAGAGGACATCATAGTCGTTTCTTTCTCACTGCTAGCGCATCATGATGTCTGAAACTCATTCATTGGCATAGGATTCTTCAGGGCAGGGGCCCCCTCCTTGTGGCTGCGTCTTCGCCTCTTCGGCAGCCCTGCGACCAATCTAGACACTTTGAGCTGAGCACATGGAAAAATCAATCCTGCTGATGCCTTATCACATCGAATCCTTCTTCAGTTGGCAAGAATGTGGCGATTTCGTTCCCACACATGCATGAGCAGATTTCCACAGTGCTTGAGACAGTAGTTGCAGATGATTTGCCTTTGTGCTGCCAAGTGTCAACGACACATTTCTGTCGCTGGAGATTATATCATTAGATGCAGTGCTTTTGTTTAGTGGGAAACCGAATAGTCGGCAACAACTTGCGGCTAAGATTGAACTAGATAAGAACCACTATGAGAAACGCGTGGTGTTCAATCAGAAGCTTGTAGAGAAACAAACACAGATGGAGACAAAGTTATCGATACGTTAGGCGATATAGACAAAGGGATTAGTTAGGGGGGCCTAGTTAGATCATCAACCTGCTAAATCAAGGAATGAGGGCAAGTTGGGCTACATATAATGTATGCAAGCAAGATAATAAGATATACAATTTAGTTATGGGAGCAAATATTTATAAACCTACTACTACTATCTATGGCAGGGTTGGATACATGAGGTCGCTCATAGCAATCATGAACTGATCAATTAACAAGTGTCGGATTAGTTGAGCTGCGAGATCACTCTGGTCCAATCACCAGAATGGACAAACAAAAGGGACAATACTGCTTGAAAAAGCATATGCAGCTAGTACAATCAGTACCTGTTGGGGTCTGGAGATTACACTCAAGCAAATGAGACAAAAACGATATGTGGGTTGCAATTATATTTCATCTTGTCCTGAAACATACATTCCAGGGGTATTTATAGACCCCCCTAGCTTCGTCGTTTAAAGAATCTTACAACTTGTTATGATACTTCCTATACATTTAGCTAAAAAGCTTGTTGGCAAAGTGACGAAACACACTTCGCCCTTTTCTTTTTGTCTCTTCAAGCAACTTTGGGCTCAATCCCGGTTTCTTGACTTAGCCGGCAACTTCACTATTTCTTTATGCGAAGTTGCTAGGACTGCTTTTCTGGTCATCAGGAACGCAGCGAAGTTATTCAGGTAATCTTCGCCATGTGTCTGAATCATGTGATAGCATATGTGCGAAGTTCGAGAAGGGCACAGCGAAGTGATGACGTCATCTTGGCCAAGTCACCGATACCCGGTGAAGTTATCTTCGCCGGTTAACCTGAAACATGCCAAAAAATATACAAGCGAAGTCGCAAATAGTCGCAGTGAAGTATCTTTGTTATCTTCGCTGGACCTATAATCATCTCAAAAGTCTGTAATGAAATCTTTATTTCCAAAGTTTGGAAAAGAAGTTTGTATGTCAAAGTTGCTTCCCAACAGCAGCCCCTCGAGGACGAAGGCCTATTCCAAAGGTCTGAATCCCACAAAGTTTAATATGAAACTTTGCCTAACAAACGCCGTCCAAACTTTAAAGTTGGCCTGTTTGAATTTTGAATTTAACGGCTAGTTTTCACCGGTTGACCAGACACCGCCTATAAATAGCAAGGCCCTCCCCCCTGAGGCTGTCGTTTTCAGAAGACGGGAAACTCTGCCAAATTTTTCTTGAGCTCGAAAGTTTAAGATAGTTTTTGCTGACTTCTGCTGCTTTTGTTCGTCCTTTCTTGAGCTCTAAAGCGAAGTGTGTTTGACAACTTCGACAAAGTTTGTTTTGTTTAGGTTTTATGTTTTATGATTTTGTCTGGGTTATTCTAATTTTTGATTTTATAGATGTCTTCGCAGGATTTGCAAGATCAAATTCACTCTCAAGGGAGCTCAAAAGTTGATGATGATAGCTTGCCTGTGGGTACAGACGACGAGAATCTTGATGATGTTGATGCGTCTGTCGAGGATTTGGTCAAGGATGATGAGGGTTTCACCTTGACTTTTGGTAAAACTTTGTTTGAGAAGGTTCATCTTGATGAAATGGTTCGGTTGAAGATTGTTGAGCATGACCAAGTGAGAGTCCCTGATCCTGAGGAGTATAACCCAAAGCCCCATCCTGATGAATGCATTGTTTATCGGGATCTATTTACTGTTGGTCTTCGCTTTCCTTGCCAGGATTTTGTTGAAGACGTGCTGAAAGCTTTCAACATTTAGATGCACCATTTGACTCCGAATGGTGTTGTTAGGCTTGCTCAGTTTGGGCCGTTAAATCTTAGGAAGCTAATGCTGACATCGCAGCTTTTTGTGAACTTTTTGAGATGCACACTCAGTTCAAGGAGTTCATGCTTGAGGGATGAGTGATTACTAAATATTTTTCTTGTTCAAGTTTCAAGATGGCTCGCAATGCCGTTCAAGTTTCTTTGGCAACCAGGAACAAGTGGGATACTGGAGATTGGTCTAGGTTTTGGTTTTATCACAAGGTGCCCATGGTTGAGGAGCGGGACCCTATTACGAGGAAAATGGCGAAGATGTATCCACTGGCTGCTAGGATGGAGATTGAAAAGTTTGAGTTGTCTCCATCTCTTCCTTCTTCTATGATCTCAAAGTCTGCGGTTAAGGCTTACAAGTGCACAACTTCGCTACAGTGTGCTAGGGACCTTGTGGAAGAGTACGCTGCTGCTAGAATTTGGCCGCTGAAAAAAGGATGGTCGTTTCAGTGCTTCATCCCAAGAGTGTCCAAGGTATAAACTATAAATTCCCAGAAAACAACATTCATCGCCCGTGGACTTTTGCTTCTGATGAAGATTTCGTGAAGTCTGTTGAAAGTCGGGCTGAGGATTTGCTCGGAAAATGTGTGCAGAGTGAAAAGAATAATATCGATAAAATTCTTAGGAATGAATACAAGCGTTTGAATGGAGTTTTTGAAGTTGCGCATGTTGAGTATGGTGAACGGCCTCCTCCTGCTTATCGCCATGAAAAGAAGCAGGGCCAGAAGAAGGAGACTGTTAAGGGTGCGAAGCGCAAAGCAGGTCCTAGCAAAACTGTTGCCAAGAAATTGAAGAAGAATCAAAGTCCTTCTGTTTTACTTGATAGTGAAGAACTTGAAGCTGTCCTTGATCAGACTCTGGATATGGAAGGGAATATTGTTTCTGGTGTTGGTGCTAGTGGCGAAGGTGATGTTGAGGTTGTGAGAGGTGGTGGTGATGGTGATGCTGGTTTTTCTGTTTCTGAAGATGTTGAGGGTGAGGTGAGAAAAATTTGTATGACTTTCTCTTCTAGTGGTTTGGCTCCGCTATTACTTACTCCACTTAAAGGAAATTTACAGAATTTGCAAGCTCGTGGAACTTCTGCCGGCGGTTTTGACAAAGTTGATGTGAGGGTTAGCTTGGTCTCTGATAGAGAGACTCAAGTTGGGGATTTTCAGAAAGTTGCTGGATTGGCTTCGCCGAGGACTAATGCTGAGGCCCCTATTGCCGAGCCTCACAAGGAAGTTGTTGATGTTGGGAAAACAACTTTGGTTGAGAACCCAGCTGCTACTGAGGCTGGCAAAGTTGATATTGAAAATGTGTTAAAGAAAACTAGAGGTTCTAAGGTTTACTCCCTGAACCTTGAAGATAGTGATGATGAAGTTTTTGATCATGTGAAAAATGATGATCGATTGGCACGTTTGTCTAGCTCTACCATCCATGTAGAGAGTGGAAAGAGTGTTGATTGCAACTTGGGTGAGCGCGTTTCTACCGGTGAGTATTGCGACTTATCGTTTCTTTTTGGTTTGAACTGCCTTGTTTTGTTAACTTTTTGATTTTTCTTGCAGAGACTATCTTTCCTCATGCGCCATCTTCTCCTCGAAAAAGTGTTGACTTAAGCAAGTTTACCAGTCAAGAACTTGTTACTCCTGTTATTCCTGCTGCTAGTGAAGCTGATGTTTCTGATGCCCTTAAGCGTGGGTTGGCATTTTGTCAGAAAGAAGGGTTAAGTCTAGACAGTTTCAAGTTCATTGGTATTGGGGCTGATAAACTTCAGATGATGCCTCGCACTTCTGAGGTTCAGTTGTCGAAGTGTATAGATGAGGCCTTCATTGTCCCTGACGCAGAACTTGAAATATCCAAGAAACCTTTGCTTGAAGTTGCTGATGTGGGATTGTCGATGATGTACAAAGGTTCTATCCTAACGAGAGAATTACGAATGGGTTCAGAGGAGAAAGAGAAAAGTTTTGCGCTACACGAGCGTGATTATCAGGTTGAAATTGAAAATTTGAAGAAGCAGCTTGCCGAGAAGGAAAAGGAGAGAGCTGATGCTGTGGATGCCCATAACGTTTTGGAAGGCAAGCTTATCAGCGCTCTTGCCCGTGTTGAAGAAAAAGAGGATGACATCGGATTTGGGAACTTTGCTTTGAATGCTATGATAAGTTCGGAGCCCGCCCTGAGGAAAAATGTTGGGAGCTCGGTGATCGTGATAGCTTCTTCAGTTGGCTTTGTCGTCAATATGAAGATTTATCTTGAGTTAGTGAAACCACAGTTGATATTGGAGTATACTACTCTGCTCGTGCTTTGTTTCATTTGATGAAGCAAAGTCAGGATCCTCTGTTTGCCCAGCTTTGTGATGCCAACTACAAGTTTCCTTCTGTGGGTGAACTTACCAATGTGACAAGGGCTATGCAAATGTTGTGCAACAAGTATCTAGAGGAGTATTGGAGATCAGGTGGTCGGGCTCATTGCTTTGATAAAGCTAGGGAGAAATTACAGAAGGTAGATTTTGTACTTTAGTTGTTTTTGTTTTTATTGTGTTTTTGTATCTGACTTTTTTTCTCTTTTATGCTAGCAAATTGCGAAGGAGACGGAAGCTGCTCGGAGGGAGGCGGAGGAAACCGCGAAGATGGAGGCTAGCGCTAGAGGTCGAAGCAGTACCGGACCCAGCAAAGTTAGTGGCAGTCATCTTTAGGCTCTAGCTTTTTTTCTTTTGTGAGGAGGGATTTTGAGATACAACGACTCTAAGTTGTGGTCTTTGTAAGATATATGCTTGGAGAATGCTTGACTAACTGCCCGTCCTATGTAGGTTCCTCATGCTGAGGCTGCGCAGGATGTCGAAGACATTGTTCCACTATTAATGTGTAAAGATGACTTTGTTTTTGAGCCTGCCGAGTTTTATGGTTTTCGCGTGAAGTGCGAAGGCTGTGATGTTGATGAGTTTCTTGCTCGTAAGTTTTGTTGTCGTTGTTTTGAACTTGAACTTTTTTGGTGATTTTGACTTATAAATCTTTTATAGACGTGAACAAGCGTCGCTGCGGCGTCCGGCCTCCTAATTGCCGAGTTTTTGACTTTATGGGCTTTGCGCAGGTAGAATTTTTAATGTGTGGGATTTGTTTTTCTTCTATTATTACTCTTGTTTTCTAACTTCTTCTTCTTATAGTCATCTGATTCAAGTACTTCGCCGGCGAGTGTTTGTGGGGACTATTTATGTCGTAAAGCGAACGAAATTATAGACGAAGTTGTGAGCGACATACTTGATGACGCTGCCGAAGTAGTTAGTTCTCAAGATGATTAATTCTGTAAATATATTTTTGTAATTGAATTGATTGTATTGTAAACATTCTTTGTTGTGTTGCAGAGTTTTCCTTCGCTCGTATGACTAGGTATGGAATAAGTACTTTTGAGTTAGATTGTGTAAGTACTTTGTTGAGAAACATGTAATTGAGAACTTTTACCTTAGAAAATTTTGAGATGTTTCCCCTTCTTTTTTGTTCGAAGTGGATGCGTGCACTTCGCTTGGGAGCTTGAGATGCCTTAGTGAAGCAAAGTCAAAAATTTATCTTAGCAAATTTTGAAACGTCGTCCCTTTCTTTTCGAGCGAAGTGGACGCGTACGCTTCCTTAGGAGCTGAGAACATTTCAACTTGATGAAACAAAGTCAAAAAATTTGTCTTAGCAAATTTTGAAATGCCATCCCTTCCTTTTCAAGCGAAGTGGACGCCTACGCTTCCTTAGGAGTTGGAAACATTTCGACTTGATGAAACAAAGTCAAAAAATTTGTCTTAGCAAATTTTGAAACGCCATCCCTTCCTTTTCGAGCGAAGTGGACATGTACGCTTCCTTAGGAGCTGAGAACATTTCAACTTGATGAAACAAAGTCAAAAAATTTGTCTTAGCACATTTTGAAATGCTGTCCCTTCCTTTTCGAATGAAGTGGACGCGTACGCTTCCTTAGGAGCTGAAAACATTTCGACTTGATAAAACAAAGTCAAAACATTTGTCTTAGCAAATTTTGAAACGCCGTCCCTTTCTTTTCGGGCGAAGTGGACGCGTACGCTTCCTTAGGAGCTGAAAACATTTTGACTTGATGAAACAAAGTTGAAAAATTTGTCTTAGCAAATTTTGAAACGCCGTCCCTTCCTTTTCGAGCGAAGTGGACGCATACGCTTCCTTAGAAGCAGAAACATTCTAACTTGATGAAACAAAGTTGAAAAATTTATCTTAGCGAATTTTCAAACGTCGTCCCTTCCTTTTCGGGCGAAGTGGACGCGTACGCTTCCTTAGAAGCAGAAACATTTCACCTTAGTAAAATAAAGTCAAAAAAATATGCCGTAGCAGACCGTCCCTTCCTTTTTGAGCGAAGTGGACGCATATGCTTACTTAGAAGCAGAAACATTTCACCTTAGTGAAAAGAATTCGAAAAATCTGTCGTAGCAGGCCATCCCTTCCTTTTTGAGCGAAGTGGACGCATATGCTTCCTTAGAAGCAGAAATATTTCACCTTAGTGAAATGAATTCAAAAAATCTGTTGTAGTAGGTCGTCCCTTCCTTTTTGAGCGAAGTGGACGCATATGCTTCCTTAGAAGCAGAAACATTTCACCTTAGTGAAATGAAGTCAAAAAATATACCGTAGCAAATTTTGAATTGGATAAGTTAGCATTTTTAGATTTAATAAAATGTAGATGCTAATTGGTTTTGTAAAAATTTATGCCGATATTAGAGTATATGTTGGATATACTCTTCGGCATTTGTACTTTTGGTTGCGCAATGTAGAGACATATTTCTGGGGAAACTGGTTTCTCATTTTATATTTTATGAGACTTACAAAGAGACTGCCTCGTTAAAAAACCACTCACCCTGCGAAGGGTTTTCCCCTTAGTGGAAAAAGAGTGCAGCTTGGTTATTATTGCAGGAACGTAAATTTACTTAGAAGGGAAAATATACTTCTACTTCTGCTGAAAAGTAGACTAATCCTGTAGTCTTACTTATGGATAGTACTTGTGGAGTGCTTCTATGTTCCAGGTGTGACTGAGTTCCTCACCTTTAAGGTTTGCCAGATGATACACACCTTCTTTGTTTGTTCTTGTGATGATGAAAGGGCCTTCCCATTTTGGCTGAAATTTTCCCACTGTGTCTTCGTCTCTTTTTCATTTTAGGACGAGATCTCCTGGTGCTAACTCTCTTGGCTTAACTTTTTTGTTGTACTATTTTTGTGTTTCAAGTTGGTACTTCTTGATGTTCTCGAGTGCCTCATTTCTTACTTCTTCGAACAAGTCCTTGCTTGTTATTTGATCTTCTTCTGTGATCACTTGAACATTTGTTCTTGGACCTTCGTATTTTATCTCTTCGGGGGCCATTGCTTCATCTACGTAAAGTAACTTGAATGGAGAGAAATCTGTTGGCCTTGATTTTGAAGTGTTGTGTGACCAGATTACTTTTGATAATTTATCGACCCATTTTCCCTTTTTGAGGTCTGTTAGGCACTTTGAAATTCCAGTGCAAATTATCCCGTTTTCTCTTTCGACTGCTCCGTTAGACTGTGGGTGTTTTACTCATGCGAAGCAAAGTTTGATTCCCATTGACTGGCAGTGTTCTCTGAAGTCTTCGCTGTCAAACTAGGTTTCATTATCTACAGTGATGTGTCTTGGGATTTCGAATCTGCATATGATGTTTTTCCATAGGAATTTTTTCATTGTATGAGATGACATGTTTGTGATTGGCTTTGCTTCAATCCACTTGGTGAAATATTCGACTACAACTATTGCGTATTGGTAGTTGCCTTGAGCTGAAGGTAACTTTTCGACTATGTCGATTCCCCATCTTGCCAGTGGCCAGGTTGGTTCAATTGGTTGTAGGTTTGTTCCTGGTGCTTTAACTTTGCTTGCTTCCATTTGGCAATTGTGACACGTCTGAATGATTTCTTTGCTGTTACTTTGGGCAATTGGCCAGAAGAACTCTTGTCTAAAGGCTTTTCCGACTATTGATCTAGCCCCGACGTGACATCCACAGATTCCACCGTGTATTTCTTTCAACAGGTTTTTCCCATCTTCTCTCGAGATGCACTTTAGTAGTGGTTGGCAAACTCCTTCCTTGTATAGTTCTTCGTTGATGATTTTATAGCTTCTGGTCTTTTGCTTCATTCTTGCTTCATTAGCTTCATTTTCTGGCAAATAGAATCCTTTGAGGAATGCAACAATTGGAGCCCTCCAATCTTCGCTTTCTATGATGTGTACTTCTTTTGGTTGTTCGACTTTCATTTTTGTTGAGGCTTCGGTGATAGTTTGAAAGAATACTTCTGGTGGTAACTCTAACTTTTGGGCGACGGCTTTTGCAATTTTGTTTGCATCTGTATTATCATTTCTTGAAATGCTTTTCACTGTGAATCCAGCGAAGTGTTTTTCTTGATCTCTCAGCAGTTGAAGATACTTTGCTAACTCTGGATCTCTTGCTTTGTAATTTTTCTCTATATGCCCAGCCACAACTTGAGAATTTGTCTTGATTATTAGTTTTTGAATCCCCATTATTCTTGCTTTGCGGAGCCCCAGTAATACTGCCTCGTATTCTGTGATGTTGTTGGTGCATTGAAAGTCTAATCTTGCGGCGTTTTGAGTTTAATTCCAGAAGGTGAAATTATGACTGCTGCTGCTCCTGCGCTGGCGAAGCCCCAAGCACCATCGCAATAGATTATCCACTCTGGTTGCTCCATTCTTTTTTGGTTGTACTTCGAAGGTGTCCAATCTGCCATGAAGTCAGCCAACACTTAAGATTTGATTGCTGTTCATTTCTCGAATTTGATGAAGTATTAGGACAGCTCTGCGGCCCATTTTCCTAATCTCCCTGAGGATTTGCAACCTTGTAGAACTTCTTTGAGGGGTTGATTTGTTGGTACTCTAATTTTGTGTGCTTGGAAGTAGTGTTTCAACTTTCTGGATGACATAAGTACTGCATATGCAATTTTCTTGATTTCTGAATAGAATATTTTTGATCCAGACAAGGCTTCGGATGAGAAGTATACTAGAACTTGTCTTGTTGAGTGCTCATTTTCTTCTTCTTGTACCAGTACTGCACTGACTGTACTTTCGTTTGCTGATACATATAGTAGTAAATCTGTCATTGGGTCAGGTGTTGCTAAGGTTGTGGGATTGGATAGATACTTTTTTATTTCTTCAAAAGCTTCTTGTTGTGGTTGACCCCAGTTTAATTTTTTCTTTTTCCCTTTTAGTGCTTGAAATATTGGGAGGCTTCGCTCAGCTGATTTGGATATAAATCTGTTCAGCAAAGCTAATCTTCCTATCAACTTTTGTATATCCTTAATGTTTCTTGGCACTTGCATATTTAATATTGCCTTCACCTTCTCTGGGTTCGGGTCGATTCCTTTTGCGGATACGATGCACCCTAGTATTTTTTCTGTTTGAACTCCGAATGTGCATTTTTCTGAGTTCAACTTTAGATTTGCTTTTCTGAGGTTTGAGAAGGTTTCTTGTAGGTCTTCGACATGGTCTTCTCTTTTTTTGCTTTTGATTACTAAGTTATCCACATACGCAAGCAGATTTCTTGGTATTTGGTCATTGAGGACTGTGGATGTCATTCTGATCAAAATTGTTCCTGCATTGCGAAACCCCTCGGCCATTCTTTGGAAACAATAAGTGCCGAATGGTGTAATGAAACTTGTGTACTCTTCGTCTTTTTTTTCATCCAAATCTGATGGTAGCCCGAATAGCAGTCAAGGAAGCTGAGCATTTCACTTCCTGCTGCCTGATCTACCAAAGTGTCTATCCCTGGTAATGGAAAGTTGTCTTTTGGGCACGCTTTGTTGAGATCTGTGAAGTCTATGCACATTCTCCACTTTTTGTTTTTCTTTTGTACCATAACTATGTTTGTGAGCCAGGTTGTGAATTGAACTTCTCTTATGACTTTTGCATCTAGTAATCTTTGGACTTTGGCTTTCGCAGCTTGTGTTCTGTCATTCGATAACTTTCTGAGTTTTTGCTTTTTTGGCCTGAAGTTTAGGTCGATGTTTAACTTGTGTTCTATGACATCCCTGCTTACTCCTCCTAAGTCTTGTGCAGACCAGGCGAAGATATCCTTGTTACTTCACAAGACCTGTATTAGCTTTTCTTCTTCTTCTTTTGATAGGTTTGTGCCGATGATAACTTGTCTTTCTGGCACCATGGGTCAATTGGCACTTTCTTTGTGTCTTCACAGGGCTTCGCTTTTTCTTGTATCTTCGCGTTTTCAGTTTCAAGCTCATCATCTTCTTTTTCTTGTATCACGTGGATATTTTTGAAAGCTGGGCTTGCGTCTCTTTCTATGTTTCTTGCCTCTGTTTGATCACCGAAGATGGTTATGATGCCATTGACCGCTGGCATCTTCATGCATGAGTACGGGTAGATTACTATAGCTTCAAAGGCATTTAAACTTCCCCTTCCAAAGATTGTGTTGTACTGGCTGTGCATTTCAACAACATCAAATGCTATTTGTTCTGTTCTCGCGTTGTTCACTGTTCCAAATGAGACTGGCAAGACGATTCTGCCGATAGAGTTTATTTTCTTTCCGCCGAAGCCAACTAATGGGTGCTCAGCTATTCCTAAAGTTTTTCTGTCAATTTGTATTGCATCTAAGGTTCTTGTGAATATTATGTCTGCTGAGCTGCCACCATCTATTAGAATTTTTGTTACTACCCAGCCTTCGATGTTTGCTTCTATGACCATCGCGTCCATATGCGGGTAATCTTTGAGTTTGAGATCTTGTTTAGAGAATGTGATTGGCATGTGGGACCATCTTGTTTTCTTGAACGGACCTTCGATTGCTATGGAGTTCACTCTTTTGAAATAATTTCTTCTTTCATTTCTTGTATCGAGCTCCATGCTATTTTCTTCGAAGATTGTCATAATTCTGCCTTTGCTTGGGATGATTGCATTCCCATTGCTTGTTGACGCTTCGGATATTGGATGAGGGAAATTGTTGTGTTGAATTTGGTTGTTGCTGTTTGTAACTGAACTTTTGAGGTGAAAACTTTGCTGCTGACTTGGACCCCATTGATTTTGCGTGCACATTGCTATCGGCTGGCAATTGTATATTGGCGGAGGTGGTAGCAACATCTGTTGAGGGTAAGTTATTGGTAGGTAACTTGTTCTTTGGGGAGCTAGATGATTGACAACTTTCAGCTGCGAAGTTGCTCTATTTTTTCTTGTTCTTCTTCAATGCTTTTCTTTACTTTTGGGCACATTTTTGATGTGTGGCCAGCCCCTTTGCCATGTATGATGCAGTATATTTCTTCGTGCCTTAAAATTTTCCTTTTAAAGTTTCTGCTTTGGTTGTTATAGTTTGTCCTTTGTTGGAAATTTTCCTTGTAATTTCTGTTGTTTTGGAAGTTTTTTTGATTGCTTGAGCTTGGACCTTGGCGGTTGACTTCGCTTGAGTTGTTAATATGGTTTATTCTCTGAAATGGTCTTCACTCTGTGTTTGTCACTCTTGAGTGTTGGAAGTTGTTGCTTGCTCTTGACTTATTTCTTTCCCTGTTTTCTTCTTCTGTTCTTTTCCTGTAGTCTTCATCGGGTTCACAGTACTTTCTCATTTCTTCGTATAGTTTTTCAACCGTGGTTGATCTTTCCCTTTTGAAGTGTGAAGAAAGTTGACCTGCTCGCAGTCCTTTAATTGCTGCTATGATGACAACTTCGTCTGATATATTTGGAATTTGAGCTTTTGTTTGTACAAATCTTTTGTAGTACTGGCTCAACGGTTCTTTTGGTTGCTGCTTAATGTTGAAGAGATCATCGCTGGTGAGCTCAACTCTTTATAGTCCTTGAAAATCTAGGAGCAAGGTTGTGCAAAGTTGATCCTAGGATTTTATTGACCTTGGTTTTAGCGAAGAGTACCAGTGCTGTGCTGGTCCTCTTACTGCCATGATGAGCGACTTCGCTAGGGTGTTCGCATCTCCCCCGCTTGATGCTACTGCTGCTTCAAAGCTCATAAGAAATTGTCTTGGGTCGAACATGCCATTGTAGGTTGGGATGATATTGAATTTAAAACCTGCTGGCCACTTCGCTAGCTGAATGTCGATTGACAAGGGCAACTTTGCATCAACTGTTGCTATTTGACTTTGGTTTTCTTTCCTGTTGGTGTTTTTGCTTGCTGAGTTTGGATCTTAAATCATGATTTCGCTCTCATTTTCTATTGCGTCATTGATCTTTCTTAGTTCAGCCTCTGCTTCTGTGATTTTTTGCCTCAAAGACTTTTCTCTTGTTCTCATTCTTACTTCCTCCAGCTATTTTTTCTTGGCAATGAGTTATTCTTCGAGTTCTTTGAGTCTTCCTTCTTCGTTCTGAGTTTCTTCATCTTCTTGTGTGTGTCTGTTTTCTGTTTCTGTTTCGTCTTCCAAGAGTGGGTCTTTGTCTTGGTTTGGATTGTCTCCAGCCGAAGTTGTCTTTTTGTTAAGTCTTGCCATTTTGCATCCATGTGATGGTCGTGGGTGTCTTCGATCACACAAATAGACAGCGCCAGATGTGGGGGTATGGAGATTACACTCAAGAAAATGAGACAAAAATGATATGCGGGTTGAGATTATATTTCATCTTGTCCTAAAACATACATTCCAGGGGGTATTTATAGGCCCCCCTGGCTTCGTCGTTTAAAGAATCTTACAACTTGTTATGATACTTCCTATACATTTAGCTAAAAAGCTTGTTGATAAAGTGACGAAACACACTTCGCCCTTTTCTTTTTGTCTCTTCAAGCAACTTTGGGCCCGATCCCAGTTTCTTGACTTAGCCGGCAACTTCACTATTTCTTTATGCGAAGTTGCTAGGACTGCTTTTCTGGTCATCAGGAACACAGCGAAGTTATTCAGGTAATCTTCGTCATGTGTCTGAATCATGTGATTGTGCGAAGTCCGAGATGGGCACAGCGAAGTGATGACGTCATCTTCGCCAAGTCACCGATACCTGGCGAAGTTATCTTCACCGGTTGACCTGAAACATGCCAAAAAATATACGAGCGAAGTCGTAAATAGTCGCAGTGAAGTATCTTTGTTATCTTCGCTGGACCTGTAATCATCTCAAAAGTCTGTAATGAAATCTTTATTTCCAAAGTTTGAAAAAAGAAGTTTGTATGTCAAAGTTACTTCCCAACAGTACCCGTGCACACATCTATACCTATCTATAAAGAGGAAAAAAATTTTCACCTCTTTTTTCTTTCACCTCTCCATGTCCTATATGTTTACAATTAGAAAACCATAATTAAAACCATAATCTTTCTCTAATACTTAATTAAAAAAATTTCTCCCTGCCAGAAACTTTCTGTTCGCCAGCCCAACTGCGCCTTAGTCTGTCCGTTCATATAGGAAAACAAATACCCGAAGCCCTCCCGTCCGTATAAGAAAATAATATCGGAGCCCTCCCGTCCGTAGAGAGAAAAAGGGAAATAAAAAAAGCTGGCCCTCCAGTCTGCACATTAAAATAAAAATGAAAAATAATAATAAAAATAAGAAAAATAAAATAATAAAATAGAAAAAAAAAAAGTGTGACGGTTGTTTTGCAAAATCAATAATAGCAATGATAATTTTGCAAAGCAATGACAATTTAGCTACATATTATATGCAGTGTTATAAGCCGTTCAAAGAGTGGTGAGTGAGTTCATCATCTAATTCAGAAAGGATTTATTGCCAATAATAGAAAAAATAGAGGATTTCACATAAAAAGTTGATACAGTAAAATTTTATCTCAAACTATATATATACAACAAATGATATAGTAAAAGTTCTGTAGGGTTCACGCCTAGGACGCTTGATGGCCGCATCAGATTATTTTGGTATGGGCTGCGGTTGCCTGGTTTCCACATGGCACGGACTGCCCTGAGGTCCCAGCTAAAGAACTCTGCCACACTCAAACAAAGCGACCATGGAGGTAGTGGCCGAGAGCAGCACGGACCACAACGGTGAGGAGATTGTCATAGCGGGCCATACCGATCGTGCAAAGAGTATCTGAGTGAGTTCGCAATCTACTTCAACAAGGAGTTGGTGGCAAAAATAAGAAAAACTTGAGTGTCCCAACTGAAAAAATAGATATAGTATGATCTTAAGATATTTACGTAAACTCTAAGGATCCTAATACAAAGTGTTTTGTTAGTTGCTTGTGTTTTCAAAAAAAAATGACAAAAAATATAAAATCCATATAAAATCGAAGTCAAATCTAAAATTTCTAATTTAAACTTTGTTAAATTCCTTATAACCATAGAGTGTAACCGTGTGTGAAATAAAATATTGAAAATCCTAAGGGAATATAAAAAAATCATAGATAGTATGCTCCAAAGGCAGTTTAAAAAGTTATAAAATTTATAAAAAGTTATCAATACAAACCAGTGGGACTGGATGAGACTCAATGCTAGGGTTGTACTTAATCTGTAACATAAGAATTTGTATAAAGATGAATTATTTTGAATACGATATAAAAACCTAAATGCATTTGAAAATAGTTTAAGTTTTCAGTAAAAAAATATTTGATAAGTTTTTATTATTTTCTAAAAATGATGAAACTCATTGTAATAGATGTGGACAAAATTCGTAGCGGCACGGGTATTTTGTCTCTTTATTATTAGACATCGATTATGACTAGATACACAATAAAATCAAGCAATATTTATAGAAAAGATCAATATGTCTTATAATTTAAATACAGGGAGTATTATGGATTCTGTGACCGTCACAAAACGCACGGATAAATTTTCTAGTAATAAAAAAAAGAAAAGACCTTACACACAGAATTATTGGCGCGCACTGCAAATGGTGAAAGAATCATGAAAGACACACACAAAAAGTATTCTATTTTCTACTTGATCTAGAAGAGAATATAATGCACGGTGAGGTCAGAGTTCATCCCCGCACCTTCAATAATATGAACTACTAGTTCAATATCCCCCACAACACTGGCCGGATAGCCATAGCCTTAGCAACATCTGTCATCGATCTCTGAACGAAGCCAAATATTGTAGGCTGCATGTGCTCGGTCTTTGGCAGTTTATTCTAACCGATCGATCAGTGGCCAACATGGCTAGAACTTAGATCCGATATTCTTTGTTCTTTACACAAACAATAATTTGAATTAGATTAAGTTGATGAACATATATCACAATTTATCTATTCATTTCCTCTAGAATAACGGTCAGCTAATCGTTGAACTGATCGATAGTATCCATCATAATTCTGGGACTAACAATATGAAACTATTACCATGATCAACTTGGTTTTGGAGAGAAAAACATTGCTGAGTTAGCATATATAGTATAATATATGTGCCTCACTTGTCGAGCTTAGCAAGGGAGCTGTCCCGAGTCACACGTTTAGCCCCTAATGCAGGATTTGCCGATGGGCCCATTCCCCTGATTGCTGAAGATCAGGAAAATTTTCAGTTGGACACCACATGAATCCTTTTACGAGGCAATGTTCTATCATTGGATAGTGCACTGGTTGATTGCCCTGTGGTTTGGTCACGCTGCACCCATAGAGATGGATAATTGATGGCTGTTTTTTTTTTTGAACTAACATTGGCTGGGGTTTAGATTAGACGCATGACCACACAAGCAAGATGCAGCATGGCACGAAGAGACGGAATAGCTTGCATGGAAAGAACAGGGGCCGGGGTGACGGAGGAACAGAGCAAGGTCCATGCAAGATTATTTCGACAAAGCAGTATTATTTTAGAAAAAATGTAATAAGAGATGATAGTAAGCTATACCCTAAGGTGGAAGAGAAAGAGGAGTAGAGGACACAGCGTCTAAAAAAAAGGACACAAAAGAGAGGTGGGCTATAAGTTTACAGTCAACTAAATGTCTTGCTTACCTAACATTGTGACCAAGGTATGGTTATAGTGACCGTAAGCATATCCTTCGTGGAGCTCTAATGCGGACTACGACGAGTTGCATTTGGCCAATCGATACCACAGGATAATTCTTTGTTTTCAGGAGTTTGTCCTTTCTTGACTTGCTCTTTATCTTACACATTTAAGTTTCTGCATTGTGCTTGTTTTGTGTGATCTTTACCTTACCAAAATTTGTATATGGTCGATAAAATTACTAATCTTTGTCTAACAACTTATGCTCACTCATGATATGTGTCGGCATATGGGACATTTCTTTGGCAATCGCTCGTTGGAACCATTAGCAACACTCGTCTTTACCTCGTTCCTAGACCCACCTCCTTGTTCGCCGTCCTAGCCAACGGTGCCCTGTCTAGCTACCATCCACCCCTATCGTTCCACTCTGCCCTCACCGCTGCTAGCCTCGCTCACAATCCCAGGCCAGTGACGGCCTGGTGCTGGCCACACCGCTCCACCCCACACTTCTCTACTCCCAATGAAATGTCAAGTGACTATGCGAATCATCCTCGCTGCCGACTCTTCTCACCTAGTTGTCTTCCTCTACCTGCTTTAGTAGCGTCTCTGTTGTCTCGCTCACGACCACCACCTCTAAGGCTGGCCATCGCCATCAGCCTCTCCCCCTTCTAAGGCTGACGGGCATGAAAATCCCCACTAGAACCCTGCAAGACCCTAACCTAATTGTTGCGATGAAGAAGATGAAACGAGCCCAATTTTATGTTAACACGTGTTGGTGCGCACCGCTTGCGGTTGGTGCACACATATTGTATAAATATTTTGGTTGGCAATTCTTGTCGGCATTCGTTCTCCTAGCAAAACTCTTTCAGTGAGGCTAAAATCAACGGAAACCAAAATTAGTTTAGAACTGCATGTATTTATAGGGGCGAGACGGTGAGTGCGTGTGCTTGTATATAAACATATGTTTTGTACTATATTTAAAGAAGTACTATTTGATTTTTTGGGACGTGCTGATAACCATCACAGGATTGCAATGACTGGTCCAAGGAATGGTACAAATACAAAGATGACGTGCTCATCATGATGTGGACTCCTTGGCTTTGGGTTCATGCCTACAGAAAATTGCTAGTGTTACATACCCACCTGCTGCGCTTTCATTGAGTAATCATGATATACTGACCCGGCAAGGAGAGTGATTAAATCAAGCAAATTGTATTTTTTTATACTCGTATATCTGACCCATCTCTTTGATATATTTGTTATTACAAATATTAGCATCTCTAGTCTTGACACATGGCTACTTATAAGTGGATGAGCATGCTGAAGGAAAGGAAATAATGTCTAATGATCACTATCATGGGCTCACCAAATGATACTGCATGATAGGGTGAAATTCACCAAAGTAAATGATGAGTGCATCTTTATCATTTCCCTTTTTATGAGTGTAAGAAAAAAGAGTGCAAAAGTATACCACTTTTTACCCAAAATCAATGGAAAATCTCATGAAGTGAGGCGGAAGCAATTCCATGTTCTTCCCTCCCCGACGAATGTCAACTATTCTGAGGTAAGGGATGAGGATGATGAAAGCAAACCAAAAAATGCTAATTACCCACTGCTTTCACTTATAACAGGAAATGACCTGAATAAAATCAGTTTAATTAATTAGAGAAGAACCTCTGAGAGGCGTGTTCCTATGATTCTGATGTGATGACACTACTGACTGTATTGCGTGTGGTTGAAAAACAAAATATGAATGTAGTAGCTATAGCACAAATTCTTTGTAACACAAAAACTAATGCCAAAAAAAGTCAACTAGTAGCTTTTTTCCCCCCAAATAAGCGGATACTGAGAACTTTTTTTTTCATATTCAACAAAAAAAAAATCAAGCTTCACACTCAAAATAGAGAAATTAGACCGCACTCAAGTGTGATTTTTTAATCTAAGTGTGAATTTATTACCAAGAAGATATGCTTATTTTTGGCTCATAACCTTAATTTATTATTCTCCATGGTCCAGTAATTTTCCCCACCAAAAACAAATATATACTCTACGGGATGCGATGTTCCCATGCTTTGACATTCGGAATGCAATAGCAAAATTTGTTTCAAAGTGGGGGATTAACTAAAAAATGGACTAATTAAATGCATATATGTAGTGTTTGAATATTATTTTTATTTTTCTCGAAAAACAGTGGAGATCTGTGCCTTATTATATTAAGAGAATCAAATATTATTTTTTTAAAAAAATTAGTCCTTCTACACCTCTTAATATACAAATAAACAGCCTTCTCAAAAAAAGTAAATAAACAGCACCGTGTACATTTAAATTGAGAAAACAATAACACTTTGCACATGTTGTAAAAAAAATAACACTTTGCACATTTAAAATTACTACTATCTTTTAAGTGGACCGACCGAATAATTGGTCCCCGTACTTTTAGAACCAAAAAGGTCGGTGACCTCATGACGCACAAAAAGCACATCTAACACCTTAACCTCTCTCCAAAGTGCATCTCTATCTAAACCCATCTAAAATAAGCCAAAACAAAAATGGGTATCATTTAGTACACAGCATAACACGACCTAATAAGAAGCTGTTCGGGTAGGGGTTAGCTAGCTGGTGCCTAGCAAACTATATAATGTGATCACACCACCATATATATAGAGAGAGGAAAACCTACCTAGCTAGCTAAGCTAGTGAGGTGGTGTGTCTCCCCTGCTTGGAATTTTGGATAGATACTATGTTGTGTCACGTAGGGCTGGTGATTTGGACAGCACAAATGGGAAGCTTTTTGGAAACAGCACGGTTGGCTGAGGAGGGGCTGAGATGAGTCAACATTATGCAATGGGGCGGCAAGCTTGAGTCAAGCAGCAACACTAGGCTAGGAAACACGCATGCTACCATATCTAATCTAGATGGACTTGTTGTTCTCAGCGCTCCACATGTTTTCGACCAATGTTTTTTTTTTCCAACAAAACTTGCACGATGTTTTTTTTTCCAACAAAACTTGCACGATGATTTCTTGTGGTTGGTCCAAATTTTGGACACGGCGTGTTAGAGAGTCACAAGCAGGAAAAACAAATATAGTCAAACATGACATGTAGTGTAGTGGAATGTCATGAGAAGCAGGCCTAAAATCATCATATCACTAGTGATGCTCTTAGAATATCTTTTGAAAGGCTTAAGTCGTCGATGCAATAATAGGGCCGACAGTGGCTACTTGAGCCAGTAGTGGCTCCAACACAGCACTATGATGAATATGGTGATGATTTGCAGTAGAATGTACAAGATGATTCAAAGTTCAAATTCAAAGGAGGTACAAGGAACTTAGTAGTCAGAAAATGATTTTATTGAGAAATAGAGCTCACCAATTGAAACTGAAGGCTACCTTGAATATACATTACAAAAATTGGGTACGCATGAGATATAAGAATGCAAGAAGCCAAGAAAATAAGTCGACGATGGCTACACGGAATTTGTTGCGATGAACGCGAAAGGGAGGGAACCAATACAATCAAACAAAGCAAAAAGTTTATTTGTAAGAAAACAATTTCAATAAAAATTCCAAATGTTATAATAAAAAGAATCTATGATGTACTATGTGCACTTTTTTTAATCATATACCCCTTCTGACCAGGCATCATCATACATGTGCTCTTCTATTAGATTGAGAATCAAAAGTTAGCCTTAGATATTTTTTGACTGAAACTCTGGAAGTTAGCCTTAGAATTTTGAACCACAGACAATCCGGACATGCATTTGCACGAGGGTGATAATCATCTTCATCCTCCCAAAAGGAATGGATGGATGCGCCGCCCCCACTTCAGGATATGAGATCATTGTGGGCGCCACCCTATCTGGTCTCCTGCCGGTATCCTGAGACAAGTCAGCCGCTGGCGTCATCGCTTGCTTCGTCGAGCAGCTTCCTGTCTTCCTTTGGTTTCGTTCACTTGCATGCATCATTTGGCTGATACCATGGTGCTCAACAGCTTAATGATACACTACTCTACATGCAAAGTACCATAGCAACATATTCTCTCACATAATACTATTAAATGAGCCGAAATCAGCCGGCTTATGGAACAGCTAAACCGAGCTATAGGGGCTGTGTACTGCTCATAATCAGTCTACAATCAAAGTTAAGCTCCATCAACCGATTGTTGTATACTAATGAGCTGATGAGCCTGCTATGTACACAAACAACTTGTGAGTAGCCGCCTTCTTTTCCAAATGTTGCAGGCTGCTGATGAGCTGATTATTCATGTGAAAATCTGACTAACATATATTCTGCTGCATCTCGAATATATGCTACTCACTGGCTTGTTAATTAATTAAATCAATCATCGGTGCTTGCAGTTGAAATCTCAAGCAAGAAAGGCGCTCTGCCGTATTCTCATGGTCATTTCTCTGAAACTTCTAGCGATGCAACTTGCTTAGACCCAAAAAAGAACCTAATTATCTGCTAGCTCTAAAAGAACCCGTACGTGTAATTTTCTCAGTTTTGTAGGGCCGGGTCGTACTTAATAAGTAGTAGCACTCACTCCTTATAAAACTAAAAAAATGCCCATTTCCGTAGCTTACTTTATGCCTGGATTTTGCCAGATAAAACAATTCATCTAGGCCAGGGCCGGCTAGCTGCACGTTCAACAGAACAGCCAGCTGACCTGGGGTGGTGAATGGTGATTGGCAACGCCGGCGTGGAGCAAATCATCGGCCGCCGCACGCACGCCTTCTAGCTGTGAGGCGCGCACGCGCTTTTTAACCGCTTTTGTATCCCACCGGCGGTTGATTGTTTCGTTGTTTGCTAATCATGTCATTAGATTTTCCTCTCGTCGGGTGGCGGCCTCCAAGTCAATGCATATCTCCACGGAGTTTAGACGATTCAAACCCCGTGATGATTGATCATTAGAGGATAGAGCTAGATAGTGAAGGGATGGGAGCTCGAGTAATACTCAAGTAACGAGGATGGATCACGGATGGACCACTTGTTTATACTACTATATAGAGAGAGAGACACACACACCCATACACAATATGTTCTTGAACTCATTTTTAGAACCCATGACTTCCTTATAGTATGGGTGTTTTCATATATTAATCATTATTTGCTGACCTTATTAGCTCGTCAAAAATCTCAGGATACATCTGTGACCGATCGAGTTTTGATATACAATTCAACATCAACCGATCACTCATGTACGTGGTCCGATAGGGACGCTGATACGTTGTATCAATTTTTTGGTTAACGGAATAAAGTTTCAGCCTCTATCATTTGAAAGCCATAAGGCTCACACTCAAATTGACGAGGGATTAAAGAAGTAACAAGCAACAACAATGTGTTCAACCCAAAACCAGGAGTAGAGCCATAGGGTTTGCTAGGTGGGTCACTGCATACTCCGTGGGGCATATCTCTCTCTACTGCTTAATAGAGGATTATTACTATTAGGCAACGAAATAAATGACATGGTCCAATGGTAAACTTCTTGCTTTGTAACTCAAAGGTCTTGAGTTTAATCCTTGGCAGTCTCAATTTTTGCTTTTATTTTCCATTTTGCATTCCTTTGCATCTATATTTGCATCAGGAAAAATTTTGAGCGGCATACTGCATACACTATGATAAAATCCTAGATCCACCACTGAGCCCAACTAGGGAGCACGGCTAAAAGGAAAGGGAACTAAATTTCAAAATGATTCTTGAAGTTCCAACCATACTACAAATACTGCCATAAAGGTCGCTCTTCCTCCTTAAAATTACCTGTATATATGTATCGGGCCTAACTTTGCTAAATACCATATCATTTCTATTCAACTATAATGTCGAACAAAGTGCAGATGCTCCTAGCATGATTTGGTTTCTAAGCTTAAGATCCAAGCTATTTAGTTAAGAACCAAACAAATTAAAAAAAACTAGTAGGTGGTTGAATTTCAGAAGTTATGTATCACAAAGTGACAGTCGAATAACAAATGTTGAATATAGTTTCAATGGAACTACGTAGACACTTTCTTTCCAATTTCATTTTTAAGTTATCTTTAGCGAGAGTGATGTCCTTTTCTAGATACAAAAGGGGAATTCTTATTTTGAGTGAAATGGGAAAAAAATTAGAGGCGCTCTTGATCTCCAGAGTGGGTTGTTTGCAGGGAGAGTGCTCGTTGCCGAATCATTGCCCTATACACGAATAAGGCATTCCTACTAAGGTAAAAATACATATAAGATAAAAAAGTGAAGTACACAGCACACATGTGTACTTCGTTTTTTTTATCTTAAATACGTTTTTATATTTTTATTATAAGACTTTGATGTTTCTCAAGCAGGAGTACGTTGTTGCCCCTTATGAAACAAGACGAGAGGGCACTTGTCACAGAAATCATCTTCAGCTGTAATTGTCGTTGTTGCACACCTACTTCAATAAGGAGATTGACGAATCTCCAGAAGATTTGATAAGATCTCTTTTAACGGTGGAAAAGAATCTAAAAAGGTGAAAAAGTAAGGAAAACGCGAAATGGGCCGTAACTAATTTCCAAGCTAAAAATCAAAGTTGTCCATGATTTGGTATTTGTCTAATCAAAATACTTGTTTATCCGATTTGGGTGTACAGAAACACTCGATCTCGTTTGACCAAGCTTTCAATGCATGTTTGGTATAGCCCTGCTTCATTGGTGAAGTAATTTTTCTCTTCAGATTCGTCTGGTGGAACAGCTTCATAGATGGTGGAACTCTTTTTTGAGATGATTTACTACTAGTGGAACTGAAGCTATTCTAGGAAACTGTTTTATAAAATAGATTTTCAAGGTTGTTGAAAATAGTGAAATAACCATAACACCCTTTTAGGCCTTGTTTAGATTATAAAAAATTTTAACCTAATAAATAGTAACTTTTTTATCATATTTGACAAATATTGTTCAATCATGAACCAACTAGGCTTAAAAGATACATCTCGTGATTTCAAACTAAACTGTGTAATTAGTTATTTTTACCTATATTTAATGCTTCATGCATGAATCCAAAAATTAATATGATAAAAAGAGAGTAAAAAAACTTAAAATTTAGAGACAATCTAAAGAAGGCCTTATTTTCTTTCGTCATTTTTTCCCACGCTGGACACAGGGCAAATGCGCGGATGCGCCCATGACCATGCTTGGGGCCCATCTGTGTCTGAGGAAGTCGGATGAGGCTGATACTTTGAGCTCCAGAGATCACACTAAGATTAATTTTAATAAAATATTACGCCATGCATGGATGCTCAAATGTAGTATCCAAATATGAGGGACGAACGGCCGTTCGGTTGATGATCTATGCGGCTAATAAGCCGGCTGATACTGTTTTACTGTGTAAAAAAGATATTATACCACGGCTGATAAATCGGATTGATAAGTTCAAGTGAAATATTTTGGCTTTTTTGAATATGCAATTTCTGTTATGCACTTAGATACATACTACTTTCTCCATTCTAAATCAAGTCATTTTAATTTTTTTGGAGAGTTAAAATATCTTAAGTTTGACTAAAATTATAGAGAGAATTGTAAAGATTTATGATATCACATAGGTATATACTATATAAATATAATTAATGCAAAACCTAATGATTTTTATTTGGTATCATGATTGTTATTATTTTATTATATAAATTTGGTCAAACTTGATATGATTTGACTTTTCAAAAAAATTAGAATGTCTTATAATGTGACAGAGTATATCTAGATACATAATAAAAAATTATACTTGAAAATCAAAATATTTATAATTTTGATATGGAGGGCGAATATATTATTATGTTTATATTATTGTGTTGCTTCACATGTAGGGTGTGTTTGGTTCGCGCTAGATTTATTTGTCTCACTTGGGGCAGGTTTTGGCATGAAAAATAAACTGGCGAGCGACAGAGAGGCTTCGGCTCACAGCAACTCATGCAGCGAACCAAATCGCGAGCCAAAATAGGGCACCGAAGTTGTGGCACGACATGGCAATGTGTGGCTATGAACCAAAAACACCCGTAGTACTATTGGTTGTGGTTCTGCCCGGACGTCCGAACAGACGCTCACGTCCAGACGTCGGTGCCTCCACTTGTCTCCCCTACACATCTGCATCCCGCGCCGCACATGCGAGGCCCGCACCACCCAGACGCACCCCACGTCGCCCCCGCTGCACCAGGAGAGTCCCCTGCTCGCACTCCCCTCCGCACACTGCTCACATGCATTCATGCACTAGCTAAAAAAAGGCAGCATATAGAAAGAGGAGGAGGGGTGGCAGATGCCTAGCCGATGCTAGCATGAGGAAGAAGAGACATAACCGGTGCTAGGAGGAGGAAGAGATGCGGAAGCGAAGGTGAGACACTACAAAAAAACAAAGACAGAGATGCAACACGATGTATTTTTGAAACATTTGAATGCAACACTTGCAACATAACTCTCAAGGCAGATGAAACATACAAAACAAGCATTTGAAAACACACTAGCTGCAACACCAAATATACTTCTAAAATATCCAGATAAAACACTTGCAACAAGCATGCATATGAAAACACTAGCCGCAACACCAAATATACTTCTAAAATATCCAGATGAAACACTTACAACATACGTACAAAATAGCGGAGACACTTGAAACATGTGTATGAAAACATTAAAAAAACATCATGCGAACATTGATATTAAAACGCTTGCATCATATGTCTGAAAACATATGAAAAGGTTTGAACAAATGTGTGAAACATGCCTATGAAACACTTGGAACATATGCACATCCTCTGATCTACTTTTGCAACATCTTTATAATTCAACTGCAACATACTTTTGAAATGTCTAAAACAATTAAAACATTCAAGTGCAACATAAGGGGAGGGGAGATTAACTGGCGTGGAGAGCCCCATTGGCACTGGATCTGCAGGCATTGGAGCTCTCGGTGGGAGAAGACGCTGGTGTGGGCGGAGGAGCCATGTGTTCTATGCCGGAGCAGGGCTATGCGCTCATGCCAAATTAGCGACATGTTAGGGCCACCCCAGGGTCGCGTCCATCCCACCAGAGTTGAGGCCAGGGTGTCCGCCCAAAGAAGAGAAAGAGGGTCACCGAGGATGGCTGCGGGGACGCTGCCACACTGGAGCAAGAGGAGGGAGAGGGAAGCGGCGGGAGGAGGGTGGACACCAGCTTGGACAAAGAGCGACGCGTGGGGCAGAGATGCCGTGGTGGGGGAAGGCGACGGGTTAAAAGAGCGATGCGAAAACGAGTGGAGGACACCGTCCGCATGTCTAGAGGGGTGATACGTATTAGTTTTAATTAGCAGGGCATGCGACTCATGGGGAGTTGTCCGTCCGGACGTCGTGACCAGCTATTACCTAGTACTATTAGCTAGCATTTGCCTACTAGAGATCACATGTTTTGGAAGTGCTATAGTTTTTTTAGAACATCTCTAATAGTTTTTCATATTCTACTTGGCTAATCTTGTAATTTGGCAACTTCCAAAACTATATGCCAAGTAAAAAACTAGCCCTCTCCAAGAGTTTGACATTTTTAACTTGGTAAAATAAAAATACCCGCTAACAAAACGAGAGGCCTGGTAAGCGAATGACGAGCCCCGCTAAATGAACGAAGGGCCCCCACTAAGCAACGAAGATCCCCGCTAAGCAAAAAGAGCCCCGGATACCAAGCCATATACGCACACACATATTTGCTCACATAAGGTAGACATGCCAAGTTACTATTGATGCCAAGTTGTTTTACCAAACTATTGTAGGCTTTTTTTTTTTGCCAAAATTATATAGATGTCAAGTTGCTCTTACACAGCCTTGATTTGACTTGTAACAAAATTATAAATCAGGCGGTTTGCTTCGTACTCGACTACGGGCATCAATAAAATTAGAGCACGCAAAAATAAACACATCATGGAATACTATACGTCTCTTCCAACTTCCAACAAGATAGCTAGTCTAGTCAAATAATTTAGCCTATGTACTCGAGTCAATAAGCTCATGAATCATTTCACGTTTTTAGCACGATCCGACGGTGTACCGTACGTCTCTGCCCCCTCGTTCAAGGACAAATGCCTCGGTTCAATCAACTTATTTCCGCATGAAAAAACATCTATCGTTAGGAGTGCGTTCTTTAAACGTGACGCGAGCTAATTTTGAGCTGAAGCCCATGCATTTTGGAAGACAGATATATTATATTGTGGTTGGCAGTGATCATCATCGTCGTCCATTTGCACGGCCGGTTTAATTTTAGGAGTATCATTGGACAACTAACCACAATATATAGTAGCACATTGCAGTTAAATGGGGGCGGTTGGTAGATCGCAAGCAATCAAGCTGATCATTGAGCCCATCATGCTCCTGATCACGGCCAGCCATTATCATGGTACTAGTGCAAATTAAATCACAATAAATAAATATTTGTTCCCCGTCTCATCGTCATTATAGCATAGCTAGGTTGCCAAGAGATCTCAAGAGAAATTAATGGGAGTAGTAGCTGGCCACATCAACGTTATTGTCAAAAGTGAGGGGAACAACCCAAGTGGCAAGTGCCCCAAGCAACCTACCCAAAGAATTGAACCCAACTGGTTGCTGGTTGCTTGTGAGGCCGCGCACCAATGTGTTGCGGTGCTCGGCCCCGCGTCATCTTCCTTTTCCCCTTGTGAGCAAGACACATCGGGGCCACGGTGCAATGAACACAGCGCCTTTGCCGCCATTAGTTGGTGTGTCCATCTCTTGCCATATCTATGTCATGCTTCTTGCATTGGTGTCAAAGGATGCTGCAGACTGCAGAGGCCAGGTAGTAAGTAGTATGGCGAGCTAGGGCCAGTGCTGCAGGCTCGCTATGCGTGATCCCTAGCTGCAGTGCCATGGGCACCACCTAAATACTCTGCGCAAGTAGCAATATAATGGCAGCATCATAATTCTTCTCTCATCGCAAAAAAAAAGAATATAATGGCAGCATCTATCTCGATCTCGCCCTGTGCAGGCATGATCGAAGAACTATAAAAGGGCCGGCATCTCATGTGTTGTGTTGAAGGATGCTGACCCCCAGAGTACACAGTTCACACACAATGCAAGCAAGTACTGTGAAATTCCTTTGGAGCTCCAATTATCATGTGAGAAGAATCAGGATCTGATGACCGATTTGGTGGTGCGCCACATTCATCTGATCATGGTGCAAAATCATCTTGGATACGTGTAAAGGCAGCGAGATGTACATGTATATGGCAATATATCACTGCTAAACAAAAAAGGTGTGTGTATGCACAGCTGTATGCCATCATACTTAATTTGTAGGGTATAACTTATAAGGCGTTCCTACCCTAGTGCACTAAAATGGCCGTGCTGCTACGTCTTGTATTGTGGTTGAGAATTAGTAATGTCTGCCGATGCAAGACGCTAGAATGTGGGAGGGAAACAACATGTGAAGGCAATAATGCTTGCTACACGGCAATGGTTTTTCGATTTGTCATGAAAATCTCTCTATCTCTTATTTCTAATCCTAAACCGCACTAGAAGTCAATCTCAACCTGCAAGCCTTCCATGTCAGCGGCCCACTAGCACATATAATTTATGACACATATTTGTTCATACAAGATATTCACGTCAGCAACCCCACGACACTGACATGGAAACGTATTCAACTCTGTTGTCGAATGTGGTTCAGTCCTCATCATTTGCCAAGCCTGGTCAGGGGTGATCTTTAGATATATTCAGGCATAATTAGTGAACACTTTTATATCTTTGAGTGTTTTCATGTTTCTAGAATTTGTAACTCATATGCGCATGAGATAGCTTCTCTAGGCTTAAACAAAAGTTCAGGTTTAGAATTTTCTTGGGAGTATCCAATCCCTGAGTTCGTAAGCAGTCGGGTCGCCGACATTTTAGCTAAACGTGAAGTTAATTGAAAGGCCTAAGAGCCGACTTCAATAAAAGAAGAGAGAGAGAAGAAAAACGAGTTAATTTTTGGCATCCTTATTTTTTAACACATGTCCTATATTTCCTAGAATCTCAGAGGTTTCAGGCGACAACCTCTTGCTCGCATTCGTATTCCTTGTTTCCGTCTCCATCGTCCACCTTTTGTTGTGCTTCCTAATCCTCTCTCCGACCGCACCTCTTCCTCGTCGTTTGGACCTTCGCTCTTGCAAACCCATCGCGACGACGTGGGCCCGGCGAAGACTACAAGACGGACGCATACTCCTATGTGGCAAGACCTGGCGCGACCGCGGCCCAAAACGACGCAGAAAAGGAAAGGCGGCGGCGGGCGCAAGGTCACGGGTCACCGAACGAAGCAGTGACGGGTAACAGGAGAAAGAAGATGAATAGAACATAGATGTTGAGCGTTGGATGAAGATCCAACAACTCAGATCAATCGTCTGGAAATTTTTCAGGCGACTGTGGATAGCAAATATTTTTTTAATCATAAATCAAATTAGACGTATATACGGCTAACAAGGTAAATAAGCTGTCGCTTGCTAAACATTCTAAGAGCCGTGTTTTAGCCGGCATATAAACCGTACTGTGTTTCACAGAAAATATATAAATAAATTACAATCTGCATAGCCCCATCATCATCATACAGAATCCATGATCACGCGGTTGGATGACAAACACCGGCAGCCGATAGAACACTCTGCCCCGATCCGCCTGTTCGTTCTTCATCCCTGGCAGCAGGCCATGTGGTGAACAGGGCGACACGCAACGCAAAAGGCACCCCTGCAGCTGCAGACCAACCAAACAAGGACACAACACAGCTGATTGAACAAATCGCCCCGGGAGTTAATCCACCCACGCCCCTAATCAGCTCGGGACCGAGATTAATCAGACACCAGTCAAGGACGCGTACGTGTAATGTGAACTCCGGACCTATCATTGGAAAGGTGTTTGTCACAGGATGGCGCTGCCTGCCTGCCCCACAGTCCTCCTGAAGCCCTTTTCCTATGTTCTTTCTTTCTTTTTTTCCCCTCATTTTCCAGAGCCAGTGTTCGGTGTCCGATGTGGAAAGCAGTTACGGTAAGGTGGTGTGGAAAGAGGGCAACAGGCCCAAGTCCAGCCCGCTGGAAATTTTGTGACGAAAGGTACAGCTTAGTTGGCTCCTCTGAAATTTTAGCTTCTATGAAATTTTATACAATACTGTATACAGCAAGAAACTGTTTTTATCTCTTTTCTTTTCGTTTCTTTAAAATGAATTAAAGCTAGTGAAACTGGATAAGTTGCCTTCACTAGCTCTAACTCCTCCGGTACCGTAGCAAAGGATCGGACGTAGAGAAACTCTCCCAAACAGAGACCTTAAATCTCCAAATTAGTACTACTATTCATTTTTATTAATTATATTATTTTTTCGTCTAAATCTAAACGCAACATGATGGTACATCATTTTCGTTTAATGGGCCCTTTATCTATTTTATTTAAATGGTTGTTTTGATGGTTTAAGTGGCTATTTAGTCTGAATAATGGCTAAACGGCAAGTGACGTATTTAGGGTAACACCGATTCTTTTCTGGCCTATTTCAAATGCATCAATTTCATAGGAATGAGTTCAATTCCCAAAAGAAAATCGTAGAGACAGAAAAAAAAAATCCTATATTCCAAACACACCCTTAATCAGTTGTGGACCATAATGCTTAATGTTAATCAACAGTGAGGCATGATGCACAGGAGTAAACAGTGAGGCATGATGCACAGGAGTAAGTAGCTATGTCTATAGTGTGTTTTGTAAGGAAAGAAGAACTGACGCGATTGCTACCAAAGGTTGGGGGTCAGAAAAGGGTGAAACTGCTTTGCTGCCGGGGCTGGTGGATGGAGAAGGAAAGTAACCGGACATTGGGAGGAAGGCATCCAGCTAGGAAGGTAGCCAGGCCAGCAAGTAAAATGAGCATCATGCATGGTTGGCTGAGTGGGTGATGAGTAATGTTGCCACAATCTCACAGACAAGCACTTGATTCTTCCTCTTCACCCCCCAGTAGCTAGATAGGAACAGGAGTGAGTAATCCCAGTAGATGCCGATCGAGCAATATATCTTTTATGCACCAATCATCATTTTGTGGCACCTCATCAGCGCGTGTCCTGAAATTCAAAGTAAAATAGAAGAACAATATATGGTACATAATTCAGGGGTCGCTTATATATATGTATATATGTATGTATGTATGTAAACATATGTATAGTCGCATACACGTACGTCGTACCTAGCTGCTCAAGAACGTTCGTTCGATCTCTTTGCATATGCGCACGTCATGCAGCTTTTTTTTCTTCATTCTTGGTCGGTTTGCATAATACGGTTCGCCTTTTGCACTACACATGATATTATTATTATTGGAAGAAATATATGGCGCAAAGTAGTATTCCTACCGCTGCTGCTGGGCATTTGAGCAAATGAGAGCGATGTGTGCGTTTTAGTATTTTCTGCTGCCTGCCCCTGTGCACGGGCGCGTCCACGTGGCCGCCTCGCGCCTCATCCCCAATCATCCCCGATAGAAAATCCCACCCGGCCTTTTTTGGCGGCACTGTTGATGTGCTACTCCGCACCGCAGCACGGCACAGCCAGCCAGCAGTTTCGGTTGGCCTGAGCTCCCATGGCCTGGCCCTGGCCTTGTCAAAGGTTCGGTTCGCCCCCTCTGCAGCAAGTGTCAAAGCGTGGGCTCGCGCACGTACGTGTACGCGCGCGTGATGTGCGCGTGCATCCGCCTGTCCCATGCCGCGCCTCCGCTCCTCAAATATTCTCGCTCTCGGCCGCCCTCCTCATTCCTCCTCAACCATTTCATTCCTTGCCTCCTTCCCCTCACCTTCCTCCTGGCTTCGGCTTCCTCTCCGTCTCCGGCCCCCGGCACACGCACAGACCCAGACGCTCAGCTGCTTATTGCACCTTGCAACGAGCACCTTTGTCTGCCCTGCCGGCCGTGGACAGAAGGGGAAACACAGCTCCAACTGAAGTGGTGGCTACATACTGGTAGCTAAGCTCGTCTTCTGGTCCTGAGCGCACGCCGCCATGGCGCAGGAGGACGTCCACCACCTGGACGATGCGGGCCTGGCGCTGGGCCTGTCCCTCGGCAGCGGCGGCGGCTGCGGCGCCTCTGACGCGGGGCGCCACGGTACCAGAAGCAGCCGGCTGAGCATGGAGGCGGCGCGGGTGCCGTCGCCGCGCCCGCTGGAGCCGTCGCTGACGCTGAGCATGCCGGCCGACGACGAAGCCACCGCGACCGCGACCGGGTCCGGCGGCTGCGGGGGCGCCGCGTACAGCGTGTCGTCGCTGTCAGTGGCGGGCGTGAAGAGGGAGCGCGTGGACGACGCCGAGGCGGGCGAGCGGGCGTCGTCCACGGCCGCGGCGGCGGCGCGGGCCGTCAGCGCCGGCGCCGAGGACGGCGACGACGGGAGCACGCGCAAGAAGCTGAGGCTGACCAAGGAGCAGTCCGCGCTCCTCGAGGACCGATTCAAGGAGCACAGCACCCTCAACCCGGTACGTACTGCCCCTGCGTGCGCGACACGTCCGGTTCGGCGACTCCCATCATCGATTGACTGGTTGCTTTGCTGCTACACACCACACACATCGGCATACTGCTGCGTACATGGCTGATTATTACGACCACATATACATACTTGTTATCTGTTCTTTTTTTTTTGGCACATATATGTATTTTGTTAATATGTCACCAAACAAGTACAGATATTCTTCTTCACTGATTATATATTTTTCCCCTTATATATCGAGAATTCGAGATGAGTTTATTTCTGAACATGCTCCTTTTGCTTTCTGTTGGGGTGTCCTTTTGGCTTTAAGCAGAAGCAGAAAGTCGCGTTGGCGAAGCAACTGAACCTGAGGCCACGGCAGGTGGAGGTGTGGTTCCAAAACAGACGAGCAAGGTTAGTACTGTGTTCTGTATTGCGCGATACGCACGCACGCCCATCACAAAGAATTTTTTTGGTTTTGATTTCAAAATGTCCCGAAGACAGTTGTTTCACCTTGCGGCCATGCCATGCATGCATGCACGCAAACCAGCGAGCCCACAAAAGATAAATAAAGATATGGTATAATAGCAAAAATCATTATATAATATGTGATTCGGTTTAGTAGGACTAATAAAGCTCCTCTGACGTTCGGTTGATGAATTTAACGTTGTTTAGCCGCGCGCGCAGGACGAAGCTGAAGCAGACGGAGGTGGACTGCGAGCTCCTGAAGCGCTGCTGCGAGTCGCTGACCGAGGAGAACCGCCGCCTGCAGCGGGAGCTGCAGGAGCTCCGCGCGCTCAAGTTCGCCGCAGCACACCCACAGGCGGCGCCGCCGCCGCCGTCCGCGGCGCAGGCGGCGGGCGTGCCGCCGCCGCCGTTCTACATGCAGATGCAGCTGCCGGCCGCCACGCTGAGCCTCTGCCCGTCCTGCGAGCGCCTGGCCACCGGGCCCGCCGCGGCGGCCAAGGCCGAGCCCGACAGGCCCAAGGCAGCCACCCACCACTTCTTCAACCCCTTCACCCACTCCGCCGCCTGCTGATGATCCGGCCGGCCTGACGATGATTTGCGCCTGCATGCACGCGCATCTACCTATCTACCTCGGCACGTGCATGATGATGAGCAGCAGCAGCAAACAGAGCACCGCCCACCATGTCCTGCAGCTAATACTCCTCTACCACGTACTCACACAACTCCATCCACCTCAGCTCGCGTACGTCACAGGTAACATATATGATGCTCCTCCGCGATCCTGTAGCTATTTTGTGGATCCCGAGGGGTAAGTTAGTTGTTCGAGTTTCCATCAGCAGCTAATCAGTCAATCATAGGCTTATTGATAGGGTAGTCAAGATAGCCGTAGCTTCGTTCCTAGCACTCCATCCGACCATCCATGTATATTTTTGCGCATGCATGCTGTAATTCTGTCCCTCTGATGGGTCTATACTTGCTCTCTTTTAGTTTGAGTGAGCTGAGATGCTTCTAGTCTTCTGCTACACATACGGAGTACATACTGATGAGAGTACACGTACGTCAGACTACAGTGTTGGATGCTGACATGAGAGATCGACAGGTATCTGATCGATAACGCAGCCGCCCTGGACCTGTCTCGGCAGGTGTACGTGTGTATACACGCACCCCATTTTATATATATATATATATATATATATATATATACCGGACGCGAACTTTCAGTTTCGAGGATCAGTCGTCAGATGATCCTGATGGCCGCGTTCATAATCACTGGATAATGACGTGCTGGTTAATTAGTTACCGCGTCATCTATCAGCTGTCATTCTGGAACGTACGTACGCCGCGCCCTCATTATTAGGCCCGCGCGCCGGGATCCGATCGATCCACATCCACCGGTCGCGCTCAGCTCGTACGTTCTAGATCGGTGGAGGAAACATATGCGCGCGCGCGGACCGAGACCGATGGTGTGAGCGCGCCGGCCGGCCAACGAGGGCGCGACCGCGCACGTGAGCGAGAACCACCACGCGGCGTAGGATGACGCGTAAAGGGAGGTGGTGTCGGGCCGTCGGGGCGACGCCGGTGCCGGCCGGCCGGTGCGCGCCGCGCGCGCCGCTGGTTTCAGCAGCATATGCATATGGCGAGTATGAGCCGGCCGCGGCGCGCGGGACGGAAGGAGACGATCTTCTTGCCTTCCGGTTTGGTCGATCGGTCGGTCGGTGTGATTGATCGATCGAGATGGATCGTGTGGGAGCATGCTAGCTAGAGACACGATCGACGGACCGCGCGGCGCGTATCGGCGTGGCGTGGTGTCACCGTGCATGCGCATGCATGGCCTGCGTTGATGTTGGCTGTCCGGTATCATCAGATCGAGCTAGCTGCCTACAGAAACTGCCGGCCGGGCCGGGCGCGTCGTCATCTCTATTCGCGTAATATACGCGTCTCCATGATGCAAGGGAAGAATCAGGAATAATAATCGGTCGATTGCTTCATGGCCCGGGCGGTGGAGAATCTAAAGCCCAGCCCACTGGGACAAACTGCCATCCAAGCTTCGTCGTACGGATCTCAGATTCTCTTATACTCGCTCCGTCCTAAGAGAGAGAGAGTCATTTTAGAATTTAAAGATATCTTATTATTTGATCATCTATCTTATTCAAAAATTTTATATCAATATCATCTATTTTTTATGGCTTATTTTATCATTATTAGATATAATTTAATAATAATTTAATTATTTTATAATTTATATAAAATTTTTAAATAAGATAAATGATCAAACATGATGTCTGAAAGTAAAAAAAAATGATACTCCTTTTTAGAACAGAGGAAGTTTGCTAGTACTTCCTCAGTCCAAAAATCATAATTCTAGCTCTAATTATAGATAGATAACTTCGGCTTTAGGCAGTAGTCAGAATTTTTCTGGTGGTGAAGCGTCGTCAGATGCCTTGAGTCAAGCTGAACTTAGTAGTGATACCTTTCCAGTTTTAGCTGGGTTCAATGCCGCTGTCGGCCATGTTTAGCGCTTGTGTGCCTCTTTTGCTTCCAGAACCTAAAGTTGTAAATTGTTTTGCTTTTGTAATGCAAAAGCAGGGGAAACCTCCTTTCTAAAAAAAATTATAGATAGATAAAAAAGTATTGATATTTAAGGTACCAAATTAATATTATTAAATTAATTATAAATATATATTTTAGTTTATTCTAAAGCCATAAATATGAGCACTATTGAGTACAAACTTGTCAAACGTGAATAGTTTTTCTGACACACAACCAATAGTCACATATTTTGTTGGACCGATGGAGTACATTATATTGTAATTGTAACGTGTTTGGATCTATTAAATTTTATTAATTAGCTAAAGTAATTTAATTATGATGCAAACGTGTTAGCGATTATGAGGTAGATATATTGTAAATTAATTAAAACAGCGTATTATTACAATAATGTTATAATCCACATGGACCTGTTTTTGTGATTATTTATTATACTATAATCCATATTATAATAGTTATATGTGTAATTGAGATTATAGTTAATAATCCATCGATGATCCAAACATTCCTTAATAGCGGCTGAACACTAATCTAGGTGGTCCAACACATGTCCTTAGTAGGTGCTTGTGCTAAATACGAATCCAGGTGATCCACCTAACAAAAGGCTAATAGGTAAGCTATAAAATTTAGCCAAGGCATCGACCAGTTGTAGTATAATAACTAGCTAACAAAGACCAATCGTTCATTACTATGAATGTATGCTCGGCCTATTAACCGGCCATTGAAACATTTTTTTTCGAAAGGCACCAGTAATAATTTTTCTTCTTTTTTTTTTTGTTTTGCGATCAAGTAGTTCAGCAATATATTCTCTGTGCGTTTATTAATAGAGTACAACAAAACCTTTAAAAAACACACATACACAGGGCCAGCAACACAACACAAGGTCCAGCGATTGAAACATGCAATGGCTATCAAACGGAAACAGTGCTGTGCGCTCGCGCCTGGCGCGGACACACACACGGAGGCAGCCAAGAGAGGTAGGCCCGGCCGGTTTCCAGTGAAGGCGATCAAACGGAAACACTGTCCGTCCAACGACATGACGCCGGTCACACGGCGCGCATGCATGCACCCCGCGCGCCGTCCTCTCCCGGCAGATCCCTGCCTGCCTGCCTGCCGCGAGGCCGCGACCGTTCGAAAGAGAGTTAAATGTGGCTCCCCGGCGGCCAGACGTGTGGCATACGTGCGGCGTGCATCCCGCCGACCCTCCCCCTCCTCCTCTCGGCGCATCTCGCGTGCGCGGCCCACGACGGCGTACGCCGTGTGGCGCCCGTTGGTGCCACCGGCCGGTCCCCGCACGCCGTGCGCGCGCGCGCGTCAACCGCCAACGGGCACGTCACAACTCGCAACTCCATCAGTCAGTCCTATATCTCCTAACTGTGTTGTGTGCTTGGATCACCTGCCTATAACCGCTGCTGTGCGTCGAACGTGACGTCGTCTCGCGACCCGCGGATCCGGGCCTTCCATGTGTCAGGCCTGATCGTAGGTTGCTCCGAGGTTAAGGTACGTAGAGCCGGCGGGCGGCGGGACAGAAGGTGCTGGGCATCAGGTCAGGTTGGCCCGCCGGCCAATGGCATGGAGACAGTGCGCCCAGCGCAGCGCGAGACGCGCACCTGCCAGCCCAGCTGCTTTCGCTCTGGTCCTGTCGACCCATCTAAACACCAGTCGCGATCGCAACGAGAGGCAGGCGGACCCAGGCCTGCTCCCCAGCGGCGGCAGGCGGCAGATCGCGCGGGCCGTGCAGCCGTGCAGGGCACGTACGGCTAACGTGCGCACAGATCTGTCCATCCATCGGCATCGCCTCATGGTTCTTCAGCAAACCAATCAGTAGCATGATCATTGAGGCAGCCAGCAGCGGCGGCCTGAGGGTGCGCGAGGGACCATCTCATTTCATATTCCTCATCTGATTCTGATCTAGTAAGCCTATCTGCATCTATGCCCGCCGGTTCGTCCAGGGGTCCTGCTGGGCTGTCGCGCGCGGCTCATCATTCGCCTGGATTTGCCTGCCGATCATTGGCAGCCAGCCAGCCACGCGAGTACGCGAGGCGTTCGTGGACCACGCGCGGGCGCTGGTGTCACTGCCAAAGCCTCCCCCTCCAAACTCAGCTGTGATGTGATCATGTCTGAGGGAAGGGATGCCCGGTCGATTGGACAAAGCACACCCGGTCTTTTGGAAGAAAAGGTCTGCAGCTTGATTCTGTTCAGCGAACGAAACAGGGTGGGGATCGGTCCTGTCTGTTGCAACTACAGCTGACTGGCCTGGTGATGACCATTCATGCCTGCCTATCACGTTCCCGTATATATGCAGCTCGATCGCCACACGGCCATGGACTCCTACCTGGCCGGCGAGCTTGACGTGAGGTGAACTAATCCACATGTTCGGCCCCCATCGATGGATCCAGGAATTGGATGTGTTCTTTTTTTTCTCGGATTGAACTGCTCACCGCGCCGTGGTGTCCTTTCACACGATATATAACCAGGTATGACTTGAGGGGCGCAGAACGGCCGGCGTGCAGCAGCCAACAGCTAGCTAGCGGAGGAATGATATGCGATGCATTTGCAGATTGCAGTGCAGGTGTGAGAGAGGTCTTATCTATCTGGGGATGGATTTAGTTTAGGTGCAGCGCGTTTTATCCTCTGGGGCTGCTTTCTGCCTGCTCATCGGATCTCCCGCGGGATTTCCGAATATATGCACCACGAATCCGAATCCGAATCCGGGTGACGGAAGACATATGTTGTACGAGTGACTATTTGATGACGGGTGAGTCCACCTGCTTTCGCACCAACACTCAGCAGTCAGGACTCTGAGATGAGGAGACAGACAATGGCACGGCGACCTGCCGAGTGCCGAGAACAGATAGTAGGGAAAGAAATTCCCGATTTACATGGACTTTAGACTTTTGCACCCAGGGTTACTGGGGAAACAACCCTAATTACTTCCTGAGACAGCAGCTATAGAGTAGATCATGTCAGAAGGTACTTTGAGTATAGTTCAACACAAAACATGGCTGAGTAGCTGCTGGAGGCGGCTCGATGGGCCGGGCTTAATTGCTCGTGGGCGTGCCGTGAAAGCTTCGAGTGACGGACCGCCCACGCGCCGGAGCCGCTTCCGAGCGCCTCCCGGCTCCCGCTGCTCCGGCCGGCACCGATCCCGTGAGCCGGTGTGAAGTTTGTAGCGTGAAGAGCAGATACTTCGGTAACGTTCATGCGTTCGGTATGAATGCATCACGTTCCCGACTTCCCGTTACACGTAAACTTACCCGTTGGAGCCTCGGTACCACACGGCGGGGGAATTAATTACACATCACGAGCGGTGGTGGGCTGGTGGCGGGCTGATAGTGAGAATGGGCTTCAACCGCCATCAGGACTGAGTTGCCCAACGCCATGATGGGCAGCTGGGCTAAATAACAAAACGTGCCGGCCCACGATTGAAACACCAAACAAAACGGAATGATGAGAAATCCTGTACCAGTGTAGAGCCTCGCATAGGAAAAACACAAGCAGTTTTCTGTATCTGTAGATAAAAACATAAACAGTTAACTCTCTGAGACTAATCGCCGATGTTCTTGGCTTTCAGCCCAATAATATCTCAGTACAGCTCCAAACAGCTCCAGATTCAAAAAATCAGCTTTGCTCCAAATTTTTCTAGCCAAACGCGTTAGCTCTAAAAACTCCAGATCCACCAAAAACATGGAGTTAGCTCCCAACTCCACCAAATCCATGGAGTCTATCGGGGGGTACTCTGCAAACGCTGGTTTTGTAATGACTCGCGGAGTTGAGGAAAAATTACCCATCTTTGCCATCCGTTACTCAACACCCGGTCCTTTTTTTAAGTCGTTCGTTTGTGTGCGTGCGTCCGTGACTGACCCGCACCCATGGAGTCAAACAATTGGTTCTGCCTTCCTTCCCGGTCCCACCTCCCTCCCACGTATTAATCTATTCGCGGACGTCGATGGCCGGGACTCATCTATTCGCGGAAGTCAAACTGTTCTATCTTTCATCCGTTACTCACCTAGGCCAGCCGCCGCCCCTGGTCTTGCTCGCCGCTGACGTCGATGGCCGGGACGCCGGCCCCCCAACCTCCTCGACCTCCTTCGTCATCCAATGCTCCCTCCCGGACGCCGAGGGTGGGACTTTCTCGGAACACGGGTGCAGCAACCCTAGGGGCGGCTGCCCTCGGATCAACTGGGCAGGTCGCGGCGGCGGCTGGCCTTGGTGCCGGCGGACAGGGTGCGGTGTACGGCGACGGCCTGGGCGTAGAAGGGTTTGAATCGAACCCGGATATCGGTGATGCGTTCTTGGCGTCCCAAGCATCAGCTACCAGCTGCACAGTCTAGTAGACGTGCTCCAGCGGCAAGAAAAAGGTCAAGGGATGATGAGGTAAATATTTGTTCATTAGTGCTATCATTATTCATTGTTTGTTCCAGCGGCAAATATTTTTTGGGAAATATTTGTTCTGTCATTATGCTACGTAAATGTTCTACGTAAATTTTTTTGGCAAATATTTACGTTCTGCCATTGTCTCATTGTGTTGGTAAATATTTGTGCTACGTAAATTTTGTCCTGTCATTATATTGCCAAATAGTTTTTAATATTGATTGCAATACCTATCTTGTTTACACATTTTTGGGGAATCATTCATAGGGAGACCCTATTAATTGGAATGATCACTATACCTCTCTTGTCTGCTCGTTGTTTGCTGAACAAGTTATAAAGGGAAATAGACCAAACACACACTTGAATGCTGTGGGCTATACCGAGGTGAATGAGAGGTTTTTCCAAAGTACCGGTATCATGTTGTCAAAAATTCAGCTCAAGAACAAATGGGATAAGTTGAAGAATGATCTGACTGTATGGAGAAAATTGATGAGGAAACAAACTGGAACCGGTTGGAATTGGGACAGGGGAACTATCAACATGGATGCCGAGTGGTGGAAAAAAATTAAAGCTGTGAGCATATATTTTCTCATGCATCTAAAATTTTATTTCATTTCT
This sequence comes from Bothriochloa decipiens, assembly GCA_023333625.1. Classification (NCBI taxonomy): domain Eukaryota; kingdom Viridiplantae; phylum Streptophyta; class Magnoliopsida; order Poales; family Poaceae; genus Bothriochloa; species Bothriochloa decipiens. The sequence continues at coordinate 85,320,036 of CM041628.1, forward strand.
ATATTTTCATATAATACAAATGCTTACTTAGTCTAAATATTTAGGAGATACCTGGTGTCAGAAAATTTATGAAAAGGCCTCTACAAAATGAAGATGATTTGAAGGTGATGTTTGGGAGCATCATAAACAAAGAGATAGATCACTGGAATCCTATATCTTCCAACCCGATCATACCACCTAGTGCAGATGGCCTCCATCAGATTGATTTGGACAATGATGAGGTACATGGTGAAGAGAATGGGGGAGATATGGGTGCTACTAATGACTTCGATAATGGTGATGAGGTTTTCGAAGTGTCCACTACACCTGGCAATGCTAAGAGAAAGGCTCATATTATTCTTGACAAACCTAACAAGAAACCTAAGGCTACCACTGCACTAGTTATACAAGAACATATTTCAAAGATATCAGAGAGTGCTCAGGCTTTTGTGAAGAATAAGCAAGCAGGGATTACTATTGATGAGGTGATGGGTCATGTTATTGCATGTGGGGCTGACCTTGGAAGTGATGAGCACTTTGTGGCAACTGAGTTGTTTGTGAAGAAAGAGCAGAGAGAAATGTTCATGACTATGCCCACCAAGGAAGCTAGGTTCAATTGGCTGAAGAGGAAGTTTGAGTTGATGTTTCCAAAGTGATTAGTTCAGTCTAGTGTCATGTTTATTTATTTGTCATGTGGACAACTTATGTTGGTGTGAATTTATTTATTTTTGGACATCTCATATTCATATGTTAGTCTAGTGTCATGTTTATTTTCTTGCAGATATCTAGCGAAGATTCTGATGAGGAGAATGAGGAATTTTTCAAAATGGTCTTAGGAGGTGCTATGGCGGGACAAACATATGTTGACATGTTCCTTATTAAAAACCCTACAAGGACATCTACGACTAGTGGAATGGGGTATATGCTGGAGCTTTTCCGCACTCTAGGAGAATGCCATAGCCAACTACGCATGAGCCCAGAAATTTTCTATGACCTCCATAGGTTATTGGTTAAGAGGTATGGACTGAAACCATCACTGCACATGTCAACTGAAGAAAGTCTAGGCATTTTTTTATTCATTTGTGCGGGAAATGAGTCCAATAGAAAATGCCAAAATAGATTCAAGCACTCTGGTGAAACTATTAGTAGAAAATTTGAAGATGTGCTTTTCTGTTTGATGGACATGGCAAAGGATTTCATTAGGCCAAAAGATCCAAATTTTCATACTATTCATAGGAGGATAAAGGATGACAAGCGAGCGTACCCATATTTCAAAGATTGCATTGGAGCACTAGATGGCACACATATTCGTGTTTCACTTTCACCGGACGAGCAAGTGAGGTATGTTGGGAAATCAGGGGTACCTACCCAAAATGTTTTAGCAGTTTGTGATTTCGACATGCGATTCACATATGTGTCAACGGGCCAACCGGGATCTATGCACGACACAAGTGTGCTGTACAATGCATTGCATGTGGATAAGAAAATCTTTCCACATCCTCCACAAGGTAATATTTTTTAAAAGTTTGTTTACTTGCATTGATCATCAAAGTGTGTTAATATTTTTTGTTTCTACTATTTGTAGGTAAATATTACGTTGTCGATGCGGGGTATCCTAATCGCCCTGGTTATCTAGCTCCATACAAGGGTGAGAGGTATCATATGCCTGAGTGGCATAGAGGTAGGGAACCTAGAACCCCAAAGGAAAAATTCAATCGCAAACATTCGTCTATTCGCAACGTGATTGAGAGATCTTTTGGGTTACTGAAAATAAAGTGGCAAATTCTATACAGGATGGGGAACTACCCCATGTGGAAGCAAAAAATGATAGTTGTTGCTTGTATGGTCCTCCACAATTTTATTCGTGAGCATAACAGTGAGGATGCAGACTTTGCTCGGTTTGATCGAGATCCTAATTTTATGCCAACAATACCGGCCCGGTACAAACGATATGCCGTTCCAGCAAATGCATCAAATACATCTACTACGAAAGCCAATTCCATTTGTATGGATACTTTTCGGGATGAACTTGCCACATCTCTCGCTCTTGGTTGGAACTAGCTTGGAGTAGTGATTTTGACATGCTGTCATGATCAGTTCATGTATCACTTGTATGCATACTTTTCTTAGCGTGTGAACAATTTTATGGATACTTTTACGCCAGCAAAGGAACCTACGTGAGCATGGCAGCAGCACGTCAGTAAAATGTAGAAGAAAAAAACAAAAAACCAAAGGTAAAAGAGGGCAATCCAATCAAATTAGCTATTCATGGAGCTGAAGCTGTTGCCTGTGCCAAACACATTTCTTCAGCTCCAAATTCAGAGCGCAGCTCCACGCTAGAGCTGCTCCGTGACGGAGCAGCAGCTCCAGAACTAGTTTGGCAGAGCTGGAGCTCTACCAAACATGCCCATAATGTCTCAGGAATCGAGAGCCTCTCAGGTACATGCCCGTCCATCAGAATCCTTTGCAGCCTGTTTGGATCGTGCCATCGTGGTATGGTCCCCATAGTTGATCTGCCATGGATCCATGCTACGGAGGACATTGTAGTCCGATGGTTTTCCGAGGAACTAGCACGTCACGTCGTGCAATGTGTGTGCTCGCAGAGAAGGCCATGTAGCACACGGCTTGATGACGACCGATTCGATGGTTGATGCAAATCAAACAAATCGTTTAATTAGGTTCAAAGCTAGGTTGGGATGATTTTGCGTTGGTCCATCTGTCGATCCAAACACATGCACAGATAATTTCGTGCTCGATCGATCGGGGCATCTCAACATCACCCGGCCCCTCATTCAATGGCGCTACGGTAACCACACAACATTTGGAGTGTATGGTTTTGCATCGTTCGCTTGCCCTGCTGATGTCTCCACGACGATACTTTAGTCGTGTTCCATGCTGTCGAAGAAGTATGTCAAAATCTTACGGTGAACTTTACGTCTACCTCACTCATCTCTGTCTGCTGCCACAGCAGCGGCCAAGGAGAGCGATGGCGAAGCAGAAGCAGCCATGAACGGTCTCGCTGAGGGCGCAGTTAGCTTTTCCAAAGCCTTTGGAGACCACGGAACCTGCTGGCGTGTCCTTCCTCCACCAATTACACCAGTAAAAAAGGTTCATTTGTCCGATCCCTGCTTGGTAGTAGATACTCGTAGGAGATTCCTTGTTCACCAATCATCAATTCATCAATCATCGTATACTGCGTTTTCACGGACCGATCCAAATCACTACAGTCTACAGGGTCAGGATTTCTCGATTATTTGAGCCGTGCAATGTAATGGTGGACACAGGTGCGATCGAATTGCGCGCAATGCAAATCAAATGACTTTTTCACGAAGCTTGTAAAGCAACAGATGCGTACACGTCGACTGCTACCAGTTGGTGCAACAGGCATGACGGACAGATAGCCGTGCCTCTAGAGAGTACTACTACGTCTTGGATTGTCGCAACTCGCAAGTCACAATCCAAACTCAACTAGGAGCGCGCACGGCCCAGTCTACGACATGCTGAGACAATTATCAAGTATCTCCGAAAATGTGGTGCGATCAAGCCTACTCCTTCCTTCAGTTCGTACCGGTCATTCGGTCAAAATTTCTTAAATGTAACTGAATCTCTAAAAAAACTATTAACATTAGTATATCTTTAAATAAGTTTATCATAAAGATATATTCGAAAATCCATCTAACAATCATGCTTCTCAATGCATCTGTTTTTCTAGCCAACGGATCACTCGTCGCATGCCGTCCAAATTTTCCCCAACTACAGTAACAAATTTCTAAAAATATTTTACTTTACAAAAAGTGAAAATGGTTCTTTTTTATGGGAACTAGAAAGTAAAGGCATCATGGAGACATGCTAGATTGATCGGTCAGGCACGCAGGCCATGCCAATACGACACACACAGCACAGTCGTCATGAGATTTACAATTGATGGTTACAAAAAAAATTAACAATGATATTTACAAGTGATGTTTATTGTAAA
>CM041628.1:85324000-85361251 GCA_023333625.1 Bothriochloa decipiens
ACCGACGGAATTTCAAGGTACAAACATATAGCCGCTGCCATGTACAAGATAAACTGCCAGTGACCAGGTGGCGACGTATTGGCCAACGACCAGATAGCCGTTGTGAAGTAATCCTGTCGGTGACCAGGAAGCCATTGTGAAGGAGAAGACACATTCGCAAGCGGCCAGGTAGCCTCCAAAGAGGGTGGACAGACCAAAGCGAGGAGGAAATGAAGCACATGCAACTACATCATAGGCAAGTAGCGGCTCCGACGGATGATGATCAACAACATAGCCTCCAAAGAGGGAATGGCGGCCAAAGATGCCAACGACACTAAGCATAGGTGCAAGGAGGACTTTCACCGTAGAACAATGTTTGTACAGTTTGGTTAAACTTGAAATTTCAGGCGGCAAGAGGAGCGGGCAGAGATGGAGTTAGATAAGGAAACAAGGCAGGATATAAAGTGTCATATAGGCCTTACGTGATGGTGGTCGCTAAATTTGTCATCCTATTTTACCATTCACCCAACCAAAACATAAAAAAAAGTGGCCGTGCTATCTCTCTAACCAAACATACACACAAAACTGGCTATCCTTGACATATCTAACCAAACATACAAAGTGTTGTCTCCTTAAAATTTAAATTAGAACTATCCTAATTTATAAGACTACCCGCACCCATGTTCCTCTAAATCACTCCTTTAAAAGAAATATTTTATCCTAGTCATTAATATTCTCTCCTCTATACCAATTTCTTCCGCACCCATACATCCTTTAAACTGTCCTTTATACACTGTGGGGCCCACTAGTCCAGATTTTTTTCTTTTTTTCCTTTTTCTCTTCCTTTTCTTTTTTCCCTCTCCTCCTTGTCCAGTCGACCGACGTTCTCATTCGCTGCGGCGGGCCGGCGAGGCTGGAGGACGCGCGGCGGCCCCGGCGAGGGCAGGGGCGCCGGTGACGGCGCGCGCGACCACATCTCCGGCGCAGGCTCTGGCAGCGGCTTCCTCGTCGGCGCGGATCTCCGCCGGCCATCACCTCCTCTCTCTCCCCTTCCTGCTCTTGGCGCGGAGAAACGGGAATCGTGGGCCCCACGCCACTCTGGCCCATCCCGGACGTCCGGAAGGCTCCGGTATCTGTCCCGGACGGGAGCTCGTCCGGTTGGGTACCGAACGGTTCCCAGGACACCGCTGCAGGATGCTTTTACCAGACCCCCTCGCTGCAGATGGTCTAAGCGGATGGATAGTACGGAGCAGTAGGCAGTATCCGACGCATATCCACGTCTATATACATATCAGATCGTTGTTTCCTCACCGACGGCATGGTCAGCCGGTACGGCCGGTCCCGTCCATTCAATAATGATCGAGCGCGCCTCTATCTATGCGTCTTCACTCTGCAGATCAGGATTTCTGGACACTCATCATGGGGTGTGCAGCAGGCGCAGATCGATCGAGTGACGTCCCATTTGCAACTACTCCTGCCAAAATAATATCCAAAACAAAAACCCCCCATATAAAAGACAGCAAGTCATGGGCTCTTGGCCTCTATGCATGCATGCAGATAACTAGATAAGAGAGACGCGATCGACTTGCCAGCGTGAAGAAAAATCCAAAAGGATAAGCAAGCTAGCTAGGACTGCCGCTTGCATCTCGATCGTTGGCCAGCTCAAAAGAAAAGAATGCGGGTTGGTGAGGCAACCAAGCTAGCTACTTCATGTGAAGCAGCGCCGGCCAGGAAAAAGGACGACGAAGCATAAGTAAATTTGGTCACCTGCACGCTCGGCTGCGACGACTAGATTTAGGTATAGTGAGAGCGAAGGTGCAATGGCAATGGCATGATCCTCGGTCGATCCCAACGCACAACCCTGAATGAACTTCTCTCCGTTTCACCGGGGAGACGCGAAGCGAGGGAAAACAGACATTTTTTTCATTTTCCCTCCACCACTCCGGTACGAGCGACTCCGACTCCGAAGATTTATCTGGACTTGGGACGGCTACGTGGCGGAGCCGTGCGACGCCTTCCAAGTTTCCCGGCGAGCAAGCCGCTCCAAATTCGGCAACGCCGACCGGGCCGGGAACGACGACTCACGCCCGCCCCACCCTTCTTCCAGTATGGCGAGTCTCCGGTTAACTTGTTCCTCTCCACTCTCCACGAATAGAAAAGGGTCAGTTGCTGGTACTCGCTAGTCATCCTATCTTCGTACACGCGCCCATACCACCTCCTGACGCAATCGAACGCTGCTGCAATTTGCACGCTCCCTGCCACTCGCTGCAAACGCAAGTTCCGTCACTTTCTGCGTGACTATACCGGCAGTGAGTGGAATACACAGCTAGCTACTAGCTACTAGCTACTAGCTAAGTACTAGCTAGCGCCGGAAACTGAACGTTCGCCGCCAGGCTATCCGCCGCCTCTTTCTTGCATAAGTATAGAGACATGGACGGGTGGTGCTTCGATCGAACTGTGCTCCTCCTTCCTTCCAACTAACTCCCAACGAGATTAAGTAGCGAATCCATCAGCCATTGGCAGCCAGCCCGTGAACCAAGGTCGTTGTGCAACCAATTCACTATATACTATCACTGAATTCAATACACATGCCAGAGTGTTGTAATTGATGTTTGTAACATCAGTTAATCGGGCACGGAAGACCATATCCATACCCTTGAATATTTTTGAGTGAAAACAGCCAGCGCAACAGCCAGCGTAAAAGAGATATACAGTGAATAGAATAAAATATTATGAAAGTCCCCTATCCATCAGAGGAAAGCATCAATTATCGAAGACGAAGTCATTGTTATGCAACAGTGCTAGAAGATAATCTCGAACGCAAATAATTAAAGACCATCTAGTTGTCCAGAAGACGTGGCCGTAAGGGACTCTCACACCTCAGAGGATAAGTGCGAAGGACATCTTGATAACCACGGCGGACACTCTCGAAGGCTCCTTTGGGTCTTTAAAAGGAGACGCCGAGCGCCTGCATTCAGCATCCGCCCTCAGACCGAAGAATCCACACCCTCACCCGCACACTCCACTCACCACTCCGCTTCCACAATACACCATGAAGCCATGATCTCAGAAGCACTCTGAGAAACCATCCATCATAATAGTAACACCCAACTACCACTGTATTACTCCACTAGTGTTGTAAATTAGAGAATAAGGAACATCATCGACTTTCCGTGCTTGTAAGGTAATTAAGGTTTGTACTAAGTGCTTGGGGTTTCTCGAAAGGGAAAGCCGTATGTAAGCTTGTCTTGTGAAAATGGATTAAGCTTTTCTGTTTTAATCCCGGTTGTCCTTTAAGCTTGTTCATATGGGGCTATGTCTCTATGCTAGGAACCCTAGAGGAGAAACCTATGCGTTGAGTTATTCTCGTGTTAGCCCATGTAGCGGCGTTTTAGAGAACCTTGTGTCCGCAGAGAAGTGTTCCTTTCGAGTGGAACTGCCTGGGGAGATGATAGGACCTGAGTCCTGTGTATTCATGGCTGGGGATAGCGAGGAAGAAGAACAGGTTAACCTAGTTCTGTAGCAAGCTAGGTGATGCATACGGTGAGTACCGAGTAGGATAGACACGAACATAGTCACACGACCGGCTGAAAGTTTGGTCTCGTCAGTCTTACCAAGATCCTGAGAATATTAATTCCGCATACTCTGCATACACATATAATCACGCGCACGTCGCTTTCATATTTCGTTAATCACGCACGCACACTACACCCACAAGTGCCTTGCATAGTAGCTGAAATAGTGCTGTGAATAGTTACGAATTTTTGAAGTGCCTGAGCCACTCACTTAGTGAAGTGCTCGTGCACTATTCATATTCCGAATTTGAATAGTGCTTAGTATTTTGAATAGTACCGTGAATTTAAATAGTAACCGCTGAATTTGAATAGTGATGTAAATAGTAACTCGTGAATTTTAAATTTGAATTTTGAATTCGAGTTTTTACCCTTGAATCTCGGAAATCCCTGTAGCCGCATATATATATAAAAGGGGGCGTACTTAGTGCAATAGGCTTCCGTACTATAGGGTCTGCGACACTGGGTACGCCCCTTTTATATATATATATATCGCACAACTCCTTTTAAATGTAGCAGGCACCTCTCCTGCCGGTTTGTTTAAAAAATATATATATATCCCACAAGAGCTTCGGCTTCGCTGACATCCAGCCATACACCGCAGCTGTGCGTGGTACAAGTGCAACCGGGTCTAGGTGGACGGACCGTGCATGGCTGCGCTGACCTCTGCCAAGGGCGCTCTTCTTCCGTCGTGGGCTCGCAGCAGTAGCGGTCATGGCGGCCTTTCGAATGTCCTGGCAAGGGCGTTGGCGTTGGCTACGGTGCGTACGCGATTCTCGTCGTGTCTGTAACTGTGAACCGTTCATTCAAATCCATGCATGCGCGCGCGCGTGGTCGTGGAGGCAGAACTGTTTCCGTAATCGATCGTTTCTTTCTCGGCCATGGCCGCCGCGTCCACAATGGCTCTCCGTGCCGCGATGAGATCCATACTCAGAGCTCGGGGTAACCTCACCTCTTTCGCTGCTCGCGATTTGCAGGCCGGAGGAGGAGGCGCCGGGTGCTCGCTTCTCCCGCGCCGGTGGCAGTCGTCGCTGCCGCAGCTGGACCACGTCGACAGGTGAGTCTGCGTCTGAGTCACGCGCCCGCAGATCCCGATCGATCATTGTCCGACTCTCCATTGCTTCGCCATTTCCGGGCCGCAACATGCATGTGTGTGAACGACTGAACGTACGCGAGCGCATGCAGGTCCGACGAGGAGATCAGCGGCGGCGGCGAGATCGACTGGGACAAGCTCGGCTTCGGCCTCACCCCGACCGACTACATGTACGTGATGAGGTCGTCGCTGGAGGACCGCGGCGAGTTCCCCCGCGGCGAGCTCTGCCGCTACGGCAACATCGAGCTCAGCCCCTCCTCCGGCGTTCTCAACTACGCCCAGGTTCGGTTCGTCCATGACATGCATGTGGAGTACACGATTTCAATCTGCCAGTAAATGTAAATTACTGTATTGACGAATGACGATGGCGATACATCCCTGCTCCCTACTGGACACCGACGTCAATTAAATATCTTATTATTTGTTAACAAATTTCGTCGCATGAATCGCAACCAACGACAGACTGCCGCTGCCTCCTGCAGGGGCTGTTCGAGGGGATGAAGGCGTACCGGCGGCCGGACCGGTCCGGGTACACGCTGTTCCGTCCGGAGGAGAACGCGCGGCGGATGCAGCACGGCGCGGAGCGCATGTGCATGCCGGCGCCGTCGGTGGAGCAGTTCGTCCACGGCGTCATGCAGACCGTCCTCGCCAACAGGCGCTGGGTGCCGCCGCAGGGGAAGGGAGCCCTGTACATCCGGCCCTTGCTCATGGGGAGCGGCCCGATTCTTGGGCTGGCTCCGGCCCCCGAGTATACCTTCCTCATCTACGCCGCACCCGTCGGGAACTACTTCAAGGAGGGCCTGGCGCCCATCAACCTGGTGGTGCATGACGACTTCCACCGCGCCATGCCCGGCGGCACCGGCGGCGTCAAGACCATCGCCAACTACGCGCCGGTAAGCCCGTGGGGACACATCTATACTGTCGCCTGATCGACGACGCGTTCTCGCGGCGCGCATTGTGCGGTGCAGTGACTGGCCGGGCTGACGGCGGCGGCGCATTGTGATGTCGTTGCAGGTGCTGAGGGCGCAGATGGACGCCAAGAGCAAGGGGTTCACGGACGTGCTGTACCTGGACGCGGTCCACAAGCGGTACCTGGAGGAGGTCTCCTCGTGCAACGTGTTCGTCGTAAAGGGCGGCGTCATCGCCACGCCGGCCACCCGGGGCACCATCCTGCCGGGCATCACGCGCAAGAGCGTCATCGAGCTCGCCAGGGACCGCGGGTACAAGGTTGAAGAACGCCTCGTTACCATCGACGATCTGATGGGTGCAGACGAGGTGTTCTGCACCGGGACCGCCGTGGTGGTTGCTCCGGTGTCCACAGTTACGTACCAGGGCATCAAGTAAGAATTCTCCTCGTTCGTTCTCCGTGTTCGTCATTAAGAGAACACGAACATTTACAGATTCACTGATTTTTTTTCCTTTCCTCTCGTCGGTTTCTTGGGTGTTCGTTTCAGGTACGAATTCAGGACGGGCCCCGACACGGTGTCACAGGAGCTGTACACGACTCTGACATCCATTCAGATGGGGCTGGCCGAGGACAAGATGGGATGGACAGTAGCAGTAGAGTAGATTAAAGTGACAGCATTTGGGGAATTATTAATACTATTGCCACAGCATTCGGTCCTACACTGCGAACAGCCATCGGTATTATCAATCATCCGGTAGAATATATACATACGCAATTAATTGATCAACATGTAGTATTATTGGAGCAACTGAAAAATAAAACCGTTTGTTGGTGGCGATCAGTGAGGCCATTGAGCAGTCATTGATTTGATTTCCAACTCCCTCGTGCACTGATCTTCCTTGGCGTCTCTGTAACGTCACAAGCTATATACGACCAGTCTTGCAGTAGCATCGGCCATCGGGTCGCTCTGCATGTTTTCAAGGGACGAAAAGAACGTGCACCAAGCCAATCCAAGTTGCAGCAGGACCAGCAGGAGAGGCATTGTTTTTTTTTTCCCCTCTGAGTCCACGTCTGCGTGCCAATCCAAATAAAGAAAAGTGTGCTTTCCTTTGCGTGTAGATGCTTAGTGGATCCTATCTTAATCCGCTCCAAGAACTCGGTTGTACACTTGTACTGAGACCACACGGGTCTTCTTTCCAGTTCCAGCAGCTGGATCAGACGAGGAGACAGGCCGCCGCGTGGTACGTGCCAGCGTGACATGATCTTGTGTTTATCCCCAAAGACCGAGCCACAGGTCCAAATCTCAAAAGCTACCGCCAGTCTGCGTAGGATTAGGATCTACTAGGAGGTTGGTGAATGGTTTTCTAAGCTGCTCCCTAGTGGATGGCTTCATTCAGAAACTCGACTCTATCGATGCTCTCCTGTTATCAGTGAGTCAGAAAGAAAAATTACGCGTCTTCGCTCGCTACGCTACAGCAACAAGCACTATGGGCCTCGCAAGTCGCAAAGTTGTCCCGGCCCGGCCCAACCTGGCCCAAAAAAATGGTACGTAGTGGCAGAATCAGCCCATAATAGACGCTTGTTATGCCCGCGCTCGCTATCTTTTTGCCAATCGAAAGCTGGAAAGAGCGCTCGCCGGCCGTAGTACGCCTGCCCAATCACGCAAAAACTGCATCATGCCGTACTCAAGCAGCTTGCAACCAAGTTTGATCAGCGTGGAAGAAGGGGACGTTTCACTAGTTCAACAGAGTCATATACAACTTGGGACATGCTTACAGAACAAACCCAACACATTTCTTCCAACTTTACCAGTGGACGCACACTATACAGATTCCTCAATTCCACTGACAGCACAAGCAGCCAGCTAACAACAGCGAATAACCAACCACTAACACAGTAAAAATGCCATCCGTGAAACACCAGTTGCCATCAGATCATGGTCGGATCAGGAGCACGGAATGGCTTCTCTGTCCATGCTTATTCTGCCGTAGGTGCGGCCCGGTAATATGCAGGTACAGTAGCAGGGAAGAACATCTGTCTCACGCCTTCAGCTTTGATGATAGGGAGGATGATGCCACATGCACCCTGCGGTGACAAATCTTCAGTCAGATGAGATAATAAAAGAGTAGCTCTCTATATGGCCGAGACCACGAGACTGGCTGGCGGATACACAGGTTGGGCGTATTCTGAATGTGTACTAAATACTAAAGAAGATATTTGAAGGATACACCATGCTAGCCAGAAAAGGGTATGTGCAGAGCATGTCTAAAAGAGCTGACCAAATTATACTGTTTTGCACTTGTGTTGGACATCTTCTGAATGTGCACTAAATACTAAAAAACAAGATATTTGGATGATACACCAAGCTAGCTAGAAAAAGTGTATATCAAATATTTGAAATTTGAATGATACACCATGCTAGATAGAAAAAGTGTATATGAAGCCTATCCAAAAGAGCTGGCCAAATTATACACTCATGAAACCGCTCCCAGTTTCAGAGTGTTCTGCAGCTAGTTATCTCTTAATCATTTCCTGGACATTAATATTAAAGTGCCTCTGTAAAGCTAAAAATTATGGTTGCTCTGGCATAATAAAGAGCAGTGTGGAGATAAAGAAGAAACAGAAGATTCAGGGACTTACAGAAATCAGTCTGGCTCCAATCCACATTCGCTTAGGTGAAGGAAGAGGGAGCATCAAGCGGCCAACACCGTAGATAGCAACAGCAAAGAAGTGTGCAACTAAACTCAGTGGCCGAGGATTAAGACCAGAGAGTAAAGCAATAGGCCCATTTGAGAAGACGCCTCCAAGGCTCAAGTAATCAAAACAAGCTTGGCGCATCTCATTCCTAGCTTGATCAGGCGAGGCACTGAAGACCTTGTACAGAGCACCGGCCAATGTGTTTATTGTGGAAGCAACCGGCTGAAAATATGAGTGTGTTAAACAAACAAATCACATTGTGGGTAAACCACGTAATTGATGATTATAAAAAAGGCTGACCTTCCGAAGTGTATAGAACGATTCAAGGTATTTGCACAGGGAAGACGCGTCATGAAGATTGCGGAGAGGCTTGAGAAGATTACGTAGGACAACAATGTCAGATAATGCAACAGTCATTCCTCCACCAGTTAAAGGGTGTCTCATATTGAATGCATCCCCCATCAGAAGTGCGCCAGGGGTCGGATGTGGAGCCGCTGGCATGCTCCTATTTGGCATTGTCCTTATGCTTCCCTTATCAATGGCCGCTATGAAAGAGTCATAGATTTCTGGAGGAATCTGACAAAATAAAATTATCCATTATGACATCATGTTGCAAAAACGTAGTCAGGAGAAACTGCAATAAGAAAAATATCACTGATATTTTTAAAAGGAAGAACTACCTGGGGTGCAACAACAGTTTTGAGATAATTTGCCATTTCACCACTAGCAATGGAAGGCACCTTCTGACCAGGGACATCAACCAAACAGCGCACCTCTGTGCTGCTAATTGGGTAAAATAGGATTGGAGAAGGATTGGCCAGGATAACATGGCCATGGTTTGGATGTGGAAGTTGGCAATTCTCCAATACCAACCCAACAAAACATGATGGAACATCAACCTAAGCACATATCTCCATTAACATCTGCATGGCACAAAATTTAGCAAGGCATGGTGAAAGTATAGTATAAAGGGTGTACCTTTGGAGAGCAAAGCGCACGTCGTAGATTTGAAAAGCAGCCATCACATACAATCGTCAGGGGTGCATAAGCTTTTAGTTCTTCACCTGACTTGGTTTTGTATTGAACACCTTTAACAGTACCGCTTTCTTCAAGAAGTGACGTAACAGTTCCTTGCTCTAATTGGACACTGGATGAAGACAACAGCATGTCAAATATTAGAAAATGTCACATGCAGATGCAGTTGCATAAATAATTCGATATGTGCAAAGTTAAGACATGTCAAATTGAGAACAGAAAAGGGGGGAATAATATGAGAACTAGAACACACCAAACAAATAGCACTAATAAATAACTTTTAACAAATTAAAAATGCCAATGGACTAAAGTGATATACAATACTATTCTTACAGTTAACCTTAGCAAAAGAATCAAACAGTCAAACATAAGTTTACAGGACAGCAAATAAGCAACAATATAGCAAAGTAAGAGAAAACCCATAATAATTATTGATATTACTTGGGTAAAGACGCAGCTTTTTGACGCATCCTCTGTATAAACCTCCCATTGTGAAAGCTCCTACCAGCAACGTCAGAATGGAACTTCTCCAAGGGATAAGCAAGCTTTGTGTTCCTTCCATCTTTGAATAATGCGTAACCAAGGACACGCTGGGCATCAATTTCTTTGACACAATCTGAACAGAACAAAAACTGGTATGGTTATAATAACTTCAGAAATGGCACGGGAATAAGAGAACAAAAAATGGGCTTTACCTTCAAGGCCCAACTCAATTAATTTCAAGTAACCCCCAGGTTGCAACAGTTCACCCACAATTCTGTCAGGTTCTGTCAGATCCCTCTCGATGACATGCACCCGACGGCCATCCTACATTCCCAACAAACAAAGTACATCAAAATTTTAAATAGTCAATTCAAGTAACAGGACGTGCCCACATTTTCGTTTTGATGATACATCACTCTCAGAGTAGCTGGGAGTTATGTGAAGTTAAGTAGGTCATAAAATTGATCGGACAATCCTCTTTTCCTAAACCTAAATTAGTTTGGCAATTCATTAATGTTGAGAAAAGGCACATCAGTACAGTGTTGAATCAGCTGCCATCTACATTCATGAAAAATCAGTAAGGTCATCCAGCAACATTTTCTTCAAATTCAAGGTAAAACTACACCTTCAACATAGCAATATGGGAAACATTAAACACGCCGAGTCACTTTTCTAGACAGAACGTGTTTTTCGTGTCCGCAGTCAAGAGAACTGATGTTTTTCTCTAAAAATGAAGAGAACTGATGTTTGAGGCTTAATCGTATAATGTTCTCTTGGCTGTTACTTGCTCCCCCTATCCCCCTCTATTTTTCATTAGGGGCGTACCCAGTGCCGTAGGCTCCCGCACTGCGGGGTCTGGGGAAGGGAAAATAGCCAGCAGCCATCCCCCTCTATTTTTCATTCTCCATACAGAAAAGATGTGACCAAAAAAGACCAAGAATTGATTAGTTCATTCCAGGGTGTTGAAACATTGCCAGAATGCTTTAGTTGGAGAAGGAAAAAAAATTCTCCATTCACAATTGAAGGACAACGAAATTTGGCAGCACCTATGCCATAAGCCTAGCAACTTCCGTATCCACAAAGGAAACAGTGACACCGACAGAAACTTCACTTTCCACAGACACGGTAAACTTGCAAAATTCACCAACGTAGTTGCAACAAAATCACAGTCATTTTCTGTTTTTGAACCAATCTCTGAGACTCATCAACAACCGTAGCCAGAACCTTAGTACACAAAGGTAACTGAAATCTAATCTCATCAGACTCAAAAAAGACAGGTGTCTTTGTAGTAATAAACTAATAACTCACTCAAAGCATGCAAAACAGGACTGAAGTTGTTCTTGGGTCTATACATCATGAGCGAAAGAAAGTTACGATCCGTGCTAATGTGCTATGCCAAACCAAATATTCAACATCGCGTCCCCGTTCACAATAGGATAACAGCACGTCAAGCAAGAAGTACGCAATTTAAAATACGAGACACTGCCGATTTGTTTCTTTCAATCTAAAACTCAACTTTTAGCCACGAGGTGGAGCCTTGCCAACGAAGGAAACAACAAGGATGGGACAAAGAAACCCACCTTTCCGAGCGTGTATGCCAGCGCAGATCCAGCAACCCCGGCGCCGACGACGATGACGTCCGTCCCGCCGTCGCCGACGGGGCAGCCTGCCTCCGGCACGGGTCTCCCTTCCGCCAGAGGAGGCGCTGCCTGGGGCCGGGAGTCCCGGCGGCGGCGGCGGCCCAGCACGGCCGCAACAAGGACCGCCGCGAGGAGTGTCGTGGCCGCGGCGGCGCCGCCATTGAGCTGGAACCCGACTGCGCCGGTGGGAGCCGCGGCAGCAGCATCCATGACGCAATGGGGCCGCGTCGTGCCGCTCCCTGGGAGCTTCCGGTGCGCGGCGCGTTTGCCGCCTTGCGTATGGGGCTCCTTTGGGGTTGCGACTTGCGAGGTGGGGAGGGAGGGGCAGAGGAGAGCGGTTTGATGCGTCTGGGACTCTGGGGCGGAGAGAGAGAGATGGGACGAGGCGGCTCTTCGAGATTCTTCCGCGTTTTATGGGAGAGGAGGAGGCGGAGGTCGCTCGAAGCCAATGTCTGCATAGCTGGCCGCCGGGCTTCGGCTTAGCTGGATTTTCAGAATTTCTTCAGATTTGTACTATGCAGGTTTGTGTTTTTTTTCTTAGTTTCCAGCAGTTATTCTACTAATTCAGTTTTCTTATAAGATAATATTTACTTGCGCAATTTAAATTATTTATCCAGAATAAATGCACATAGTACACAAAAAAAAAACCTGCTTGTCGGATAGTGAGGCCCATCTAGTCTAGAGTTAAAAAAAGGAGGCGTCTTCCACTCTTGTTTCGTAAAGCAAATAGTAAATCTGAAGCACACACAAAATAAATAAAAAAAGCTACCGTGGCCCTTATGCTATGCATGTACTCGTGCTCTGCGTTTCCATAATCTACTACACTCCATCACGGGAGACGTAGGCTGGCAGTAGACTCTTAAGAAGCATTATTGAAAATTTTTCTTCTATCCTTCATTCCTTCTTACATGTGCTTGGTCATACAATTGGATTTTTTTTTGGGACTGAGGAAGTAGAAGACTTGCAGTAGTGGTGTAGTATATGATAAAGTATAGACCTTACGGCTGCTACCCTCTTTTATAGTTTTTATATTAATACAGTAATAATGTGTAATTTTCTCCTCTAAACTTGACTCTAAATTCCCCTTGACTATTTTGAGGTGCTTTACTTGGTAGTTTTGTTGACATTATGGTGGCGCCAATATCCCAGCTGGTGACGTCTTCTTTCTTTTATACAAAAAAGACATACAAGGTAAATAAAAATTTGATATCAAAATTATATATTTTCATGTATAACTTTGCAGCCCCTAACAGGGAGCATGACACCCATGAGTCTTACATTCATCAGCTCCGATTACACCAACCAAGACTTAAGACTAGAGCCATCCACACCCACGTCAGCGTAGTATGGCATGCCAAGAGGATGTCAAAACATGACTCACAGTACCGAGCACAACCTACCAACATTGTGATGTGAGCCCCCTGCCAAGTTGTCATTGCCAATGTTACCGAGAGCTACAACAAAGGTCGTGACATAGTTTCCATTTAGTGTCACAGAGCATCCATGTCAATAAAACACGCTACCAACGCTTGAGTGTGACGATCCTCTAACTGACCTTTACCCACTCCCCACCCCCCACCCCCCCGCCATAGATCGCCTCTAGCTAAACATGGACACGGGGCGGTTGGACCCATCCTAGGCTCCTAGGAGCGGTGGAATTGCCGATCTTTGAGCCACCTAGCCACACCATGGTAGCCACCAAGAGCGAATACAAGGAGAAGGGATGTGAGAGGGCGTCGAGGTTAGGGAGAAGAGAGCATTGGCCATGCCGACCACGCACTTGTGCGAGCTTCTAGGCAATGCCGCCAACACTGGCCCCATATGTTAGGGTAAGGCTGCACCATAGAATTACATAGGACAAAAAAATACATAGACCCGCCACGGTGGAGCATATATTTGACCACCCCTGTATGGATTAGGGTGGGGCCGCACTAAAGAATTGCAGGGAACAAAGAGTGTATAGTTCGATTTGTAGATTAGGGTGAGCATATATTTGTGAATTGGCCCCTTGACTACGCAACTAATATGTCACCACCGCCCATGGCGACACGTGTTCAAGGATGAGCGACGAGGAAAACACTAGAGGAAAAGAGAGTGTAGGTCCTGCTTCGACGCACGAGCACTCATTAGTGAGCTCAGGCAGCAATAGTAAAAGGAGATGAGAGACTAAGAGAGGTAATGGGAAGTTCGGCGATGGTGTGGTTGGGGCCGCCCTCGTGTGTCGCCCCACCTAAAACCAGTTACATCTCTTATACCCCCTCCGTCTCAAATTGTAAGTCATTTCAAGAATTTTAAAGAGTCGAAACATCTTAAGTTGGACCAAGTTTATACGATAAAATAATAACATTTATTATGTCGACTAAGTATTGTTTGATTATTCATTAATTATATTTTTATAGTGTATATTTTTTTATAATTTTGACCAAACTTGAAATGTTTTGGTTTTTTAAAATTTTTAGAATGACTTACAATTTAAACCAGATGGAGTAGTATATTGGAACCAGAAACTTCAAACAACAAGAAGTTATGGTACGTGTATTGGGACTATACATGAGATTGAGGCCACCGTAGATTCGTACTTAAACAACTCTTTTTTTTTTGAAAAGTACTGAAACAACTCTTAGTGGCACTGGACCCGTGGTATCCACACATCAGAGAAGCCGACCGCCGGGACCAGCGGAGCTCGTCGCCAGGACCAGGACAGGTAGGATCGAAGAGCCACAAATTGATGAAACCATGGGTGGAATGAATCTGAAGAGGTTATAGACACGACAGAAATATTAGGTGTCGCGCATGCAGCTGGTGCGCTGGTCCACGGTGCGCGTCGCGACAGCTGCTGCGCCGTGCGCCCGGCGCCCGGCCCAGCCAACTCACGTGTACGAGCAGCAGCAGCAGCACGCGTCCAGTTGAGCGCGTGCCGTGCCGCTGCCGCCAGTGGGCAGCCGGCGCTAGGTCTCCTCCAGCGCCCAACCGGCTGCGGTGCGGGGCCGTCTCGTCGCCGCGCGGCCGCGCTTCACGGGCGCGACGAATCCTGGATCCTGCGCATGCAAACCCATGTCCGGCAGCCTGTTTTGTTCTTGGAAATGATTTTTGTGGCGGATTTGGGCGAGATGCGATGCGGCAGGAGGGCGAGATGCTCGTGTCGCGGACCGCTACCGTCAGTGATTGCCACATTTCTATATACAAGGTTGGATGGGTCCAGAGATTTGGAATCAAGCGATCTTTGGAAATTTAAAACTCGTGCCGCGCCAGTTGTGTACGTGACAGCAGTACCACCAACCATGTCCATGTGTATGTTTCGTCTATTGTAGTCATTATTATAATCCCCTACCCCGACCCAAACCCCAAACTATATGAGTCTCCTTATATGATCACCGGTCAACATTTTCGCCATATACCATTGGAAAGAAGCGGCAAATATATAGGAGTACTACATATCTTTGAACTGAACATGCATGGACTGTTTCGGTTGGAGTTAAGAGTACAGTAGTTAGCTAGTCGTAGATAGAACAACACGCACGATTCAGGACAAGCTGCGTGCTTGTGCTTGGGCGCTTTTCAGAATTATATGGACGTGATGGATCCACAGCCACATACGTACATGGCGCAGGACAAGTTGCAACGGCCAACGGATGGTAGGGCCGTGCCATCACGTGCGCTTCATTTATGCGCGTCCGAGCCCACATTGGTATGGTAGGGCAATGCTGGTAGGCGCGAATGCGAAAGAGCAAGCGCCAGCGAGCGAGCCCGAGGCGGATGATTCATCCCACATTTTGATGTCGTGGAACCAAACATAGAAGATGGACACTTTTCTCCCTTGCGACCCAACACACCCAAAATTTAGGGGCAGAACCACCCATCACTTATTGTCTCCAAATGAAACACATTCAAGCAGAGATATGCTCAAAACACAAGATTCTACGTCTTTCTTTCTTTCTTTCTTTCTTTCTTTCTCATATTTATATATTATATCATATTTATATATTATATAAAGTTATCTCCAAACCAAACACATACAAATTGATAAGCTCCAAACATAGGTAGGTTTGATATTTTTTTTTCCTACGCCTTTCATTTATATAAGAATTTATTAGAAAGTCATGCGGAGGCCTAAGAAATGCTCATGGGCCACTTTAGCAAAGATCCCAGCACGCCGCAGGGGCACACTGAGACAAAGCGTATATTTATTATATTATCTCTGTTCCTGAAAAGGAACTCAATTTGAGATTTTATTTCCTATATTTTTGTACTATTATGGTCTTCTTTTCCTTCGTTTCAAACATTCTAAATGTAACTTGTTTTAGAATGTATGCTCTTTGATCAAATATTGGTCAGGTATGTATGAAGGATGGGATAAACATCAACTCGAAGAAGGCGCTGAAATTCTGCTGCGAGTGGCCAAAAAAATCATGGCAGGCCAGACGACACGTCAGGACAATCATAATATGCTGCAAGATGGTGAAGAACCAGACCCTAAAGACAGGATTTGATGAACCCAGATGAATTTGAAAAGTGGAGATGTTTTGCTGAACGTTATGATGACTCTGCTTAAGCTTCGCGCAAGGATCGGTTGTGGCTAATGGCCAGATGGATGTAATAGACTTTGTTTTCCTCTGTTCGATGCTGCCTTCCAGTGCAGGCAGTGTTAGCGTTTAAACAGTTGCAGAGTTCTTTTTCTGGAGGTGGTAGCATGTTAATTCCCGTTTAAGTTGACTGACCCTCATATGTGGGGGAGTAGCATCCTTCTGAACTTTCCTTCTTTTTAGATTCTGGTTGATCCTTTTCTGTAAACTCGCTCGCTGGTTACCACGTATTTTCGTTTCTTTTGGAATGGAAATGGGGTTCACCCCGGGTTGAAAAAACTGTAACTTGTTTTAATATAATTCTTTTTTATCTTTTTTAGAATCTTTTGACCCAAACAATGCCTTTAGCTCTTGTTTTGGTCTAGTCCCTCCGTCCTGGATTAAAGTGTATTCTAAATTTTGGTTGGTACCCCTAAATATAGTGTATTTGAAAAACATGAAGATATTTTTTTTTAATAAAAATAGTGCATGATTGACTTATTGTTGTTTCATTCTTATTTTGTATAAAAAAAACTTAGATTGTTTCTTTTAATCATATAAAATTAGATCAGATTTAATAATATTAGAAAGTTAAGCGAGTGATACATACCTCTATTGCTATCTTTTTTATTTTGTCTGAAAATAAATAGAATGCATTTTAATCTATGATGAAGGGAGTATATGTATGTAACCGTTGACCATGATCGTGGTAACCAACCAATATCCATCATTTCATACAAACTGCGCAGAGCAAACATAATAATTGTATCGTAGCCAAGCCAATCAACATTTTTTATGACGTGGAGAAACAAGGGAGCAGAGAGAGAGCAGAACTCGGCTATCGAGCACCAAGTTGGTTGGACACAGAAGCATAGATATCGGTGGATCCAAACAAAATTGTATGTTAGAGGAGAGCAAAATGTAAGATGTCCACGTGATAATAATAAAAGAAAAACTATAGATAAACAGAAGACACCAATCGTATGACTCCTGTTTATCTACTAGGGCTTTGTTTAGATCGTGGGAAAAAATAAACCTGATAAATAGTATCACTTTTGTTTTATTTGACAAATATGGTCTGATCGTGGACCAACTAGGTTTAAAAGATTCATCTCGTGATTTTTAACTAAACTGTATAATTAGTTATTTTTTTACCTATATTTAATGCTCTATGTAAGTAGCTAAATATTGATGTGACGATGAGAGAGTGAAAAAATTATAACTTTTGAGGATGCCTGGCTCTCATTGGCACAGCGCAAGGCGCCGCGCCTTTACGGGTCAAGCACGGCGTAAATGTCCGTCCGTCCCCACTGCTGTACCAGTGCCGCCGACACGGCGATCGGACTCGAATCCAATCACAACGACGCGAATGCGAACTTTGAATGCGCGGGTCAATCCAGCGCACAGCGCGCCAAGATCTCCTGGTAGTCGTGAGACCCTGGTTCCGCCACGTCGGCGGCGGTCTTGCGCCCGGCTGTACAGTACGGTACCTGTGATGCCACGAGGCCCGGCATGCGTTTCATCTCATCTGCTGGGGCCGCCACGTGACTTTGCTGCCGAAAGATCCTGCCGTGCGTGGGCGATACCGTAGCCATCGGATCATCGCAACGGCATCGGGCGATTGACAGGTCGCTGAGGACGAGTGAATGCTGATGGCAACAGCCAACGGACAAGCTGCTCGTGCAAGCGCAACACGCAAGAGCCAGTGCTACACAAGAAAAGAGTGAACCAAAAAAAAAAAGAAAAGCTTGACTGGAATACGCACAGTAGAGTCGTGGTTCTCACCACATCTCCGGCCTGTTCGTTTGAACTTATCAGCCAGACCAGTCAGCCATTTAACAGTATTTTTCTCTCACAAAAAATCAGCAACAGCCAGAACCAGCCAGTCAAAAACGACCAAGCGAACAGGGCGCTTGTCTGCATAGCGAACGGGCAAGATTCGGTCGGCTCGGTTGTGCTTCCGTCGATCAACTCCAAGTCGTAAGCCTAGATTAGCTGTTGCGTGTCACGGATGCTGATACGAGTAACAGTGAAACGGACGAGTGGACTGACTCCAAGTCGTTGCTCTCTGACTCTATCTCTCAGGAAAAAGGTTCAAACAGCCAACCAAACAAGGTCACGGCGAATTAGTTTACCAGCGTTTGGTGATTAGTTTAGCAGCGTTTGGTGAGGTCGTGAGCAGCTGCAACATCAAGATAACACCAGCCAACTGCCCGCATGCCAACGGCACGCAGGTCGCCATAGCGAGTTAGCGAGCGGTCAGAGAAAATTTTGAAGGACTGAAAATGTCACAACAATAGTGCCAAAGCGGCGATAGCTTGTCGCGGATCAGGTCATCAGAAGAGGACGGTTGGCCGACTCGGATCTCATCTTCCAGGGATGATCCTCAAGACAAGCCAGAAGCGGGGGCTTTCGTGATCGACCCCATTGCGTGCCAGAACGGACATGTGAAGAAACATCAGACGATTACGTATCATACGACGAGTTCCGGTGTGTGTCCAAATGAAAATCGCAGTGCCCAGCTGCCCTCTAAAGTCTAAACCAGCGAGAGTTCTGCAAATACAGCCATGAGTTCTTGTCAGTCTGCGGCGAGAATTGGAGTCGACTGGTCGTAGTCATACACACGGCCGATGCAAGCGGCAAGCCCAGCCAAGCACCTCCAAAAGCATCCCGATCCTTCAGCACAATTTGCATTCTTCCCTGCACTACGATTGAGCTATGATCAACTCAACCATCCATCCTCAGGACGCCCAGCTCGAAAGGAGCCACTTATTCTGTGCAGGTACATGTGATCATGTGGATTCGTTACATCAAAGTTCAGCCGCGGGGTCTTGCAATAACAATCATTTTTTTTAAGGAAATGGCAGTCGCTTTGCCGCTCAATTAAGTTAGAAAAAGAGTTTTATATTGCCTAACACTATAGGGTCCTTAGACCAAAAAAGAAAAAGTCGCCTCACTAATTGGCCTCCACACCAAAATTCATTGCCCTGTGTCTTTGCGCTATATCCTCTTTGGTCCTATAGGCGCTATATCCTCTTTGGACCTATAGACGACCTGCTGCGCCGTTTGAAACATATTTTCAAAAATCCTTCTATTTCTTTCCTTCCACAAATTCCATGTGACGTAGATAGCAATTCTGTTGAAACGCCAACGGTCTTGCTTTGGCACCCTGCTGGCCTCCATTTCCCACCATTCGGCCAAGGAGGCTGGGTCCTGCTGAGGGTTGCAGATTATCCACCGTTAAGATTTTGTTACGTAGGAGGGTCCAGGCGTGAATTTTGCAATAACAATCATCGTAGTTAGGCAGTTTGGCACACCGGGGAGCATTTTATTCATTGCTGACCATATCTTTTCTTTTTGTATTATTACTATATAGCCTGGAAATGCAGGGTGTGGTGTCTGTTCATACATAAGGAAAGCAAAAATATCAGCCAGCAGTCTGCACTCTGCTCCATCGGTGCTCATCGTTGTCGATCCGGTGGATGTAGCTGTAGCGGTTTTCTCTGATGTATGTCACCCCAGACCATATACCACGAACAAGAAGGATGCTTGCAAACACCATGCTTCCAAATGTGCAGACCACCTGCGCACACGAAACATGAACCGGCTTTACTGAAATTGAATGAATGAGATCTGCAGCAAGCATCAAAGCAATAGAATAGAATGAAAGGCCTTTTGTTACGTGCTCCTCAAAAAATCGTATTTTAATGATGCAGCCACTGAAAATTTTCAAGAAGTTCTCTAAGCTGACAATCAAACTTTACCATGGATTTGTCATCTTGCCTAGTGCTTACACAATCAAACTTACTCCCTACGTTCTAAATCTTATGTCAATCTGGCTTAGCAAAACCTATGTACCTAGTAAAGCCAGATCGACTTACAATTTGGAATGGAGGGAGTACTTTGAGAGGTACAAGTAACAATCTGGACCTGTCATTGTTTTATTTAAAGAATTTCATTTCGAATTAATCCTATATTTAAAGGGTTGAGAGGTACATGACAACAACCAGTGTAGGTTGCCCATTCAAATGCAGTCAGGAGGAATTTTCAATAACCTGACCAATGTGAACCTAATTAATGTCTCACACACAAATCTGACCACAAGCCCCAATAACCTGACCAATGTGAATCTAATTAATGTCTCACACACAAATCTGACCACAAGCCAGTAGATACAATTGATGGACATTTGCATGACCTGGTATTAGGCAGTGTAACCCCTACCCTCATTGAGTAATTACAGTATTTGTTACACAGATCAACCACTACTTGATATCAGTTGGGGAAGACCAAGTAAATTGGGTTAGTGTGGACACAAAGTTTTGCATCCGTACTCGTAACCCCAAACATAACATGAACATACATTGGATCCGCCACTACCAGATATTCATTTGGAGAAGACTAAGAATGAAAAAAAAAATTTGGGTCAGTACCAGTAAGCGGTAACCAGGAACATAACATGAACCTGTGTTGACTTCAATAGGGACTGAACCAGCTAACTAATAAAATCCAAACTGTTCTTAAGCTTGTCCTGATCCTACATGACATAGTTGCCAGTTTCTTTGTTAGCTAGCACTCCAACAAGCACAAGTCAATCCAAGCTTGGTCAATAGGTTGGTCATTTCACCTGCTGCACCAAATCATAAGAAATGAGCAAATTAGGCCTGGCTAAAGCCAGGACCTAGGTCCAATTGGCCAGCCCAACAAGCTTGATAGGTATTGTGTGCCAAGGCAGTAGTTACCAAGCTCAAAATAAACTGGACCCAGATGGAAACTCAGTTTCATTACGTTTAAACAGTAATTGCCCTTTGACATTCTGTCATCTGCCTATAGAAACAACAAGACGAGTAATATGGCTATTAGTACACTAGACCTGAGATTTTTGGTGCTGCACTAGGAAAGGGGCCATTTTATTCTGGGTGAAATTTTTACTGCCCACTCTGGCTTGGTACTGTGAGGCTATCAGACCTAAGCATTCTATTTTCTCTCGTTAATGTTTGTGCTTGGGATTTGGGAATCCTTTCAATTTGGATAAACCAAGATCTTACCATCACTGCAAAGAGACATGAAAGCACAATCCTTTGGGGTTATTTCTGTAGCTGGATAGTAGCAGTGTAGCACTAGAAAAATCATCTTTACATTGAATCTTTCAGCATTTCAATGATCCCTACCCTATTGACCACAACTCCCATACTTATTATCAACTTCATCGCAACTCCAGTAGATATATTTATGGGTATTTGTGAGCCTGTTTGGTTCTTTACTTTGTGAAAACAATATTATCTCTCGCATTATTCCTACTTTTGCGGTGATCAGATTCTTACCCAATTCGGAAAGTTGTAAGTAAGGGCCTAATCAGACAACCGCAAGGCTGTAGAGGGGCTTGATTCCACAAGCTCAAATACTCAAATTGCACATGGGATTTAATTAACATCAGCTTAAACCTTAAAAGTGATTGAGTGACCATTTGATTGGAAGACAGGATGATAAAACATTTTTCTATTTCGATTCTCAATTGAGAATGGTCACTGGGGTGATAAATGATAAGCTCAGGTTAAAAGGCTCGCACAAGACCTGTAATATGCACTTGTGCAATTAGCAATAAACCTAATTAACATTGACACCGGATGGAACTTTAAATTGCTATTGTCTGAATGCAGGTGCCAACAAGAATAACGCTAGCTAGAAAGTAAAACGACTTCAAACCTTCAGAATACTAGATGCAGAGTGCCCCAGGGGCTAATCAAACAGTATAAACATGTACCATACTGAAATAAGAACACCCCCATTTACATAATATCATCAGCTTTGTGAGTTTTATTCAGCAGCATATACCGTAAAAAAATCACATCTGGCAACAGTTTTTCACAATATTTTGTCTACAGTTCACGTTTCTGATTTATACACATCATCACATCCTGCCTCACATTCATCCAAGTATGTCCATCTAGAGGATGACTGATACACTATCATACTCTGAAGATCTCAGACAGGCATAGCAAGGAGGAGATGCTGCATGGTGCATGGGCTGAGCTCAAGCTTACTACTGTAGAATAGTAGAAGACAGGCCCTCTGGTACATTACCTGATGAACCGCAAGAGGCAGCAGCTGACTTTTGTATCCATATATTTTGGCTAGTTCTACTTGACTATGTTTTGCCTATGCATTATCTGTGCTAAAGCTTGAGCTATCTCAAAACCTTTTGTATCCAGTAAGCTTGTGCTTCATTATACTCTTCCTATCTCAAACTATTTTCCTTTTTGCTGAAGACCTAAGGTAATGCCCTGGTTTATTACAAATACATATCCAACTAATTGAGCATTACGTATACAATCCTAACCATATGGCAGCACAAGTAATAATCCTAGCATCAATCCACAGTTTTAAGAATCAAAGTATCCAACAGCCAAATTTGAAAAAGAGTTCTCTAAGCAGAATGCAAAGGATGCCTCATCAACATGAACTAGATACTTGATCACTGAACTAAGATGCCCTTCAGAAGTACCCATGTTGCAAACACAACACCTCGCCACATATGATCGCGAGACAAGTTAGAAAAGTGATGCTCACAATTGGTACGAAGCAGACCAGACCATGAAATAAGGAGTAGTTTTCAGCATATGAATGAATGGCTCACCTCGAGAAGACCCTTCAGGATCCATAAGGACGTCAGGACCAGCACGCCATTGACCGAAAACTTCACCTACACACGCATGGGCACCACCAGATCAAGCCCAATACCCAGAGAAAAATCCCAGCATCATTCCTCCGCACCGCCAATTTCCGACAGAAAACTAAAATAGATGAGATAAACAAAGTGGGGAATGGAACGGACCAGCTCGGCGGGGACGGAAGGCGGCAGCACGGACCTGGCAGCGCGGCGCGCGCGGCGGGAGGCCTTCCTGAACACGGAGTGCAGGAACCGGGCCAGTAGGTCCAGGCTGCGGTCCTCGTCTTCGTCTTCCTCTTTATCTGCGTCGTCGTCGTCCTCCTCGCCTCCGTCCCGGTAGGATGCGGCGGCGCCCGAGAGATCGCCGACCCAGGGGCGGGCGTCTGGGACGACAACGACGGCGTCGGCGTGTCGACGCCGGGCAGCGCGGAGGAGGCGAGGAGCAGGGGAGGGGCGCAGGTGGCGGGGGGAGGCGGACGTGCACGTGTGGAAGCGGTGGCGAGAGGCAGCGGCGGGGACGAGAAGGGGAAGGAGGGATCCGGTGGAGCTTGCCATGGATGGGGGATCTGCAAGCTGCTTGGTGTGCTTCGTCCCCGCGAGTGCGTGGCTGACCGACCTTCTCTTATCCGTTTTCACATTTTGTTTTTGTTTTTTTTACAGGGTTTTAAATTTTGGTTTCTAGGTATCGAGAGAGATTGGAAAATGGTTCTAGTAATAAAATAGAAAACATGTTTAACATATATTAGGTGGTTTTAATTTATGAAATTCAAACAAAAGAGGAGAAATAGTCGCAATAAGGAATATCACACATAATTGACATCAATTTAATATGTACTCGCTACATCCTAAATTATAAGCCATTTTGACACTTTTAGTATATTTATTTAGCTATATATCCAAATATAATATAAGGCCAGATCTATATTAAATTTTATGCATATAAAAAAATCAAATGATATATAAAAGAGTTAGAGGGACTTATAATTCAGAACATATAGAGTGCATTTTATGTATATATATAGCAGTAGAGAGCCGAGAGTTTTTATAAATACGGGTGATCCTCGCAATACAAAAATATTTAAATTACAACGCTTTTCGTTGACAAAAAAATTCTTTAAAACTTCAACGACGACTGCTTGGGTGTGTTGACAAAATTTTTAGTACAAAAGGTTATAGATCTCTAATGTTCCATCTTAATGCTACCTTCGTTTAGACCAAAATCTGTATTTGTTTTTATATTATATTATATTACATGGCTTTATTCGGCTAGCAGAACTTGGGTTGATTTAAGCTGAATTTGCTAAACCAGTCAAAACTAGAATGCTAGCAAGGTAGCTGAAATCAGAAGCCAAGGACCAGCAGAACAGGCCTATTATCTAGGTCAACTTGATCGGCACGGGTGCTCCTTAGCATCACTTGATGTCTCATAGTACCACTTAGTGTCACTTAATTACCACATTATTATATTACATATTATCCAGGTCAACTTTGATCGGCACACGGGTGCTCCTTAGCATCACTTGATGTCTCACAGTACCACTTAGTGTCACTTAATTACCACATTGGAGCATGAATCATTGAAATATGTGGGCACACAAAATATATTAAGATGTTGCGTTGGTTTGTGTTGGAGTCTAACAGGGACACATCGAGGGTTTATGATCACACCTAACACTATATACTCATCGGTATTCATCGTTCAAGTTAGGGTTTGAGGTTTTGCTTAATGTTTCCCTTTTGAGTGATTAATGAACACAAGTTATTGTTTGGCGCATTATTTAATTTAGTGATGATATCTGCCACAATGATTTTCTTGGCCTCAGTTATGAAATTCTTAGTATTGGTTGTAAACGATAGCTTTTGAAGTTTAAGGATTCTATACTGAAAGAACTCAATTTCGTTGGCCAAATGTTTTTTATTTAACCAATTTAATTAAATTCATTGTCAAAGTTGAACTTAGTTTCCCTGTTATCAATAAAAAGAAGTTTTGACCAGGAGTTGCTAGTGCAACCACTAAAATGAACAGTCCTGTCCTGAGTCCGGACTCGGCAATATATATTTTGTGATAAAAGTAACTAAAGAGCTCTACCAGCTATTACAACCAAATAACTAGTTGGAACCACACCACACGCCACCAAAGCACTAACTCATTTGTGTCAGAAATTCCAGACGATCATTGTACATTATTTTCTCCACCAAGATCGCAAAAAATTCCACCCTCCTCTGATTGGTTATTATAGCTGTACATGATGGGTGGACACCAGAATTCCTCTCCGAAGACCAAAGTTAACTAGCTCATCCCAAGAGAAGCCGTGCCACCGTTGCAATTTGAAAAGGCACACCAATAGCAAAACCCAGCAGACTTAACTTGTCAAGATTTTCAGAGTTGTTCACAATTAAACTGCCGACTTGTCACTCCCCTTTCATTGAATCTGCAATGTCAAAATGGATCCTGAGAAATCTCACAAAACTGAGCATAGCTGCGGAAGAAATGAAAAACATAGCGATGAATGAGAAGCTGAAAAGGCACGAAAAATTCTATGCTACCAGCAATGGTATCTGAAGCGAAAGCATTTAGAGCAATGCTGCTAAGTTCCTCGTTCCAGATAACTCCTCTCTGCCATGGTAGAAAGTAGAAACTACTATTAATCGACATAGGAAAGCACATGAAGCTGTTCAAGGGCGTCGAATGCAAACCTGATGAAATGCAGATAACTGGGCGTTTCTTGTCACATGAACATTTGCTGGATTAGGGATGATCCTTTGTGAGAAACCTTCTTCAGATGCTCTGTACAGATTAAGATGCACATTGCTCGCTTGCAGGTTGTATCCTGGAAAAGCAGAGCTGGCATCTTGTGTGCAAAGGATCTGCAGTGACAAGGATTGAGGAAAGATCAGTCTAAAGTCATTTTATTTGTCAACCGGAGTTGATCTTTGCAACCTTACATCTTGCAGGTCGAGGTCACAATTGAGCCCTGGGCTGATCGCTGAGAGCTTCATAGAAAGGAACTGAAAAATCCAACACAGACATGAAAATGAAGATTCAGCCATTGGCCTAGAGAAATCATTGAGTAACCCTCCAAATCATAGGTTTTCAACACACTAACCTCAACCTGCCGCTGCAGAGATTGCACATAATTTATGATCTCATCAAGCATCATGGCCTTGCCTGTAATCTGCCTTGTCATAAAAAAAAACATGTCCCTATTGGTTAGAGCACACCATACCCACATCATTATGAGCATAGGCATCTGCTTGATGTTATTCATACCTTGTTGCAACCCGGGACAAGGTCTTGAAGAAGCTTCATCCTTTCATTTATCTTTTCCCTTCGAAACTGCAGTTCGAATGGGCATGCTACTGTAAGCAAGAGACCTGGGCATTGTGTATATTTTCAAGAGATAACATTACTCTTTCTGCAAGGCTGTGGCTGTTGGTGGCTTGGCCACGCTTTGCCCGGACATGTACATAGTCCTCTCTCTTGGCTCCAGCATCACCCGCCTTCTCATCAGCACACTCCATGCTGACTTCTCGCTGCAACAATGCCCTGGCTTCATCCTGCAGTAATACATTTACAATAGAATGAAATAGAGGGAATGAGATGGCAACCGATGAGACAAAGCAATCATAGCTTCTAGCTTCCTTACTAGAGAATGTAGTGACGAACTGTCCTCTCCAGAACCCTTCCTTTTGCCATCCTTTAAACACTTCCCCGTGTTCATATTTCTACTTATTTGAGCATCTGGGAAGAGTTGGAATGTGGAATGTTATTAGTCAGAATCTTCACAGATCAACAGCTATTATTCCTAATAAGAAAATGAACTGAGAAAAACTATACCTCCAGCAGAGTTGTAGAGTTGAACCCCTTCTTCTTGCATGCCTACATTGCTTATTGGGAAGACGATAGGCTCATCAAAATTCATGGTATGGTCTAGGGAAGCAAGCAGATTAGTTCCCATTGCAAAGCACTGCTCTTCCTCTCTGTCAGGATCGGTGCGTGGAGGGGAATACATCTGCCAAGAACCAATGATTGATCTTGTCACATCGCAAACCGAAGAGGTAGCTCTATTGATGTTGCAAACTGAACGCACGTATGTACTCACCATCCTGCTCAGATACTGGAACTCAGTGCAATGTTGCAATCATTTTTGGGAATGACTAGCGACCTTCTAACTTGCCAGGTCTGCCAACTGAAGGAGCTTTACTTAAAGGGTGGAGTAGATCGGGAGCTGGAGACAGTCAATTCCTTGCAAGGCTAAACAAGGAACAACTAACCCGTGCAGCCTTACATAAAGATTGTCCAAAGTGAAAAGGCTAACTAAGCCTGGTGCAATAGACAAACGCAAGGGCAAAAGCGGAAACCGAGTTCTGGAATAGACTTGCTGGTACTAGTACTCCTAACAACCATGCACCAGCTGGATCACATCCAGAGGTCAGAATAAAGAGTGTTCTGGGTGAAGATCGATTGCAGTAGGTGCTGCAAAACTGAAGACCTAGCAACCAACCCAAGGATCAGATGCTAATGCCATCCAGTGTATGTATGGGCCAGCCCAGAATAAGGTTAATTATTTTTCAATCAACCGGGCCCATTTAAGTTTAAACACTGAAACATTGCCTCTATTAAAGTTCTGTCCTCCAGATTTTTTTACCAACCCAACTCATGAGCATAAAGTTTGAGAAAGTAATCAATTTACTTGCAGAAGGATATAAAGAGCTCTTCAAGAATTTACTTAAAGCATGGACTAGTTCTAGCATAAGAAGGTGAAGTGGATTCCACAATTCAGCATAATTGCATAGATGCTGAATGCAAATTCGAGTTAATCTACTAGTGGTTGGACACCAATAAGAACCCCGATTTCTCTCTTTTTCCCCTCATATTTGCAAGTGCAAATGTACAATGCCACACACACAAGAGAGAGAGAGTGGACACCAATAAGAACCCCAATTTCTCTCTTTTTCCCCTCATATTTGCAAGTGCAAATGTACAATGCCACACACACACACAGAGAGAGAGAGAGAGAGAGAGAGAGAGAGAGAGAAAATGTTAGAATTCAGGACCGTAGAATCAGATCCACAGAACAAGAAAAAGGACAACAGCTAAGAAAGTGTGACCTTCAAATCACAAGAGGGACAACTGAAGCAGCTTAGGGACTAAGATCCAGTCATCAGAAAACGAAAAAGTTAGCTGGTTGTACTCCTGGGGCCAAGCCACCAAGGTCGGGGATTGCTCAAAACTCAACAGCGTGTACTGTCCCTCCAATCACAACCATCAAAATTTAATGCTGGAATCATAAATGATGGGTTTACAAAGGTTAAAGTCATAACTCACTAGTCCACATCCCATTCTATAGCATGACGATGTAAGAATCACCATATGATTCACAAGCAAGTTGGGCCAAGATTTTTTTTAGAGAATGGAAACAAGTTCAGTTTGGCCAAGATGAAAGGGTAAATGTTGGTGCTTGTCCCTTTTCTCTGAAGCAAATATCAAGCAAAATATGAGGCAAAAACACTAGGATGCAGAGCAGAAACCACTTGGTAGAAGACCAATGTCACTTACTGAGTTAATGGGTTTCTGACATAATTCCTTAAAAAGAAAGGGTGAGACAGAGAGAAATGCTTGGACTGTTCAAAAAAAGACAGAGTACTCTTGAAGAGATGAAAACAATTTGCTATCTTCAAAGAGAACATCATACTGCAGTGGTAGTAGCAAAGAAAAAAAATGAAGGTACTATGCACCTGTACTTGTCCTAAATGCAAAACTATTCCCAAAGAGCATGCCACAGTCATAAAAGTACTACTAATAATAAAGGAAGATTTCTGGTTACCAGAGGTGAGAACTGCAGCTCCCAGCTCCCACTATTCCTCTTCGAGACAGATGTTTCACTGTTACTCAACAACCTTTTGCTAGAGTGAATAGTGTTCACCATGAATGGTTACAACTGAAAAACAATGAATGGCTGGAGTTGGGGACCCCCACCCCGACACACATTCACACCCGTGCCAGGTTTTCACCGTCTTTTTCTTTTAACACCCATTAAACATGGCATACAGCAAGCACACAAATGCTTCTGGTATAGTACTTGCGCGTTCTACTACTCAGCGCGTTCCACTACTCAGTGTCCTGAATATGAGGGCAAGCAGTTCATCAGTGTGTCCTGAATATGAGGGCAAGCAGTTCATCAGTGTCATGTTTGACTGAAAGGCCCTCAGAATATGTGCCATCGCTGCCAGAATTGATACCGAGCAATTGTAGTCCGGAGACTGGGGAGCTGGTAGGGGGCTGGACGCCGAATAATACAGTCAAAGCCAAGACCTGACGTAGCAGGGCCGCAGGGCATCCTGCTTAACACAGGTAGCCAGAAGAGGCGTACAGTATCTTCACCGAATTGGATTCTGGTTCTCACTGTCCGGGAACCAGTAGGGGTTTGTTGTTGCTTGTGCAGGATTGCAGGTGCAGCACCGCGCGGCTTCCATCGTATCTGTTGCAAAATTAATCCAAATGAATAGGTACAACTGAAGGGAATATAGATTCTGCCAGGCTGCAATCGTCTTCCTACGTTTCAGGATATATGCTGCCTAAATAAAAACACATCAGGAATGTGTTTGTATTTTATTGTCAAGCAAGATGTCCACAAGTATTGGTAACAAGATAATAGAGGCGGAGAACCACATAGTACATATCCAAACGGTTCAGATTTGTCAATGAAACAAAGAACTCTTAGCAGCTTTTATTTGTCCTTTAGAGATCACATATATACTGACTAATAATTTGTGTTTTTCCTAAACGTCGACCCAGCGATCCAGCAACTTACTGTTTAGTCATTGTTCATGCTAAACGGCGTTGAGACTAACAGTACAAATAGATTAATAAAACAATAAAATTGTTCATTCAGACAATGATCTAAGACCAACAATCATAGCAATGAGATCTCCTGGCAGTAAAACACTTACCCAATCCAGATTTATAAAGTGTTTCCTCCCATGCCCTCCTCCACAATCTTTTCAGTGCACCATACCAAAAGCAACAGAAAACTGAAGCCTTTCTTGGGCTCCGAGACTGCCCCGTACATCTCTGATTTTAGTACTAGCGACGGTGGCTCAGAGTCCCAGTTAAGTGATCAGAAAGCTAAATCTCATGACAGTCATTTCAAGGTTTAATTAATAACAATAACATAATAGAAAAAGGTAAATGAGGCCAATAGTCAATAGGACATGTGTAAACAATGTGGAGTAGATGCACGCGCACAGCAAAAAGAGTGTCCTTTCTCCCTGTGGTCAATGTAAAGTTCACCTTTAAGAATATTGCAATCTTTGGTCCCCCAATAGTGGAGGATGATCTGTATGTAACATGGTAAAAAAGCATAGGGCAGAAATGCTTGACAACAGAAAATTATGATCACCCCACGCTATCCCCAGTCTGATATGACTGAATTGCATAATGAAATGGTTAAGCCAAAACTCATAAGCACCTGAAAGTTCAGATTAAATTTAAATTATGTGGGAACTCGGATATAACACAAAATAAACGTCATCAACGTGAAGGGGCGTACCCAGTGCCGTAGGCTCCCGCACTGCGGGGTCTGGGGAAGAGAAAATAGCCAACAACCATCCTTGCACAAATGCGCAGAGGCTGGGGCTTGAACCCTGGACCTCTTGGTCACAGGCGGTAAAGCTCTACCGCTTGCACCAGGGCCGCCCTTCAAACGTCATCAAAGTGAAGATTTTGCTCAAATGAATATACAAGACCATATCTTCCACAGTCAAGACAAAGTTCAAACAATAAATGAATATATTATCAACTTTCTGAATCATCCACGTGAAAACCATGAGGAGAACAAGGACATGGAGATTATAGTTTCATAAAGGAAATAAGAGGCCAGTCTCATATGCATATGGAATAAACATGCATCTAGGACCTAGAAAATAGACAAATAAATAAGTATAGAAGGATAAGAAACCATACTCAGAACCCATGACAGCACAAGTAAAGGTAACACAGCAGCTCATAATTTCTAGAAAGAAAAGAGATAATCATCTCGTGCTTGTGTATCATACAAACTGTAACAAAATGAAAAAAATTTACAACTCATTCGAATCGTAATTAGTTTTGGTTGGGGTTTTGGAAAACACTCATGACAAAGACTCACAAGCACCAAGCGGTCCTCATCATGTCACATAAACTTGCACTGTAGGTGTTGTGCGTGTTGTTTTTATGTGTGTGTGTGTGGTGGTTTTGTGTGTGTGTGTGTGTGGTGGGGGAGGGGGGGGGGTTGGGTTGGGGAGCTGCAGTGTCTCATAAGACAATTACATAAGTGGGCCCATTAAGTTAGGTAGTATGTAGTACTAAATTTTGGCTTCCCTATATAAAGAGAGGCAGCATTTAGGAAAAAAGGGAACAAAAGAAGTTACCTTCTCTGTATAGCTATGTTCCCTCCCCACTGCCACTATGGATAGATGAGGCTTGTACCTTCTCCCATTGAGCAATTCACATCCACCAGACAACAGCATGCCAAATAAACCATTGTGTTTCATCATAAATTCATACAACATCACCCAGGTACACTCAACTACTTACATAAACATAGTCATAATATGTTACATAACACCCTTTGTAACTATAGGTCATTTTGGCTTTTTTAAATACATAGCTTTCGCTATGCACTTAGATATATGATATGTCTACTAAATACATTGTAGAAGTTGTGTATCTAGAAAAGCCAAAACGGCCTACAAATTGGAACGCAGGGAGTACATACCAAAGATCCACATGTCATTTATTAAAGGCTGCAGTAGTCATTATCATAATGATTCTGCCAGGCATAGAAATTAAAAAAAAATATGCATACACATTTACGTACATATTACCCATAAAAGAAAACAGTGTATCAGGTTGTTTGATGTTTTTAGCTCTATTGTCTTATTACAAGAAGGCAGTTCTCAACATCAGAGGTACTCCACTGTTTTAAATAAAACAAAAGGGCACCATAATAACAGTGTGCTTCCATTATTTCATACAAGACTGATAACATAATACTATAATAGAAGAACCTGACTATTTTATTATCACTGTGCTAATGAATGTAACCTGTATGTCAAAGGAAAATACCTAATAATGAAACACATATCATGTTGACATCATGATATGTGGGTGAGGTAGGTATCAAACTATCAATGCTATAGGTTGCACATCTAATGCAAATAATTTTAAGCAGCACCTTCAAGTTTAAAGCATCTTAGCCAAAAGTACATGTATTTATACATTCAACCAATAACCATGTCCAGATGATTCATCTGAGGATAGAACAAGGATACTTTATTACTAGGGCATCGGTTACATTGGCAAAAAAAAGATTACTATAGGAACAAGGATACTTTATTACTAGGGCGTCGGTTACATTGGCAAAAAAAAACAAAGATTACTATAGGGCATCCGATTCCATTGGCAAAAAAAAAAAAAAGACAGAGAAGATAGGATCTAAGATTGTAAGGGGGTTTTTGAGGATAAGAGTGCTGTGCACATGCATAAGTGTGCGACTTGATGATATGAACAAGACGGTCTAACCGTCTACACACTCCTTACCAAATACACTTAAAACACAAGTAAAACTCATTGACATGGCTTCAGAGGAAGTTATGGCGGTGACCATCAAGTATGCAGTTTGGCGAGATGTTCCTTCGCTGATTTACAAAGTGATGCCTCACAGAACCAGGATTCCCAATAAAAGGAAGCCTGTCCGAGTCCCCACCGATCAATGGCAGCCTAAGTGGGTGGCTATAATGATTGTTTCCCCAGCCATAGTTCCAAAAGGTTGGATTGGGCCTCTTCTGCCGCCTCTTATTGGCCTGCCAAACCTCTGCACATATGGCCTTGGCAGTCTTGCTCACACTCCTAGAGCCCTCACCATAATGTTCATAATTCAATATAAGCTTCTTCCAAATACTATCATCTGACGCAAGATTCCTCATTTCTTTGCACGTGCACTCAACCTTTGCAAGATCAACCCCAGGTAGAAACTCCAATACCTTAGTCTTCAGATCAGCAGGCAAAGCCATCAAGCATGGAGGCAAGCACAAACCATTCAGTTGGCTCAATGATATAATTAATGGCAGGCAAATCTCATCCTTCAGCACTCTCCACAGATCATGAACTCCCTTCTCATGCACTCCGCTCAGCTGATCGCTATCCAGATAAAGCAAAGGCTCAAGCCCTGCCAACTCCAAGCACAACCGGCACACCTCCGACTGTGCCCCATGCACATACCCGTATACCATAACAAAATTGGCCATCAAGGAGAAGTTCAGCACCACCACCTTCCCCTCCTCAGTCACAGATGACATTGCTGAAAGCTCTGGTATGGTATACTTGATGGTCAGTGGCTTCAAAGCACTCGACGGCCAGCCCTGAGGCAGTGAGAGGTGAGACCCCATCTGAGTGGCGGTGACAAATCCGACATCAAGCAGAGCTGCATGTAAGGCCGCAACCAGGCGACCTGTGGCGGTTCCTTCCGCGCCGCCGACGTTGCCCATCTCCCTCTTGAGATCCCTAAGCACAAAACTCGACCAGCTCTTCGTCCCATCGAAGGCCTCCTCCATCACCACATCCGGCGGATCGGAAGCCGCGACCGGAAAGCTAGGGTTGACCACCACAGCCTGCGCCTGTGACGACGAAGAGGACGAACCACCAGTAACAGGCTGCTCCGAAACCTTCCCGCGGTCGACAGCCTCAGCGACCGACGCTGCAGTGCCAGAGCCCGGGCTAGGGTTCCGGGGCAGGGCCTGCTGAGCCGGCGGCGCCAGGGCCGTGAGAGGGGACAGGGCGAAGAAGAAGAGATCACCGGACGCGAGGCCGAGGGACGGGAGCGTGGCGGCGGGGTCCGGCGAGACGAGCTCCTCCCTGCGGTTGAGGGAGAGGCGGACGGACTCGGCGGGGACGGGCTGCGCCGCGGAGAGCTTCGACGCGAGGAGGGTCCTCACGTCGGCCAGCGTGGCCGTGGGCGGCAGGTCCACGCGGTGGGTCTCGGCGGCTGCGGCACCGCCGCGCGCCTCCATAGATCGCAACCGGAGCTTCATGGTGCGGGGAATTTTTTGGTCACTGGTGGATGAATGGATGAGGTGAGCAGCGTCACGGTGGCACTTGACTTTGGGAACGGGGGTAGAACTGATATTGGGCCTCGGAGAGATGGGGCAACGGCGTTGTGGGCTAGAATAAACGAGTATGGACTGGATCACATAATAGGCCTTGTATAACTAACGTGCCTCCAAAAGGCCCATCTAGCAGCTTCGTTCATGGCGACTACGAAAGCCTTTTTCGTCCATCTCGGTGGATCACTTCGACCATGTATATGTTGTGTGTGTGCAAGCGAGCTCGTCCGATTTCCACGTTCCATCGTTCTTGGTCATCCCCGGAGCTCTGATCAAAGCAAACAAGATCACGCAAGGGCGAGGGTAAGTTGTGGATTGTGGGTCCTCAGACAACCAAAAAAATCAAACAAAACATTACTAGAAATAGATTTTTCACCATGTTTACATATATTTTTTTCACTAAAGGTTATCCCTCTAATTTGCTCCAGCTCGCCACGAAAGGTCAATGACAGGCCGAGGCTTGTCACCGAGTAATGCTCTGTGCACGAGCATGATAGACGTGACGCCTGGCGAGGCGGGCCAGTGAGTGTGACACACGTCTGGTGGTATCGTTTTCCGAGCAGCTAGCAGGAGAAAAGCAGCTCTGATCAAAGCAAGCAGTTGACCGAGACCGACCGGCTCCAAAATTCAAATAAAGCTCAGGACTTGCAGAATTTTTATAGCATAATTCATGTAGTATTTTATTTATATTTAATAAAAATTATTTAAATTTTAATTAATTAGATTTAAAATATTCGTCTCCTAAAATATAATTAAACTATGTAACTAAATTTTAATTTTATCTATATTTAGTATTCTATGCGTGCGTCGGTATTTTAATATGATTTTACCGGCCCGCCGGTAGGCTGCAGTGCCATGGAGTGCAACAGGTTAGGGATCCTGCAAAGTGCAGACAGCAGTGGGCTGCGTGCGCGTAATTCGTGAGCTGGAGTACGTAGTACGAACAGCACGCTCGCATCCAAGTAGTATAGTAGTACTACAATCTTTTCGGTACCATCGATCACCGGTGCATAATACAGTACCCGTGGTGCCGTGATCGTCTTGCACTAGCATGTTTCAGTGATGATGAAGCTTAAGAATACTCTGGTCAGGAATCGGCCGGATCTGGTCCTCCGCTTCAATTCATCTCGTCTGTATCCGTCCTTGCCACGTTCTACTGTCACGGCACACGTCGATCTCGGTAGGACGGTGCATCGGCAGCCGAATGGCGAATGCGGGATGCGGCGGACGACCGCGCAGGCGCGGACGGCTAGTGGTGATGCACGTAGAAAGAGTGGGTTATGGATGGGTACACGGTACACCCTCAGTCTCAGTAGACTGATACAGGACGACGCTGCGCCTGCTCTACGGTTGAAGAAAACAAGACAGTCTCGCGTCGGCCGCGGCCGGCGGAAACGCAGCCGGAAGGCGCAAGATGACACAGCACGCGCTGCGCTGTCTGCTGCGGTCTGCCGATGGCGGAGCAGGCTTCCCCCCTGCCACACCGTTCCGCAGCGCGCAGCAGCCAGCCCGGGCCGGCCGCGCGCCCTTGTCGCATCCCGCGTGTCGCCTAGCGCGCGGACCGGCAAACCGCAGAAACGAGCCAGCACGCCGCTCCGCGCGGCGCGTCGCAGTCGCAGGGGTTACGGCCGGCTCGCACGCACGCGGCAGGCGGCTCTCGCTCACCATGTACACGCACGCCCGTCCCCACTAGCCGAGACAGAGATGCCAGTGCCGCACGGTGACATGGAACGAGGTGTGACCCCTGCGGGCCTCCGCCACCTCGCCGCATGGGCGCCGGGTCCGCCCCGCCCGCACCCGCCGCCCGCCTGACGGCTGTGCCTCCTGCGCGCCAGCTACGGCCTCCGGGCTTCCGGCGGGCACGTGGGACCAAGCACTCCCTAGCTCGCTTCGCTACGATACGCTGCTAGCTCTAGCTGGCACAGCAGTCCAGCAGCACGTGCTGTCGAATCTGGAGTGGCAAAAGCTGGGGTCGCTCGCGCGCGGCGGTAGCCTCTAGGCGGGGGCGGCCGCAGAAAACAGCGCTACCACTGTGTATGCACTGTACTGTGCGTGCATAGCCCCCCGTGCCGCCAATGTGGAAGGGTCAA
This sequence comes from Bothriochloa decipiens, assembly GCA_023333625.1. NCBI lineage: Eukaryota > Viridiplantae > Streptophyta > Magnoliopsida > Poales > Poaceae > Bothriochloa > Bothriochloa decipiens. The sequence goes on from CM041628.1 coordinate 85,359,874, forward strand.
ACCGTCACTTCATGTTTCCAACGGCGCATGCGCATCAACGCTCCAGCCCAGCAGCCGCATTACACACGTCACACGGGCAACGCCCCGGAACAGCTCCGGGGCAGGGCAGCGCTCTCAGCAGCTCTAGATAGATACAGTATGAAACAACACATTAACAAGGCAAACACTCCCCTCCCGACTCCACCAACTCTATCTCTACCAAAACGTAAAACTAGCTCTTAGATTCATATTTCTTGGAGCTCTCAAGACTCATGCTTTTTGTGGAGTTGAAGAAAAAAAAATTCCCACTAATAACATCAAAGAACAAAAAAATTATGCACCAACACCATCAATGAACAACATTAAACCATGTTGCATAGTACGAAACAATACAAGGAGTTGTGGAGCTGCATCGAGGTGTCACCACTGAAGCCATATTTTCATGGGCTATTGGCTTTACCAAAACACCCCTGAAAATCTGTTTATATAAGCCCGGTTATGCTTAAACTGAACTAGCAGGGAAATCCTATTTAAACTTTTAAAATTTCCACCATTTTTAAAAACTCGGCTTTCCTTCAAATTTCACAACCTATTACAAAATAAGTTTATACTCCCTCCGTCCCAAAAAGATAAAGTTATAGGAACCGTCTCAATCAAACTTTCTCAATTTTGATTAGATTTGTATAAAATACGTGTAATATTTATATCTCTAAATAAATTTATTAAAAAACTAGACTTAAAGATCTTTCCAATGATACTAATTACTTAGTATAAATATTTATATATTTTAATATATAATTACCGGTAGTTTAAAAACGTTGATTTTTTGAAAAGCGAGAATGACATCTATTTTAGGACGGAGGGAGAACGTATTGGCTTAACCTCACATGATTGTAGAATGTATGTCAACGAGACAAGCTCTTGATGAAGAGAGAAATTTTCTCTCATGTTAATTAAAATATGACATAATATATTTATGTGCCCTTGTAAAGCCTAACAATGACTGATTGACTGACCGCATCTATAGCGGCATCCGTTCATCTGCCGTTAAGATTCAGGAGCCTAGACGTTCATCACAGGACACGCCATCATAAAGCTGCATGTTGGTTGGGACAAGAGAAGAGTGGCAATGGAATCTCTATCGGCCTCTTTTGGAATGATTGGAGTCGGAACGTGGGTAGCCCTGCGGCGAAGCTCCCCTCGTATGGGAAGGGAAATGTTTATGATAGGACCTTGCGGAGGAAATCTTGGGTTTTCGGGGTATTAGGTTTTCACCAATGCTTTCATTATTCAAGCCGATATTCTCGCTTCTGCTTTGTCGACCCTCACTTTCACGTTTGCTTCCCTCTAAAGCGGAACGCTCCCCTACCGATGCATTTTGACATCCCACAGCTTCGGC
>CM041628.1:85376251-85564718 GCA_023333625.1 Bothriochloa decipiens
ATGCAAAAGGATGAAAGAAATATTGTCTTTCCAGAAAGAAAAACCAGAGGTTTTTTATCTTCAATATTCCTTTTTTGGGTTCTATATCTCTAATCGAAGAAATTGACTTCGTATGGGCATTTTACTTTGTTATTTCAATGCAAATGGATGAAAGAAATATTGTCTTTCCAGCCAGGGGTTTTTTATCTTCAATACTCCTTTTTTGGGTTCTATATCTCTAATCGAAGAAATTGACTTCGTATGGGCATTTTACTGGCAGCTATAGAGATAGCTGGTCTAGCTATAGTTTTAGATACTTCGCTCATTTCATAAAGTATTCGACCTGGTTTAACAACGGCTACCCAATATCTGGGGGATCCCTTTCCCGAGCCCATACGTGTTTCTGTGGGTCTTATTATAACCGGTTTGTCGGGAAATATACTCACCCATATTTTCCCACCATGACGTGCATATCGTGTCATTGCTCTTCGTCCTGCTTCTATCTGTCTCGCGGTGATCCAAGCGGGTTCAAGTACTTGAAGAGCATATCTACCAAAACAAATATGATTTCCTGAAGGGTTATGAGGTTGCTACGCTAGCCAAAAAATAAAAAATTTTGACCTCATAAACCAGGATCTACTGCTAGTTACAGGTTACGGGATTACTACTAGACGCGCACGTGCAGCGGAAGATGACTCGATGTAGTCGTACGCATCACAGCAGGCAGTGCAGTTGCGTGGTCGTCCATCACCTCAATCCCCTCACATGGTTCGTCCCAGTGCTCCAGATGCAGCACCTCCGAGGAATCTCACACGTGCAGGGAAGAAGCGATGCGCCTCCGAACTGCTAGGTCCGCGAGGAGCAGAAGGCGCGAGCGTGGGGAGGGCGACGGTGGCTGCCAAAGGCATGTGTGTAACCCTGACCGTGCCCCTACCCCTTGCTTATATAGGCGTCCCCAATGAGCTCACGAGTTGGAGGCCCATTAGTAACCCTAAGCCTTATCTAATTCAGGTCCAACCCGAATTAGGCTTCCAGCCCCTTAAGCGTGCGACCCTATGGGTTCACGCACACATTGACATAGGCCGAGTACTTCTACTCGCCCAATAGTTGACAGCGGCCTCTAGCAAGGCGTGACAACTCCTATGTGCACGCAAATATCATATCAGACGAACCACTACGACCACATACAAGTTATTCCCTTTGCCACTCGATATATGGTTCAACTCGTGGGTTAACACTTAACCCAAGTACGTCCATGCATTTGTTGATCCAATCACTTGAGTGATCCAGTGATATCTCTCTCGCATAGAGAGGGGCAAATTCCATCTTGATTGTCTATGTTTCAAAGCATGCTTCCCGACCACCCGAAGACCACCTTTATAACTACCTAGTTACAGAGCAGCGTTTGATAGTCCCTAAGTAGGCCGTTTCACATATTGAGTACATACCACAATCTTAGGTCTAAGGACATAACGTACATGATGTGAATAGAGACTTTCTCATGTCGGGTCAGTCTAGCCTACATGTCTCACATGTGCCCACATTATTAGTTTGACATCTCCATGTCCATGACTTGTGAAACATAGCTATCAACTAATACATGTGCTGATCTAATATTCAAGTGTGTTCTCAAAAGAACACCGACCAGGGACAACTTTAGAATAACCATTCAAGTAATTAAATTCCACAAACGATTCACATAATTGCCAATCAATACAAGTTGTCTATAATGGATATTCAATAAATATTTTATTAATCATGGATACAATCGGAATATCATCATCTACATGATTAGCTCTAGGGCATATTCCCAACAGTCTCCCACTTACACTAGAGTTAATCTCTTAGATGTCTAATCCCCATAGACCTCATGTGCGCCTCATGCTTAGGCTGTGGAAGAGCCTTTTTCAAAGGATCTGCTACATTTAAATCCGTATGTATTTTGTACAATTTGATCTCTTCTCGTTTCATAAACTCTCGAATGAGATGAAACTTTTGGAGTACATGTTTGTTCTTCTGGTGATCCCTAGGCTGCTTAGCCTATGTAATCACCCTATTGTTATCACAATGTAAATTCAATGGGTCCGACGCATTCGGAAACACACCAAGCTCAATGAGGAACCTCCTCAACCAAACACCTTCCTTTGCAGCGCCAGAAGCTGCAATGTACTTGGCTTCTGCTGTAGAATCGGACACTGTCTCCTGCTTGGAACTTTTTTAGCTAACTGCACCACCATTTATTGTGAACACAAAACCTGATTGAGATAGTGAGTCATCCCCGTCGGTTTGGAAGCTAGCATCGGTGTAACTGTTTACAACGAGCTCCTCCTCACCTCCATAGATTAGGAACACATCCTTAGTCCTTCATAAGTACTTTAGGATGTTCTTAACAAGCGTCCAGTGAGGTTCACCCGGATTAGCTTGATACCTGCTCGCAACACTTAGAGCATATGAGACATCTGGGCGAGTACATAACATGGCATACATGATGGAACCAATGGCCGAAGCATATGGAACCTTACTCATGCGGTTGCGCTCTTCATCTGATGAAGGACACTGCTTGTCACTAAAGCGCATACCATGTGACATAGGCAAGAACCCTTTCTTGGACTATTCCATGTTGAACCGTTTTAACACCTCAATGTACGTGTCTTGGCTTAATCCTATTAGCCTTCTTGACCTATCTCTATAGATCTTAATTCCCAAGATGTATGCTGCTTCCCAAGATGTATTGCAACATAGGAATATCATTCCTAATCAATAGTATGTCATCCACATACAAGATCAGAAACACAATACCGCTCCCACTTACCTTCTGGTAAACACAAGGTTCTTCTTCATTCTGACAGAAGCCAAACCCTTTGACTACCTCATCAAAACGAATATTCCAACTCTGAGATGCTTGCTTTAACCCATAAATAGATTTCTTAAGCTTGCATATATTTCCAGCATTATTATGATCAACAAAACCTTCAGGCTGTATCATATACACGTCCTCTTCTAAATACCCATTTAGAAAGGTTGTTTTAACATCCATCTGCCATATCTCACAATCAAAATATGCAGCAATTGCTAGAATGATCCGAATAGATTTAAGCATCGCTACCGACGAGAACGTCTCGTCGTAGTCAATTCCTTGAACTTGCCAAAAACCTTTTACAACAAGTCAAGCTTTATAGATGTGAATATTTCCATCCATATCCTTCTTCTTCTTAAAGATCCATTTGCTCTCTATGGGTCTAACCCCATTAGTCGGGTCAACCAAGTTTCAAACTTGATTGTCTCCCATGGAATCTATCTCGGATCTCATGGCACTTTGCCATTTCTCAGAATCTGGATCCATCATAGCTTTCGCATAATCCGCAGGTTCGTCATCGTCTAACAATAACAAATCCCCACGCAATGCGCGAAGTCTCGCTGATCTTCGTGGTTGTGGCGGTGTCTCCACTGCCACGGGTGTCTCAACTTGCTCTGCTACATTTGCATCACTCATAGAGTCAGTCCCAACTGGCTCATCTTGAACTTCTTCAAGATACACCTTTTGTCCATTCTTTTCTCTTTTTGAGAAACTCTTTCTCTAAGAAAACACCGTTTCGAGTAACAAACACTTTGCCCTCTGACCGGTTATAGATATAATACCCTAAAGTTTCCTTCGAATATCCCACGAAAAAGCACTTATCCGATTTGGGTGTTAGTTTATCTGATATAAGTCATTTAACATAAACTTCACAACCCTAAATTTTTAGAAAAGACAAACTGGGACTCTTACCAGTCCACATCTCATATGGTGTCTTAACTACGAACTTAGATGGTACCCTATTCAATGTGAAAGCGGCTGTTTCTAGAGCATATCCCTAAAACAATAAAGGTAGGTTCGACTGGCTCATCATAGACTGAACCATGTCCAACAAGGTCTGATTACGTCGCTCAGACACGCCATTTCTCTGAGGCGTTCTGGGTGGCGTAAGCTGTGGAACAATTCCACAAGTCTTAAGATGATTGCTAAACTCATGACTTAGATATTCGCCTCCACGATCAGATCACAAGGCCTTGATCTTCTTGCCACATTGATTCTCTACTTCATTCTAAAATTCTTTGAACTTTTCAAATGTTTTAGACTTATGCTTCATTAGGTAGACATATCCATATCTACTAAAGTCATCAGTAAAAGTTATGAAGTATTGAAATCCGCCTCTAACTGTCGTGCTCATTGGTCCATAAACATCAGTATGTACAAGTTCCAATAAGTCAGATGCCCTCTCAGGAAATCCTTTGAATGGCGCCTTGGTCATCTTGCCTAGCAAGCAAGCCTCACATGTCTCGTATGATTCAAAATCAAACGAAGTTAGAAGACCATCATCGTGGAGCCTCTTCATGCGATTCTCACTTATATGACCCAAACGACAATGCCACATATAGGTAGGACTTAACTCATTAAGCCGAGGCTGTTTAGCACTAACATTACAGACAGGTGCATCATCAAGATTTAAAATAAATAACCCATTCACAATGGACGCAAAAGCCACAAACACATCATTCTTTGAGATCACACAACCATTGTCTTTACTCATAAATGAATAACCATCCTTCATCAAGCATGAAGGTGACACAATGTTTTGACTTAAACTAGGAACAAAATAACAATTATTCAATTCCAAAATAAATCCTGATGGCAAGGGAACTTGCATCGTCTCGATGTTCAATGCAGCAACTCTTGCATTATTGCTCACGCGGAAATCAACTTCTCCTTTCTCCACGCTTCTACTTCTTATCATTCCCTGCATCGTACTGCAAATATGAGCAACCGATCTGGTATCAAATACCCAAGAATTGATATAAGAGTTAGCGAGGAAAATGTCTGTAGCATGAACAACAAGAGTACAAGCAGTAGCAGTACCTTTACCACCACCATCCTTCTCTAAGGACGCCAAGTACTCCTTGCAGTTTTTTTTCCAGTGACCTTTTCTCTTACAATAAAAGCAATCTGAATTTGCAGATGGTCCAGCCTTGGCAGCAGATGGGTTTGGCTTAGAGATCTCATCTTTAGCCTTGCCCTTCTTCTTCCTCCAAGAATTTCCCTTTCTCTTAAAATTAGGTCAGTTCTAGATCGCCAACACTTGGCTACTGCCGGCACCTTTCTTGATGTCGGCCTCTGCTGTTTCCAGCATGCCACACAGTTCATTCAAGCCCCTCTTCACTCCATGCATATGGTAGTTCGAGATGAAGTTTCCATAGCTAGCCGGAAGTGATGTAAGAATGAAATCAGTAGCCAACTCTTGGCCAATTGGGAAGCCTAGCTTCTCCAACCTTTGAGTGTAACCAACCATCTTGATTACATGTGGACCAACAGTTGCGCCCTCTGCTAGCTTGGTTTTTGTAAGCGCCTTAGAGACATTGAACCTTTCAGTCCGTGCTTGAGTTTCAAACATATCTTCAAGCACCACGATCATATCGTTCGCTGAATGATTGTTGTCGAACTGCATCTGCAGATCAGGTTCCATACAAGCAAGCATGAGGCAACTCACTTCAAGATCACATGCTTTCTTGTAAGCATTTTTCTCAGCAACAGTTGCATTTTCATCAGGCTCATCTGGTAATAGGGTGTCTAGAATTTCTTCCTTTTTCTCAGCCCTGAGAACAATTCTCAGGTTGCGGATCCAATCCACGTAATTTGTTCCATTCAACTTACCTTTCTCAAGAATTGTACGCAAAGAAAATGGTTGATTGTGAGCGACCATCTACAACAAAAGTAACGCAAAATACTAAGACAATGTATCCATGAAAGAGTAAATTATATCAAAATAAAATCTACTCCCACTAAAATCAATATTCCTCAATTAATACTTAGTGATTCAAGACCCACAACTAACAAGTCAACTAGTGAGCTTTAGCATCACCGGTAGAAGACATGGTAGATCGGTAAGCAACACTTTTCTAATCATATCACATATGACTCTTGTTATTGGGTAGCATCTCTATGCTACGCTCAACCTACCCATGCTCCAAGGTCCCTAACTATTAGGATGACCTTGTTTAAGTAACCAAACCTTCTTGCAGTAAGTATCCGATATGAACCTGCCTAGTCGAGGAAAACCAGTGGCACCCTAATTTCATAGACCCACCACCGATTGTACAAGACTTATGACAGTGCAAGGTTTGGGAAAGCATTTAACATAAACATTGCTGAGGGATCATTCTACTTCGCTACCGTATGCAATTAGACAAAAACATAATAGCATGTGAAAGTAGAACATAGTAAGAACGGCATAATACAGACATGACTTGGCATAGCCCATTATTCCTTTGGGGATCTCCATCTTCTTCAATCTGTGCATCATGGCGATCTCCATCTCCATGATTCGAGTATGCCATCCTTCAGTGATGATTCCGTCAAGACTAGCTACTACTAGCGCAAGTAAAATAAAATTACATAATCACGAATAGATCATCACAGATTGGCACACAGGCCATTATATTAATTTTGATAATATGTATGTGGCTTCTGGCCATATTGTCCTCATGACATGCAAGGCATGAATTAAATACATACATGCATCACATACACATAAGGGCTATACCAGTCATCAATATCTACAAAACAAAGTTATCCGAATCCGACGTCTAATCTTGCAACGCAAAAAACTCTATTTTCCAAGCCTTATTTCGTAATTCAAATTTCACCAAATGCGGCAAAGCAATAGAGAACCAGATGTAAAATTTTGTTCTCTACGATTTTTGTTTAGAGTTCGTGTCAATCCGAGTTATGATTCAAAAGTTACGACTGTTTTACCGAACAACACTTTTCTCGGCAAATCGGCGCCCGACAGTAAATTCCTTCTACCACCGCCGCGCATCATATGCGCTTGGCACTTGACCTAGGGTTCAATTCGATCAATCTGATTGATCTCTAACTTGCCATGACTGGATTTACATGAATCACTTAACTCGGATGGCGGAATTCTGACCGGTACGAGTAGATTGTTTCAAGACCAACACGGCAAGATGACGAACCAAGGTTAGAGACTCATCTACAACCACACATATCACCATATGCACAAAACCGAACCTATAACGAGGCAGTAAGGGCTCCAATACCACTGAAGGGTTATGAGGTTGCTACGCTAGCAAGAAAATAAAAATTTTTGACCTCATAAACCAGGATCTACTGCTAGTTACAGGTTACGGGATTACCACTAGACGCGCAGGTGCAGTAGAAGATGACTCGATGTAGCCGTACGTGTCACAGCAGGCAGTGCAGTTGCGTGGTCGTCTATCACCTCAATCCCATCGCGTGGTTCGTCCCAGTGCTCCAAATGCAGCACCTCCGAGGAATCCCACACGTGCAGGGAAGAAGCAATGCGCCTTCGGACTGCTAGGTCCACGAGGAGCAGAAGGCGCGAGCATGGGAAGGGCGACAGCGGCTGCCAAAGGCGTGTGTGTAACCCTGACCGCGCCCCTACCCCTTGTTTATATAGGCGTCCCCAATGAGCTCACGAGTTGGAGGCCCATTAGTAACCCTAAGCCTTATCTAATTCGGGTCCAACCCGAATTAGGCTTCCAGCCCCTTAAGCGTGTGACCCTATGGGTTCACGCACACATTGACATGGGCCGAGTACTCCTACTCGCCCAATAGTTGACAGCGGCCTCTAGCAAGGCGTGACAACTCCTATGTGCACGCAAAGATCATATCAGACAAACCACTATGACCACATACAAGTTATTTCCTTTGCCACTCGATATATGGTTCAACTCGTGGGTTAACACTTAACCCAAGCACGGCCATACATTTGTTGATCCAATCACTTGAGTGATCCAGTGATATCTCTCTCGCGTAGAGAGGGGCAAATTCCATCTTGATTGTCTATGTCTCAAAGCATGCTTCCCGACCACCCGAAGACCACCTTTATAACTACCCAGTTACAGAGCAGCGTTTGATAGTCCCTAAGTAGGCCGTTTCACATTTTAAGTACATACCATAATCTTAGGTCTAAGGACATAACGTACATGACGTGAATAGAGACTTTCTCATGTCGGGTCAATCCAGCCTACATGTCTCACATGTGCCCACATTATTAGTTTGACATCTCCATGTCCATGACTTGTGAAACATAGCCATCAACTAATACATGTGCTGGTCTAATATTCAAGTGTGTTCTCACAAGAACGCCGACTAGGGACAACTTTAGAATAACCATTCAAGTAATTGAGTTCCACAAACGATTCACATAATCGCCAATCAATACAAGTTGTCTATAATGGATATTCAATGAATACTTTATTAATCATGGATATAATCGAATATCATCATCTACATGATTAGCTCTAGGGCATATTCCCAACATTGCCTCGGCAGGATTTTCCCTTCATTCTTCCTCTATGTTGTTTACAAAATCTAGTTCTTTTGGGGTTATAGTCGATGGTTCTTTCTTAGTTCCATCTCTACTACAAAACTAGACATGAGAGTTTCTTCTCATCCAGCTCCTCGCGAATGAAATGAGAAAGCGTGCGAATTTCATTTCTCTAATTCCATAATATTCAAAACTATTACAGATAGGTACACCTCAATATATAATAGAAAAAATTAGGTTTTTTTTATTTTGACTTTCTTAAAAAAGAAAAATAAATATATAGTCAAGAAAGAAGATCTAGAATATATCCAAATTCAATAATTATATAAAATGTAATCCTTCCCATTTTTGAATCTCCTTTTTTTATTCTTATTGAATCGTGGTAAAATATTCTAATACAATAAGGATTTCGTGGGTGAATATTTACTCTTTTCTGTCTTATTTGTTAATTTAGAACCTTATCGAATAAAGCAATTTTTTTGGTTTGTTCCGCCATCCCACCCAATGAAGTGTTAGGATTATTTCCAATAAAATCCTATGTAGTCATAGGTTTTGTTGTTCCCACAGCTTCTTCTTTAATGGTTAGGTTTGAATCCTGCAATGAAGCTTCCAAAAAATTTATTTTCGAGTCAATTTTCTCAGTTTTATTAACTCGGCTACTCTTTATTTATTGCTTTATATTTATATTTGTTGTTTCAAAGTAAAGTTATGATTTAGAATTCTCTCTTTTTTTAGAATTTGATTATTATATTGATGCTTTATCACATTACCCTTTTTTATGATATAATTCATAGACCATACACATCGGAATCCTATATCTTTCTTATTCTTCTTCCTTCTATCTATCATCCCTCCTTTTATCCACATCCCTTTAGTTTTGCTTCACAACCTAGAATCAGGTTTCTTTTGTAGAGAAAAAAATGCAGTTGCTACAACTATATGATAGATCTACTCATTTTTTATAGATATATTTATTCACATAGTGAATGTTTCTTAGTTAGGATCTCAACAATACGAAGTAATAGGTTGGTTATTAGTTAATTTTCTATCATTACTAAGTTTTTTCTATTTTTAGTAGGGTTCAGACAATTTTTTTCAATTTTTGACCCTAAAGAAAAAACTAACGAGTCACACACTAAGCATAGCAATTATATTAAAAGACTTATTAATTTTCATTAAATCTTATAGAAAGAGGGATATTTTCTTCTTTTTTTAGGGATTTTTGGAAAACAAGGTTCTTGTCTTTTTTATTCTATCACTGGGCGGAATGGGAAGACAAAACTCAGATTGGAGAAGAATATGGTCCCTGGGTTCCCTTTATTGGAACTATGTTCCTTTTTATTTTTGTTTGGAATTGGTCAGGTGCTCTTTTACCTTAGAAAATTATAAAGTTACCCCATGGGGAATTAGCAGCGCCCATGAATGATATAAATACTACTGGTTCTTTAGCTTTACTAACATCAATGGTTCTTTAGCTTTACTAACATCAACAACATATTTTTATGCGGATCTTAGCAAAAAAGGATTGAGTTATTTCAAAAAATATATTAAACCAACCCCAATCCTTTTACCTGTTAACATCCTAGAAGATTTCACAAAACCATTATCACTTAGTTTTTGACTTTTTGGAAATATATTGGTGGATGAATTAGTCGTTGTTGTTCTTGTTTCTTTAGTCCCCTTAGTAGTCCCTATACTAGTCATGTTTCTTGGATTATTTACAAGCGGTATTCAAGCTCTTATTTTTGCAACGTTAACCGCAGCCTATATAGGTGAATCCATGGAAGGTCATCATTGAATTAACTAGTTTTTGAAGTAGGCTTTTTTTTAGCTTAGCCCAATTCATGCATGATTCCGGATTATCCTCTTAGTTGGAAAACTAAATAGTTCGAAAGGCATATGAATATACAACCTAGAGTTGTAGGAGAGAGAATAGACTATGTTATAGAAGAGGTAAAGTATATATGCATTCAGGGGGCGGAGTCAGGTTAGATCTATATCCTTAATGCCTATAAGACAGTCATCTTTTGTGTGGCTTTCTAAGGAATGATTTTAGAATTGGGATTTTTCTTATTCCTAAGTTAGATTCATTATCTAATCCGATATATAGAATTCCCTTCTATACGGAACTGGATTCCATATCAAGTTCTATGCAGCATATTGTTATCAATTGTATATCTTGATTTGATTCCTATTGGATTTGGATTAGTTCTATTTCAATAGGGGTTCTTCTTGTATTTCGTCTTTTATTATGTTAAATGAAGGGGAAAAAATGAGAACTCAAAGATATCGAATAATAAAAAAATGATGGAATAAAAGAGTGATTGGTTGAAAAGAAAGAGAAATAGAATAATAAGAATCATATGGATTTACACAAACCTCTAATGATTAGAAACTAAAAACAAGATCTCAAAGTAATTCGAACGATTTCAATTATCATTTATTTGTACTTATTAGTTACTTCTACCCGATAGAGCTTAGAAGTTAGAAGTCATAATTTCTTGGTTGATTGTATCCTTAACTATTTCTTTTTTTTTTGACACGAGGAACTAACCATGAATCCACTAATTGCTGTTGCTTCCGTTATTGCTGCTGGATTGTTCGTAGGGCTTGCTTCTATTGGGCCCGGAGTTGGTCAAGGTACTGCTGCAGGACAAGCGGTAGAGGTATTGCGACACAGCCAGAAACAGAAGGTAAAATAAGAGGTACTTTATTGCTTATTCTAGCTTTTATGGAAGCTTTAGCAATTTATGGACTGGTTGTGGCACTAACGCTTTTATTTGCGAACCCTTTTGTTTAATCCTAAAAAAGAAAATGAGTCCTTTAGATTAGATTTTTTTTCTTTTTTTAGTACATCGGTATTTACTTATGTAATTCTAAGTATATCAATACTTTACTCCTATTTATTATATTATTTATTTTTTATATTATTTTAGAAATTTTGTATTTATTAGGACAGACAATACCCTAGGAACCCCAAGAAGGGCTGATTTGAGCATGATCTATTTAGAGGATATGCTCGCCCTCTTCCTTCCCGTCCTTAGTTTAGGACAGTGGAAAGCATTTTTCCTTTTATTTTAGGAATTTTGGGAACATTTCAACAAAGGAGATCTTTCACAGGTCAAACGAGACCTAAGATTTAATCTAGAAGAAATTATTAAAACATTGCATTAAAAAACCGATCAAAAAAGGACGAGCGAAGAAAGTGATCGAAAAACTTTCTTCTTTGTTCGTCCTATCTATAAGAGGAGAGCATATGAAAAATGTAACCCATTCTTTCATTTTTTTAGCTCACTGGCCATTCGCTGGGAGTTTCGGGCTTAATACTGATATTGTAGCAACAGATCTAATAAATCTAACTGTAGTGGTTGGTGTATTGATTTTTTTTGGAAAGGGAGTGTGTGCGAGTTGCCTATTTCAAGAATAGATTAGATCTATCCGGCTGCACTTTAGAATATTTTTAGTATTTTTTTGATAAATAATAAAATGTGCACGATCTCGACGAATTACTTATGAATAACTTCATAAATCATATGGAAGAACCACAGCATTTCGTGATTCATTGGTAAATTTACTTTGATTCTCTATAGACCAATAATGTGAGACCATTAACACGGTTAAAGCTAAACTGCATGAAGTCCGGGCAATAAGGGGTATTCTTTCTACAACTACATTAGTATCAGTCTCAAAATACAAACGGGAAATAGCTAGTGCAGAATTTATCTGATATAGACACTCATATCGATAAAATAGTTTGAACTATTTACTAGAAGGGCACGTAGTCCTTTTTCCAATGCCAAATCGACGACCTATGTATAAGAAAAGAGAAAAATTTTAGATTTTAAGAAAAAATACTGGAATTCTATCAATTTTTATTTTCCATTTATTTAGTTGTTTTTTCTTAATGAAATTGAAATTATTAAAGGGACTAAAAAATAATAAAGTATTCCATTCAAAATTAGGAAATGGAGAGGGGTAATCCTATGCATTGTCGATGGCTTACTTAATAATACTTAAAAAATTGAATTAATAATTGAGATTCCTTTCTGATACTCTACTCTAATAAAAAAAGAAATCATCTATTTAATGAATAGCATAAGATTCACGCCCTCTTCCACCTATAGGTAGTTTGAGAGAAGTTTCTTTTGAAGTGGATACCTCAAGACCAAAAATAGCCCATAATAATCCAGCTTCCGCGATATACGATGATTCGCTCACTATCTGAGGCGTTAATTTACCGAATAAAATATCACCAGTTTCTACCCAGGATCCCAACCTCACAACTCCATTTCTGTCCAAATTGCGCAGTAAATGTTCTTCTAGATGTGGTATTTGTTTAGTGATTTTTTCAGCGGAGCCTTGGCTTGTCGTATCCGTCTGAATTTTATATTTTTTGGATGTGAAAAGAAGTATAAATGTCCTCATATACCAAACGTTCACTAATTAATACTGCGTCTTTAAAATTGTAACCCTCCCAGGGCATATAAGCTACAAAAACGTTTTTTTCCTAAAGCATGTTCCCCACCAACTGTAGCTGCTCCCTCCGCTAAAATTTGCCCTTTTTTAATGGATTTACCCCGCGGAACCCGAGGTTTTTGGTGCATACAAGTATTTTTGTTAGAGCGCCGATAGGCAACTAAAGGAATACTTATGGTCTTCCCACTACTTGATAAAAGGATCTTGTGACTATCACTAGAAATGATCTTCCCCTCGCGTTCGGCTATAACGAAAACCCTCGAATCTAGAGTTGTTTGTAGTTCCAATCCAGTTCCAACAATGCACTTCTCAGACCGAGAAAGTGGAACTGCTTGGCGCTGCATATTAGAAATCATTAAAGCCCGATTCGCATCATTATGCTCAATAAAAGGAATGAGAGAACCTCCAATAGAAAAATATTGAAAAGGAAAAATACTTCTAACATGAATCTATTCCCATGCAATAGTCAGGAATTCTGGTATCTAGCTGGAACAACCTGTTCTTCCTAAATAACCTTATTCAAGGACAAAGAATTTCCTGCTGCTATCATATAATATTCATCTCTATTTGGTGATAAATAAACAACCTGTCTCTCTTTTTTTCTTTTTCTTTCTCAGATATTTCATGAAACGGACTTTCTACCAGTGATCAAACTCGCATGAATAGCTAACGATCCGGTAAGTCCAACATTGATTCCTTTGGACATGTCAATTGGACAAATACGCCTATAGTGACTCGGATGAATATCTCGGCTACGAAAACTTGCAGTTCTCCCCGTCAATCCTCCAGGACCCAAACAACTCACTTTTTGGCCATGAACCGTTTGTGTCTATGGATTGGTTTGATCAAAAACTTGAGCTAAGGGGTATGTGCCAAAAAAGGTCTCATAAGTAGTTATTAATAAAATCAAAAATGAAGTTGGAGTTACCAAAGTTTGTGGAGTCGGTTTCGATTGACGTATGAATACTCTACGGATAGTTTTTTGAACCGCATGTTTTAAACGGCCAAGGGCCAGTCCGAATTGATCTTGTAACGGATCTAAACTGAACGAATACGTTTATTTTTCAAGTGATTCATATCGTCATCGTCAAGTATACCCGTTCCAAATTTCATTCCAATCAAATGATCCATAGCGGACAATACATCTCTTGGTAACAAGAATGTATTGTTCTAAGGGATATCAAGATTCAGTCTCCGATTCATATTTCATCGACCAACTCTTCCTAATTCACATTTTTTTGAAAACATTTCTTTTGTAATTCCTCGCATAAGGACTCCGAAAATACCAGGTCCCCACCTACACAAGCAAATTGTTGCTAAAACTCCAAAATAGCCTTTCTCAATCCTCTTCTTCTCCTTAGCACTCGGGAAAGACAAGAAAATTTCAGGGTAGAAAACATTATCTAAAATTTCTCTTAGATTCGAACCCATAGCTGATGATAGAACTAAAATAGCCTTTCTCAATCCTCTTCTTCTCCTTAGCACTCGGGAAAGACAAGAAAATTTCAGGGTAGGAAACATTATCTAAAATTTCTCTTAGATTCGAACCCATAGCTGATGATAGAACTAAAATAGATATCATTTTTTTTCTACTAACGCGAGCCCATATCCTTTCTTTTTTATCAATTGCTAATTCCGACCTTCCTCCCCAATCTGATATTATAGTTCCGATGTATATAGAAAATCCCTTATGGTCTAATTCCGAGCGGTAGTAAATACCAGGACTTAGCAATATTTGATTGATCACAATTCGGTATATTCCATTTATTATAAAGGTTCCTAAGGAATTCATTATAGGAATGTTTCCAATAGAAATGGTTTGCTTTTGCACATCGAAAGCAAAATTTAATCTCGCGGATACATATAATTCGGAAGAATAGGTGAGTGATTCATACACAGCATTCCTTTCTTTTATCGAGGGTTCTAGCAATTGATATGCTTTCGCAAATAATTGAAATGCAATTTCATGATCTGGATCTTTAATTGTGGGAAACTTCTCAAGTTCTTCCGCCAAGCCTTGATTAATGAATCTACAATATCCCTCGAATTGAATCTGACTAAATCCGGGTATTGTGGACATTCCCTCATTTCCATTTCGGAGCATTTGAATCTTAAGTTTCCTATTTATAGAAGAAAAATTCCATTATCAGCTCACTCTTCATCAATCCCTACGGATCAATCTAGCAATCATGGAATCCATATTCTGTTTACTGAATCACATGAAATTCTAGGAAACTCCACATACGTATTTCACATATGTATTTCATACATATGAATAGAGACGATTTCACAAAAGTTTGAATTTAGCAGGGGTCAAAATGGAATAAAAATGAATTGATAAAATAATCCTAGAAAAAAATTCTGTCACTTAAACTTTATTATATTCTAAAAAGATTGGATAGCAAAGATTTCTCGTTTTATCTCCTTTCTATGAAAGGGATAAAGCCATAATAATTTATAAGCACTAGAAAGTTTTACTTTAGTTTGATTTAGAATAGCACGCTTAGTTTCTTTTTCAAAAAGAATTTGAAGGGTCTTTTTTGTTTTGTAGTAGTAGAATTGCTAGAAAATAAAGGATTCATTGTAGAATCCTAAAATAAAGATAAAGTTATTTTAAAATTACTTGCCAATCTAGTTATCCACCTATCTACATATCCTTTCTTTTATCGTAATTGCACTTAGGTGGGCCAAGAAGGTCAGGCTATAATCTATATCAGAGCAAATTCCCTCTTTTTTTATTCAAGATATTTAATAATGCAATGAAAAATTAAAGCACGATTCCCCATAGGGATATGTACATAAGGGGGACCCGTAGATAATAATGTTGTTCGGATCTAGAGCTATATACATATTAGGGAAACATTTATTCTTATTCTATTTTATTATGCCATTCAAAATAATGGGGAGGGGAATACCGATTTAAGAGTCGTTCACTACTGCAATTCAAACAAAAAAGTAAAATTATATTATTATATTAATTATATTTATTATCATATTAATTATATTATAGTTAATGGTTCTAATTTATTCTGAATTTTGTAGCCTGCGACTGGAAATCCACTTTTTCTTCTTTGTCATCTCAGTAGAATAGAAAGAAGCAGGAAGTTTTCTAGTGTTAGTAATGTGTGTTTTAAGATAGAATCCATCGAGGAGAATAAGCGGAACTGGATCCAAAAAAGCAGAAATCAATTTTTTGAAAAAGATTCTAAAAAAGAAAGTAAGTAGAATTAGATTCAAGATAAAAGAAAAAAGGTTTTAATAATTAGTAAAAAATGTGGATGGATACTTGCTCTTTTGCCGATTTTAGATCGGATTTTTTGGCGGCATGGCCAAGTGGTAAGGCAGGGACTGCAAATCCTTTGCCCCCAGTTCAAATCTGGGTGCCGCCTGATCAAAAATCAATTTTGGAATTGTGGATAAGACCTTTTTACTCTTTCATAGAAAGATAGAAAGCGGGGCAACAGTAGGGTTTAGGTCAAAAATGAAAATAAACATGGGTAAGTTAGGTATCCAATAAATATTTATTTATCCTAATTTTATGGTATATTCTTACGTCCTTTGCTTATAAAAAAGATAACAAACAAAAGAAAAAATCTCTCTATTCCCGCGTCTTCTATTCAGAGCTTCCCCTACTCTTTTTTAGGGAATGAGCGATGTATCATATTTCTACTTAATGCTCTCTAATTCTACCAGAAATCATATAAGAATTTGTTAGGAGTAAATTCCTTTAACGTATTCATCCATAGTCTTAGGGCAGAATAGAATGGCCTTTTGACTCTGTACCCTTGATTCCACTATGATTATTGATAAATAGTAGAAGAATTCTTTCATAGAAATAGGAGACATAATTTACATGGATATAGTAAGTCTCGCTTGGGCTGCTTTAATGGTAGTCTTTACATTTTCTCTTTCGCTAGTAGTATGGGGGAGGAGTGGACTCTAGGGATACTACCAATTGATTGAGTAGTCGAATTGTAGTATCAACTCTTTTCTTTAATTGATCGTTTTGCTTTAATAATTTTACCAAACTTTATTTTTTCTTTCTTTAGTTTTGTTTCACTCTTGTAAGAAACTCTTTTAAGAAAGTAAGAAAGAGTCGTTCTATTCTGCTATGTTCTATTCCAGTATAATAGAATAGAATAGAAAGGGCGATTATAGTAACTCACAATTTCTAGTAGAATAGAAATTATGAGTAAAAAGAAAGTTCTATACATAAGAAAATTATACTTTCTTACACAAAGCTATTCACAACATATCGCAAATTTTTCATTTATACTTTTTCTTAGAAAATTTTTTATGTTCTTTTTTTTGAGTGAAAAAAGAAGTTGAATTAGACTACTATTTTAATCTACTAATCGATTCTATATAGATTCAAGGTAATATAAAAGAATCTAAAGTGAGGTATCATGAAGACAGATGCCATGCCACGCAGAGAAAGTAAAAAAAGAACGCGAGGCAATTGGACCTGGCTCCGAAGCAGCAGCGGTCAAAAGATCTTCACCCGTGCATAGCCAAGACAACGACCCCACTGATCACAGGAGAAATCAGAATGATCGTACAAACAAGGACGAGCCATTTTATTTCATGAACCTTTTCCTTTTTTCTCCAGCGGCAGCCTTGTTTCATGTAACGTTCAAAGCCATACTAGTAGATTCTAACCAATTTGTCACCAAAAAATGGCTCAAAAGAACGCTACCGCCGCCACGAGCTACGTAGCTAGTCCACCACTACTAATAAGGTTGTGCATAAGCTGCCTATCTTCTACTGCATACCACATCGTGGTAACTAACGAACGTTGCTATTTCAGCTAGTTAACCTAACTTGGAGCTGCTAATCTTGCTTCAGTCTACAAAAAACAGCAACGGCGAGCAAGATTGAGCAGCTACTACTAAAGTACTAAGCTCCAACAACTCCCTCAACTAGGCATCCGCCCAAGCGGCAAAGACAGGTAGATGGGAGACGACGTTCGGGTTCGGCTGCTTCAGCACCTGGGCCACTGTTTGTGCCGCCATCGGCATCCAGGGGCTTATGGTGGCCAGGCCTACGGCGCTCGGCTGCTTCCCGTAGAGCATGGCCAGGCCCAGTCTATCGGGGCTCCCTTCCCTGGAGTTTCCCAGGCTTGTCACTGCGAGGACGGGTCGGAGAAGTTGATCCGCCCAGTCGTCTTCCCAGGAACGCCGAGATGATGATGATCATGCACTGCGCACTCGATGTCAAGTCCTACGATGCCAATGCCATGCATGGAAGGGTGAGTCTCGCTCATGATGCCCCTCTGGAGATCAACCGCTTCTGGGCAATGCACAGCTTCCTGGGGAGAACCATGGAGTACCATCCTCCAGCCAGCGCCTGTCTCCTCAGCAGGGTTGAGCTCCCTGCCATCGCTGTGCATCATATTCATAGGAGCAATGTTCGCGGCCTCGATCGCCTTGAACTTCCGTGCTTCCTCCGCAGGCAGCAGTGTGCCGCTGTCCATGATCTTGTCGACGTCATATCTTGTTATCTCAAAGTTTGTCACCGCGTTCAAACCACGGAACTTGATGGCAGCTATGTCGTAAGCCTCAGCTGCTTCTTCTTGAGTGGCTGAAGCATATTCAGTAAGTGATGTAAGAACAAACTCAGCAAGTGTGGCCTATGAAAAAATATCATGCACTACCAACTAATCAAGTTAGCACACTGGGAAAACAAGATAAGATCAACCTAATGCAAGGTACAATTTTCGACCAGATTACTTTGTGTGTCGTGCTAATGCCATCTTTTAGTTCAAGTGTTCAACGGGGTATTCAAAACAGTCAACAGATTGCTTTGGTCAGGGGTCACAGCCTTAGTAAAAGCATAACTATCTGAAAAAGCAAAGAATGATCGTCGAATGTGTACCCCACGGATCAAAATGAACGCAAAAGCCATGCACAAAACTTGACATTAGCAGTAAAAGCTTATATTCCACGCCTACCTTCTTCTACAGCAAATGTACTTTGACGAGACAATTAACATAGTACAGCAGACACCACCAAAGGATTAGTGCTAAAAGCTTCTTTTACTTAACCCAATTACTTTATGAAAGAATTTTGGCCCTACAAATCTGCAGTCAAATAGACACAGATCTTTCTTACTGAAAGTGCCGAGGTATAGATCCTTGTTTCCAGCAACCCTTCCAATCCGAGACTGCCATCTTCCGTGCTGGTGATGCCTGTAATGCAGTTAGCATGTACATTGAGATGATTTCTTCATGCACTTAGGTTGTCTGCACTAAGGAAGCAAAATGTGGTGGCATAATCTGCCGAAACGAACCTTGTCACTCCTCGGTAGATGGAAACGCCTCGAGAAAATCCACTGCTTCTCCTGTCATCAGTAGCAACTTAGGAAATGCAGGAAGACATCAATGAAACAAGGTTGCTATACTGCACACAAAGCAGTAACCTTCTCAAATGCGCAACATATTCCTGCCTCGTCATTCCTTTCATCTCCTCAAGTTCATCTCGATAGTTTTCCACCTGCCAAACATAAGTGTGCTAACCCATTACATAAATGAACTTCCAAGCTCTAATTTTTTTGAATGAACCTCCACCATCTCCATGACACACACTTACGGGGAAATTGATGTGAGTAGCTGGACCCCAATATTTCAGAGCAGCCAGATCATAAGCCCTCGCGGCCTTGTCTTCGGTGTCGTAACCACCTAATAATCAGATAAAAGAAACAGCATTTCCTATTTATGGATCTACTGGAGGCAGCTCTAAACGGCTAATTGAACAATAGAAAGCATGATTGCATAAGAAATCATTCTTCTTACCTAGATATACTGCAAGGCGCCGCCAATCACATTCAGTCATGTCAAACCCCAGAATTACCATTTCAAAAATATGAAAAAGGAACCAAAATGTCAGAAAGGAGTTGTAAGGTGATGGATAAGACTTGCTACATCGTTTATTTTGGATTTTTCAGCTATCAACCTTGTCTGCCTTTCCTAGTCTGCCCATCCTTTCTGCAGCTGTTGTCCCAGAGGTGGGCTTCATATCTCCCAGTCCACCTGTGCCTGCTCCAGTGAATCAAACACAAACAAAACCCTTTATCATTCAATATAAAACAGTGCGATTCAAACAAAGAAAACTGTTTGCTCCATAACAAGAGAATAGCTGCCACATTAATAGGTGGAACTGCAGGGGGGCATAAAGGATCAGAGAGCCCAGCTTTAATCGAACTGAAGTATTCTACTAAGATCAGCCATTAAAAGGATTTGGCGTCAAGCATGAGTTGCTGGCCAACTGAACAACAAGAACAGCAGAGCATTTACTTTCTCTACATGGCAACAAACATCAATGCTGGAAAATAACAAGGGTACTAGAAGAACATAAGTCGAAAACTAGAAACCTCCAAATTAGGAACCAGGAGTTCACAAAGCTCAGAAATTTGCAAATATCATACCAGATGATCAATGCCGCAGAGAAGGAGACAACGTCAGAGTGTACTGAAGAGTTCCAAATCATACATAGCATAGCTCAGAACTAGTCTAAAGAGACACTGAGCAATGCCCGTACGAATCCTACTGACGATGAATCAAACGGCGCAGCAAGAGATATGAATGACACAAGGAAAAATGAAAACTCTTGGTAAGCAGATTACCTGGTGACGCCCCTATACCGGGAGGTTCTCTGCCCAAACGTGTCGATGGACTTGCGGTGCGCCGTCTGCTTGTGGCCTCCCTTCCCTGTGCCTCTCTTCCTCCCATCGCCATTACTGCGCCCCTGGCCCTGGGCCGCGGCCGCAGCGGCAGTAGCAGCAGTGTCTACAGCGGCCATCGGATGCTGCTGCTGCTGGTGCGGAGCCGCACGGACGCAGCTGCTCGACTGGGACCCGGCGGGGCTCATCATCGACAGGCTCAGCGGGTGCACCTCCCCGTTGCTGTAGCAGGCGCCGTAGCTCGTCAAGAGGAAGTTCTTGGCCGCCGCCATCGCCTCCTCCATTGGCGATGGAGCCGCGTCTTCTTGGAGCATCTCTGATTCGGTCAGAGGCTGAAAGTTGTAGGGGACGAGCTGGTGGCGCTGGTACTGGTGGAAGTCCCTGCTCGCCTCCTCTTCCTGCTGGCCCTGCTGGTGGCTGTAGTAGGTGGCTGTTTCTTGCCCACCGCCATTGCCACCACCCAAGAAGTCCTCTAGCTTCGGTGGGGATGACGGCATCATGCCTGCTTCATGCCAAGAAGACCATAACGTTAGAGGCCGAGTCGCCGAAAGAATACGATTTTTTTTAGAGAGAGAGAGAGGAGGGGAGAGAAGGGCAAGCAGCGAGCCAGCGACCTTTCATGTTGCAGAGAGTGCCGTCGGACTTGATGGGTATGGCAGGCAAGTGGGAGTAGTAGACGCCGGCAGAACTGGTGGTGCCATCGCCATACGCGCCGCCCACACAGTAGTAACCAGGATAGGGAGCGGCCATCGGTGAGAAGAGGAAGTTGGAATCGGAGTTGTTGGTACTGGAAGTGGAGATCAGAGTACTGGAAGGAGGTGGAGCGTGATGAGCAGGAGCGGGTTCAGAAGCGAGGGCACCTCCATGGCCGTTTGAGGGGAGGGAGAAGCCTAGCCAGTTGCTGTTGCTGCCGCTAGGCGCTAGCCATTTCCTCCGTCAACCATGCACACGCAAGCCCTTGCTGCTCTCTAGCTAGCTCGCTCTCCTTGTGTTGCACTAGCTGTAGCACAAATTAAACACTCTGCTGCTACAAATGTGAGAGGAGGGCTACCAAGATGAGAATGAGAAGGCGGTGAAACCGAGCAAAAGGAATGAGAGGGCCGTAGCAAAGTTGGTGGATAATTCAAGTATATACTGTACCACCTACTGTATGCATTTTTCAATGTCCAATATATACTTGATACTCGTTCCATTCCAAATTTAAGTGGTTTTGTCTTTTCTAGATTTATAGATTTTATTACTATAATATATTATGGATAAAGTGTCTAAAGGCTGACAACAAAATATATTAATGTTTATAACAATAAATAAGTATATTATAAAAAATATATCCAAGATGAATCTAGCTTAATGTCTTTAGTATGACAAATATTAGTAATTTTTATGTAAGTTTAGTCAAACTTGACATACTTTAACAAAAAGAACTGTTCTATTCTATAGTTGTTGTTTTTTGGGCGCGGGGGGTGGGGAGGGGGACAAAGATGGTACTAATAACAAATGCTATGTAGCTCAATAAAATCGCCTATTTAGGACAAAGTATTTTTAACTTTAATATTACCTTGCTTAGATAAAAAACTTTTACCAAAAAGTGTCACGTCGAACTTAACGACACATGTACAGAGTACTAAATATATACGAAATAAAAAATTATTTACACAATTTGCATAGAAATTGTGTGATGAATATTTTAAGTCTAATTAGCCCGTAATTTAACACTAAAGTGGTAAATTAACACTTTTGCTAATGATGGATTAATTATTCTCAATAAATTTGTCTCACTGTTTCCAGGCGAGTCCTGCAATTACTTTTTTGTTAGAATGTGAAAACCCTTCCAATATCACACGAATCATTCGATGTAATTTTTTTAAAAAAAGTTTCGCATTTAGAAAGAGTTGGGCGTCGCCGATGCTGGCCGCACGTCCCTACTTCATCATTATATTTATTATTTAATATATTTTCGTAATATATATTTAGCATTTACTTAGTTTTATTCATATGTTTAGTGGAACTTAAGACACTCTAACAGGACGCATCTAGAATGAGAGAGAGGAGCAGGAGTACTTCCTGCGTCTAAAAAAGAATGATGTTGTGAGAAACGTGTAAGTTAAAAAATTTTAATTTTAATTAGATTTATAAAAAATACATATAATATTTATTCTAAATATTTATTAAAAACTAGACTTAAAGATATTTTTGATGATATTAATTATTTAGTATAAATATTTTTATATTTTAATATATAATTATCGATAGTCTAAAAATATTGATTTATTAAAAAATGAAAATAACATTTATTTTGCGGCAGTGATGGCTGTAGATGTCTACTAGATGCTGGAGTAACTGGATGCTGCTCCTAGTGGTCGAGACATGGGTCGAGACATGCTGTCGAGAAAAGGCACAAAGGCTGCTGCTTGCGCCAGACTTCGTCTACGGACCATCTACGGACACGAGAGCCGGGGGGCCGTATCTAAACAATGCAATTGTTCAAAGCCAGCATCTGAGTATCGTTTTTGACTTTTAGATATTATGTTTGACCGTTTCGTATTATTTAAATTTTTTAAATATATTATAAAATAAATAAATTAATATTAAAATATCTCTAACAATAAATAAATTATAATAAAATAAATAATATTTATAAAACTTTTTTAAATAAGACGAATGATTAAATATAATAGATGAAAAAACATAAAACGACGCTTTTTTTTTACCGGAGGGAGCAGGACAGCTGCTGCCCCTGCACGCAGATAGCGCCAGTAACTTCGCAAACAGCACGTCTCTGAGCCGCACTGCAGTGTCGCAAATGCGAACGAACAACCCATAGTAATCCCTTGTACCACACCCCCCATCTTAGCCAAGTGCTACACCAAAACAAGCAAGTGCTACGCCAAAACAAGCGCTTAGCTCTCATAGGACCGAGCTCAGAAAACGACTGGAAAACGACGCCGTGCAAGTGCAGCTGATATCGATGCGTCGACGCCAGAACACGACCGGCTAGGATTGGCTCCTCGCCAAAGAAGAAAAGAAAGAAAAAAGAAAGCTTGCATGCAAATGCCCATGGCAAGAAACGAGCTCGCCGGCCGGTCGGTCGTCGGTCAAACCAAACGAACACCGGCGAGGCAAGGCAGCAATTTGGCACAACTATACGTTACAGCACATATTATCGCACGGTCGATATTCGTTCAGCACATGTGATGAACGGCTGTGATGAGAGTGATTGAGATGTGATGGGATGTGATGGACACGTGTCACGTCATGGACATAAAAAATGCATATGATGTGGGGTTGCAGATAACATGTCCTGCAGCGTATAATCATGGGTTTGATTTTTCGGACAGAGAAGGTCTGTGCTGTGTGGGTCATGAATCTTGGTGACCTGCCGCTGCCCTCGTATATGTTCCGGGAATGATGAACCAAGGGCCCCAGCAAACAAAACCCCTGTGGGCGTGATAAAAGCCAACCAGGGTGGCTTTTGAAGACCTCCCCGCAATTCTGATTCCACACATGTTTTTTGGATTTTAGGAGGGAGATGAGAGCACGCAATTGCCAGAGGGAGGAAAGATCATTTGTCTGCTTCTTTTTCTTGTTTTATGCAACTTCTTTTGGCAAGCATGGCACCACCTTTGGAATACTCATGAAGTTAGACAAATCTTGAACATCAATTTTGTGTATAAATTTTGTAGAGACCGAAGTAACGCAATATTATATATCATGTTGTTTTGTTCTGCATTACATGAACACCATTAAATGATATCGAGACAGCACCTCCCTCACAAAGTGGAGGCATCTTCTCAGCGGACGGTAGATTCGCCTCCGTTATCGTTGGTGAGGAAGACGCTGTTGAAGCCGCCCACCCCACGCCACGCCACGCGAAGCTGATAGCCGTCTCGCTCGGTTCACTGAGAAGGTGTAGATCGAGCGAGTGTCGCCTTTAATTGCCGAGCCCCCAAGGCAGGCGGTGCCAATCAGGAGGCACCCCCTGCCGAAAAGGATTACACTGATTGTTGCTCAACCGTTATCGCACGTAATGACTTTTCAAACGAGGCGATGTATTGCTCAACATGAGGATGGGCATCGCTCCGCCAATAGTTTCTCTAGCAACTAAAAAGGAATACGAGATGCTATTTTCAATATAATGGAAACCTGACGTGAAGCTAGATCGAACCTCTAGACGGCTATTTCCCGGTGGCTAACCATTGGGCCGGTCGAAAACTCTTTGCGGACGTTGGAGTAGGCTCGCGCGGTGAGCAGTTGAGGCACGCTGCGTCGTAGGCTGCAGCGCTGCTCCTTACCTGGTTGTAGACTTTTATGTAATATCGAATCTTAGATTTGTTTGATATGACGGTTCAGCCTACGGGCACTCGTGATAAGCGCATCGTTTGTACTTTTAAACTCTTTTTCTTATTGTAGAGATGTGCAAAACTTTTATATATTCGACAAAAAGAAAACACCTCCAGTGCTGTAGAATTACATGGCATCCTCAATCTACGGACATTATAGCTTCATTGCACAACAGACATAGTAACACACCCACGATCATATTTTACAGTACGTAATCCTACAGCAGAAAAAACACAAGGCACTAAGGTGCAAGTAATGAATAGGCAAAAGGAAAATCAGGGAGAAATAATGCCAAGTATACTCCATATAAAGACGGGAGTTAGAGCGAGCTATTTAGTTTTCGGGCCACATAAGACGCGCTGTACCCTTTGCGCGGTTCAGTGCGCACGGGCTTCATTCCAGAAATAATGAATACTCCTGTTTTGCCATAAGAAGTGGTACCTATGCCAGCAGTTCCTCAATGCAAGATCAGCTGACGAGTTGCATAACTACTCATTGATTTTACATCTCATGCACAAGCCACACGTACACGTTTGAAAAGTCCATGGCATTAAACCTCACACTTGCCTTTTACAGGTGTGCATATATTTAGCATGTTTGGGCAAATAGTTGACTGTATCGATCAGATCAGATCATCCTACTCCTCTATGTAGCCATAATGCTCTCAGAACGTACCAACCCGAGGTCAACTTTCTGCATGCATGCCGATCCTAATTAAACGAGGCCTTATAGCCAGGGCATGCACGATCTAACGCTTTGTATACGAATCCACAAAGCATAGATTCGTATGCAAAGTATTAGATATTGTATGCCCTGGGTACAAGGACTTGTTTAGTTCCACCGATTCGGCAGAGTGCCCGAATTCAATGTTTGGCAGACCTCTGATAACATTTCGTTTGTATTTGTTAATAACTATTTAAACATTGACTAATTAGGCTCAAAACGTTTGTCTCGTAAAGTATAACCAAACTGTGTAATTAGTTTTTTATTTCATTTACATGTAGTACTATATGTATGTATCGATATTTTAATGTGACGAAGAATCTTTATTTTGTATAGTACCAAATTCTAAAATCTGACGAACTAAACAAGGCCCAAGTACAACCGATGAACTGATGAGAGCGAGGCAAAACAAGGCTGCAGGCTGCAGAGAGCTTCAATTTTGCGCTGGTTCTACGCCTCTCACATTCTTTCTGATCGCAGCAGAAGTTGCTCGCAAGATCGAGCAAATGCAACGCCGAGGAGGAGGGGCCCTCTATGGAAAAGTTCTCTTGCAAAAGAGGATTGTGCCTAGCTTGTTGGTCTGGGAACCAAGCCACTTCAAGTTGCAGCAGGTAATCTAGTTTAACGCGTCCTTTCGGCCATGATGGTGTTTGTTTGGTACTAACAAATCATCCATTGTCCCTGTCCAGCTACTTGGTAGCTGTTTCTTTTGGCTCCTACCATCGGCCCCATGGGAGAGAGGGAGACCCTACCAGATGTTCCCCCTTTTCTACCTTTATCTAGGTTTCCCCATGGCCGACACCTCTTTTCTGGCTCACGTTAAAAACAACCAGAAATTGCAGTGATTGATTTGGGTGCAGTACTGCAGTGTGTGTGCATTCAAACCTGTACAAGGTGGTAAATGTAAGCGATCGATTTGGAAATTCTGTCAATGCCTCGTCGTGCAAAGGTGCAATGGGGTTTGGACGTTTGGTCATGTCAATAATAAGCCATTCAAAGATGTGCCCCTCTCGTATAGTCGTATGCCTTGATATATATTCACAGATGTACTACTTCGCGAATTATGACAATAATATTGCTGCCGCCAGATGGGCCATCGATCGCATGTGTGCCAAAACTTAAATCAGTATGTTGGGAATGCGATGTGATATGCTGCCGACGACTTAGAGATGAGAGCGAGTATAAGTTGATTCTCACGAGCCATGTAAAAAGACTAAGATAAATTCTAGAGATAATCTTCAATTATAAAAAACACGTGACTTCCATTTGGTAGACTAATCATCGTCGCTAATAGTAGCCAATCAATTGTGTTTTATGAAAAAAGTACTCACTTCTACCATTATGATTATAAATAAAAACTAGCAAGATGGAGATGGCCCGCACAGCTAGGTTTTTACTCATTATATATTGAATTTTTCCTAGGACGTTGCTAACGCCTGCGCGTGCAGGCGGAAGCAGCCCGGCCTGCACACCCGTCTACACGCGCCACGTGTCTGATATCCCCTCCTCCCCCGTCTTCTCCGATACCGGCGTCCAGGCCCCCGCCGCCGGCCACCGCCCCGCGGCGGGGACAAGGGGCCCTAGCTCGCCGGAGCTCCGGCGAACATTTGTCCCCGCGGCGTCCGCCCTCTTCCTCGCCCCAAGCGTCACCGTCTTCTCCATCTCCGGGGTGACTCCCCCGCCCTAGGCCTGGCCCGGCCGCCGTCCCCGCCTCCAGGGCTCCCTAAGCCGCCCGCCTGCATCCCCGCCGCCTGTCTTCCCTTCCTCCCCCCGGCCGGCCGGCATCTACACCCCACCGGAGTTGGAGAAGAAGGGGGTGAGCTCGCCGGAGTTGGAGGAGGAGGAGAGAGAGGAGATAGGAGGAAGAGAAAGAGCAACAAGAGGAGGCCTACCCGGTGCCAGATCTAGCGCCGCCGCCGTATCCGGCGGATCCGCCGCCGTCTTGGCCGGATTCGGCGGCTCCGCTATGGCCGGCGCGAGGGAAAGCGGTGGGCGCGTGGGGCAAGTAGTGGGCGGGTGGGGGCGGCGGTGGGGCGCGGGGTGGTCGCCGGGCGCCGGGGAGGACCCGAAGAGACCGAGAGAGACGGTTCGGTGGTTGAAGACGACGCCGGGTGAAAGGATAAGACCGCTCCGTGGTCCGTGCGCATGCGAGACTGGGCAACCGCGTTTCATCGTCTCATATTCCCCCCACGCGACCGGGCGGTGCAGACAGTGTGCATTCCAGCAATTTACCACCTGCGCGCCTGTCAAGTAGCTTTTAGGTTTTTCCTATTACGCTCAAAATATCCATTTTCTTCCTTTTTATTGTGCTTGTTCTTTCTCCATACACCCGATGATTGCATGAACTTCATCGTGTTACTTTGGTGGTTGTCTGCATCGTCTAGCCTAGTCCGCGTCTATGGGTCTGATCATTTTCCTAGGTTGAGTGTACTTTTCTTTGGTTACAGGCACATAGATAGCTGAGTTCTAAGAGAAGTTGTTCGGTTGTCCATATAACAATTAATCATATAACATGAATTTGGAAAATTAAATTCTAAAATGTTAATTATTTATGATATAATGTCATAAAAAACTTAATTTCCCTTATATAATCTTAATTTGTTTTAAAATCACTTAATATTATCAGGCAACCAACACAGCCCGCCCCGTGCACTCGCATGCCTTTGTCCTGCTCCTCCAGACTCGCGCCGCCGTCCGGCGCCGCGCGCATGACGCATCTCCGCTGCCGGCGCCGGCCGCACCGTGCATCGGAAATCTGGGGATGTCACTTCGTTACCGCCGAGCAAGTTTCCTTTCGCGGTGAGCTGTCCGATGGCTGATGCCATGACTCATGACCCCACGTCAGGCATTGGAACTGTAACAGCAGCCAGCAGGAAAAGAAATGCCGTGCAGACTAGCTTTGCCTAGGCACGCTTGATCTAGCAAACGTGCCAGGAGGTAGCAGACTTCTGGGCAGCATTCTGCTGTGTTCACACATGGGATCAGAGTTTAATGGCACGGGCGGCACTGCCGGAGGATATTATTATACTCCATATACAGTACGTAACTTGTTGAAAATGCTTGTGTATTCGTGGATTTTTTTTTTAATTTTAATCGTTTTTATCATTATTTTAAAAAATGACCGGCATAACAGCATGTGGCGCGATAAGTTTTTCTACGTCCGAAACGACGTCTAAGTAACGTATCTTGCCACGCTAACGCACGTGGCGCGACAATATTGTTTGGTTTTGCTATGGGCTTTGGCACGATCAAGAAAGATATGATTTGTAAATATTTTTTGAGTGCTGTTATTTTAAAATATTGAGTAAAAGGAATTAAAATTAATATAATCATGTATTTACTTTGTTTTGATCGACGTTTCGTACGAAGAGATGAGAGAGCCTTAGAAAGACGACAGGTTCGCCAGTAGCCTACTAGGAGTAGTGGGCCTCTTGTTTTTTTTATACAAACTGGGCCACTCGGTGGATCAAAGCCACTTGAACTCAACTTCCAATCTGCACTGGGCCAAAACAATACGGCCCATTGCCAGGATTGCGACGATCCACACCAAACCCCAAGTCAGAGTCACACTAGCCATGCAGGTTGGCATGGCAGATCGCAACTAGTTGCCCGGACATTCTTCCTGGACAGTGGGCATCAATGCTGGTATGAAGGTCCAGGGTTGCCTGTGTTCACACTTCAATAGGAAGTAGCGTTATCGGCTGCCTGTGTTCACACGTAATTCTGCAATTGGGCAGCATCCACAGGAGAGGAGGCGATCCGTGATCCAGCAGAGTGGCCACCAGGAGCCGCTCTTCCCACAGCACGCCACGGTACAAACAAATAGTTAGCCGCACAAATGTTGGTTGCCTACCAAGGCTACTAATGTGCACGTGGGGGCCGACCGACCGAACCCTGCCATGACGCTCCGAGCCACTCCATCTCCATGCCATGCGTGCCAGCGTCCGCACGGCGGCGCGCGCTCGGTCCCGCGCCGTCGCGTCCAGAACGCCCCATATCTGATGACGCGAATCGCGGTCGTGAGAGAGCGAGCCAGCTCCACTTGCCGCCGCGCCGAGCACGCGAGCCACGAGCCAGGCGGGCCAGTAGCGCCGCGCGCCGGCGCGGGACGATCTGGGCATCTGACCATGCATCCAAGCCGCAAGCGCCAACTTGCCGCCGGCCGAAGCACGTACGACCACCCGCCGGTCCGTGGAGACGAGGGGCCAGAGTCTCTCTTCCACTCCTCGACGCCGTCGAGGCGCACGCAACAAACGCCATCCAGGACTTGAAAATCCAAGTAGCGCGCCGTGCCCACGTGCTCGTCCCCGTCGCCGAGATGCGCGCAACCTACTAACCTGCCCGCGCCGGCAAATGCCCATGATGGTGTTGCCTCGGCGCGAGGGAGCCGGTTGGTTGCATTGGCTGCGGATCGAGATGTCTCGTACACCAGCAGGCGGGTGTGAGAATTAGATCGATTCATTTCGTCATGTTCCATGCGTGAGACGGTACTGACGACTACAGGCCCAACCTAACGACGGGTCGACGGCGACGACCACAGCCATCAGGTGCGGTACTGGAAAGGTGCGCGGAGGTCCCGTCGACCAAGACCGTCTGGAAGCGCCGGTCGACACGTGCGGTCTGCATGCCGAGCACGTCAGTCGACCACCTCTCTCGCTCTCGTGAGCTAGCGTCAGATGCTCATCTCTTCAACAACTCGAGTACTACAGCAGAGTATAACCGACGACAGCCCACAGTCGATTCAACAGTACTCCTGAATCCTGATCCATCTGCAGCAAAGTACGGAGTGCCAGGCACCAAGTGTGAACACTGAACACAAGCGAAGCGAGGCCAATTTGCAAATAAATAAGGATAAAAAACATGTACAAACACACGCATCCATACTGCAAACTTGTGTGTGTACGCAGGCGCATCTTCCACATGCACGTACAGGTTGCTGTGGTTGAAGACGACAGGAAGATTCCGGCGGGCACAAGCGTCTCTACGCGTCGTGAGTCTACCGGAGGGTCCCGGCGAACACAGAGGCAGAGAAATACCTTCCGGCTACGGCAGCAGCATCGGCATCGGTTCGCTGTCGGCTGCATTACAGCGGTCGTTGTCGCACCCTGTGGCCCGTTTCCGGCGTGGACGGTGAGCCCATGTGGCCGCTCTATATATAAATACAACACTAGCTCGCAATCTCTCATGCTGCAGCTCATCCTCATCACCTAATAACACAACAGCTCTACTGAACATCATCAGCTAGAGGGAGAGAGACCTGCACAGCGATGGCCTCCAGCTCCAAGCAGCTGAAGGCTAGTCTCCTCATGGTAGCAGCTCTGCTCCTCCTCATCTGCACCACCTGCACTACTAGAGGGGAAGCAGCAAGGCCGGAACCAGGATCCAAGGACGGCCTCATGCCACAGGTATCCACTCGCCAGTTCTTCCTTCATTCCTGGTCACCATCATGCATTTCTGGCGATGCATGTGCATCTTACAATAATCTTTCCTTGTGCTACTTGCAGCGCGCTGTATCCGACGCCGGTGTTGCTGGCCATGACCATGAGAAGAGTGGATCGTCAGCGGCCGGAGTGGAAATGCTTCAAGAAGAGCCGGAGGAGATGAGAGAATGCGAGGACGGAGACGAACGGGAGGAGTGCCTGATGAGGAGGACGCTGGTCGCTCACACCGACTACATCTACACCCAGGGGAAGCACAACTAGACACTAGTGTTAGTGTGCTGGGCGCTGGCTGCCTGGCTCTGCCGATCAAAGAAGTTCGACGGATATAAAAAAGTTCGCATGGTTAACGAGCTAGACAACCTGAAGTTCTACAGTGCCCTCAACTGTGGATTATATATGTTCAAAAATATACTTAGCATTTTTCGTCTTCTTCTGCAGTTCTCTGTCAGTGGATTATTTTTCATATATACTAGCTCGTTAATTACCAGTGTGATTTTCCATCCGCTTCTCGAGCTCATGTACGATATACTATCCATAGATCATATACTCTTGGCTTGAGAAGCTAAATGAAAAATCTTATATTACTAAAGAGTACTTCCTGTAAATATTAATATTAAATCTACGTATACTCTCTCTTATAAATGCTTTCGTTATACTCCATGTATTCTGAATTTTAAATCATTCTAACTATATAATTTGCACGATAAAAGTTATGTATCTAGAAAAACTTTACGCAGGCGGCATCACCTCAGAGCAGCACTGCGTTGCCTCTCTTCATAACGAAAATGTTCATCATTTCTTGTTGCTGGTCTTGATCATATATTTTTAGTGCAAATAGATGAAATGCGCATTCACTGATTCTTTGCCCATCATTTTTAGTGCAAATAGACGTAACACGCATTCACTGATTCTCTGTCCTTCTCAGTTATCTGCTAGTAGTCCAAAAGAATATTTTATATACAAGTCTGTACACCCATCTCTGCGAACCTTTCAATTTCTCAAACAGATGTTCTAAGGCTTTGTTTAGATGCCTCAAAAAAGCTATAAATTTCGCTCTCTTCGTCACATCAAATATTATGTCGACTGTATGAAGCATTAAATATTAATAAAATAAATAACTAATTATATAAATTAGTTATAAACTATGAGATAAATCTTTTGATCCTAATTAGGCTATGATTATATAATATTTACCAAATATAAACGAAATGCTATAATATTTTTTATTCTAGAAATTTCGCGATCTTAAGAGGCCCAAAATGATTAATTCTTGATAGAAAGATTACGCGTCTATACCCGACGAATATGTATATGTTTATGCTCAACCTGAATATGCCATTCCCATTGATTGAAAGCCTGGCATGAAGGACGATGTTTAGGCTAATAATCGTTGCTCGTTAGCCAACCCCAAAAATCAAAGCTGCCTGCTGAATTGCCACGTCCAACCGTTCAGAGCTGACAAGGCGATCGAAGCCATTACTGATTCGTCCGGCCGGCTTAACAACCCGTCGACTTTTCGTTCGTCACGGTCCACTGCTTTTCGGCGCAACTAATCGATAATGAACCTGCCACGGCAGTTGAATCTAAACTTTGAACTTGTGAGTACCAGTCAGACTGTCGCCAGGTTGGTCAACCCTGTAGACTGCATCTGGTATTCATAAGCAGCTGAAGAGTCGCTCGGTCTTATCACTTTGCAGGCTGTAGTTGACTGGCAGTTTCTTTTTAAGTGTAGGTAGGATTTCATTATAAACATGGTGCATTGGATGAAAGATCCCCCAATTCTTTTTCTTTTTTAGTAATCCTTGAGATTTCTTTTGACAACTGTAATCCTTCAGATTAAAATGTGGATGATGTTTTAAAAGTCTCACTCTCACAAAATTAAAACCGAGAATCTGAAATCGGATCTTATTATTGCCACTTTTGCGAGTTTGTATGCTGTCTTCATTGTGTATTTTGTAACGTTGACGGCTAAAATTTGCCTAGGCTAGTTATTGCTTCAATTTCAGCAAGGCTGGACTGAGAGACCGACGATCAGAGTTGTGATAACTTGCAGGGGATACATTGGCAGAGAGAATTGGAAAGGAAACTAGAAAAGAGACACTCCCTTTTCCTCATTATATATTTTAATAGTAAACTAGTTAGAGATACAAATGTCAATATTATGTTCTATAAGTATAGTGAAATTTGAAATTGTTGACTTTCGAAGCTCCAATAGATTCTTATATTGGATTGAGTTATTGAAGCACGTTAGAGAAAAAAAAAAACAAGTTTGAGCAAATTATCGAGCCATAATGTTCAAAACAAGTTATCGAGCTATAGGTTTTTCCCAGCCCTATATCTTGGTATTTGGGCTTATTGTAGTTAACATAAGTTAATGAGAGCATTTAGCAGTACCAAAATGCGACCATGCAAGATTTAAATTATTCCAAGCTAGGAACCGTAGGTAGAGCGTATTTTTAGTAAATAAATTGAAACATATGTTAAATTTTCTAGCTGAAACAATTTTCTATAAATTTTCTTAGATTAGGTCATATTGTAGGATTAATTACACATTTTTCTAAATTTTTTTATTTTCTATAAAAAATGATATTTCAATTTGTTGATTTTCACTTTTATTTGCATTAAATAGGTTGCCAGTTACCACATATGCATATATATTTGATGGCATGCAGTGTATCTAAGAAGAGAGAGAAGAAATAGGTTCCATGTGAAACTCTTTTAGCACGAGTACCAACTCTCTTGAGTTATAGATTAAAATGCTTAAGAAACTCCGGAATGAAATTTTGCATGAATGAGGGAGAGTTCATGCAAGTTTCATTTCATTTGGTGATCTTGGGAACATGGTTATGAAACTCTCCACTAAGACTAACCTAATTAGTCGATCTATTTGTCTCACATGGCACTACATCGGCCCAAAACTGTTTTTGGAATCATCTTGAGAGCAAACCAGGTGAATGTATATGATGGCCAGTTGAGCTTAAAAAAAGTTGGAAACCGATTTGGACCGATGAAGTTCAAATAGATTTCTCCTACGGCCCAATTCACCTACCATTGGGCCCAATCTCCTAATAACTAATAGAACAGCACAGCCCATTGTAGAGGACATGCTGCTGCCGCCTGCCGGAGGCACCCGCGAGTCCTCATCCGCCACTCCGTCGAACCAATGCTCCTCCGCCCGCGCCCCACCCTCTTCCGAGCCGTCGCAACGCCGCCGCTCACCAGCGCCTGTGTCCCCACCCGTCGCACGTTCTCAGCTTCTGCAGAGGCGCGAACAGCCTCCCCGAAGGATGTAGCACCAGCGCCGGTTCCGGCGGTCCCGCGCAAGAACGCCAGGAAGGCCGGGCCGCCGCCTATGGGGATCGTGAAGACGGCGCTGTTTCTGCCGCCCGGGGTGGAGCGGGACGCGGCGGTGTCCCTGGAGATGGTCATACCGGGGTCGAACATCGTGGTCGGGCCCTACGCTGGAGACGCGAGGGTGAAGGAGGCCGAGTTCGTCAAGAGCAGTGCGCGCGCGCGGGACTGCCCCAAGGACGACCGACCCGAGTTCGCTGTCCTTGGTCGGTCCAACGTTGGCAAGTCCTCGCTCATCAACGCCCTAACCCGTCGCAAGGAAGCCGCGCTCACCTCCAAAAAGCCTGGTGATGCCAAAGAACAATCTTTAAGCTTTGTCCTTCTGCTTCCTTGAAACTGCTCTTAGGTTATCGATGCATTTTCCCTGTTTTGCTTTTGATTAGCTTACAGTCAGTTTTATGTTACTGCAATGTCGTAATTGCGCTCTAGATCGCATTATGTAATCCCCCAGCCCTTGATTCTGGGGCTTGGGGGATATTCTGGTTAGGGTTAGTCTCTTTACAGATCCCATTCAGTCAGGTTTCCCCATGGGCACTGGGACAATATACCCCAGCTAAGAATTATATGAATTCAAAAGTAGAATTTGGAATTTAAATGAATTCGTAGTACCGAGCGTGGCAATTGTATTGGACCGGCTGGCCATTAGCACCAGGGATTTAGAACATGGTCAAATTCAAACTATAGCAGATAACACTTGCTTTCCACAAAACAAACCCACTGCCATTCTGGGTGTGGTGGTACCAATCATGGAACTGTCGGATTCAATCTTACCAGCCAATGACCTGTACTGGCCATGGTCCAAGTTTTTATTAGCCTGCTCGGCTGTGATTATTTCTGCTGCCGCTGCAAAGATTCGAGTACTAATCTCACTGATTGTATACAGCAGTTGCAAGTTTCATCTCACTGACAGTAAACAGCAGCAGCTGCAGTGCAGCCAAATGAGCATAGCCAATGGGAGCCCTTCTGTTGATTTCTTTTGCTGACTTTATAAGGGCTCCTTTGATATTTCTTCCATCCTAACTATTGATCTTGCACATCCTTCAGTAACAGTGATTTGATTTACAATTAACATATTTTATTTGTTTGCTAGGGAGTTTCTCTTCAATTTTTGACTTTATTTTGTGTTCACTAACTTCGAATCTACTGCTTCTGTAGTATAGGTATAGAATACCTCATTATTATTATATATCTAACTTAATAAATTTACTTTGGCAGGGCAAACTTGGCATGACATGTTTCTTTATTTTATTTAAAATGCACATGTCTTATGTATGGTCATGGGTTCTAACAGTATCATATGTTCTGCAGGGAAGACCCAGACAATCAATCACTTTTTGGTTAATAAGAGTTGGTACCTTGTGGATTTGCCTGGTTATGGGTATGTTTACTCTTTTCTATCATGCCAAGGTTTTCTCAACACAACAACATAATAGCCTTTTGTCCCAAGCAAGTTGGGGTAGGTTAGAGATGAAACCCAAAAGAGACATGAAAACAAAGAACACATAAATGGTACAAGAAAAAGATTATGGTTCAAGCACGTTAATTGCTAGTCTCCAAACGCTCCTATTCATAGCTAAATCCTTAGGGATATTTCACTCCTTAAGGTCTCTCTTAACCGACTCGTCCCAAGTTAGTTTAGGTCGACCTCTACTTCTCTTTACATTATCGACCCGCTTTAGAACCCCACTACGCACCGGTGCCTCAGGAGGCCTCCGTTGGATATGACCAAACCATCTCAACCGGTGTTGAATCAATTTTTCCTCAATTGGTGCCACCCCAACCCTATCCCGAATATCGTCATTCCGGACTCTATCCCTCCTTGTGTGCCCACAACACCATCGTAACATACGCATCTCTGCTACACTCAATTGCTGGATATGTCGCCTTTTTGTAGGCCAACATTCAGCACCGTATAACATCACCGGACGAATCGCTGTCCTATAAAACTTACCTTTTAACTTCTGAGGCACCCTTCTGTCACAGAGGACGCCTGAAGCTTGACGTCATTTCAACCAACCGGCTGAAATTCTATGCCTAACATCTTCATCAATGTCACAATCCTTTTGTAGCATCGATCCTAAATACCGAAAAGTATCCTTCTTGGCCACCACTTGCCCATTGAGGCTAACGTCTCCCTCCTCATTCCTAGTCGCGCTGAAATCGCACCTCATGTACTCGGTCTTGGTCCTACTAAGTCTAAACCCTTTCGACTTTAACGTGTGCCCCTATAGTTCTAACTTGCTATTAACCCCTGCCTTAGTCTCATCCACTAGCACCACATCATCAGCAAAGAGCATACACCAAGGGATATCACCTTGTGACCTCATCCATCATCAAAGCAAATAAATAAGGGCTCAATGCCGACCCTTGATGTAGTCCTATTTTAATTGGAAAGTCATTGATGTCGCCATCACATGTTCGGACACACGTCACCACATCCCTGTACATATCCTTGATGAGGGTGATGTACTTAGTTGGGACTTTGTGCTTTTCCAAGACCCACCACATGACATTTCTCGGTACTTTGTCATATGTCTTCTCGAGGTCAATAAAGACCATGTGCAAGTCCTTCTGCTCCCTATACCTCTCCATCAACTGTCGTAATAAGAAAATTGCCTCCATGGTCGACCTACCAGGCATAAACCCAAATTGGTTTTGGGTCACACTTGTCACTCTTCTTAGGCGATGCTCGATAACCCTCTCCTAAAGTTTCATCGTATGGCTCATCAACTTAATCCCACGGTAATTAGTACAACTTTGAACATCTCCTTTGTTCTTGAAGATCGGTACTAATATACTTCTCCTCCATTCTTCAGGCATCTTGTTTGACCGAAAAATGAGGTTAAAAAGCTTAGTTAACCATACTATCGCTCTGGCACCTAGGCATCTCCACATCTCAATGGGGATACCGTCAGGGCCCATCGCTTTACCTCCCTTCATCCTCTTCAAAGCCTCCCCGATCTCTGCCTCCTGAAATCTCCTCACGAAACGTCTGTTGGTATCGTCAAATGAGTCATCCAACTCCAAGGTAGGACCCTCATTCTCCCCATTAAACAAATTGTCAAAGTATTCTCTCCACCTGTCCTTGATCTCCTCATCCCTCACCAAAAGTTGATCCGTCCCATCCTTGATGCATTTGATTTGGTTGATGTCCCTCGTCTTCCTCTCGCAGATCTTAGCCATCCTATAAATGTCCTTCTCCCCTTTCTTCGTGCCTAGTCGCTGATAAAGGTCATCATACGCCTGACCTTTTGCTACACTCACCGCTCGTTTTGCAGCCCTCTTCGCTATTTTATAGCCCTCAATGTTGGCTGCACTCTTGTCATGATGGAGGCGCTTGAACCACTTCTTCTTCCTAATAGCCCTTTGCACCTCGTCATTCCACCACCAGGTGTCTTTCGCTTCCCGTTTGCCTCCCCTACTCACTCCAAACACATCCGAAGCCACCTTTCGAACACATGTTGCCATCTTTAGCCACATGTCATCTGCATCTTCTCCTTCTTCCCACGGCCCCTTATCTAGCATCCTCTCCTTAAATGTTTGCGCTGCTTCCCCCCTAAGCTTCCACCATTTTGTTCTCGCAATCTTGGCCCGATTGTCCCGATGGACACGTACCCGAAAGCGAAAATCCGCCACCACAAGCTTGTGTTGAGGGACAACACACTCCCCAGGTAACACCTTACAATCTAAGCAAGCACGTCTATCCCCCCTCCTTGCAAGGATAAAGTCGATCTGACTCAGGTGTTGTCCGCTACGAAAGGTCACTAGATGGGATTCCCTCTTATTAAAGACGGTGTTCGCTATCAACAAATCGTAGGCCAAC
Organism: Bothriochloa decipiens; assembly: GCA_023333625.1. Taxonomy (NCBI): domain Eukaryota; kingdom Viridiplantae; phylum Streptophyta; class Magnoliopsida; order Poales; family Poaceae; genus Bothriochloa; species Bothriochloa decipiens. The sequence continues at coordinate 85,414,411 of CM041628.1, forward strand.
GCAAAGTTCAAAACATCCTCCCCCTCTTGATTTCTACTCCCATACCCGAAACCCCATGCACCCGCTCGAAACCTACATTAGTCGCACCCACATGGCCGTTGAGGTCTCCTCTAATGAAGAGTTTCTCGCTGATAGGTACAGTATTAACTATGCTATCGAGATCTTCCCAAAACTGCCTCTTGGTGCTCTCGCAAAGACCTACTTGTGGGGCATAGGCACTGATCACATTCAGAGCCAAATCTCCAACTACCAACCGGACTAGGATAATCCGGTCGCCTTGCCTCCGCACCTCAACTACTCCATCCTTAAGGCTCCTATCGATCAAGATGCCTACACCATTCCTACCCGATGTTGTCCCCGTGTACCAAAGTTTATGGCCAGTATCCTCCACCTCCTTCGCCTTCTGGCCCTTCCATTTAGTCTCCTGAACGCATAGAATATTTACACGCCTCCTAATTGCTGTATCGACTAGCTCTCTTAACTTACCCGTTAGGGACCCTACATGCCAAGGTTTTCTCATTGGTCCCAAATTAGGAACACATGCTATGCTCCAGAATTGGAACATCTTTTGTTTTCTCTCTCTTTATTACATATGTTGATTAGGAATTTAATTCTGCTGATGTGCTAGCTTCGCACTCTTCTAGTTCCATAGCCAGAATGGCATTCTTTTTCCGAAGTAGTATTCATTTGTGGCAATCTTGAATTTTGGCATATGAAATATTGTTCTAGAACCTTGGATACAGCAGCATTTCATGCAAGTACGTTTCTACATGCTGTGCTTGTTTTACTATGATAAATTAACATACAGGTGATGCAATCTATTCAGGTTCAAACTTCTGATATGAAAACAAAATGACATAAACATGAAGTTAGCCTGCTAATGTGTTAGTTCAGGAAGCCCATTACTATGTCTTTTTTTCATGCCATATTGTATTGGGCACAAACTCCACTTGCATCAGTTGTAGTTTTCCTTTATATAACATTCCTGAGTGCTGGTGTTTTGACTCTTGATAATGTTGTAACAAGTGCCTCTGCCTTCAGTGTTTCCTTTTTACACTGTTTTTAAGGTTGTTCTAATGGTGTAGTATAAACTATTTCAACATATTGTTTATTTTACATAACTTTCAACATACTGCTGGTTCTCATCTGACCTATGTAGCGAACCTGAAAATCTTCTTACATGTAGGTTTGCAGCTGCATCCCAATCAGCTCGAATGGACTGGTCTTCGTTTACCAAGGGATACTTCTTGAATAGAGATACCTTGGTTGGCGTACTTCTCCTTATTGATGCCAGTATTCCACCTCAGAAAATTGATCTAGACTGTGCTAACTGGCTCGGCCGTAACAATGTAAGGCAGTATGCAGTTCAACTGATAATATTATTCCATCTGATGTCGGTGTACTTTACTTATTTTGTGTTGATGCTACGTTGTCAACACATGTCTGTTATGCATCTCTCTAACTGCAAGACTGCATCCTCACTATATCTATGTTGCTTCTGGTTTAAAAAAAAACATGTTGCTGTCTCAGATTGGATTGACATTTGTGTTCACCAAGTGTGACAAAGTAAAGAAGGGTAAAGGAGGGCGGCCTGATGAAAACATCAAGCAGTTCCAGGAAACTATCAGCGGGCTTTATCCAGATCCACCACCATGGATCATGACAAGCAGTGTTACTGGATTAGGCTGCGACGGGCTACTACTCCATATGTCGCAGCTGAGGAACTACTGGGATAATGAAGCAGTCTAGGTAGAGATCAACCGCCACTAGCACTAACAACAGTAGCAGTAGGTGTATTGGAAGGGAGTCACATGGCCTATAACTTTCACCGATAGATCTCGCTTCCGATAGGCCTTGTTCAGTTTTGCTTCCATATTTTTGTTGGCCTGTTGATGCAAGTATAGTGGAAGTCCAGCTGCATCTTGTTTCTGTTCCACCATCCTGTGTTAAGTGAAGCCCTTATGGTTCCTGCTTGTACTACACACCTTAAATGTTGGATCTGGAATTACACATTTATGGAGGTGAAGGTACTCGAGAGAATTCAATGTACTGTACATGTACACATTCAATGAGACGAAGTCATGAAGCATGAAACCCTTGTGCAAACACATTTTATTGCCAGATAGGCTGCTGCCTTTGGGTGCCACTATTACTTCGTGGCAAAGATCGTCTCGGTGATTCGGTAAAGCTCGGTTGATGTACGCATGTCGCCATGTCGGCCTGCCAGGGTCCTCATCCTCACGGGGCGAGGAAACTGATCACCTCTCACTCTGACCGGCGACGTGAACACCGTTGGTTCGATCCCACGGCGAAGGCGGACAGCGAAACCAGAAAGCGAGCAGCAACGCCTGGACGTACAAACAGAACCGTTGCCTCACTATCGCGGTGGCCGGCGTGCCGCTCGCAGTGCCGTGTCGAACGCTGGTGCGCCTGCGCGCTCCGCGCCGCCCCGACCGCCCGACGAACGGGTGGGGGCGGCCCTGGACCTGGTCTGCGCGCGATCTGGACGCCAAACTGGCGAGCTTTGTTTCAGAGCGCGGGTCAATAAACACCGGCCATGTCCCGCTGCCGCTGGCCGTGGGGGCAGCCGCAGGTGCGGTGACGGGCGGCGTGCCCCACCCCTTGTCCGTCCCCGCTGGGGGCCTCCGGTCTCATCTCCTGCAGCGAGGGCACGGGCCCCGGGCTGCTTGCCCGCTAGCAGTCATTTTCCCAGAACGATAGGAAATTGTGGAACCATGAGCAGTTTTTAGAATGTTTTTGCATTGTGAAAACATGCAACTGTTCTGAAATGACGCTCCTGGAAAGAAGAGTGTATGATCATGTTGTACCCGGACGCAGGAACCAGTCCGGAGCGAGACAAGACGGTCCCGCTGCCTGCGTTGTGGTGGTGGTGCCTGCTACTGCTATTGCTAGACGACGACGGCGAGCGCCAGCGCCACCACGTACCCGTACCAGGAACTCCTACCGACCTACTACGATAGATCGCCGGCGTTGGCAAGTACAGTGAATTGTCGCGTGCAGCGCAGCCCTCTCACGCCGCGAAGTTAATGGCGTCGCCGAGGGACACGGCCGGCAGAGGCATTTACCTCACGGCGTCGCCTTCAGCGTACGAGTATTTGTGAGGGAAATCTGGGGATCTTGTTTGTGCAGGTGGTGGTTGTTTGCGCTTTGCGCGGTATCGTACTAGCCTCCAGCGGCGTACGTATACTCCTGGCAATCTGCCGGCCATGACGGCAAAGCACAACCCGACGAAGCCATTGTATATTGACACATGTTGGTGCGTGGTTAAAGAAGCCAAGGTTTCGTTGGTTTGAGACATGAGGTGACAAGTGTTTTTCATAAATCCGCCAAAAAATGTTACTACTACTAGCACAGCCTCGCAACGATTGGACTAGGCAAAGCGGCGCCAGAGCGTTAGGAGTAATCCGAATTCAGATGAGCTCAGGCCTGAGGCCCGGCAGCCATGACGCATGAGTAACAACTCGCATCAACCAACGACGAAACGAGGTTGACAGTCGGCAGAGACGTACGCATACGGCCCAGGAAATGATTCAGCTCTGTTGGACACTAAAGTCCACGGGCACAGGAGTGCACGAATCGACGATCTTGCGCCTCTCATCAGCCTCTGCACCGCCGCCGCTACATCGAGGCGCCGTCGCTGCGTCGAGCCGTCGACGGACCGATCGGCCGGTCTGCCGCTGTACTGTGCCTGTGCTCTGGCATCTGGCGCGCGCCGGCCAGCAGCTAGCATGCGGCTGAGCTGGCCCCTCCTCGGCTCGTGGAAGCACGAGGCTCAAGCCCTACTCAAAAGATACACGAGGCGTCCACGCTTTATCCACCGACCGGCCGGCCAGCATTTTCCCCTGACGTATACTGTACATGCCATGATACGTAGGAGTACACCCTACTTCAAGCAAGCATGCGTATTCGGTATTCCTGGCTTGTTTTGTATGTGCCGCTAATTACTTGGGGTCGTCAAGAGTGCGCGCCGTTGGGTGTTTTCGCCGTCCACGCGACGTTCAGCGATCACCTCATGATCTTGTGCGTGGTACCGGCCTGACGATGGCAGATGGCTGGGTTTCAGTGAGCTCTTTTCTTCCCTTTTGCGGTAACAAAGCTACTACAAAGCTACTACAGATGGGCTCATGGCAGAGACGCCACTGCTGGCAGAGGATCAAAATTTTCAAAACAACATCTTTTCTCCAGAGCCAGTCCCGGAGATTTTGCTCTGAACACTCCAGTATTGATGGCACACGGAGCTGTTAGATTAATCTCTCACGCCAGTTGGCCCAACGACCTGCTGGGCCTCGATCTCGCGTCCTGATCGGGGGCGCCCAACCGGACTTGGTTGGTGGGCCCCCGTCGCACAGCGCTATAAGAAGAGAAGTGGGGGCCAGGGCACGCACACCTAAGTTCGTCGCGCCGCCAGTCCTCCCCACCTACATTCCCGAAACCCTAGCCGATCTAGGAGCGCTGCCAGCGACGGGAAGTATCACCGACGCCGGCGCTGCTACCCCGACGTCCGCACCGCCGCCAAGGACGTCGTCGTCTCCATCTTCTACACCGAACATCGTTGCCCGTGCACAGCCTCCACCAACGCTCGTGATGGGATCCGCTACGCCGGCCAACCCTGCTTCGACCGCACCACCAACGGTGCCGCCCGCCGAGGTCTTGGGTATGCGTCCCACTCTTCTATCTCCCTCTATCTCTCTGTCTCTCTCGGATCGGTAGAAGATGATTAGGACCTTGTTTATTCACTACACCCCGATGAACCTACCCGCCTAGACTCTACTGCTAGGTCGATCCTATGTCTTAATGAATCTATCAATGGTATCAGAGCTTAGCCTCTAGTACGTGGATCTACGTTCTGGGGCATGAAAATGAAAAGAAGAATGAGAAGAAGTTGACCGACCCGTTGTGGATCGGGAATGAAACCCTAACCTTAACAAGAAAGATCGGGGGTTGGGGATAGAAGAAATCCAAAGAAAATTACAAGGAAACGACCAATCCGGTGCGGATCGGGGAAGAAATCGAATTAATGAACACCGAAACCCTAACCCTAATGAACGGATTGGGGGAGCCACGGAGTCCCTTACCTGGGTCTCGGTCACCCGGTCCTCGGCGCTGGTCATCACCATGGCCGCCGCGCGAGAAACAACAAGAAACCGCCGGCCGACGACGCTGTGCCACCGCACAGCCTCCGCCGCGGACGCGCGAACTGGGCACCGCCCGCGAGGCCGCTCGCCGGCGGCGCGCTCAGCAGTGGGCGAGCGCGCACGCCGGCGAATGGGCCCGTGGCGGCGCCGTTTCCCCGGGGCGCCATGGCCACCGCTGGCGCCGACGGCGGCTGCTGCTGAACAGATCGGGGGAGGAGAAAATGAGGTTAGGGTTCGGGGTTGGGCGGCCGCTGAGGGGTTTTTGTTTCCCCGATCCGCGCGCTCGACCGTCCGATGTAGATGGACGGCTGGCGGCGATCGAGCTGGCGCTAACGGGCCACCATGGGCCGTCTAGCCGACAACGCCTCGCGCGCGGCTACGGAACCCGACCGCGGGCCATTTTGGCCATCGGGCCGAATAGATTGCTGCCGCCTAGACTCCACTGCTAGGTCGATCCTATGTCTTAATGAATCTATCAGGAGCATCCACCGTTAGTGATGCAGCAGCAGGAGCTGGTGCAGGGGCCCGATGGGGTCCCTCTACTCCTCGCGTCGTCACATTGACACACACGTCCGGCCAACGCACCGTTCCATTCAGCAGGTCGGGGCTCGGCAGTAGCCGTAGCACTAGCACGGCGTGGGGACGAGAGGGCGAGACAGACCACGCAACAGCACGTTCACGGTGTAGTGGCTCGCGCAGTATGTATTGTAGGAGTAGCATGTAACTATGGATTTGGATCGATCGATGCCTTCCGGCCCTCCATCCAAACTACACCGATCGAGACGCGATTTGACCAAACACTTTTCTTGTTTCCTGATCACAGCCACTGGGGCTAGTGCGTGCTTTTGTTGCGAGCGTAAAGGCTCCAACTACACCCGAGACCCGTCGGTCCTTGCCCGTCCAGATTGTACTCTCCTCTCGTGCCTGACTCGGCACATCGAGTCCGGCACCCCACGACCGTGCCAATCAATGGCCCGATTGCCGCACGCTCGTGGTCCTGCCCCAGCTCCAGCGTCTTGCCACTCGCCAATCTCCATCGACAGTGTGTGTCACTCACCTCCCAACATCACCCCCCCCCCCCCCCCCCCCCCCCCCCAAAGCTGCCCCCGCCACATGGTTGGCCGGCCGCCCACGGCCACGGCCACTCCCACGGCCCGCGCCCAAGGCGGCGAGGCCGGCCTCTCACTCACCCTCGCGTTTCCTAGCTCTAGCTGGCGGCGTGTGCGCGAGAAAAGGGACAGCTTGTACGTGCGCGGCGGGGGTTGTGCGTGTGCCGTGCGCGCTCGCGTCGGACACGGTGACGTCGCGTCCTGGGTTTTGGAAAGCAGGACGTGACGCCGACGGCGACGGCGACGGCTGCTTCGTTCGTTTCATCCGATCCCAGGTCAATGTGAGCATCACCATTCAGTCACCAGCTCTAGGGCTACTGTAGTACGCCGGTGGCGCTACTGCTACTGGTAGCCGTCATCACCAGCTAAGCTAGCTATTCCTATCTAGCACCGCGCCCCCGCCTACAGCTGCGCCAGCGGCGAGACAGCAGCGCCTCTTTTGATGGTGTCTGTCTGATCCCCTGTTGCTTTGCAAAGTTTTGGCCGCGTAAAAGCAAAAGCCTGACGCTCCGATCAATGATGGACGGCCCTGGTAGGAGGCTCTACTGCCCGGTGGCTTTACTCCGTCCAAAAAGAATGTCATTATCGCTTCGTAAAAAGTTAGCATTTTTAAAATATCGATAATTATATATTAAAATATATAAATATTTATAATAATTAATTTATATCTTCGAAAAGGTCTTTAAATCTAGTTTTTTAACTGATTTACATAGAGATAAAAATATTACACGTATTTTCTATGAACGTAGTTAAAATTAAAAAAATTTAACCGTAATCAAAGTTAAAAAAATTAATTTAACCGGTATACCTCCCATAAGTTCGTTTTTTTTTAACGAAAGGAGTATCTTACCCTCGCAAGTTCGTTATTTTTTGGTACGGAAGGAGCATCTTACCCTCGCCTCGCTGACTAGGGAAGTGGAAAAGCAAAGCAGGGGACTAAAATACAGACATCTTGATGGTGGATCGCCTGATGTGATATATAAGACCAGCTTTCCCAGGATGCAGGTAGAATGCGGCTACGAGGGACATGGATCCTGCGTCCACATTCCACAGGTGAGATGCAACAGTACATACAAATTTTCTCATGAAAACTTGAATTGACCCTGACTTTAGTTCATAAGTTGGCGCGCAGAATTTGAACCCTAAAGATGGACTGTGATGCTATTCTTACAATAGTGCTCGGCATGCAGTTATACTGGTTCTACTAAAATACAAGTCCCACACAATCCGATAATTGTTAAATGAAATCAGATGCTGCAACTTCAGGAGCTAACAATATTGAGAAATGAGAACACTGGCTCAAGCTGTACAGAGCCTCAACTTAGCAGTAGAAGCATGGGCTACAGGGAAAGAGCACATTTCCCCAATTTGACTGGGCCGTAGTAGATCAGATGGAGAATTCAAAATTTCCCCCCAAGCAATGGCAATGTATATTCCAGTGTAGAAGCAACAGTACTGTGTAATTACAATGACAGGAACAACATCTACAGCCCTGACATACCCACATTGCCAAAAATCTAAATTTGCTGGTTTTGCTTAATGCTAGCTACTCCTAATGGCAAAACTGACTGTACTTACCACCCAGCCTCAGGTGTTTATTGAGCTGATCAAATTCACATCAATTTGCATGTACACCCGCCTGCTTGCCATCTAACTTGCCAGTAACTACGCTGCAATGCTTCTTGTCTCCCCGCAAATTGTTATGGTAACCACCTGTCTCACCATCTGCTCAACCACCCTGATCTCTTCAGATAAGACGGTAGAGCTAAATCTGCAAGTTTATCTATACAAGCTCATTACCATTCGTCAATTTGGCAATTCCATATGCTTGGAACTCTGAACTCAGCAAGGTCAATCGACAAACCACGCATCATCGAATCAAATGACTTCAGAGCAGCATCATTTGCATCTCCTCACTGAATTGTCCTTGTGAGTTTGCACTTGGAGATGAAGAGGGTGTCAGTGTAGTTGAGGCGGCACAGCTTGAGCAGCTCCGACGCTTTCTGCTTTAGCTCCGGTGCACAACCACTCTGGATGACAAGCAGAAGCTTCGCAGCCAGCCCAGCCTCCACTGCAGCAGGTGCACACTCTTCAGGAGCCATCCGGCACACCGTCCACAGCATCGACAGCGCCCGTCGCGTGCATGCCTCTGAAACTCTCATCAGCAAGCGGACAGCGTTGGGTATCGTCCGCGGACAATCCTTCAGAGCCATCCTCCCCTCTGGAACCACAGACAGGGCATCCAAGATATCCAGAGCCGGCTCGACACACTCCGTTGCCAGCTCCGGCAACAATTCCACCAGCTGCGGCACCGCACCAATGCTAACAATCATACTCCTCGCTGGCCTGTGCACCGCACAGATCGAATTCAGCAGCTCGAGCCCAGCCAGCACACCGTCTGGATGCCGCTTGTCCCGGATGAGACGCATGACACCAACCAAGAGGCTCAGGCTCGCCACCGTCTCCGGCCGGAAACCCCTCTCATCCATAAGGATGCGGATGAGGCGGACACAGTTGATCTTGGTGTCCGCCGCGCCCTCGTTGAGCATGTCGACCACGAGCGACACCTTCGCCGGCTGCATGAGCGCGGCCTTGGCGTCAGCGTCAAGCGGCACGCCGCTGACAAGAATGGCGACCGCCTCGGTCCCCACGGCGTGGGACGTGAAGGGGCCGAGCAGCGACGTCAGCAGGGCCACGCCGCCGGCCTCGGCGATGGCCTTGGTGACGGACTGATGAGTGGTGGCGAGGGTGCGCAACTCCCGCAGCGCCGCGACCCGGGCCTGGCCCTTGAGGGGCTGCCGCCTGGGCACCGCCGTGCCCCGGAGGCTGTGGACGAAGTCGGCGGCGCGGCCGTGGAAGTCCGCGGAGCGCTTCTTGAACCGTGTGTACCGTCTGGAGAACCAGGCGGCGATGAGCTGTCGGAGAGTGGCGTTGGGGGTGAGCGCGTCGTCCCAGAGCTCCTGCATCGTGGTCGGGCAGGTCCGGTGGCCCAGGGCGAGCCACCGCGAGATGTTGCCCCGCTCGTAGGTCTGCCCCGTGCAGAGCGTCACCGGATCCACCATGGGCTCGAGCGAGATGGGGCAGATGAAGACCGCCGGCACCGCCTCGTCGCCGCCGCCGTCCCCGGCCGCGTCCAGCTCGTCCATCATCTTGCGCAGCTCCACAGGCTGCTTCCCGGCGTCCCCCGCCGCGGCATCCACGGGCTCCAGCGCGCCGCCGAGGATGCCATCCTTGAGCGCCGTGTCGATGTCGAGCACCTGCCCGCCGCAGGGCAGCTCCTGGTACTGCGGCATTGTGGCGGCGGCGCAGCGACTGAGTCCCCGCCCACGCACGCACACCACGACGACGACGAGGACGACGGACGGCGAGGCCCTTTTAGCAGCGCGCAGGCCTCGGAGGCGACGGAATGATGGAGCGAATCATGGGGTGACTTATCACCATCATCATCACCATCCTCCTTTCTTCCACTCTTTCTTGACCAGTCTGCTTTTCTTGGAATCGCGGGTTGCTCCGCAAACAGCAGCTAGGTAGGGGTAGAGTCAAAAGGCAGATGAGCGAACAGGTGGGAGGCGGAGCTGAGAGCTTTCGGGGTTTTGGATGGATTGGGGAGTGGATTGCGGCCAGTGATGCAGCAGAGAGATATGGGGAAGATCTGACGGGGGAGAGGAAGGGAGAGGAAGACGGCGGGGCGGGGGATGGGGGAGACGGGGTGTGGGAAACTCTGGGAGAATTTGAGATCTAGTCCAAGCTATAGTGGGTGGACTGGAGAAGAAGAGAGAGAGGGGAGCCAGAATATCCAAATGGGAGTATTTGGATTTTTTTTTTCTTTTTGTGTGTTTGAGGGCAGAGGAGTGAGGGGAATGGGTATTGGGTGGAAATGTGGGGACCAGCCCCTTGCTTTGCACACTCACTGACACTTCGCGTGTGGAGTGGGCCTCCCTGCACACCCCCTGTCCTCCCACTATTTTTTTTATATTTTTTGTCTCCAATAATACAAAATTTTCCTTCATTTTTGCAAATGCTACTGACAGAAACGGGAAATTGGTCTATGCCAGAAGCAAAGACCAAGAAAAGCCATGGGGCACAAGATGTAGGCGTACCACATGCAGTATAGTAGTAGAATCTTGCAGAAAATGGCGGCACGTAATTTTGCGTGGCGGCCTTCTTTAGCCTGATGTGACCTCTGCTTCCATGGCTCCGTTCCGAAGAAACGGGTATCGCGTTTTACCCTTTTCTCGCTTCCTCTTTTTTTTTTTTCTGTAATGCAGTAAGGGCAGAGCAGACGATGAGAAGATGAAGCGTGCGTGCTGTGTACGACGGCGTGCGTGCACTGGCTGATATCACCGGTCATCGTGACCGCATTTGGCAGAGGTACGGCTGAACCCCCTCGTGGCCCGCGACCACCACGTTTCGTACGCTAGGCTTACATCGGACGGGGCGTGCTTAGTCTGTTGCCCATTTTGCCCTTCACTTAGACGCACCAGTACTGGCTTTTGCTATAAATCACTGTGAGAAATGCTGAGCGATCTCAAAACCAAACGCCCCTTGCACGAGTGTCAAGCAGAATTTGCCGTATCTCGCTTTCAATGGTTTCTATTTCTACCGCGCTTGGTCTGCAGACAGTCAGCGTTAGCCTGACGGAACTGAGAGGGAATGCTAGTCCAAGAAGCCCCCCGCTCTTTTGAACGCCGAGGATTAGAGAGAAAAGATGGTGAGACACCACACGTGCAGCGGCGCCAGGTTGGAGGAACCGGCTTTTTTTAATCGAGTGGATCCGGTACGACCATGACCGAGGCGAGACCGTGACCGAAGCAAAGATTTAGCATCGTTTTCTGACGAGAAAAATAAAGAAAAAGGCGCTCGAAAACATAAAGGCAAAAGCAGAGGGGTCGCTACAGGGCAGCAAAGCCAAGCTGAACGTGCATGCCCAAAGGCCAAAGCTCCGCTCCATCCGAGCATTCAAACGCGTGCCTTCCTCCGCTCCAACTCCCCCCACGTCCCGGTCCTGTGGCCACCGTGCCGGTACGCGCAGGAATTTAAACCTGGCCGGTGACCTCAACGCCGGCCACCCAGCCGTACAGTAGAGCCGTAGCGTAGGCACGCGCAAGCGTGCGGATGTCGCAAGTCAAAAGGCCCCGGTACGAGACGATCGATTTGATCCAACGGACGGACTGGCGCGCGCCGCATTAAAACGCGCGCGGGCTTGTTGCCGCTTGCTTGCGAGTGGTGGACGCCACGACGAGCGCAGACTGAAGACGGAGGAGACGCGTCGGCTTCCCGCACGGGTCAAATCCGTCGGATCCAGCGTGATGCGTCTCATGCGTGCTCGCGCCCACCTCACTCACTGGTGCCGCACAGGGATGTAGTGTACTGTACCGGCCGCTGTTGTTGCGTTGCTTGCGTGCTCCGCCCGGCTCGCCACGACTCCCACATTCCGTTTCTGCCGGACACCGAGGACCGGATACACGTCCGCCCGGCCGGCACAGTGCGCACCGCCGCCGGCGCTGGCGGGGAGGAAGGCAGGGGCAGGGCAGCACACGACAGCGGTGGCGCGGGATACAGTGCGCGCACGCTACTGCGCGAGGCCGGCGGCCTTGACTTTACTGACCCATCATCCCAGCAATGCGCGACTGTGCAAGCACAGGAGCGCGACGTACATTGTACGCGAGCACAAGCGGGGAGGCACCTCCTCACTCACTGATGCTTTCTTTGCTTGGCGCTGTCATCATGCCCGGCCGGCGTCGCGCGGGCCTCGCTCGCCTCTATGGCGCGGTCATGGGCGCCACGTTCCTGCGATCCTGCCGGCAGAACGGCAGCGAAAGCCCCGCAACAGTTCCTGCTTTGGGGGTGCCGTCTTGGGGGCAGCCGAGCATGGCGATGCTGCCGTGCCGGACTGCCGCCGGTGCAAGCCCAGTGGACAGGTGAGAGTTGAGATTAGTTTAGTCACGTTTCAGGTGAGGCTGCTGAACGCTTGCTGGACTGTTGCATTGCGCCTGCGGAACGAACTACTTGTTACCGAGGCATGGCATATTGGCATGGATGGATGCACATCAGGTGCACATGACCTGAAGTCGTAAACCTAACCGTAGCACAACGTCGTTGGACAGCCCAATTTTGAATAGGGGAAAGCCGACCCCCGGCCAGCAGTCCAATCTGCAATTGTTTGGAGATTCTTTTCAGGGTTTTCGGCATCCACAACCCGCGTGCATGTGCCTACTACGACTGGAGCTACACGGTCCTTGAGGCCCTGCCGCGATTCGATTAAATAAAACATAAAATAAAATAAAAACAGCAAAGCCTGCGACCGCGCTGCTAAACCGGTCTGCTCCCCAGAGGCAGAAAGCAAAACTAGGGCTCAAATGACAGGGCCAGCAGGCATAAACAAAGCGGTGGCAGCAATAAGTTAAGCGCACGGATGATCATCACGATGCCGCTCCCCCCGGGCAGATGCTAATCCAAGCCCGGCTCGAGACGGCGCTTTATTGATCAGTCAGCTCAGCTACTGGTACTCTGATTAATTAATTGATTGATTAGTCAGTCAGCCGAGCGTGATTAAAGAACGCCGTCCTAAATCCGGATCGGCGACAGGAGCACGAGACCCACCCAGACCCAGACCAGGGGAGCGGCAGTGGGAGCGGCGCGGAGAGATTGAGAAGAGGGCGCGCACCGGGCACCGGCACCGCATCGGCATCGCATGCCTGCCCGCGTGCCCCGGGGTCTGACCGGTCAATGTGGTCCAGACTCCAGAGGGGTGGGTGTCCCAGCGCCAGCGCCATGCCAATGTGCCGATGCATGCCAACCGGGCAAGGCAGGCAGGCAAGGTGGGGATCGAGGAGGAGGGCATTTCTTGATGCTGCCAAGCACCTTTGCAGCCTGCCGCTTGCGCGGGGCGGCTTGCTTTGACCGTGACCTCACCAGCGGCCGCGGGCCGGCACTCGGTCGCTTCGCTTTCTGGGACGCCCTGTCCGCTTCCTCTGCCTGCCATGCCTGGCGTTGCCGCCTGCCTGCAACTGTATCTATCCCGTCCGTCTCTTCTCCTTACCTTTTCCCTTTCCTTCCATGGCGTGAGGTGAATCATGAGAGAGATGAGACGGGATTCCAGTCCGAGATAACAGTGACGCCACGAGAGGTGGGCGATGAAGAAGGGACGAAGGGGATCGATCGGCAAGCCTGATTGGTTCCTTTGCCGTGCCGGTAGGAGACTCGTTGCGCTGCGATGGATCACACGGTCTTGGGGCTACGCTACACGAAATCCCCGGCTGCATGGGGTTTGGACCACGGAAAGAGACTAGAGACACGTCTATGCTCTGTACCGCACGGTCACGCGCATCAGCATCGGCATCGGCATCGGACCCAAGACTGATTGGCGTATATTTACCGAAAGAAACACCATGCTACTCCGGCATGATTAAATACCCTAGCCAACCACCTCCGAAACGAGTACTATGAGACGGTGCGTACAACTAATAAAATGGCTATAAATAGTCTGTAACATAGAATTCGCATTTTGGGTATCAATTGAGAAATTAGCAGTAATAACCCTAAACAATCGACTGAATTTGGATACACCGTGTGTAGCGTTTTGCTTCAGAAACCAGAACTTTGTTTTTGATGAGAATTCCTTATCCTTGGTCTAAGAACTCAAGTGGAGACAAACCAAACCCAAATACTTGGAGCCACACGAGTCCCAGGACCCATTTTGTCGCTCATCGGTTGGACCTGACGCTGACGGCCTAGTGTAGTGCCATCAACCTCAATGTGTACTGAGACAGCACAATGGGGCCGGAATATGCCAATCCGAATTGGCCCCACATGATGACCGGCCGAGCGAGAATGATGGCGCGTCGCTTTGCTGCCCCTTGGCCCCTGCCCTTTTCCAAAGAATGTCATCGTTGTGTCTTGAACTCCCTCGTCTGCCGAAGCAGATATGCGCCAATTCTCGTCGGAAAATAAGAAGCAAAGGAAGTGCAACCATGAGAAATAAATATATATAGTTATTAGTATTTCGTTCTGAAAAAATAGTTCGAATAACAAATAGAACTTCTTTCAAGTGCATTCAGAAAAGTCATGATCTTTCAACTTCCAGACAAACTTCTCAAGCCCATTTGCTCTAAAAATGGCCCGAACAAGCTCAGCCCAAAACACCCTACTTAGCAGCCCATTTCAGAAACGTGCGTAATCACCCTATCTGAGTTTAGTATACGTATCATGAGCATTTTTTTTTCCTTTGAAGCGCATGTTTTGGAATCCCGCTCAGCAAAAACTTCACGTACAATCCAGGCTATGTTATCTTTTGGTGGACAATGAGTCCAATAGTCCATCAAGACCTAAAGTGGTCGACACAGTTGTGCATCAACGGCCAATCCATCAAAGTATGGAGAACAATCTATCAACACTCAACCATGCATGGATTAGATTTCTCCGGCTTGAAATTGTTCAGCTCTAATCCTTCTTGCCTCTACATGCAAGTTAGAGGTGGTGCTTTAAGTGCCGGATTTGTACACATAGTAAAGACATGAGGGTATTCAATTTTGGAATATAACATGAAAAAACCTCTCTCCTCTAGCTGGAGACAAAAAAGACTGGTTCTTGGTAATCAAGGAGAGGTGAAATCTTTCTTAGAACAGAATGTTAAGACACAGACCTAACATGTTTCCAGACAGGTAACGTATAGAAGACTGAAAGTTGAAGTTCCGGTGGGTCTTGTCAATCGATTACCTTCCTTATTGCGCCTACCTCTAATTGGAGGTCTTCTTATCTATTTCTATACCGATAATAGCTTTATTGACGGGCTGAATGAACCCCTCACTTGGCTAACTCAACAATATTGTCTGAGAGAAGCGGATTGGAGGCGGGCATTTTCACTTCAACGTAGCAGCAAGGGAAAGTGATTTTGGGGAGTTAGTACACATGGGCGGCACACACTTCCGCATTCCAAAACGAAATCTATTCCTATTTCTCTCTAAAGGAATTATTAAAACAAAATAAGAAAATGAAGAAAATATTGGAATTCTAGAATTTTCAAATTTCTCTCATTAACATATTCCAAAATCAAGAATAAGTTTAGTTACTTAAATTCAAAAGGTGAGTCAAAGAATTTCAATATCTAGTTATTAGTTAAAAATTTATTAAAATAAAAAGCTTGAATGCTTTTATTCTCTAATCATTTTATATTTCTTTCTATTAAAATAAAAGAGCTGCCAAAACCACCATATCAACCATCTCTCTCCCTCTCTCATCCTCACTCTTTCTCTAATTCTTCCTCTCACCTCACCAGTCTCTATACAACGTACATCCACAACTAAGAAGGGGAGAAAGTGGTGAGGAGTAGCAAGGAAGGTGAGGCCTCCCTAGATTAAGTATTTTTTAGCCTCCAGAAATCAATTTGAAGTGATGCCTGCTAGTCGCCTTGAAAAAATCCTATTTCTAAGTGGGCTATTGCAAAAGTGGAGGCTGTAGATGCTCAAAAGAGGTGGTGGCTGATTCCTATAAATCCTTTACAAGTGTGTGGTTACATAAAGGAGTCATTTCTAAACATAAAAGCTTTTATCCAACAATATTTGTTTACAGAAATGCAAATTTTCATTCCATGAGTTAAAACACACATAGTTGGAGCATCTCCATGAAATTAGCCAAATCATTATCTAAAGGTAAACTTGACCGTATCAAAGGAAAAACCCGACTAGAACAGACTTTATATAAGTCTCTCTAAATTTAGTAGCACTTCATCGCACCTCACTCACTTTCTACTTTTAGATAGATATTTAGTCTCCTGGTTTGGCTAGTCAAATGTATTTAAACTAATTAATAAATTTAGCTAGTCTTTTTGGCTAATCTCTTAAGAATGCTCTCAACTTGTCAAAAAAAAAATCTCATGATTATTGATCCAATATTTGTATTCTTATTATGGACATTTGTGTAACGCACGTGCACCTCATCTCCTAGCATACATGCAATCCAAAATATATATAAAAAACACTTTAAAAAACAATCGAGAACACAATTATTTTTGACGGAAACTAGTCATGATCTTCAGTAGTACTAATGCCGGAGGGTTACAATTACAAGTTGTTGCTATGGAGTTGTAAATCTTTTCCACATAAATAAGCTTGCGACATGATTTTTTTGGGAGAAAGTCCCCGGAGAGACGTGATACACGCGGATATGTGGGCAACGCTGCCTTGTGACCTACTCCTCCAGATCTTTGGCCGCCTCGGATCCACCGCGGTGATCAGCAGCGCCGGCGTGTGTAGACCATGGCGGCGTGCCATCATCGAAAACGCCTCGTGCCTCCAGCCTCGCCCCGACCGCTTTCTTCACGCCCTCCTCCTCGCCTTCTTGGGTACATACTGGCGTGAGCGTGTCGAGTACGAGCCGGCGGCGGGGCCGTCGGAGAACGTGAGCGCCTTGGACGGCGTCGACGTTAGCCAGTACCACAAGCTGCTGCCGTCACGCGACAGGTTCCTCCTCCTCGGGGGAAACACGGTGAGTGGTAGTCTCTGCTGTGTAACCCCCTCACCGGAAACCGCAGGTTCCTCCCCGCGGCCCTGTTCGGTGCGTACTCCAACGTACGTTTTGGCCACCGGCTACGACGACGACTCCCTGGCTGTTACTGACGGCGCCGGCGGGTCGGCGGCACGGATACTCGCCCTGGTGGGGGAGGAGAACGGGGTGGCGTATCGGATCTTCTCGTCCACATCCGGCGGCGCCTGGGGACCTGTTAAACGCTCGGCGAAGATCATCACGGAAGAACTCGAGATTTTGTACGTCCTCACCAGTCCCAACAACTACTTGGTTGTCTGCGGCGGATCCGTCGTCTACTGGCTCGTCATGTTGCTCGCCTTGAACGGGAGTTCACGCACATGTATATTATTTGCCATGGACATTCGCACCGAGCGGACTTGGACAACGGAGCTGCCGGTGGAATGCGACATGGACCGCATCGTCGTGGCCACGTCCAAGGACGGCCGGCGGCTTTCGCTGATCGTGTCGCAGCAGCTCCTCTGCCTTGTCCAGGTGTGGGTGCTCGACGGCGACAGCCGGTGGGTGCTGCAACACACGATGGACATGCACAGTTTGCTGCTCCCCAATTGCCTAATAACTCGGACATACATTTGGGTTTGTGGCTTCTGCCCGAGGAGCGGTTGCTTGTTCGGCATTGTCAGGAACGACCGGAACGTCGCGCAGCACTTCCTCATCGGCGTCGATGGGAGCTCGCCCCGGGTGATCGACAGAGCGGACACCAGATGTTGCTATATGCTCCCGTACGAGATGGATTGGTCAACATGCATATCAAAGATGAAGTATTTCTAGCTTCTATATTAGTCATCTACTTATACACATATGTATGTGTAAGTTTGTTTGGAACTTATTAAGGCCTTGTTTGAAACATTCCATTTTGAGACTGTATGGCGGAACTATGCAACAGGTTTAATCAGGTGATCACTATATGTAGATCGATAAATAAAAACTCTGCAATTCTGCAAAGGCAAAACACACGCTTAGGCGTGCTCTCAAAAAAAAAAAAAATCTGCAAAGGCATACAATATCATTCAAGCATAATATATAGCGCCAGGCATTGGTGAGATCATTTTTTGTGCAATTGTGATTCTAATTGGATCTGTCTATTTGATATCCGGTTGTTTTATACTCTTCTAACATCCAGATTTTTTCCATGCACTTACACTGCCCGATAGCTATATTTACATCGACTTGTTACCAAATTTACAGTGACTTTTCTAGTGTAATTTTTTCAACCAAGTGATGCAATTCAGGAATAATGCAATATCTTAGACAAATATATGCCAAATTTCAAAAACAAAATTACAGATGTTTTCTATGGATTCCAAATACAGAGAAATATATGCCAAATTATTCACAAATTCATCAAATAGTCACAAACATACAAATTTCATCAAAATCTTCCCAAATTCCAGAGCAGACAGGAACGAGCAGGGGGCGGAGGTAGCCGCGGCCTGGGGGCCACAGGCGCGGCGACGGAGGGCCGGCCGGGGAGCTGCGGCGGAGAGAGCCCTGTGCAGGAGCAGGGGCGGCGACGACGGGCAGCAACAGCAGGGGCGGGCCAGGGACGGGGCGGAGCAGGGGCTGCGACGGAGGGCCGCCGCGGAGGGAGCCTGGGGGCGCAAGGGCGGCTACGGAGGACCGACCAGGGAGCCGCGGCGGAGGGAGCCTAGAGCCGCAGGGGCGGCGACGGCGGGAAGAAGAAGCAGTGGCGGGGCGAAGCAGGGGCGGGGCACCTAGGAGTGGCGCCGTTGGAACAGCCTGGGAGCGGCGCCGGAGGGCCAGATTGGGGGCGGTGACGGTGGTGCCGCTCGCCGGTCGCCGCGTTGCCTCGTCTTCGCACGGGGTGGAGCAGGTGACGACGGAAGGCTGGCTGTTGGATCCGACGCCACATATAACGGCCAGGTGCAGATCCAAGGGCAAAGAATCCGGTTGTTTTGGACTCCAAAACAACCCGTTGATCGTTAGCCTTTCTCTAATTGGATCTATTGCTCAAGTTAAGATGTTGAAGATTGCTTGTCGCTGCCTGATAATTGCTCTTAATATATAATATATGTTCGGTGCGTGGGTAGGATATTTTTTTTCAGTCCCTTTCTTCTACATATATAAAGCACAAGTACATGCAGTTCACAGGTGACTGTACAATTCACACTAGTCCTCCTATACCATTTAATCTCAATCCTCATGCACGACAAGATTTAGGATCCGACAGCCAATTTTCAGTAATCACTGCATTTTCGCCCACAGGTGACGACGCCGATCTGTTCTATACTCTCTCCTGCGTCCGATATCTCAGCAAGGAACCATCGTGATGGACGCCAGGCAACCTAACAACCTTCAAGACCTGGCCTTCCACCTCCGACCATTTCTCGACAGCCGCCAGGCTTACCATGTTGATGTCCCCGTCGCCGTCGCCGCACAGCACCTCGGCGTCCCCCTCGAGCCCATCGGCCCCGAACACGTACGTCTCGGGCGTCCTGACGCCGATCCCAATGAAGCTGGTCACCGGCACCATCGGCGCCGGCAGCGCCTCCCACATCGGCAGCACCCGCGTCAGGTACGGTCGCACTCCATCCGCGAAGCCGATGGCCTCGAGGAACTCCGACATGTTGCGCGCTGAGTAGGTGGCGGTCCTGGTCACCGCCAGTGGACGGTCCCCGAACACCAGCGGCGTGGGTAGGCGCCACAGCGCGCTCTGCTGGCTCCGCGCCAGCCGGAGCATCGTCGGCCGCGTGACGTTCGGGAGGCCGAAGTCCATGCCGGCGCTGAGGGCGTACATCCCCGCGGCGAACCCGCCGAGCGCGGGGCCCCGGAGCACGACTTGCTTCACGTAGCGGCGGCGCCAGGCGAGCGGCCGGGAGAGCAGGAGCTGGTAGGTGAGCGCGCACCCGAAGCTGTGCGCCACCACGATGGCCGGGCGGCCCTGGTTGAGGCGGCTCGCCTGGATGAGGAGGCGCCTGACGTCGCGGAAGTAGCGGTCCCCCACCGCGGACGGGTGGCCCGGTGGCGCGACGGCGTAGCGGAAGTCGTACGGCGCCGCGGAGAGGGTCTCGCCGTCGCGGTAGCCCATGCCTTCCAGCTGCTGCACCAGCCTGTCCCACCTGGCAGAGGGACACAAATCAATCGTGCAGACGTGTCAATCCTGTCCTGTCGGTGAAAACGTGACAGTGTATAGGACGACTGAAAGTGACCAGAGACAGGTGTGCGGTAGGTGTAGTGTAGGGGCGGCTCAGGCTCACCCGATGAGGGCGCGCGAAGAGCCGAAGAACGGGGTCCGGGTGGCGACGCCGTCGGCGTCGCGGTAGTCGTCGGCGCCGGCGTCGTAGATGAGGCTCATCTGGTCGACGAAGCAGGGGACCTGGCTAGCGTCGTGCATCGCCGTGTGGTTTGGCCAGAGCGGGAACCAGACTTGGTCCGCGACGCCGGCACAGGCAGGCGCCGGGGGCTCGTACGCCGCCGTCAGCATCGCCTCCAGCTTGTTGGAGCTGTAGCCCGGCACGAGCACGACCGGGTGCAGGTTCCCTGCCGCGGCGTCGCCGGAGCGGCTCCCGAGCGGCTGGGCCAGGAGCGCCGCCATGACGAGGAGCGCACGAGCGAGAACCATTGGGCTGGCCCTTGGAGGCAGCATGTTCTTCTGAGATATTTTTGCGTCTCTCCTCTAGGCCACAGCCAAGAATTAGTGTGTTTGGTTGCGTGGCTGGCATGGCTTCTGGAGCCCTTTTTTGCGTGTTTGGTTGCCTAGACAGAGGTCGGAACCAGGCCAGGGTTGGCCATCTATCTGTACCGCCGAAACCTGGCTCCAGGAGAACGACCAAATCGGTCGTTCGATCCTGGCCAGGCCAGGGACAGGTTCGCGCTGAGTGCCTGTCACCGCCCGTGCTCTTCGGTCTCACCGCCCCGAGCTCCTTCTCTGCTGCCGGTGCTCCTCCTTCTCCCCTGCTGTAGCGCGCAGCCGCACGGCGCAGGGGCGGGTGCTCGCCGGCCGCCGCCGCGCTGTGGAGGGAGCTCGCCAGCCGCGCTCGGGAGGAAGCTCACCGGCCGTCGGGAAATTCGCCTGCATCAGCGCCGAGGTCCTCCACCCTTCCTACGCGCCATGGTTGAAGGTGCGCCAGATCTCGCCCTGCAGCGGGTTCCTCAACCACGCGTGATTGCAGCATCTCCAGCGCCGTAGGTGTCCTCGTTGAACACCTCCAAGATGGGTCAGCTGAGATTTGCTGCGAGGACGACGCCGAGTCAGAGGAGGCTCGACGGCGGAGGTTCGAGCGGAGGAGGACGACGACTTGGGCGAGCTCCGGCCACCACACGAACTCGACGATGGTGCTGCGGCCACTAACGCGGAGGCTCACGCGGCGCTCGACGGCGAGCTCATGAGGTGGCGCACTCGGGCGGCGCTCGGCTGCTCTTCATCATCTTGCTCTTGGGCTGCAGCTGGTAGTCTGGTACCTTGGGGATGATCCATAATCTAGTTTGTGTTACTATTGTCAAGAAATTCGATTCGATTTGGGGGCGTCCGTATGTATGTATCCTCTCGATGTATGTTCCTCCAATCGAATCAAAATCCGTGTGTGCTGCTCCAATCTTGTCTTTCTCTTCCTATTGCTGCTGCTCACTTTAGGATTAAAAAAGCCGTGTGTGCTGAGGAGGAAGGAGGTGATGGATGGGAGGTTTGGCTCAGGCAATGAGGCCCGTCATTCTTCGGTTAGCTCATTTCAGGGTGTTGATTCAGTTTCGTTCGGTTAGCTCATTTCAGGGTATTGATTCAGTTTCGTTAGTGCTGGTCTCAACATTGCTCACCGTGGTGCTGGTCTCGTTGTGCTCGTCGTGGTTCTGCAGCGCCGGCCGTGCTCGTCGAGGGCGTCCACAACGTGTTGGATGTAATGCCTCTGAGGAGGTAACCTTACCGGTTTAGACAAGAGGTTATTGCATCAAGACAAACCATGTAACCAAACACATCCTAAAACTAGCTAGGCTAAAATAATATAGAAAATTAAACGACCGACTGGTGGCTTGTTAGGACCTGGTTTTGGCTAGCCTGGCTTAGTTTTGCTAACCAGGCTCCTTTGAGATATGAACTAAACACACCCATAGAGCTCTATCCCTCTCGGTCTTCGATCTAACATAGTCCCTCTCCGATATAACACTGACCAGGCAAATGCACTGTTAGATCTTGTCTGCTCTAGTGCACTTTTCCCATAAGATGAGATGAGATGAGATAGGATAGACGGTGTGAACGCTGAGATAATACTCAGCCATCCGGCAACACGATGACAACAGGGAGGACGTCTGAGTGGACTCAATGACGCACGTCCTGTACTGCTGTGTCAATTGCAAGCATTAGGAGTAATTGTTAATGTTGACAGCCTAAGACAATGTCACAAAGTGCGGAACGGATGGTGGATGAACCCAAGTTGCTAGATCATAAGGGAAGTGTTGCTATTAGTTTCTTGTAACGCTAGGAAAATGGATGTTCGTGACGGTTTTGTGTACACGCGATAGCCTTAACAGTTATACTAGTACTAGAGACACAAGTACATCTCACTTTCTTTTTCTTCGAGTAATCAAGTGACGCATATTGATCCA
The DNA here is from genome assembly GCA_023333625.1 of Bothriochloa decipiens. Taxonomy (NCBI): domain Eukaryota; kingdom Viridiplantae; phylum Streptophyta; class Magnoliopsida; order Poales; family Poaceae; genus Bothriochloa; species Bothriochloa decipiens. Next base: position 85,436,777 of record CM041628.1, read on the forward strand.
GATACACGATGGCGGTAGCTGATCCATCAGTCCCTGTGCTGTATATGCACAATCGCTTGGGGTCACACGTCACTGATGGTTTGTGAGGGAAAAACACTATACCATGGATGATAAGCTCAGGTTAATTAGATCGTAACACCAGCAGAAATCATTTTCTTCTAGTTCATCCAACTCTAGCGTCAGGCGTCAGATGAGAAGCAACAATTCTAATCCCCTTTATAATTTATAATTTCACATATAGAAGCCTCGTTTCTCTAAAACCGCTTTACAACTTCGCCTTTGCCTATTCAGTTCAAGCACGGCTACAAATAGATGCCCCATGGCAGGTCGCTCATTGCTGTGAATACTGAACACATGAACCATTGGTTCTAAACGTATGATAATTGATAAACAATAGCACAACATTTACAAAATTTCTAATCCGGCACAACTTCGGTATGATAATTGTCCCCAAAGATTGGACAATCTGTGCATGAATATCAGCCTTATGATTTGTAATGCAACAAGATTAATAACAAATGACCATTCATTACTTGAACACTGCTACACTGATTCGGACCCCGCCCATCGAACCAGCCCAGGCAAACGTGATTCTTTCCCCACCTCCCGACCTGCTCCGCTGCAGCAAGCTCGCCGCCGCGAATGCTCCTCCATCCCCCACCCTGGCTCCTCTCGACAACGCACGCTGAAATCTCGTGTTTGGTTTTGATAATTGATGACACCCAATGTTGCTAATGTTTTACTCTAAGTGTGACTAGACACATAGCAACATGATGGTGAGGCCTCGGGCTCGGTGATGGACTTGGACATGGTGATGATCAAGCATCGAGGGTCAAGGCCAAGGTATCAAGAGATAGGTGTTTTCCCTTTCGGTGATCGAGACACTATAGAGAGTGTGATCACGTTTAGGATTGATAACCGACTATCAAGAGGGGAATTCACGGTTGAATTCGCGGTCCAAGTGCCTCTAGGTTCGACTTTGCATGATGCATATGAGAGACTAACTAGAGAGCTAACACTTGCCATATTTCATGTGATGAAATGCTAACTCATGTGATCGAGAGTGTTTTACATGTTGGAGTTGGCACCCTAAGGCAAGTGGTTTGACTTGGATCGGCGATGGTGCGACGACGACAACAAAACGACGAAATCAGCTGCTTCTGTAACACGCCGGACACGCGGCCAGGAGCGCCGGACGTAGAGAAGCACACGCGCAGTAGACGCTGCACCGGACGCTCGGCCAGAGGGCCGGACGCGTCCGGCGCTCGATGGTGGGCTGCAGTGGCCTGGCACGCCGGACGCGCGCCGGACGCGCTGCTGGCACTGTTCAGCGTCTGGCGCTGCTAGACGTGCTAAGTCTCGCGGTGCAGTGTCGCCGGACGCTGACGCCGGACGCGTCCGGCACGCCACCCAGAGCGGACCAGCAGCGGGCCGAGCCGCCGGACGCGGCTCGGTGGCGCCGGACGCTGATGTGGTGGCGGTAGTTCAAACGCGAGGCTCCAACGGTCGACTAGCGCATAAGGCGCCGGACGCGTCCGGCGGTCCCGGCTGACGAGTCCGACGCGTGTAACGCCAACCCCTGATGTGCGAAAACAGCGCCGGACGTGTAACACCCCTGGTGTTAAGCATGCATGACCGTGCACCTCATGAGCATAACCATCTCATTTGCATCATCATTTGTTTACATGAAACGATAAAATGAAAAAATGTGCTTGCTTTGATTTGAACTAGAGCTATGTGATAGGTTGCTTGTTTGGGGTTGAGTGTTAAATAAAGTTTGTAGAGAAAATTATTAGGAGCAAAACTTATTTTTGGGTCATTTCATGAAAAGTCTTGGAAGTGGGTCAAAAATGTCAAAAATAGTTTATAAAAATGTTTTTCTTTTTCTTTTAAATGGATTTTAAATCTCTATTTTTGAATTTCAAATTTTAGGCAGAATTAGGCTTTGATGTTTAAAAGTGAAATGTTCTACTCATTGAGAGCAACATTTCATCTTTTAAAAGTTTTTTCAAATTCGGCTTAATTTTTGAAATATGGAGTAAATCAGTTCTGCACGAATCTTGGCGCAGTGGGACCCACCCGTCGGCCTCCTTCTTCCCTCTCTTCTTCTTCCTTGCGCCGACGGTGTCCGTGTCGACGCCGGCCGCGCGGCGTCCGTACGCCGGGCGACGTCGCTGCCCGCTGTTTGGCCTCCCCATCCGAGTGCCGCTCGCGCCCGCACTCGGCCTGGCCCCACCGCTCGCCCACGCGTCCCCCAAACTTGGCCTGGTCCCGCATCGCCTGCCCGCGCGCCACGCGCACGCCGAAGCCCGACGCCATGGCCTGGCCCTCCGGCGTTGCCTCACTTCAAGGCGTCCCGACCGCGCCTCTCGCCTTTACTCTCCACCCACCACCACCAGACGTCGTTCCTCGCCTCGCATTTCTCTCCCCGAGCTCAAGCGGACGCGGAACCCGCCATTGTCGCCGCCCCAAGCTCGCATCGTCACCACAGCTCACAGCCCTGCCATTTTCTTCCCAGAGCTCGCCAGTAGCTCCGCCGTGGTGCGAGGCACACCATGCGCACACTCCCTGCCCCAATGACCTAAGGTAGAGGTCGAATCGACCATTTCTCCTTCGCCGGCCATGGCCGCCTCGACCGCCGCGTGGTCCGCCATGACCAGCAACCCCTTTCTTCCTCCTTTATCTTGCGCATCGTGGTCACCTGCATGAGTAGAATAGGTTGGTGTAGTTTATGGGATCGATTAGGTTTAGGGCTCGTCGGATTTTGGTCGACCGCCGTCGCGGGTCGTGCCGCCGCTCGTCGGCCGCTCGCACGGAGCTCACTCCGATGGACCTTTTGCCTTCATGTGCTAGTGCAATCGAGTCGCCCCGACTTCAATTAGGTCGCAGAATAGTTCTTGGGCCTTGATTTGGCCGGAGTTGGCCGGCAACCGTCGAACCGAAGACATGCACGTCGCCGCTCGCCGGCATGCATCACCGTCGTCGTTTCGGCCAACATCTCTTCACGTTTTCTGGTTAATCCGAGTCACCTTGGCCTGCTATACCCGGTAGGCTAGTCCTTGCGACCCGCCGTGGCCCGTGGTGGCCGGCGCACCGCCGACCCTCACCGCTGTCCGCCGTCGCGCGTGGCCGTCGATCAAAACTGCACTAATAGCCTTCATCTTGTACACCGTTGGGTTCGCAACGTTGAGTTGAGTCGAATGGTGGCCGTAGTTTGGCCGGAGACCTCGCCGCCGGCGAGATTGCCGACCGCCGGCGACCTTTCCCCTCGGCGTGGATCACGGGCAGAATATGTTAATCTTTCCCAGATTTAAGTGCAAAGTGGCCAGACTCAGAGAGTTTTAAAATAGGGCTCGGTTAATTACTGGAAAGTCCAGGGTTCCCGGTGCAAAACTGTTTTCTTTTTCGTTTTAAAGAATCTGTTTTTCAGATTTTTGGTAAAAGCTTTGAAAAATCATATCTCACTCACTTTTAGTCCAAATGAGTTGGTTCAACTTGTAGTATTTTTCTTATGAGTAGATCTATGCAGAAAAATATGAAATATGATTTTTGTGATATTTTTCTGTATAGATTTATTTATCCCTATTAAATACCTTTATCTTGTAAAATGCATAAGTAATTCTCTGTTGCTCAGAAAAATATGAATCTAAGTTTGTTAGTCTTCTTATGTCATGCTCTATCTGAGAAAAATGTTGAAAGGCTATGTCATTTCTAAATATTATCCTGTTTAATTATGGTGCCTTTTTCATATAGATGATAAATAATTCATAATAAATAATATATAAGTGATTTATGCATGAAACTTTTTGGAGAGTGTTTTGATGTTAATCTAGAGCTATGAATGTTCTGAGATCTGTGGTTTGACATTTTTCTATATACAAAGTATTTTATGCCCATTAATTTATGCTGCCTTGTCATTTTTGTGTAGGATAAAGTACTTAATGTTTTGACCTGAAAATTTTATAGTAGTCTACATTAGGCATGCTTAAGTTTCTGTAATTTTTACAGAATTTTTTTGAGTAATCTAAAGTCATGTTGCAGTTTTGCCCTGATTTCTTTTAATAATGAATAATGCTTTAAGTTATTATTTCATGTGTATAATAATGTTTTTTCTGATGTTTGTGATAGGTGAAATCTGTTATTGGTTTTGGTTAGTCGTTTATAATTCCTTTTAATGTGTAAGTAAATTGTAATGTGAGGCTTGTATAAGATTTGATTGTATAAGAGAATGTAGATGACATGTGTTTATCATGCATGTTTTAAAATCATGTCAATTATCTTCGACTGAGCATTCATTCACATTAGCATGTATCTTTGTATTTACTATGTATTCATGGTATTCATACGCACCATGCATCATACAGGATTGTCAGAGCTTGAAACGGTAATTCCCGGAGTACAAGGAGAGGAAGGCCAGCAGGAAGCCTTGGTGCAGGGGATAGCAGCAGAAGAGGATCCTGAGGTTGATCTTCCCGAGTGTTCCAATCATCAGCCAAGCTCTTTTCTGAAAGGCAAGCCCCGGAGCATTCTCCCTGTGATTTGCAAAATATCTAACTTGAGTCCTTTACTTGTTTGATGCATTAAGTTATAGGTGTTGTTTTATACCGTTGCTGCATTACTTATATTTCTTGCCCACTGTATATCCTTCAACCCTGTTAGGTTCAGGTATGATTATCGTCTGTTGTACGTCCTCAAGTCATATTAAACGCATGCCTCACATTTAGCTGGAAGGATAAGTCGTTCTGACCGCGAAGCCTGGGTTTGGTTTGGGCCAGGAGTCGACTGCTGTACGCATCGTATTGGAGAAGATGGGGGACCACGGGTTACGCGAAGAGTAAGTCCGAGGTCAGGGTCGCCCTGAATAAGGCAGCCGGGCAGTTCCCGGATACGATGGTACCTGTTGATCCCACGATTTTCCCGAGTCGAACTTTCGGTGATCTGTAGCTCACTTTAGCGGGTGAGTGTGGTTTGTGTGAGGAATACCCCACCAGCTGGTTAGTAATCGATTATAATCGCCATCGTTCTTGGACAGTGAATAATTGACTTGAGCAGCGGCATCGTAGTAATAACTTGAATAAAGAGATGAGATGGTTGAGCCGTGATGTTGAAAGGCACTCAACCGAAATTGGTTACTATTCTTGTTGAATAATTATTACCATGCTTGTTTAGTACAGGTGCTAACTTAGTATGATAAGGTTAATCAAATTAAAATACAATGCTAGAAGGTTATGATCAATTCTTTCTTTAATGCAAGCTTTTCTGCAACTTATGAGTCAGCTATCCTACTTATATAGCTTTGCATACCCCTTGAAGTCAATTTATTTTTAGTTTATGACGGGTAAGTTTAGCTGAGTACATCCTCGTACTCAGGGTTTTATTTCCCATATTGTTGTAGATGGTGAGATGTACTATGGCTATTGCCAGCACTGCTTCTACCCGCGTTGGGTGATGACTAGACCTTGGGCATGGTCACTCTACTCTACCTTATGCTTTTGCTGGATATTGACTGAGGACCTGGCATTGTATTTGAACTCAGTGTGTGTGTGGATTTGAAATAAATCGCTTCCGCTTTATTTTGAATTTGAACTTAGGTTGTAATAACTTATTTCGAACTCCGATGTTTTAAACTATGTGCGAACTATGTATGTTGTGAATGGTGACGGCTAAACTTATTACGATCTTGGCTATGCCGAAAAGTTTAAAATCCTTTGAGATTTTGGTATGACTACTGGGTTTATTAGGTCTCAATCATGTAAGTTTGCTATCTAATGGCGAATTACGTGCTTGTGCTCTAATAAATTGGTAGGTTCTGTTGCAGGACGCGTCCGTCGCCTCCGGGCGGACGCGTTCGGTGCTTAGAAAAAAACGCCCCCGAGCTGAGTAACGGTTGGATTTTATGGGGAGGCTATAAATAGAGGTTTGGCCGGTTGGGGAGGCAACTCTTGCCCATTCTAACATCTTTGAGCATCCTTTGAGCTAGAGAGAACCTCTCCCACTCATCTCTTGACTTGATTGTTCATCTAGAGTGAGATTGAGTGAGAATCAAATGCTAAGCATTGAGAGTTGCATCGAGAGGCACTTGTTCTTCGAGTTCGCTGCGGAGTTCTTGTTACTCTTGGGTGATTCCCGTCACCCTAGATGGTTTGGAGGCAACGGGGTGTTGAGCTCGAGGTGGAGATTATTCGAGGCCGCACCCGGTGATCTTGTGAGGGGTTCTTGGTCCTTCCCCGCGGGAGTTTGCTAAAGGATACTCTAGTGGATTGCGCGTGGCTTGGAGGATCCTTGTCTTGTGTTGAGAGTGCAGCTCCCGGCAGCGGTATTTGGCATTGAGAGCCAATTGAGAGAGCACCTCTCCAAGCAAGTGTATCGCCACAACAAGGACTAGCTTGCCGGGAATCAAGTGAACCTCAGTAAAAAATCATTGTGTCAATATTGTGATTACCGAGGGTTCTCTTGTGTGATTATATTGATTGGGTGATTGGCCATCTACACTTCGCGTCGGTATAACAATCCAATCCCCCTCTCTTGTATCTAGCTTTATAACTTTGTTCATACATTGCTTGTCTTGCTAGATATCGAGTAGAACTTGCTAGATTGTGTAGTTTTCACTTGTTCATATCTTTGCTCTTGGTAGTTTAGTGAAGTTCCTAGAGTTATTTTGTATAAATTTGCTAGACTTGTTAGAAAGGCTTGCATAGAAGTAATTGAAGCTCTAGCATTGCAATTGCGCTATCTCTTAGTCTAACAAGTGGTCTAGTGTATTTGCAAGAAATTTTATTAGGCTATTCATCCCCCTCTAGCCATTTGGACCTTTCACACGCCCCTGCTCTAGCTCGCCTTCCCCTCGCCACCGCTACCCTTGGTCCAGCCCCGGCTTCATCGCCGTAGCAGTCCCATCCTTAAGCCCTTGCCGTTGCGCTGCCGCTGCAACAATCTATCGCCACCCAAAATGTCTCACTTAATGCAACACATTGAATTCCCAACAGTGAATCACCACCCATATGCTCATCGCATCCACCAATCATAGCAACCAAATCAGAAGAACTTATGAAGGAGACACACGAAGGGGGAGCTTCTGGAGGCAAATTACCAGTGCGCCGATTGGATCGAGATGTTGCAGTAGCCAGATCCAGAGTGTTCCTGTATCTATTCGTGGCAAGGCCGAGGTAAAGAAATTTTGAATTTTAAAATTCTTCCAACAAAAGAAAAAAGGATTTGCAACAACTGAGAAAGTAAAAAAAAGAATGTTACAAATGAGTTGCTTGTCGAATGAAAAATTCTTCTTGTTGATCCTAAACTCTCTCAACTCAAGATTTATGTTCTTCATAACAAATGTAACGAGTTTGGTTGGCAAGGAGATATCAGACATGGCAAGCAAGGAACCGAACCCAACATCATTAATCCAACCAATCTAATCATCAGTGAACATGACATCATGAATCCTGTGCACCGAGAACCTAAGTAAGAAAGGCTCAAACTGCTAATGTTAACTTGGGTTTTCTCAACATTCATTCCTGCATAATAAAGAGGAAAAAAGGAAACAACATATTAGTGTTGTTCCAACATGCCAAAAAATTAAAGATAAATGAAACAAAATAGAACCTTTTGCTCAAACATTATGAAAATACAAAAAATGCACTTGCTTATAAGCCGATACTAGAAACTATGTAACAACATGGCTAGTCTCCTACACAACAAAACATGCAGTATAATCCTATAATTGCACTGAAACCATGTAAACAATAGGTTATACATGGTATCAGCTCTACTAGTTGTAAAAATAAAAACTGGTCACATTTGCATATAATTCCATATGCCAAAAAGGCGCTCCAATGCCATGTTAATCATTGAATGGCATCTACGCAACGCTTCGATAATAGCGCAAAGCAGGTGCATGGAAAAAATGTCGGGTACCTGAATAAGGGGGTACCCTAAACCCTCTTACCAGAAGAATTAATCCCCCAACAACAAAAACCCCAAAATCATCCAAGAATCCCACAAACAGAGATGCGGGTCCACCGACGTACACCGAGCTACGCTGGGCGGACCCACGAGCAGCATTGCTCGAACCAAGATAGCCTCTCACTCAACGGGACCCTCGAGCGACGGAAGTCCGCCCGAGCGGACGACCCCCCGTCGAGTGACGGAACTACACCCGAGCGGACGACCCCCCGTCGATTACTACTACTCCCCTCGATCTACCTACTTCATGTACGAGAGTCAGCGCATTTAATGCTCCCACCAACTCCTGCCTAACCGCATGGCTACAACAATGTTACAGTGGTCGGGTACAGCGGTCGAATCCTACTTTTACCGCCCGTCCCTGGATGTGAGGTGATTTGCCCGGTACTGCTGTACCTTACCGAGCACTATTCCACCTCCGACACCCCCTCAACGCACAACGCAACAGCCGCCAGCCTTGGATGCCCTAGGGCTCGGTCTTATCCACCCGACCTCGACCTCCAAGGCTAGCCCTCGACTGGGCCACAAACGTCATCGGCTATCCCTCGAGTCCAACTTTGACGCCTCCGGTCAGCGCTCCAACAACTCCCGACACGACGTCCACAGGGATCCGCACGACATCCACAGGGACACCGGGTACGAGAGGGGGAGCTTCCAGAGTCTGAAATGCCCAAGTCTTAGCTCAGTCTCTACGTCTCCGTTCTCACTCGTTCGCTTGTATCCTCCCCTGTACAAGCACTTCGGTGCAAGATAATACAAGTCTTCTCCCCCCGCTGGACGTAGGGCCTTCTTTGCCCGAACCAGGATAAATATCGTGTGTTCATCTTGCATCACCATCCACATTAGAGAGCACGTAGTACACGTTCACTCGTTGGCTTAGGGCACCCCCGGGTCCCGACGTCGACAGTTGGCACGCTAGGTAGGGGAATCTACGTGTCACAACCGCTTCCCACCATTTTTCTGGATGGTAGATTTCATTCCACCGCTACCATTCGCCATGGTGATCTGGTTCGAGAGCTTGGAGTTCATGTTGCTAGGCCATGGCCGAGACATGTTCCTGCTCTCGATCGAAGATCCGAGTGAAAGCAATCCCGGGTCCCCGCAACGGGCCCCTCGCCTGTCTCGTCACCCCACTTCCGCACTCGGGAGGAGGCGTGGCCGGCGCGACCGCCATCGCCACTTCAAGTCGACATCCGCCTCAGCTTCCCCGTCCCCGGCTAAGGACGCAGGGTCCCTGGTTGGGAACCTGGCAGACCTATGCCTGGGATCGGAGGAAGAGCCGGGAGGTCTGGGCGACGACCCCAATTTCAGCTTTGCTATGCGCTCGCCGGGGGGACCGAGTGCGGTCTCCTCTGCGGGCTTGGCTCCAATACCGGGTCCCCACAATGGGCCCCTCACCGGTCTCGTCACCCCACTTCCACGCTCGAGAGGAGGCGTGGCCGGTGCGACCGCCATCGTCGCTTCAAGTCGACATCCGCCTCAGCTTCCCCGTCCCCGACCGAGGACGCAGGGTCCCTGGTTGGGAACCTGGCAGACCTACGCCTGGGATCGGAGGAAGAGCCGGGAGGTCTGGGCGGCGACCCCGACTTCAGCTTCACTATGCGCTCGCCGGGGGGGCCGAGTGCGGTCTCCTATGCGGGCTCGGCTCCAATCCTGGGTCCCCGTAACGGGCCCCTCGTCGGTCTCGTCACCCCACTTTCGTGCTCGGGAGGAGGCATGGCTGGCGCGACCGCCATTACCATTTCAAGTCGACATCTGCCTCAGCTTTCCCGCCCCCGGCTGAGGACGCAGAGTCCCTAGTTGGGAACCTGGCAGACCTACGCCTAGGATTGGAGGAAGAGCCGGGGGGTCTGGGCGGCGACCCTGACTTTAGCTTCGCTATGCGCTCACCGGGGGGACTGAGTGCGGTCTCCTCTACAGGCTCGGCTCCAATCCTGGGTCCCCGTAACGGGCCCCTCGCCGGTCTCGTCACCCCACTTTCGCGCTTGGGAGGAGGCGTGGCCGGTGCAACCTCCATCACTGCTTCAAGTCGACATCCGCCTCAGCTTCCCCGCCCTGGGCTGAGGATGCAGGGTCCCTGGTTGGGAACCTAGCAGACCTACGCCTGGGATCGGAGGAAGAGTCAGGATGTTTTGGCGGCGACCCCGACTTTAGCTTCGATACGCACTCACCGAGGGAACCGAGTGTGATCTCTTCTGCGGGCGCGGCTCCAATGCCATCCAACCTGGTCCCACACGGGTTGTTCGAGGCCCGTCGCCCGTTCCCATTTGTCCTAAACAACTCCGCCGAGACGTAGGCGTCGAGGACGGGGGAGGCCTTGGCTGACGGATGGACATCAGGTTCGGACGACCCCGCCTCGTTCGCCCCTGGCCTTGAACACGCTGGACACCCCTGGCCTCGGCAGACGGACGGACTTCGGGTTCGGACGACCCCGTCTCGACCGCCCCTGGCGTCGACCGTGCTCCGAAATGCTAGACACCCCCTCGACAGGTGGCCTCGGCTGACGGACGGACTTCGGGTTCGGACGACCCCGCCTCGTCCGCGGGCCGGGAGGCCATGAGCGCGGGCCTCGACCCACGACGAGCACCAACATGAGCACATACGAGGATCTCCCGGGGCACCTCCTGCAAGCCACCATGGACCTTCACCAATGCCTGGAACATCGAACAACTACGTCACTCTTACCTTTAGAGCCTCGAGGCTTCGTACATAATCTCAATTCATGAATAAAGAGTACATCCATGTTCAAACCTTTCTTTGATGAAAAACAGGTGGGTTCGACCCTGTCCTCATAGAGTCGAACCTCCCTTGGAAGCTGGAAGGGGAACCCTCTGCATCCCTAAAAACTTGCATTTTTTGAAAAAAATTTACATAGTCGACGAAGCTGCGGGGGCACCCTAAGGATCAAGGGGTTGTCAAGCCGTGAGATCGCCTACGCATCCGCACTATGGTACCTCCACTCACTCCTCCATGCCAAGGGGTGCAACCGCGCGCTAAGAAGACTTAGTAAAAGTACACGATTTCAAAAAATCAATGTCTAACATTCCTATATGCCTCGATGCGAGTTCCTACACAGTCGACATGGCCGCGAGAGAACCCTAAGGCCGAGGGGCCATCGCGTTGTGAGATCGCCTACGCCTCAGAGCTATGGTACCTCCACTCGCACCCCACACCTAAGGGCGCAACCATGCGCCAAGAAGACTGCGTAAAAACTCAACTCGAGCAAGATAGGAATGACAGACTCAAACTCACGATTTCGAAAAATCAATGTCTAACATTCCTATATGCTTCGATGCGAGTTCTTACATAGTCGACAAGGCCACGAGGGCACCCTAAGGCTGAGGGGTCATCGAGCCATGAGATCGCCTATGCCTCAGGGCTATGGTACCTCCACTTGCACCCCACACCGAAGGGCGCAACCGTGTGCCAAGAAGACTGCGTAAAAACTCAACTCGAGCAAAAAAGGAATGACAGACTCAAACTCGAAAGCATTTCGAAATGCATATTAACATCATGTTTCGAGGCCCTCAAGGCCACATCGACATGATTCAAAATCCTAACTTATTACATGGGCCTTTATGCCCAGCTCTTGCTCACAGGCCTCCGTCGTCATCGCCAACAACAGGAAGGTGCACCTAGTCCTCGAACAGCCTCGCTATTCGACCCCCAGGCTCGACGGCACCACCTACTCCGGCCGATCAACCGAGATAACGGGGCAAAAGAGCCCCTCATCCACCAGCTCCTTGAGCTCCCATTTCGTCACGACCGACGGAAGCCAATCCTCTGGAGGGAGAAGTTCCGGTGCCATGGCGACAGCACGGACCCGCTCACCAAATGGACGAGAGGGAAGATCCCCAATCTCTCTCTCTCTTTTTCGTCTTGCACTAACAAACAGGAAACTCTACTCTCCGGCGATGACGGTGACAAAAGCAAGGAGACAAGATGGGGAATGGGCGGAACCCTACCCCTCGAATTTATAGGTAGGCAGGTAAAAACCTGCATTTAATGCCTATACCTAACCGCTCCCTCGATTTTTGGGTACAGAGACATGCGTCGAATGCTCAGTCTCTAGCAGCTGTCCCAACCCCTAGGACTGTGTCATTACGTCTCCTGCCTCAAAAGGCACACCCAACAAATGGGAGGAGTTATTCGTAGACAATTCCTTCCACAGTAAGGAACATGGGCCCTGGCCCCACGTAAAAATCTCAAGGGAGAGAAGGCTGGCCCTCGGTCAGGGTTCGACAGCCGTCCTCGAGTGCCAGAGTCAGGGATGACCAAGGAAGAGCCGACAAGAGTCCCTTGCTCGAGAATGAACTCTCGAGGCCTCCTCAGACATATTCAAGGCAAAACTAAAGGACCACTTTGGAATCCCCTCGGAGGGAGGCATCGAGCCACCGAGCCTGATCAAAAGGGACCGACATCCATGGGACCCATTGATTTGCTTCAATAAGAGCGCATCCGTGGCCACTAGTTGACCCCTATCGAATGGGGCACGAGCTCTTGCTTGAATTACCCGATAACAGCTCACCAAGGACGTCGGAGCTCGCCCAAACAGGGTAGCATGATGCTCCTCACCCTTTCTCCCAACGAAAGGGATCGTGAGGGTCGAAAGAAAAATACGGGTTTGTCCCTGATCGGTCTCGACATAGAAAAAGACGGGTTTGTCCCTGATCGGTCTCGACAAAAGAGGCTCGGGGGCTCGCTCGCAACCGGGTGGCCTCGATGAAAGAGGAACCCACCACCCAGGGGCTCGATCGTTTGACCACTCATCAACAAGGAAACGTATTCTACTCCCCCGAGGCCTCAGGGGCTACACCCGACGGGTGCGCTCGCGCGCACCCGTCGGAAAGTATCGCTACTACAACTCTAGTTTATGAGCTTCTGCGTGGGTGCCAGCACTCACGCAGAGACTCGGGGGCTACTGTCGGGTACCTGAATAAGGGGGTACCCTAAACCCTCTTACCAGAAGAATTAATCCTCCAACAGCAAAAACCCCAAAATCATCCAAGAATCCCACAAACAGCGACGCGGGTCCACCGGCGTGCACCGAGCTATGCTGGGCTAGCCACGAGCAGCATCGCTCGAACCAAGATAGCCTCTCGCTCGACGGGACCCTCGAGCGATGGAAGTCCGCCCGAGCGGACGACCCCCCATCGAGTGACGGAAGTCCGCCCGAGCGGACGACTCCCCGTTGATTACTACTACTCCCCTCGATCTACCTACTTCCTATACGGGAGTCAATGCATTTAATGCTTCCACCAACTCCTGCCTAACCGCATGGCTACAACAATGTTACAGTGGTCGGGTACAGCGATTGAATCCTACTTTTACCGCCCATCCCTGGACGTGAGGTGATTTACCCTGTACTGTTGTACCTTACCGAGCACTATTCCACCTCCGACGCCCCCTCAATGCACTACACGACAGCCGCCAACCTCGGATGCCCTGGGGCTCGGTCTTATCCACCCGACCTTGACCCCCAAGGCTAGCCCTCAACTGGGCCACAAACGTCATCGGCCACCCCTCGAGTCCAACTTCGACGCCTCCGGTCAGCGCTCCAACAACTCCCGACACGATGTCCACAGGGATTCGCACGACCGCGCATGGGCACAAGTCCTTCACGGACCACCTGTGGTGTCATCCTGACGCACCTGGAGGACGGCCATCGATTCCAAGCACATTGTTACAGGGCAAGCCATGCCGGGCGCACGCCTCTACAGCGGCTACGACATGATCGGCATCGCCCCCTCGATGTCATCACCTATGACAGCTTTATACACCCGTGCCTCTCCTTGGTCTATAAAAGGGGACGCCGGGTGCGAGAGGGGGAGCTTCCAGAGTCCAAAATGCCCAAGTCTTAGCTCAGTCTCTACGTCTCCATTCTCACTCGTTCGCTTGTATCCTCCCTTGTACAAGCACTTTGGTGCAAGATAATACAAGTCTTCTCCCCCCGCTGGACATAGTGCCTTCTTTTCCCAAACCAGGATAAATACCGTGTGCTCATCTTGCATCACCATCTGGATTAGGGATCACGCGGTACACATTCACTCATTGGCTTAGGGCACCCCCGGGTCCCAACGCCGACAAAAAGAATCTCTAAAAGTGGAAAATCATCTGCCGCCTGTTGTTGACCAACTAATTGAACAACGAGGATATCAAAATTACATATCATAAAACTAAAAATAAGTATCGCCCTACACATGAAACAGATCCAAACCTACAGTGTCCCAAAAAGGCAAGTGAAATAGACAGATGCTTGGACTTGATCTGCCAAAAACATTAGTAATTCTGGTTGTATCAGTGTGATAAGCATAGCTTTACCATCCCCTAATAGCACAATCTACAACTTGGGCCGCCAAAATTCCAGCATGATAGAAGTGTGATAAGCACAACATTGCCATCCCCTAATAGCACAATCTACGAAGTCTATGTATGGTCCCTTGGAGTTCTGGCTCAGAAGAGTTTAGCAAGCAACCATATATAGCACAAAGCACAAATGATCCTGTGCTCCACAACCATCTCACTCAAACCCATATACCTTTAAAAAATGAGCAAAACAAAGTACTAGTGCACAACAAGTTGCATATATTATTCTATGTTTTACAGGAGTATCTCGGATTCACACTGTTGCTACTTACTAGTATGGAATAGTAGCTTGAGCTTTCAGGGACACAAATAGACACATACACAAAAACCAGTAGCCCAAATGTTACATTCAACATTGCAAAATAGTTGTCCAAAAAATAGCATGGCATTTCTTGCAACAATTTGTGTATGTAGTTACAAATCTGGGTACTAGTTATTTTAGTCAAAAAACCAGCCCATGCTAAAACTATAATCTGTTAACTAACTATACAAACCTTGCTCCTTAGGGACTCCCTTCTTCATTGGAGACTTCTTCCAGAGATGTTGTTTAACGCTTTGCTCGAAGATGCTTGACCTTCAATAAAGGACACACGCTTCCTCGTGGCCGCACGCTTTCTAACCATGACGAAGCCCATCGTCTGCATCTCAATCAATGTCATTAGCCTCCCCGTCGGAGTTGCCTGGCGAACCACTCATGTAGGGCGACAGATCCAGATCTGGTATGCATCACCCACAACGAAGATGCCCACTGCTGGAGGAAGATGTCGGCGAGAGCAGGAAATCAATGACGCTAGGGTTTGTTGTCGATGAGAGATGCAGAAGGAGATGTGGAGAAAGGAAAGCGACAGTGGAGGCTGGTTGTGCGGTATGGCCACCCTCATGCGGTGGGGGCTGGTGAAGCGCCGATGGAGCCTCCACGACAGCGCGATGGATTCTTGGACAACAAAGGGGAAGGGTTGTGGCTGGGCTCCAATGTCTGAATAAAATGGAATTTGGGAACGAAAGGAGTGAAGTGGGCCACACAGCTGGGCCGTATGTAAGACAAAGCCCACGAGCAAGCGCGTGTCCTATGTGTCAAACGCGCGATGGAAAACATTACCACATAAAGAAAGCTAATGACACACCGTGATGAGGCGAGGATGTTGGCATCCATGTCACACCACCTAGATTAACCGTTCCTACACCGATGCATAAATTGCCCTGATAGAGCCCACAATGAGTAAGGTGTCCATCTCCCCTTCTTTCCCTTCCCCACGCTTTTATTGCCTTGGCCCACTAGCCCCTTTAGCCCGCTCATGAGGATTTTGTTCAATCTTGATGCTCTAGACACAGGCCATGGCCCGGACCTACTCATGGTTCTAAATAAGCTGCTATAGCTTTTCTGAGGGACTATTGCCACACTATAACCAAATGTTCTACTATTATTTCTAGTGAAATCTTTTAGCTTTGCTAAGCACTGCTATTTAGTTTAACCATGACATTTTTTTAGCACACTAATCTTGATTGAGGTAGATATTTATTTCTTACTCCCTCTGTTTCAAATTGTAGTTTTTGAGATAGACTAATAGTCTATATATTGGAGTATAATATATATCCAGTTATCTTCTTAATTATTAATGTAATAAACCTTTAAACTGTTATTGAATTGCTAAGTATTGAGTGTTGATACCAATAGTATATTGGTCGATCTGATAAATGTTAAATGGTATGTTCCAAATAGTGGTTCTATATAGGAGAGGGAGGGAGTACAGAGATTGATAATGGAAAAGAACTCGCTAGTGTTTTGAACAAGTGAGAATGATTGCTACTTACAAGTGGCTTATATTGGCATTGGCTACTTACAAGTGGCTCCATGGTGGGGATGGATTTCACATGACACTACTCTAGCTTCTAGTTGGGCCTCTTCTTTGGGGGAAGCTTTAGACCATATACCACATAGGCTCCCCTAATAGTAGCCACTTAGCTCTTGGGTTATGAAAGGTACAATATGGCCTAATAGATGCTCATGCATACTAGACGAGGCATGGAGAAAGGAGCACACACATGACTCTAGTCTATATAAGTGCTAACTCAAGAAGCTACTAACTCTAGGTGCCTCAATGTCGATCTCCTTGATATCTTCATATTTGGCATATGGCTTCCTCGATTGCTTCCGTGAAACATGAATTGTTAGTTTTGCTCAACACACAAGTCTTAGGCTCTGAGACCTTGGCGTGTGGATCTTTGCCTCTAGGGCCATTATTCTCTTTGCATAGATCTTCATCTTTTGTGCCTTCTTGGCATGCAAATCTTTAGAAATTATCGATGAGCCCTTCCCATTAAAGTTTGGTAAATCCCATGAGGTATATAGGCCAAGTCTCCCCCTATAAGAGGCCAAATTAGTAGCTAGAGTAGTTTCATTTGAAATACAACGCCACCCAGGTGTCACTTGTGAATAACCATTGTCTATAAAAGTGCCCAAAGGCATGAGGGCAGTAGAACTCACCTCCCACTCATTTTCACATGTTGAAAACCCTAGTGTGTCCCCTAGCTATCCTCTCTTTGTTTTCTTAGTTTAAGTCACTGCCCACTCCTTTTCATTAATAATATATGTTTGTGTTGGATTTAAAATTGTCTAGGTATAGAGATCTAGTAGGTACATCTTGTATTTGGCATAAATATGATATAAGGGATGGAGAGAGGGGATGAGAATGCGATGTACGAAGATAGCTGACTGTTGGTGTCCATCAAGGAAGTCACCGCCCACTCCTGTTCATTAATAATATATGTTTGTGTTGGATTTAAAATTGTCTAGGTATAGAGATCTAGTAGGTACATCTTGTATTTGGCATAAATATGATATAAATGATGGAGAGAGGGGATGAGAGTGCGATGTACAAAGATAGGTG
The DNA here is from genome assembly GCA_023333625.1 of Bothriochloa decipiens. Lineage (NCBI taxonomy): Eukaryota > Viridiplantae > Streptophyta > Magnoliopsida > Poales > Poaceae > Bothriochloa > Bothriochloa decipiens. Next base: position 85,453,993 of record CM041628.1, read on the forward strand.
ATTGTTGGTGTCCGTCGAGGAAGTTCAGCTGACGTAAGGTAATATGGTACGGTATGTCTCTCTTTCACCTATCTCTCTCACATGCTTTGACTTACGGTCAAACATGAAGACTCCTTCATCCCTGTTGATGAAAATGATTGTCCTTCGCGAAGCCAATTACTTCACGTGACAGTAGGATCGATAATGTTTGGGAGGAAATGTACTGATCTTAATAACCCTGTGCTGCATCTAGTGCGAGGAGAGTCGTCATTAGTGCCAGCATCTTGCTGCATCCAGAACTAGACGCAGTTATCCAACCACGGTAAAGAGCCCCAGCCCTCTGTCCTCTACCTTTTCCATACCATGTTACCAGACAGTACTCCTGATGTCTCGATCACTGAGAGGCGTGTGTCGATTAGGCAGAGGCGGTGCGTACCAAAATCGTATTTGAGGATGCTCTTGCCGCCCGAGAGGGTGAAGCAAAGCATTCCTCCAACAAGAAGACTTTGCCTACCCTCGTCAATGGAGTGATGACGGTCGACGTGAACAGAGGTCGACGCGCCCCACACGTGGTTCTCTGATGAGTACACGCTCGCTCTTATGTCGTAGTCAAGACTATGCTCCCACGAAGACCGCGATGAATGGCCCACCATGGCAGTTGAGGTGGTTGTAGGCATCCATAACGGCACAAAGGATTGCCCTAGTATAGAGTTGGTTATTGCTCAGATAAGTAGGCACGCTCACGTCCTACTAATCACCAGTCACAGGTCCCAAACGACTAGCCTGAAGGGCTCGAAGGTGCTGATCAGCACGCGGCCATGGCGGCAGTCAAGGACTCGCCAGCTGTTGCTACCACCACCAAGCAGCGGCTCCGAGAAGAGGGGGGCGTGGATGTTTTGACAAGTCAAGGGATCTGGCCAGGACGAGAGTAGAGGTTGTGGAAGTAACCGAGCAAGGGCGGCGTCCGGTGGAACACGTGGTACCTGCGAAGGAAGTTGCCGTCACAGAGGATGTGGAACCAAGACTTGCACACAAGTTTGGCGCGGATAAGATACGCCGGCTGGTCCGGCGGTATGCGGAGAAGGATCTCTTCGACGAGCTCCTCGAGAAGTTCCATAAGCTCCATGCCGCCGGTTGCGTTCGATACGATGGGTAGGCTCACACCCTCCTATATACGGTGTTTTATCTCCCACAAATCTATACGGTAAAAGAGCGAAAAAATTAATAATAGCTTGTTACCCAAAAGTTTTATACCCACCTGTATTAGGACCGTGCGATGACTAAGTATCCTTAAATCTAATTGTCCATATTAATCTAAGTGTGGGCCACCCAAGTCTTACGCTTACATGTTACGCTCCTGCCATAGGAAATTCCAGGGTCCGTGGCCTGCGCTTGTTTTTTTGTCACCGCGATTGAAGTCTACCCGCGAGCAGTATCCCTCCCCTTGACTTCTCTCGGTTACTCTTTTCTCTTCCCAACAGCAACGCCTCTTCTGCTTACCCTATCCATCTGCATCTTCCCTCCAAATCCTTCCCTAGAGCCACGACGATGTCGGCGGTGTTCGCCCGCTGTTAGGCCAGAGGAAACAAGACGCGCCCTCCATGATGCCCTCCTGCGCGGCGCCTGCCTAGGAGCTCGTGTCTTTGTCGAACACCAATGATATCCTCCAACCCTGAGAGCAAGAGAAAGACTAGCTACGTCTGTCCGTCCGCTCCGTCGGCTCGGTGTCCAGTCGTACGTGTGGACGTCCTCCGGCCGATCCTCTCTCTCCTCCGTGTTGAGCATCACGCCATTCCAGTTGCCAGCCACCCGTATCAAATCGACAGCATCTCGCCCCTCGGTAACGTGCTCTGCATTGCGTCAGTTTTTTTTTTCTTTTCTTCTACAAGTCAACAACGTGCTCTCTATACTGATCCGACCACTTATCTTCACCCTGTCCCAATAATCTGTGCTTGATGACCCAGGGAGCTGCCTGTTTGATGATAGACACATCTAGCTGGGCTAGGATCTTAGTGCAAGTGAAGGACAAATTTATAAAATATGAATAAATACAACTTATCTCCTATTGTGCCCCCATCTAATTGGGCACGTTAGTGCTGAACACGCCTTCTATATTATGCATTGACTGAAGCTTCTCTCCAGGATTCAGCAAGTAGGTTTTTTATGAGTTGTATTCACGTCCCAGATCTTTCTTTGTTTCACTCATCCAAGTTCTTTTTTATAATTTCATAGCATAAATAGCAGTCATGCGTTGCTAATACTATTATGTGTAGTTTGTGCCGACCTATGTAGCTAATGAAGTATTTGTCATGACGAAGGCATTTAGGCTTGACATGTGCATATTTTTAAGCTTGTAAAATTTGAATATGATTCTTTATTTTCAAGGAATCTTTTTTGTCAACAAAGCTGTCTTGCGAGCACGAGGAGCCATAGCTTTGAGTTTGGGGTCAGCGCGCTGTTTTTTTTTTTTTTTGCATGTTTCCTATTTCTCTTGGCAGGGTAGATCATAAATGGTGTCTATTTTGGAACTTCTTTGGTGGGTCTTTGGGAAACAAAGTTGACAATGTAATTTATCTCTTATGATTCTTGTTGCAGCATATTCCTAAGTTTACGGTATTATCCGGTTTTTATTGCTGATGAAGGCCACTGTTGCCAATGTGGAGAAGAAAGACGTGGAATCAAATGATATCCTCCTTTTTGAACAGTTAAGGCGTGAATGACTTGAGTTAGAAAAGTATGAATGATGAAGATTGCTGTTGAAACTCAAAAGGAGGAGGTACATTTTTTAACACTAATATTGAAATAGCAAACTAATAGTTCTTTAGTATTTGAGCAAACTTTTAGAATTGGACCTCAGCAGTGACTCTGTAAACGGTGTGAGCTTATTTTTGCTTAATTTAACGAACATACTTGCCTCTCATAAAAGTGGTTGTACAGGGTATATTGTAACCATTCGTCAGGGGTATCTAATTTTTTTGTTGTAATTTGTATTTGTTTATTCTTCATTGATTTATGAATATATTTCCTCTAAAATATAGCATGCACTTGAGTGTCCTATTTACATTTACAACAATACAGTTTTAAAATTATTTCCTCCATTCTTAACAGTTGAAGTCTTGAAGGTTACTTATTACCACTCGGCAAGGGTATCTAATTTATTCGTAGTGACTTGTATAGAATTTAATCTTATGCTATTCTTTGGGAAATAAATATATCTTCCCTAAAATATTTTAGATGCACTTGAGAGAATTTCCCTATTTATAACAGTACAATTTTTTTATCCATTTCCTCCATTCTCTTGGTATGCTACAGTTGAAGATTACCTACCAACCATCTGTTTTTTTTTCCAAATTGCTGCATCTGTTTGCATATTTCTTGATTCAAAGATGGAAAACACACCATGCTTATTAGGACACGTGGCCTTTTGGAATATGAAACAATGTACCAGAAAAAACTCTAATGCTGCTAAGAGAATCCAACATGAGGTATTTAATTTTCTTTACCTTGCACTATTATTACTCTTTGACACTTGGCCTGAAAGTTGATAAAAAAATATCATTTAAAACTAAAAAACAACAATGCGTGAAAAGTTGAAAAAAGTAATTAACAAGGAAGAAACACATGATTGGTTGTCCAACAATAACATACTTGAACGATATAAATTTTACTATAATGCCATAACATACTACCAATAAAAAATTAACAAATATATATATAAAAACAAATAATAATAATTATCACATATACAATTATTAATAAATGTTGGATTTAGAAGATAGAAATATAATATAACAAGAAGATAACAACAATAAAGTTAGAGAATGAAAAATAAAAACAATATATATTATCTTCTACGCACATACGTGCCGCACATACGTGTTAACCAGTAAAAAGAACAGAGAGTGGATAATTTTTTATACGAAATAGTCTTTAATTTTTATACGAAATAGTCTTTCCGTCTGCCTCGCTCCATGCGACCCCCACCCCCACGCAATCCATCCACACAGGCCCGGTAAAAAAAAGGAAAAGAAAAAATTGCGGTATAAAAAAAAGGAAAGAAACAATTACGGCAAACGGAGAAAGAAAAAAAATTGCTCCGTCCTTCCTCCGTGCAATCCTCCAACCACATGAATGCAGGCACCCGGGCTTGGTAAAACAAACAAAGAAAAAATCGAGGTAGAAAAAATGAAAGAAAAATCACGGTAAAAAAGGAGAGAAAAATCCCGTAGTCTCCTCTACTCGCTGCGTTGGTTTCTCTCCGCAGTCTCCTCCACTCTCCTACAGCCTCGCGGTGGTGCGCCGGTCACCATCTCCGTCCCTCTCGCTCTCGTCCCGGCCACCCTCGCCGTCGCCAGCTGCATAGGTGACGCGACGTTCCGGTCCTAGAGGCGGCGAGGCATCCCGGAGCCAGAAGCGGCGCAGGAGTCCATGAGCGGCCCTCAGCCTCGCGGCGGTGCATCCTCTCCCTCACCGTCGTTGGTGGCATAGGCGGCGCGGCATCCCGGTTTGGAAGCAGCGAGGCCTCCCGGGGCCAGAAGCTGCGCAGACGGTCCATACGCAGCCTCCAACCGCCCTTTGCCATCGACAGGTCGTAACCTGGCACTTTGATGGTGAGGACAACCAGCAGGTGTGCCAACCCTTATCTTCCCTTCGTGCTGTGCGAAACAGAGCACCCAAACCCTGAAACTAATTGGCTATTTGTCTTCAGATCTAAACTAATTACATGATCCTACATGTATTATGCATGCTAACTTTGATCCCATTCAAAAGGTGCTGCATGGTCACCACGATATCTGATCTGCAGCCAATCTACAAAGGGGACCTGCATGTGTTGCCGCACGTCCACGACGCTCACTAGAGGCTAGAGCTGCAGGTCTGTAGTCTGCATAGTCATGCATTGATTCAAAAAGGTTTGGGGTGCATTGTTGTAATTTGTCTTTATACCGCGCACGTCCACATACCGCTATTTTGTTTGTATTGTTGTTCTATTCAGCAAATAAACCCTGTAGTTGCATCTATCCTCTTCTACCATTGGTGTGTGCGATTTTTCAACTAATGTGCCTCTTTTGATCTAATCCACACAAAAACGAATGTGTGGACGATAGGAGAAGGACCACCGGCCAGCAACCTGTCTACAAAATCGTCGTCATCACCGACCCCCTGCAGTCGCCGGTTTTGCCTTCCCCAAGGTGTGCCTTTGCTTCATCTGGCTAATCCCTGCCTTGAAGATTGTTTCGGATAAGCCACCTTGGCCTGCTCGATCTATGATTTGGCCTGTGTTTCTCATGTATTGCTTCCATTCATTTTTAGTATGTCCTTAGTCTCTGAATGTACCATAAATAACTTTAGTTGTTTCTACTATGGGGATATGGGCGAGTAGACATTTATAGATTTTTGAGAGTTTTTTTATTCATAATACACTACATGAGAGCCTGCACCCATTCAGTCCAGTGCTCCCTATCAACCAACTGTTCTTTAACTCAGTAATAGTTTCTTTTAGTCTTGCATATAGTTCATTCTTTCATTCAGTGTTTTAGTATTTATGGCTTTTTATTCTATGAATTTTAGTTGTAGAGAATAATTTTTCTGGTTGAACCTGCAACCTTGTGCAAAGAATTCAAAAATCAACAATTCATTGCAGGTAACTTTTAAGCCAAATGGTTCTGTTGTCTACAATTCATTCCCAAGGTAGTTCTATGTAACGAAGCATTTAGACAACTACTACCACTCTGTTTCAGGGAATGGCCTTTTGCCATGTTGCATGCTTCAACATTAGATGAATGGGTGTGTCCAAAGTTTTTACCATATTGTGTAATTTTTTCCTTTAGACGTGCATTGACATTGACACTTAAATTAAACTTATAAAAAATTTCCACTTGGTATTTGAATTTACCAATCAATTAACGTAAACAGATAACTATATAAGTTGCTGCTACTTTTGTTTGTCACACTAAGAATTCCCCTGATTCATTGTATGCTCTGCTATGTGATATTTGTCAATGGCCTACATCGTGGATCCTAGCCTGTACTCCCATGCATCATTTTTGTGTTGATAGCTATATATGTTCAGAAAATTCAGAGGTGTATCTGAGGTCACAGTACTAGGAGTAGTACATTGAAGCTTACCCAATTTGCATTACTTTGTTATGCAAATATCACAGTTGTCGGAAATCGTTCAGAGTTTAGTTGCATCTCCGAATATCATTTTGTGTCTTATGATATTTGTTCTGAATTTTAATTGATGCAAACTTGTCTAAATTTAGAATGCCAAATGGTCAAAATTATTTGCATTGTGCAAAGTAGGAGATAGCATTCCTTATATTGACAAATCTGCCAAAAATGTCAGGTTGCATTTTCTAGAGTACTCAACCATGACAAATGTTAGTCTTGTTTCCAATATTTGCTATACAGGGCTTAGCCCTTAATTAACCATTTTTCCAATTAATGGCACTATAGCATATCCATGAATATCCATGGATTGCTAGGCCCATTCTTGTCTCCCATTACTATGTAAAAAGCCTTGCATTTTTTAGGTCTAGGTGAAACTAGCCATTGCAACCAGCCTTGTCTGAAAAAGGATGCAGCAGCACTTTACATGGAATTTTATTTTATATTTTGATGCCATCTAAATATTCAGTTTAAACTTTCAAAAATATTAATGCTAGCTGAAGTTTGACTTCCATGTTACGTAATTTCTAGAGAACAATCCATAGGTCAGAACTGAAACTCTACTAGCAACCACCCTGACAGGAAAAGGATGGAGCAGCACCTTTGCCATATAAATTTGTCTCAGCCCAAAAACTTGCCTTCTGACCAAACTGAACCTTTGTAATTTCAATCCTTGTAGTTTTGCCAGGTTTGTTTTGGATTCCTGCTAGCCCAGTTTCAATCCCTGTAATTTCAGTCAAGAAAATTCATATGACATTGATATGTCTTATCAATAGTCCATTTGGCAAAATTTATTTTGTTAATTAGATTGATCACAACTGGTTTTGTGGGTGGATATAATGCTAGATTAGGCAAAAATCAACGTAACAGCACAGTCATAGGCTATACCTTTTTTCCAATCAGGTTGTTTAACTGTATAATTACTAATAAATCTACCTACAATTGACTCATGTGTACTGCATGCTGATAGTACTACTGAAATAGTTCAGAGTTCACTGTTTAGTGATCGTTTTCAAATATAAATGGTATCTATGTATACATTGCATTATATATGTGATGATGTTCATTGTCGCCAAGCTGTTGAGTGATGCAGCAGTCGTGCGTTATTTGTTTCAGCTTTTTGGGTTCGTCCAGACAAAAAGACAGAGCACGAAGCGGTAAACAGATTCACACTGCTATCCTTCCATTTTTATAGTGAAGCTATAATTGTCATAACTTATAGGCAAATTAACCAGGGATGTCAAGGTCATGCATTCAGATGTCGCTCCCCTATCAAGCTAGCTCTTTGATTGTCTGAACAATATTCGACAATAGCATGCCACTGAAGATGCGTTTTAGAAGTTACTGCTGAGCATTTACTAATGGGAATATCTTCACTATTGAATGGTGGTTTCAGACATTCAGTTGTTGCTGAGAGCCATCTGGTTTATGGTCCGACAATTCGAGTTTGTCTCGCACTTAGATTTTAGTCTGAGGAACGAATTTTCATGTAGGGGCAAATGACTATATTAAGCGTGTCACAGACAAGGCGTGGTAGAATAGATAGTTGCAGTAAACATGGTTGTCGTAGTACTAGCTATGTTGTTCCAATTTTACATCAGAACTTTAGTTATATTCTACTTGCTCATGCTTTTTGAAAACTCATGAGCCTGATCTCCATGACCGTGTAATTTTACAAACTTTGCCTTTTTGACTAAATGTTACTTCAATGTCGCTATTTAATTTTTTAAAAAAGTATTGTCATTTGCACCTACGATCTGTGTGTTTTTAGTATAAGAGTTTAGCTATACCGTAGCAACGTACAGGCACGATACTAGTATACTTAAAAAGTGGATCCAACTCGGAGTCCTCTACTCCTACGGTCCTACCAGCTTAATTAGAAACACACAGACAGAGTTTCCTAATCAATTACTGATGCACTGAAGCGGGAATCGGACAGGACACATGAATTTGATGTAAAAATGAATTAGTTTTTATTTTAGAAGAGTATAAAATTTATGACCAGTCTTTTAACTTGACAAGAAGTGTCATATAGGTCCATAGCCACACTTCGACAAATCCAAATTCTGAGATGATATAGACATATCAGATCAGATGTATCAGTATTGAAGCCAGTTTTTTCTTAACCACAAAAATTTTTGCTGATGAAATCAGGAACCAACTAAATGATCCTTTCTTTTAGTACGATTTAGAGCCCGGCTGTTTAGCCACTGGCCCACTACACTTGGCTCATAGCAATACCCAAGACACACAAAAACTTACATGTTGCCTGTTCTCTCCAACCTCACATATGACCAGAAACACTGATGCAAAGATGAACCACATACAGCTACATGGAGGAGCCCCCGGCCTGCCGGTCAGTAACTGTAGGTGGAGACTGAAAATGAAATTTCGCATCAGTCACACGAATATTTAGTAATAGCATAAATACTAGTCTTCAATTCATTATTCATTAAAGCCCGACCACCTTGTAGTCTTGTAGCAATCGTTCATGTTTACTTACTGTTACAATTTACAACAGACCACGATCTTCAGCCTGAATTCACCGAATCTACAATCTATCCACATCCAAAACGACGCAAACCCTTTCAGCAGCCTTGCACGTCTCTCCACTTGAGGTACACCAGCCCTGCGTGGTAGTGTGTGTAGGCTCCGGCAACAACCAAGACGTGGAACAGCTGGTGGCTGTGCCCAGCGATGTCAAACTTCCCAGGCATCCAGCGCTCAGGTACCCGGGTCGCATATACCAGTGCTCCCAGCCCGTAGAAGAGCCCCATGAGAACTTCATATCCGGTCGTGTGCAAGGCCTCCGGTTGGTGCCAGAAGAGGACCAGCTTGTGAAGAACAGGTATCACGCCAGATGCACCCATGCCAAAGAAGAGGCATGCTCTGATGGTTCTGAACTCAGGGTTCTGGAACACCGGAAGCAGAGAGAACGCGATAGTTGACACTCCTAGGATGGTTATGAAACTGAGGTACATGTTGCAATATAAGGGGTAGCACATGAAAGAATAGTATACTGGAGGGTAGAAGGATGTGGCGATTAGAGCTGCAATGCCAGCGTAATCAAGCCGAAGCATAATGTACGCTAGGCGGCGAGAATGACAGGAGAGAAGGTGGCAGGTACTGCTGGCGAGAAGGCAGAACATGGCTCCTCCCAAGAAGGCATAGAATGGCCACCGCGCAATTGGTCTGATCAGTTGCGGCGCAATCAGGTTTGCTAGATCCTCCTTCATGCTTTGCTGTGCAAAATGAAAACAAGAAAGGTTGTTGTCTCCAGTTCTGAACACAAAAGTTATAAGCCACCTTCAAAAGCAATGCATTGCATAATCTGACTAGAGCAGATGACCAAATTACCAGCCTTTGCTAGAGAACTTCAGTGAAAGGTAAATATATTTTTATCAGTAAATTAATAACAATAAAGCCAAATAGCTTCACTCTACCTACAATGCTACTTTCACTAATTTGGGTGAGTAATGCATAAACTAATGTTCTTTTCTTTTAACAAGACATAACCTACAAGGCTAAAATGCTAGTAATTACACTTTAATTGATTTGGGCGAGTAGTACATAAACTATTGTTCTTTTCTTTAACGAGCAGCAGAATTCAATGCAAGATTCTATTGATAATATAGCATAAAAAATACAGTAGTATAGCCCTGGGAGCCTAATGGTCTTATAGTCTCATAAACCGGCACTGCCTGAACGCTACTGCTTTTGCAGGAATCATTGGTTTTCATATTTTTACTGATATAAACCTCATGAAGCGAAACCTTGGTCAGCTTCAGATAAGTTAACCTCTTAACGCAAGGAAGTAGTGCTCTTATAGCAAAAATAAAATAATGTAATCAAGTAATTCAGCAAGTTGTAGACTGCTTACAAGAACAGAACTTGTTTCATTGGGATGGGTAAATCTGTGTGGCAAGCAACTTGCGAGTAACTCCAAGAGATGCCAACGGGACAGAGATGGAAGAACCTCCATAGAATTCCAAGAGCTCTTCAGCTCATCCTTGAGCTTTTGTAGATCTGAAAGGCGAGGTAATGACGGAAGGCATGACACAAGCTCCGCCTGAATCTTATGAATATCAGCCTTTCTCAGCACATCTGGCAAATGCTGCAAGCTCTGGATATCTACTACATTTGGAACTTGTGTCGCTGTGTATATGGTCAGAGCGAGAAAGATGAAGAATCCTATAAGATGCCTGAAATGTACATAGTCAATCAAAGCCTTTAGTAAGTAAGGATGTATGGTAGGCTTAATGCCAACCTGAACAGTTTATTGATGACATACAAGTCCAAGTCCAAGCCCAAGCCCAAGCATGGGAGATTTGTGGAAAAAAAGAGCGCATCAAATAACTACTACGTAAAATAACATATCACAAGTTGTGATCCATAATTTCCAGAAATCATACTCCTCGAACTGCCGGACCTTTCCCGGGCAAGCAATCCATCTGTATGACATTTTAATTAGAGCCATTTAGTTCTCCATAGGACGTTTTGAATCCCTGGGTTTGCCTACCCTTACATCCAAATTAGGTACAGTAAGGGGACCGGTCGTTCAGCAATACGCCAACCAGTTTCAAAAAATGCATGCCCCACAGAAAGATGGCTTATTTAATTAGTTGGCGGTCCAGTCCTTTTCCAAAAGATTTTAGAAAAGGTCGAAGGTACCAATTCAGTATTTTGCACACTTGCAGAGGTCGACGAATTCTAAGCTTTGTTGAGCAATCACAAACATGAAGGGGACAAAAGCAGCTAAATGAATAAAACTATAAAAATTCTAGATATTTTGGCAATCCACGATGAATCATTGAATCTAAACTCTGAAACATATACGCAAGCATTAAGCACGAGCAGGAAACAAACGCCCGCCCAGAAATCTCATGTACAACCAAACAATTGGAAGCATTGCAATCTGTAACAAGTTCCTCCCAAGGCAGCTAACATCAATCAATTGGACCAAACAACAATTGAACCATTGATTCTGGGAGAAGAGAGGGTTTACGCACGTCCAGACGTTGAGGGTCTCGTTGTGGATGGAGAAGGCGGAGAGCAGCACCTGCGGGAGCGGCCACTCGCAGCGGTAGTGGCGGTGGATGTACTCGTTGTCCCGCAGGTACGCCGGCAGCGCCCGGTACTCCACCAGCCCGTACCTCTTCCTCCTCCTCATCCCCTGTTTCTCGTCCTCCTCCTCCTCCCACTTCGCCTCCACCATCCTCTCCGCCGCCTCCTCTGCCGCCGCCGTCGCGGCCATGGCCATCGATCGCCGAGAGCGGGCACGAAGCGAGTCGGGACCGGACGGGACGGGCGCGGGGTATGCGGCTTCCTCGGTCGAATATTCGCCGGGCCGGGGTGGGCACGCGAGGAGCCGAGGACGAGCCGGTGTGTCCCGCACCGCCCGCTCGCTCGCTTTCCTTCCTGGGTTTGCGTCAGCCCATGGGTCTCGGCGTCTCGCCGAGGGGGCCGGCCGCGCCTCCTCCGAGGTATACGATTCTCTCACCCGGATTTAGGAAGGAAGGCCGCAGATCGCTTTTTGGTGGCGCGGCTCTGGGCGCCTGGGCCTGGCCGTTCGTGTCGATCGGTGGTGCTGGTGCCTGGCCCGGTGGGCGTCAGGGCAGGCGTGGTGGTTTTGCTGCCGTCTGGCTCGGGCGGTGCGTCCCACGCGTGCGGTCGGCATGCCAGTTGCCAGGTGGGCTGGATCGGACGTGCCGCGCCCGCGTGTTGTCGTTTTGGGAAAAGACGGAAGCGTGCGGGGATCACAAGCCGTTGCACGCAAAAGACGTGTGAACGTGATCGGTCGCGTGTCACGACTCGCCTCCTCTCCTCCTTCGACCGTACCGGGCGGAAGACGATTTTGACGGTACGCGTACGTACAGAAAATTTATTGTTTGTGACCGTAGGAACCGAGGCGGCTGGGCGGCATTCCACACCAGAGAAATCTTAGCACAGAGTGACTCAGTGACAGAGATATCTGTTCACGAGGAAGTAGATATGGGCCATTGTTGGGCTAAAGTCCGTTGGAAAGCCCAAAGTGAAGCTGGATTAGGAAGAAGTGATGATGGTGAATTAGTGGAATTTTTTTTATTTTTTATTTTTTTAAAAAAAAATTACAATTTTAATTTTTTGTTTCGAAATTTGACAGAACTAGTCGCCCACAGTGAGCGTTTTTTAAAAAACGCCCACTGTGTGGGCGTTATATGTGACGTGGCACAGGGCCGACCGCCGCCGGTGCCGGCTTTTGCGGGCGGCCCCTGGCGCCCAAAAAACGCCCACTACGTGGGCGTTTTTTGGTGGCGAGGGGGCCGCCTGCAAAAGTGCGCGTTGTTTTGCGGGCGGGCCTCGGAGCAGCCAAAAAACGCCCACTGTGTGGGCGTTTTTTGCGCGGCCGGCCTCGCCCTTTTTCAGGCGGTCCCCCTGGCGCGCAAAAAACGCCCACACAGCGTGCACTTTTGCAGGCGGCCCCCTCGCCGCCAAAAAACGCCCACGCAGTGGGCGTTTTTTGGGCGCCAGGGGCCGCCCGCAAAAGCCGGCACCGGCGGCGGCCGGCCCTGTGCCACGTCACATATAACGCCCACACTGTGGGCGCTTTTTAAAAAACGCCCACTGTGAGCGACTAGTTCTGTCATATTTCGAAAAAAAAATTAAAATTGTAAAAAAAAATTAAAAAAAAATTAAAAATAAAAAAAATTCGAATTAGTGATGGTACTGCAGGCTCGCGTGTGTATCTATTATTCTCGGCCCAACGATCTGGCTCGATGCCTCCTGTTTCACTTCACTGTCTGGTTTTCCCTCAAAAAAAAAATCACTGTCTGGTAGCGGTTGCAGTAGGATCGTAATAAACAAACAGAGTAAAAAGGTTGACATCAGCAGGTAGTGCTGCTTGACATGGAAGCAGCAAGAACAAGTAGTATTCTTGTCGATGTCTTGGGTGTGGCACCAACAGCTTTTGCCACTTTCGGTTTGTGCTGCATTCATGTGATGCCCTTCTTTTCCCGCAAGTACCTTGATTCAGGCGGCAGAATGAAGCATCCGAAACGAACCAAATTTAAATACCATTCCTGCCTTGACGCCACACTCGTATAAGCGTGTCCTCCGTATCCACAAATACTGAAAGATCCAAGATATGGTGTACCTGTCGCATAACATAGTATTATGTTCCATTTCCACACTGCCAGGATAAGCCTGTATCGTTTGTTGTCTTGGAAAATTCCGTGCTACATATCTGGCATATTTGCAACCAACTAAGCGATGAATCCTTGGAGAGTCTCTATCTCGCCATTTATACGAGTCTTCCCGAGAGTTGGAATCTAGTGGATTCCAGTGGAGTTGATGCATCGCGCATTCACCTGAGATTCTCATTCTCTCAAGTCCCACAAAGAACATCGCTAGCTCCTCTTGGATTCATTCAGCTTTCTTCCGTGATTATCCACACGACAGTACAACGATGAGAACACAAAGCATCCGAATTCTGACTCACGTGGCAAGTCTCGTAGCCTTACATACAGCCAACTTGTTTTTATTACGAAATAAAACAATAATTATTCTCTTCTGAAGATTGCTTCCATTATATATGTCCTAGTTGAATCCATCATTCCAAAGTTTATCCTAGTTGAAGTCCATTTTCATTACTGAGTGGGCTTTCTGCGTAGAGTGAGTGCTGCTAGGGCCAAAATCCCACAACCAATGAAGAGTCATTTTAAGTTGACAAACAGCCGTAAATTGGTGTGGTTTCTTGCTGACAATAAACTACTTATTATGGGAGTCCTGTATCTTGCAATCCGACTGATCTAGCACCATGGAAAGAAATCATGGGAAAGAAAAGCATAAATTCCATTATATCAGTAAACTAAACTTCACTTCTCAGTCAGCTTTTTCACTAGCCAAACGAGTAGTCCCCAAACAATCAAGAAAAGTAGTAAAGTTATCGGCTTGACTCTCAGAAATGAAGCCTCGGTCTTGAGAGTCGCGGGAGTTATTGGTTGCTGATTCAGCTAGCCAACGCAGCATGCATGTCATGTTTCTCATATCTTCGAATCATTGCGTATGATCTCTGCTAGGTGGTCTTGGTTTAAAGACTTCCAATGAGCCAGACTTCAAGCAATTGTTCCATAACTTTCTGAACTTGAGCTTGTTTCATGCTTCACTACTAACCAATCCAGATAGCTCGAACACTAGGCAGCGGCCCAAGAAAACTGAAAGAAGAAAGCACAAGCACTGAAAGGTTGTATTACAAAAACAAAGCTAGCCTATATGTATTACAAGCACTGAAAGAAGAACACTTTTTTAGGATGGTGATAGGATAAAAAAATATCTAACCTCTACACTAATCGAACATTTTTTAGTCGCCACGTCAATTTTCTTCTTAATACCATAATACGCAAAACTTTTACGTATTCGAGAAAAAAATCAAATCAGTATTTTTAAATTACTGACCTTCCTATTTAGGATTGCGTTCAAAAAAGATTATACTCAAATCTGTCATTACAGAACCTAGCATCCTTAATACGATACTGCTTAAATATTACCCACCACTCTACTAACAAATCCAACCCAAAGTACCCAAAGCAATACATAGTGGCCCCAAGCGTTCAGAATCGTGCGCCTTTTCACTCTTTCGTTCAAACAGCCCCCACAATCTCGGCTAAGCAAATTTTTCATGCTTTTATCCAAACAACCCCTCAACCAATCATCTGATATTATGGCTACCACTGATCTTGGCCAGCCTATCGAAAGGGCTAAATGTCTCTATTTTTTTAGAAGAGGATGTCTAGCACTAGTACATTAATAGAGGCTATTTATAGGAACTTGAAATAGGCCTCATTCTGATGCCATTTTTGTTTCCTTGAGCGAATCAACGGAGCAAGCCGCCCACGCGAACCAAAGGAGAGACCTGAACTAGGGTGGGTGTACTGAAAGGCGGCAAGATCGTATAAAACAGGCGTCCAGGTGAACTTGGTCAAAGACTATCCGATTCCGCACATGAGAACTCTCTATCTATCGACGTGCCATTTTCAGGACCAACCCTGAACACACTACCCGGCTACTAGCACAGCTGAATGCCTGAAGCCCAGAACAGGGACCAGTACTAATTTCCTCCACGCATGTTCCCACAACTTGGCTGGAATTAAGGTTCCATCCATCCCGTGAATGACTCGACTACTACCCGAGGATCCGAAAGCAACGCCGAAGCGGAGTGTGACTTCAAGTATCAGAATTCAGAACACGCATCAGCATTCACCATTCAGCACCAGCACCAGCACCGGCCGGTCCCGCCGCCCGCCGGCCGTATCCGCTGGTGCCGTCCTCGTCGATCCTCAAGGGGCAGGCAGCGGCGGGAGGAAAAGATCCAAATTCCAAAAGCACGGAGCAAGTGCCCCGTCGCATATGTCCGCAGCATGTCAGCCTAGTGGCCGGAATCGGAGATCCCACTACCCGTCTGCCCGTCTCCACTCCACTCATCCTTCCCCGTGGCATCCACCATAGCGGTCGTTGCGTCCGAGGAACTGCATGCAGCCGGAAGAATCTTGGCAGAGTTGCAATGCAGCCTGACACGGGAAGAATCGTTGCAATGCAAGCAGCCTGACATGGTGCTCTTGCTGGCGAGGCGGCGAGATCGCCGATAAGTTCGGGGCTGGACGTGGATTCCAGGGACGGATCGGAGTTGTCGCTTGTGTTGTGCAAACGATCCGAGCTTCTAATCTTTGAGGACAGTGAGAGGCTGCTTTGAGAGGATATGCACGCGTCATCGGATCGATCGGGGTCGTAGTCTACTGCCAACTCGCTCGCACAAGTTGTCACGGAACAAACTAGCGGTGATGTGGCCGGTGTCGCTGCCAGAATAATGAGCGAACAGTTGAGGTTCGTGACATTGCGTGGATGCATGCTGTCATTACGCATTACCCAATGGGAGCGGGGGGATATCAGTATCAGAGGTGGGGGACAGGGTTCCAACTCCCCAGGGTTGTGGAAGCGAAGTCACCTCCGGACAGAGAAAGAAAGAATCCCCTAGTTCATCACTCATCAGCATTGCATAACGATTTCACGCCTTTAGTTTGCATCACACGCAGTGCTGGCTGCCAATGCTTCCACCGGAAAGGAAACAAAAAATGCATAACATCAGTTTGATGACGTTCGATTACCACGAATTCAGCTTTATGTTTGTCAAGTTCCTACTGGATGGATGAAGAGATACTATGGCGATTGGCGAAGCTACTCACTCTGTGCAGTTCCCTAATCCTTAATTTTGTCTTCACTTTGCTTAATTTTGTTTTTTACTCTGTTTGCATCGCCAGACCATAATATATCTGCTGGACAAATCCTTCTGGACCCTCAGCAAATATGTCACCAACTATTCTAGTGCCAAGGTGACACTCGTGTGTTGCGTCGCTCATGGCTGTATTTTCGAATTCCTCGGGAGATCACGTGTTCTGAAACTTCCGATGCTCTATTAAATTTCTTGTTTAGCATGCATCCAGCCCAAAAGATCATGACTTGATGATGATTTGATTCGAGCAGTTGGTGGTTTTTAGCAGAAGATCATGTAGCAAATAAGTTTGCTAAACATGCATTTAGCATGCGCTATTATAATAGTTTGACTTATCAGTCAGTCCACGTCTTACCTCAGGTGTTGAATATTCTCTCTGTCCTAAAAAAATTATTATTTTTTACTTTCAAACATCTTGTTTGACTAGCCATCTTATTCAATTTTTTCAAACATTATCTATTTTATTATGATTTATTTTATCATTAGATATACTATTATAACAATTAATTAATTTTATAATTTACATAAAGTTTTAAATAAGATGAATGGCCAAACACAATGTAGAGTCAAAAACGACATCATTTTGGGACGACGGGAGTACGTGAGTATGAGAGAGTGTTAAAGTGCTATCCATTTTTTATCATTTTCAGTTTCAATTTGTGTTTGTGTATGTTTTAGATCCTCAAATCCTTTTTTCACGACCGGGACTTCACCTGTTTTTTATTAAAAAGGATAACACAAAGTTACAAACAAACTAGATATGCATGGTGGCAAGTTGCCAACAGTACATAGCTAGGCACACAACAGCCCTATCTATTGGATTCGATTATTTGTGGTTACATGATTCCTATATATATATATATATATATGTCATATTGTCAATTTGGCTCTATTAGTCTATCAACCGATGCTCTCAAGCTGGCTAGATTTTTTTAAAAATATAAAGATTAGTTACTGCTTGATACATATCACTAATAAAGAATTATTCATATTAAATTTTATTGGTTCTTTGTTTATTTTATGAGAAGTCAGGAGTCTAGATTTTGAATTTTTTTACTTCTATTTTACTGAGTGATATCCTTTTTGCATTTTCTTAAAGTTAGGATTTTGAGTCGTAGAGTACGCTCTTAAATAATACAATAGCATGAGCAATCATTTGAACCCTGCATCATTTCACATAAGATAAGGTCATAGAGTTTAAGGTGAATAAAGTGAAAGACCTCAGATGAGGGTAGGGGTGCTAAAGTTATGAGAATTTTAATACTTAAAACATATAATGGTCAAATTTTTCCTCTAAAGTAATCTTTAAGGACCAGAAAAGTATAGTACCAGAACGTGGAATATGAGAACGAGAATGTGGGCCATGTTCTTGTTCCAAGGTGCTAAAATGAGGCAGAGACTGCCGACTGGGCTCATTGTTATCTAGGGACGGCCGGGTTGTTCCTTTGGCCATCCAGACACGCGTGGTCCTCCGTGAGATCGTATGATCGTCTCATCTGATCTGTATTGAAGTTTGTCAAACAAAAACAAAAACAAAAACTGATCTGAAATGATACGTTAGGGCCGGTTGGCATTTTTTTTGGTTCCATTGCTTACGCACTCACTACAATGATAAGACAAATAATATAGAGAATATCGGCACGCCTGTCCCGTTTTTGTGCCACAACAATTCTAATCGACCTGCTTGTTTGACTTGTGAATCATCATATATAATGAAACATTTTTGCTAGACGATGACTCGACGAGACGATCGATGATCCAGAGCACCTGACTCTGTACGTGCGTAATTCAAAGCAGGATAACTATGCGACGCGGCGACGCGCCTTCCGATCCGTTTTGAGCTTATCCCGGGTGTTTTTTTTTGACAACATGCTTATCCCGGTTAGGTGAGCAAGGGGCGTCTTCGGCGCACACACTGCTGCATGCGCACAGGTTCTCCGTGACCAACAGTCCTGTCCAACACCCTCCAAACCTACTTACCTACATGAGATTTGACTTTGGTGTTCTGACTTCTTCGCAGTCCGTGATCAGTTGTCTTAGGCTAACTTTCACGCCGTTATGGTTGCTAAAAATAGAAAACGAAAGAAAAAAAGTCAAATCAGAACTACCGTGCTACTGCTCTGCAAACAAACATAAGCAAGCCTCGCTTTCACCCCACCTGCGGCAACCTCTGCAATCTTGCAGTGTAATCATAAAACAGAAGGCTGTGTTTGGCCGGTGCTGCGTGGCTGATTCCGGCTGGTTCCGATTGGTCGGCTCTCACGCGGCCCCGTAGCACCAGCCGGAAATAGCCGGCTTGTGCGCCAGCCGAACGGAGAGATATTGCAAGTCTTGGCGATAATTTTACTACCATGTATGAAAAAACTCGATACAATTAACGTGCTTAGGTCTTGAAACTGAGGGGGAAAACAACATTAAAAATCACATATACAATACCCATATTCTTATTCTTAGGGCCTGTTTGGTTATAGGGATTAGGGACTAGGACTAGTCATGTACCACTAGTCTCAATTAGCCTCTTGAGAGAGACTAGTACACTAGGGACTATTAGTCTCTTTTTTTAGTCCATGTGTTTGGTAATTTAGGGATTAGAAAAGACTAAAAATTAATCTCTAGTCTTTAGTTCCTTTGAAACCAAACAGAGCCTTATAAGCAAGGCTATATAATTCCCAAGAGTATATGAACCAATCTAATTCGCTTGTCATAGAACGACGAAAACGTTTTTATGTCTGTCCTCTAGACAAGCGCAGGGCAGGGCCATGTATCAGTTTAGACAAAACGATGTTTAAAAGGCATGTGTGAATACAGGCATGGATTTAATTGTTTTAAAATACACGAGCACGCATGAATAGGTTTTTTTAGACAATCATATCTTCATTAATCAATAGCAGGTTTACAATCCTCGGCAGCTAATCCCAACAACCATTCTGAAAAATAGTCTAGCCAAAACTTCGCTCGGTGGCCGACATCATTTA
The DNA here is from genome assembly GCA_023333625.1 of Bothriochloa decipiens. Taxonomy (NCBI): domain Eukaryota; kingdom Viridiplantae; phylum Streptophyta; class Magnoliopsida; order Poales; family Poaceae; genus Bothriochloa; species Bothriochloa decipiens. The sequence goes on from CM041628.1 coordinate 85,473,379, forward strand.
AGCACAATGATGGACCACGGAGTTTGCACCTCTATTACACCATACAAACTTGAAATCTATAAAATTCCTACCTAGCTTTGAAATGTCAAAACAAAGACCGCCAATAGCCAATCTCACTCCACCCTGGTCCTCAATTCAAGGAGAGTCTTGAGGTTGCTGCAATCGACTTCGAGAATCACCCTGTTGTAGCCGTTCTCCACTGCAAGCACGCATGAATAGGTTGAGTAATACATAATACCTTATTATAATTGAATAAATTTTAAACTTTTGGAAACCTGCTATTTCAAAATGGATTATTTAATCCTATAACGTGGGATTATTGTGATTCTTCTATCATTTTATTTTAAATGGATGTATGAATAATTAACAACGGATTATGGACGCATTATGTTGACTATGCATCATGGATGTACGCATAGTACCATAACATAATATTTTTTATACTTGTATATATATGCCAACACATATTAATTTATCTGTTTGATTTGAGGCATTTCAATAAACTATCTTTGTATTATTACTATTCGCAAAAGCTCCGGGGGGCGGCTTGGGCGGCCCCCAAACCCTAGCGCCACCGCCCCCTTCCTGGCGAGCTCTCCAGCCGCCGCTGTCGCCCTCGGTGGCCGCCGCCGCCTCCCTCCCTCCCTTCCTTCGCCCTCAGCCCCCACCACTTCTTCCCTTCACAATCCACCACTCAACTTCCTGGTGGCTCTCCGGCGAGCTCGCCACCGGCGGGCCGGATCCGCACTTCCCCCGGTCGGATCTGGTGTTGCCCGCGCTCGCAGCGCGCCCACGGCGGCTTCCCGGCGGCGGTGGCGCCCCGTCGGCGGCCGCGCCCGCAGCGTGCACTCGCGGTGTCCAGGCGGCGGCCGCGCCCGCAGCGTGCCCCCGGCGGCGCTCAGGCGGCGGCCGCGCCAGCAGCGCGTCCTTCACGGCGTCTAGGTGGCAGCCGCGTCCGCAGCGCGCGCACGGCGGCGGCCGCGCCTGCAATGCGCCCATGGTAGCCTAGCGGATGATATCGTTGTGGTACTATGGGTGGCATGCTCCGAGGGACGCTATAGTTTGGTGAAAACCTTGTTCGGCTTGTCCGGGCTGGCGACGGTGGCGCTGCTGCGCCATGTTCATTCTTGAAGGCGTCGTCAAAGCTCCTGTCCGTCGGTGTAGGCTCAAGTCGAGAGACCTACTCCGGTGCTTCTTCAACGTCGTTGGCATTCGCGGATGTCAAGTTCCTTCTTGAAGGCTTCGTTGGAGCACTACTACAGCCCATCTTCGGCCTTGTCGGAATGCTTGCTGCTCGGGGTTGTTTGGTGGAGGTGGAGACCCCCCTATGTCTTTTCTTATTTGTGTGTTTGTTTTGTGGGGTTCCGCCGATAATCTGTGGATTACTCCTGAATCCTATGTACTCTGTGTTTGCCGTTCTTTTGGCTCCTTCTTCTTAATACAAAGACACGTGAAGTCATGTTCGAGAAAAAATACTATTCACCAAAAAATGATAGATCAATAGATTTTATTTTCTATATTTTTTATGCCTAACTCACGAGCTGAGCTAGCTTTCTAGTTGGAACACATGCAAAGTAATTTATTTATATAACAAGTCGAGCACAGGGGCGCACGTGGCAGCCTTGGGCGTGACCTGTGGGGCGGTAGGCGGCGATGATCGGCGGCGGCGGCGCGGCTTAGCGGCCGGGTGGGGGCCGCGGCGCGAGAGGGAGAGGAGGGAGGGAGTTAAGCGATAACCCTTTTCTTTATTGCCCCTGATTGATTATAACTCCTAAATATTTATAGTCCTGATTAGACTTGATTCTTAGGCAATCAAGAGATCATACGGATCTTTAATTTCTATTTTATTTAATCTTATTTCCCTAATTGCTCATGGTGATGTGGCAGTCTTGCGGACAGCGATAGTGGGGCCGGGATGGCGGCTGCGGCGGCGTCTGGCGCGCCTGCCTTCTCCGCTTCAAGGTTTTCTTGTGGGTTCGTCCTCAGTTGGTTGGGTTGTTCTCCCTCTGGGCCGATGTTGGACCATTAATTCTGCTTTGCGGGTGGGGCCAGAGTTGTACTTCTTACAATGTAATTGGTAAAGAAAAATGATGCTGCCGATGAGTGTCCAATTAAAGATATTTAGTCTTGAATCGAACTTTTTTTACAACAGTATTGAATTGAATGTTGAACGGATACCGTAAACCTGCCACGATCTCCGAGATCAGTTTTTTTTATTGAAACCGTTGTGAATACCCCTCGGTAGCACGACACGAGATTTGTGGCCAGCGTACCGCGTCCTGCGTTCGGGTCTGCTGCCCTAGGCCGCGGTGGTAACCATTTTTCAGAGCGAAAGCGCTGGACCGCTGGTTACCATTTCTCCTCTCCTAGTATAAATACCGCCTCTGTCCACCCCACCTCGCTCCATCGGCCAGACACGTCGCGCCACTTCTGTCACGTAACACGAAACCATCCTTGTAAACCAAACTACACTAGAGCTCGTGTGAGAGAGGCAAACACAAATGGCGTTTCACAGAACAATGGCACGGTGTCTATGGGCAGGCAAGAACGCGGCCGCAAGCGGCGCGGGCGCGGCCATTCTCAGCAAGCCTCCCGCTCCCCACCCCCCGGCACGGCGGTCTCTGCCGGCCGTGGACGACTGCCCGACGCTAGCATTCCTGCGGCCGAAGCCGACCGCGGTCGGGTACGCCACTGCGACCGTCCCGCTCCCAGCGCACTGCTTCCCGGCCCTCCCCGTCGGCGACCACCTCTTCCACCGCCTCCAGCTCGACGGGCTTATCCCGCCCGTGAGCGCGATAATGCGGCCGGCGCAGGAGCATGCGGGCGTGACGGTGGAGCAGGCGAGGAAGGTGGCGAGGGCGGCCGAGATGGAGGTAGCGCGCGCCAGGCTGAGGTCCAACGCCCAGAGCGTCGTATCCGGGTCCGAATTCGCCGCGCTCTGCGTCGACATTGCCGGCGGCGTCGAGGGCGGCCGCAGGCTGGGCCGTGCGCTTGACGAGTCCGGCGGCGTCATCGTCCTCGGCGACGCCGTCTTCCTCCGCCCCGACATGGTACGTACGTGCTAGTAACACCCGAGACACGTAGCACGAGGAGACAGAGTAGCCAGAGAGCAGAGCAGCCGCCTTAAGCTTTTACGCGCCTCTGAAATTTCTCTCCTTGTGTCGTCGTTCAGGTAGCAAAGGCCATCGGCAGCATCATCCTCCCCGTGAAACAGCAGCAGCAGGCGCCGCGCACCGGCGACGGGCGCGAGGCGGCGCGGAAGCACGAGCTGGAGGCCATGGAGGCTCAGAAGGCGTCGATCGACGCGGACGCGGCGGCGGCGGTGCGGCGCGAGCTGTGGTGCGGGCTGGGCCTGGCGGCGATGCAGACGCTGGGGCTCATGCGGCTCACCTTCTGGGAGCTGTCGTGGGACGTGATGGAGCCGATATGCTTCTACCTCACGTCCTTCTACTTCATGTCCGGCTACGCCTTCTTCATGCGCACCGCCACGGAGCCGTCCTTCGAGGGACTCTTCCAGAGCCGCTTCACGTCCAGGCAGCGCCGCCTCATGCGGGCGCGCGGCTTCGACGTCCACCGCTACAACGCCCTGCGGAAAGGGCTGGGGCTCGTTCCTCTCGGCGAGACCGACACGTGTAGGCACGTCAGCCATGTACAATAGGTAGCGAGTCGGCTCTGGACGTGGTCGTTTGGCTTGTGCCAGGGTGGGCACACGGGATAAACATGCGTGGCGACTAATCGTGAAGCAACAACTCGCCGTGTCGATTCAGGAGGACAAGCTATTTTGAATATAGAAGAAAGTCTCATCAGAACGGGAAGCAACTAACGTGTGGCACACATCCTGATTCACAATCTCACACGCGTGTTGATTGAAGAAGAAACGTAGCAAGCACCCGAGGTTAACTACCTATTTGAGAAAATTATAGAATTACGATCCTAATGGCTCGTGCTATTGTTGGGAATTCGGAACGCACTTGTTCGATCGTTTCGTCACATCAGGTGCACCAAAGACGTGGTGTACCTGTACCGTGCACACGCGTGTGCACGGATGGCGTGAAAACATGTCGAGACACACGCACGCACCAAGCAATCAAGCATAAAACAAGAGTTCGTCAAGCCACACTTTCTATGCTCTAGAGAGTCCTAGTGGCAAATGCAAAATTACAAGGATTTTTTTTTTTGAGAAAATGTGAACAAAATGATCAACGGGCACTGGAAATTGCAGTTTGTGCCGGTCGCGTCGCACACGGGCACGCCCACCACCACTACTGGTGGCCCGGGCAGAAGGTGACGAGGTACTGCGCGCCGGTGCCGCAGGTGAAGGTGCTGGTGGGGTCGTCGTACGCGTAGCTGTAGGCCGCGGGGCACGCCGCCTTGAACAGCCTCGAGTACTTGGTCGGCCCGCAGGAGTTCGGCCCGCCGTGCGCGCCCGTGCAGCAGTACTCGGCCGTCCCGAACGCCTCGCACGCCACCGTCTCCGTCTCCGTCTCCGTCGGCGCCGCCTTCCCCTCCCCTTCCCCTCCCACCGCAGCCTTGGACATCTGCAGCTCGGGCGGGCACAGCGCGTTCACGTCCCCGACGCATCCGGCGTACCCGCACGTGGCGTGGTTCACCCGGTCCCCCGTCGCCGCCACGCCGACGCCGACGTTGTACCCGTCCACCAGGCTCACGTCGTAGAAGTCCTTGCCGTCGGCGCCGCCCAGGGTGAACTCCGCCAGCGTGACGGGAGGCGCCCCGCCCAGGGAGCAGCTCGCGGCGCCGCTGCAGTCGCCCGTGACGCACTTGAGCCCGGAGGGGGAGGAGGACGACGACGGCGACGCGACGCAGCCCGTGCGGGCCCACAGGCGGCCCGACCAGCCCCCCGGGGCCGGGAACGACACCGTGGCGTCGGGCGACAGCTCGAAGCCCCCGCCCCCCACGGCCGCCGCGCTGTTCCCGGACAATGTGGCCGGCCAGATCGTCTGGGTGCAGTTGTTGTGCAGCGCGAACACCGTCGTGCCGGCGGCTTCGGCACCAGACATCGCTCCTAACCAAATGGCCCCTGCGTATATGCAGACATCACATCAGCATGAGTGTCTACCTATGGCACAACAAATGAGTTTGCGAATGTACCGGCGAGGAGTAGCAGGCTTGCAAGTCGCATGGCTCCCATGGAAAATGACTGATTGGAGCTAGGACTCGACGAGAAGACGAAACAGCAATGGCAGTCGTGGACAATGTGTGATGGGACTAGCAGCAGCTGGAAGAGGAATGTGCATGCAGTAAATCTGATATTGTATATATAGTAGGCGGTTTATCTGGGTAATGGGACGCGAGGGAGAGATTGCGATTAGGTGGGAACCCCGGAGGAAACGTCGGAGTTCGTTGAGAATCGGGAGGAAGGCACGGCCAGCGCGCAAGCGCCGTGGTCGTGGTCGTGGGCAAGTGGGCACCCCATGTACGCGTTAATGTAGGTGCAGTGGCTGAGATAAATCGGTGCACAGTTTTCAGGCGTCGTGTGGGTCGTGGCGCTGTTGTTTAGCCGGAGTATCCGCAGCAGACTAGAAACAGCTCTGCACCTCTGCTTCTGCTTCGGTAGCCTTGTTTTTCCGGGGAAAAAGTTGAAAAGTGGGGAGCGGAAAAGAATGGGAGCCGAAACAGCCTGCGGATAATGGGCTCCTGACAATCGTATTGGGCCAAACAAAGCTCTTGCGCGTGGCCCGCCCTATACGATTGTCATTCTGCTTCTGAGGTATGGGCCGAATTCCTTCTGGTCTTTCGTCTATAATTCTCTTTATCTTTATAAGAAAAACTAAACACACGTCGGTAACTAACTCGATAATTCTTATGGTCCTTAAGGGTCATGGAAGTCGATATTTAATTATACCAGCATATAATTTATCTATATACCTATCTATAAAGAGGCAAAATTTTTCCACCTCTTTTTTCTTTCACCTCTCCGTGTCCTATATGTTTACGGTTAGAAAACCATAATAATAATAAAACGATAAAATTTCCACCTAATAATCTGTCCGTTCCCTGATTCAGAAAATTTTTATCAATTGTACAACTAATTATTTCATAAACCGAAATGTTCGGCAGTATGTGGTTCATGACAAGAGCTGCTATGTGAAAAAAAAATACTATCATAATCATCGGCGGACAGAACAATCCTAATGCCGTTAAGGAAGTTGGTATGACGATGCGTAAAAAAGCTACAAAGGTCGATATCCATGAGCAGTATGAAAAAAGCTACAAAGTTATAATATATTTATTTATATCTAAATAACTATACGCTTTGCAAGTTTAATATGTCATTGTTATTTATTGTGAGCATTAACGTATATTATAAATATGATAATCATCATAAAATAAATCATAAAAATATAAAACTTAAGTTATCATTCATGTTATCATTTCAAATGAATTTTAATAGTTCTTTTGTTTCATTGCAACGCACGAGCATATTTGCTAGTAATGTATTTATGTCTAAATGTTTCGGAGTATGTGCTTTACAGTAGGATAAAAAACCGTTAAGATTGTATTTAAGTTCGATATAGGCTTAATAGTTATTGTCATAGTTGTTTCTCAAAAAAAATATTGTCATAGTTTCCAACAGTTTATAGGTGCCATATCCATCACAAAATAAATTAAAACTCTTATTTTTAAAATTTATAAATGGTGAAACATAAAAAAAATGTTCTCTTATTGTCGTTCCTTGAAAATATTTACTAAACTCTTTTCTCCTGTAGCAACGAACAGGCATGTTTGCCAGTTTTAGAAAAATGTTAAATTTATAATTTTACAGAAGGACACTACCAACTCCTTCACTGCATCACTGATGCTTAAAACGCGTTATCACTCATATGGAAGAATCATGACAAATGTACCCGCCCCCCCACCACACCCCCCTCTTCCGTTGTTCCTTGTGAATTTCCCAAACTGAAGATGACAAACACGGTGGCAACTAGTACGTAAAGACTGAAAGATACTAGTATAGAGGATGAGAATGAACTAGTGTACAATGCAGATTTGAAATCCAGGGATTAGCTACCATTTGTCATCTTCGGTTTGGAAACTAAGTAGTAGGTAAAGACAGAGAGATACATACAAGTACACTAGAGCTTGAACATGAACTATCGTACAATGCAAAATTAGTGTTCAACTGAAGTAAAGTATTGTACAGTGCAAGTTCACAACCAAGGCACTAGCAGCTACTTACAAAATTTATCTGTTAAACGCGAAGTTTTGTTTCCATTTTATCGAGCTGACACCGAGCCGGCAATCCGAATGTTGTCCTCCGAACTGGGTTGCCACATCTTCTCGTACCCATCGGTCACTGACAACGGTTGCACCAGCATGGAGAGGCTGAACACGACCTCGGTCATGTTCGGCCGCCTCGCCGCGTCGTCCTCGGTGCAGGCCCTCGCCATGCCGGCCAGGCTAAGAGCCGCGTCCATTTGGTACTCGCTTCCCAGAGCGGGGTCCATCCATTTGCCCAGCTTTGCCTCCCTCTTGTCGCTGGCGTCCAGCACGCCACGGATCTCCCTCCACAGCATGCCGATCTCCGAGCCGACGCGCGCCTCCATGGCCCTCCTGCCGGACAGGAGCTCCAAGAGGAGCAGCCCGAAGGCGAACACGTCGGAGCTCGTCGCGGCGGCGGCGTCCGTGGATGGCTTGGCCAGGGAGAAGCTTGATATCTTGGCCCTGAAATCCGCCGTGAGGAGGATGTTCCGCGCGCGGATGTCGCCGTGCACCATGCTCGGCTGCGTGTGCTCGTGCATGTAGAGTAGGCCGTTGGCGACGTCCAGCGCGATGCTCAGCCTCTGGCCCCACGAGAGAGTTGCCACGGTGCAGCACGACGACGACGATGGCAGCGCGGACGGCGGCTTCTGGTACAGCCACTTGTCGAGCGAGCCCTTCTCGGCGAACTCGTACACCAGGAACGCGTAGTCCCCGTCAGCGCCGATGGATACGCCGGCCAGCTTGATCAGGTTGGCGTGGTTGACCATCTGCATCATCTTCAACTCCGCCGACACATCGCCTTTCGCCGGCTTCACCGCAAACACCTCCCCGTCGAGCTTGGCACGGTAGTAAGAGCTGCCGATCTTGCACCGCTCGTCAAGGTTCATCGTGGCCTCCATGATTTCCTCTTCCATGAAGATGATGGGCTTGTCGATGAACTGCGACACGCCGGTGAGCAGCTTCCCTCCTTTCATCATGTGAGCGAAGGAGATACTGCTGTCATGGCCGCCGTATTGGGTCCTGGGGGACCAAGCAGAGAACTTGGTGTTCACGCCGAACGGTGAACCCAGACGCATCGACGGCGGCTTCTTTCGGTACCTTCGGTGCGCCAGGAACGCCGCCACGAACAAGGCGGCGGCAAGCGCGACGAAAGACCCCGCGACGCCGGCGCCTATGATGACAGCCCGACGTCGCGTCCGGGACTTGCCATCGCCTGCACTAGCGGCGTAGAGCAGCGGCGGAAGCCGCGGCCGCTGTTGAACTGGGATCAGCATCGGCTGCCCCTCGATGGACGCGGAGGCAGAGCTGTTGGTGATGTTGTTCGCCTCGGCGATGTCGTTCGCGCTGGCGTTCATCAGCTTGCCCACCTGGGACATGGTGTCCCCTGGTTGCCACACGTAGGTGATGAAGCTCTGCACCCCACGGCTCCGCTCCGCGGGAGCCGGAGCCGGGCACTGGCAGAAGACCGGCACCGTGACCTCCTGCCCGACCTGTAGACTGGTGGGTACCAACCCCGGGTTCACACTGAGGATGAGGTGCCACTCGGTGAGGTTCTCGTAGGAGAGTCTGGCGAGGTTGAAGAAGGTGTCGCCCATCCGGATCGGGTACGTGGCGTTGGCGAAGGACCAGCCGCCCGTGCAGCCGCACTTGACGGGCACGAGCAGCGGCTGGCCTGGCTGCAGCACGCCGTCCTCGGAGCTGAGACCGTTGGCGCTGGCGATCCGGGCCTGGCTCGTGCCGAAGAGGTCCGAGATGCTGCCGAGGTCCTGGTACCCCGGGGACTGCGCCCGGTATACCACGTACGTGTCGCACGCCGACGACGACACGTTACAGGCGAACTGCGCGGGGACGGTGTAGTTTGCGCTGTCGTCCTGCGCACCGGCCCGCCGGAAGCCGGGGAGGAGGGTGACGAGGAGCAGCAACAAAGCGCGGCAGAAGTGGCGGGGTTCCATTTCGTTCTCGGTGTCGGTGTCACGGGCTGTTTTTCTGTGAGCTCCTTGGCCAAATGAGGTTGTGAAGCAGTGAGGCGATGGCGGCTCGATTAAACTGCGTAGTGGAGCTTAGCATGCAGTCCGGCATCCCAAGGACGAGAGCGTTCAAGTCAATTGCGCGGTGGCCATTTGTCGCGGCTCGGGTGCTTTGATTCGGTCCTCGAAGTATCACCCAGCTTTGCAGATGCTGTTCGTTGAGTGATCCCAGCCTGCACTAGGCCGTATTACTTTATCGCAGGCATGATTTGATATGAATTAGTACAAATGCGGCCGCCTGTTTAATAGGGTGCGGCCGGGACGAAGAATACAACAATCATCACTTGAAGGTCGCTCTCATGGCGATTGCTTGTAGCTGGAACAACGGAATGGGTCTGCAGCTGTCTGATTGGAGCAAAGAGTTGCTGTCAGTGTCAGATGATGCTACGGCGTCCTTGTCAAGAGAGAAAGAGGAAGGGGGTTAATGGGCTATACTCTCGCGCCAATATCCATTATCATAAGATATTGCTAAGCAATGAGGTGTTGATGATGCACACAATGCCTATGTAACTTGTTTATTTTTTTATTTTTTTATTTTTTTGCTGCAAGAAGTGTTCATACGCAGATGGAGATGTTCAGGTATCTGTATGGCAACTGACAAGATGTTCATATGCAGATAGAGATGCTCAGGTATTTGGTATGGTATCTGGATGGCTAGGTGATAACATGACATACGTCACACCTACTGCTCGTTCTACTACGGACTAGGTTTCTAATCTGATGGACAAAGCAAAGCGACAAAAACAACCTAAATATAAACCGGAGATTAATGCGGATGTTCAGAGCAGCTCTAGATGCCTGTGAACTGATGGAAATCAGCCTGCAAAAACCGAAGGTTCACTTGGCCTGATGAGAGGGAAAATTTGACGCTGGTGTGGTTGGACCGTTGGACAGAACGCCATCTTGAGTCATTGGTCCAGTGGCTAGCATGCATCGGCCTTTCTGCTGATCTGGCTCACGGAATATCACCAACACTTTCTTAATCTTTGTACATTTTTTTAAATCTTACCCAAGAAATACGGCTATGAGAATTGGCTACGAGAACAAAGCACTCGTTTTGCACAATTGGCTACCAATGTGATTACAGTCCCGAGAAATAATATGCTCAATACACAAACCGACACAGAGAAGTGTCAAAACGAGTTTTTTTTTTGAACATGAGCAAACGAGTGTTTTGTTCTCATAGCCAATTGTGCAACCTTTGTCAAGAGCAACACAGTTATTCTGTCTTCTCGTGTGGACAACCTTTTTTTCACTTACATTACGTACTGCTTGCCTGGATTGCTTCATCAATAACGAACGCTACGTCCGCCGGTTTAGCTCTCTCGGTAGCACCCTCGCATTGTCTTTGGCGATTTTTCCTGAAAGAGGCAGACTTCCTCGTTTGCCCATGTCCAAGTAAAGATCTGTGAATAACTCATCTCACGAAGCTACGGTGCCGTTGTGTATGAGAGTGTATGAGATGAGGCAAGGATTTAGGGGGTTTCTCAATGTGTGAGAAGATTTTCTACTTAAACCGGAGTACCCAAGGCTATCTAGGCATCGTGGACCAAGTTTTTTCCTATACTACGGCAAGTATTTATGACTTCCGGTAAGGACTGAATCATGAGAAAGGGAGAAATAGAAATTAGGCCTTAAAAACAAAACTGTTTAGAAATCAGATTTTTTTTTGAATTTAGAAATCTGGCCTTCAAACAAAGTTTCCTTCAGCATGGTCTGTGAAATTTGACGCTGTAGATCGTCAAAAAAGATGTTTCTACTCCTCCTCGCTTTCTTCACTTCCGTCCACACCCACGACGAGGGGCAGGGGCGGAGCTCGCCGGCGCTCCCGCGGTGGCCGGGGGGGAGCTCCCCCGCACGTGCCGTCGCGGTCGCCGGGGTGGACCTCCCCCGCGCGCGCCGGCGGTGGCCAGGAGCGGAGCTCGCCGGCGCTCCCGCGGTGGCCGGGGCGGAGCTCGCCCGCGCGCCTGCGGTGGCCGGGGCGGAGCTCCCCGCGCGCGCCGTCACGGTGGCCAGGGGAGGAGCTCGCCCGCGCGCGCCCGCGGTGGCCGGGGCGGAGCTCCCCCGCGCGCGCCGTCGCAGTGGCCGGGCGGACCTCCCCGCGCGCGCCCGAGGTGGCCAAGGGCGGAGCTCGCCCGCGCGCTCGCGGTGGCCGGGGCAGCAACCTCCTCTCCCCTCCGTCTTCGACTCGACTCGACTCCGGTCCGGCGCAGGGCGGACCTCGCCGGCGCGCCCGGGGTGGCCAGGGGCGGAGCTCGCCCGCAGGGGCCGGGGCGGACCTCCCCCGCGCGCGCCCACGGTGGCCGGGGCGGAGCTCGGCCGCGCGCACCCGCGGTGGCCAGGGGCGGAGCTCGGCCGCGCGCTCGCGGTGGCTGGGGCGGCAACCTCCTCTCCCCTCCGTCTTTGACTCGACTCGACTCCGGTCCGGCGCACCCAGGACATGGCGGCCGGCGACCCCAGCGGTCAGGACGCCGGCGAGCTTGGCCCCCAGCCCAGCGTCCACGAGCAGTCCACGGAGGAGGAAGAGGGAGCAGTCCAGGACTGACGGAAGTGGCCTAACTCCTAGCACTTTTCTCAGGGATAAAATGGTCATTTTACTCCCGGAAGGCCTAATTCCTAACATTTTTTTATTTTGAGGCTAGATTTTCAAATTCGAAAAAAATACTGATTCCCAAACGATTTTATTTTTAAAGCCTAATTACTAATTCTCCCTACAAGAAAAGACCAAATTGGCTCAGAACATCTGAGGAAAGTGAACAGCCCACGGAAGCCCACTAACAAGCAGCGTGCAGCCCATGATGGCGAGGGACTTTGTTCCTCTATATAGTCATTTGTAAAATATTCTGTGTGGTCTTCCGTATTCAGTCAACAATCGAGTGATTTTTTTTGTGTTGTTTTGTCTCAAATTTCTGTTCATCCAACACAAAATGGCCTGTAACCATCTCTACTTTGCACTTTTGCCTCATCCTAAAACTGGCGGATTGCTTTTTTCGGCCATATTTGAGTAGAGTGAATCCTGCAAAAGGTGAAAAAGATGGAAAAAAAAAAAGAAGTTACAGTGTCATTCAACATCTGACCCATTCATAATACAAAAAGTCAGTGCAAAGTGCATATAAATTGAGAAATTATTTATATAGTTGAGCTGAAATTTAAGACAATCTGCGTGATGGGCTGAAGTGAGAAGCAAACATATTTGTCGGAACATGCTATAGATGAAACAAAACATAACATAAAAAGAATAACACGTAAAAAAATATAAGTAGTATTGGCAGCACTTTGCACTGGAAAATGGCCTAAGAAAAACCCAATAGAAAGATAACCCACAAGGAAAACAAGGCAGAAGGCACACAGAGTAGGCCCACTAGATAAAGCAAAAAGGCCGAACTGTGAGCAATATTAAGCATACAAATATGGTTTTCCTGAGCAACATCCACAAATGAGATTATAATATCTTCTAAATCAAATTACACTGGTCCTGTTAGTCTAATTGAGCGCCTTGCACTCCGCCATCAAGAGTTAAACCCCCCCCCCCCTTCCCCCGGGCCGGATTTGTTGGAAGAAGGCGCATTTTATCTGCGCGTTGAAAAAAAAAATCCTTTCATCTGTCCCACGCTAAAGCACTGGTTTAAGGCTAACCTAATCTCATAAGAGTTGTAGTGCCACTGTGTTTAGGTGGGTGGAGGTTCAGGGATTTTTTTGGCCTGCGTGAGAAGGTCTTCTTCTTCTATACGTAATGTTTGGGTATTGTCTCCCCTCCTCCCCCAGGTCGAGTTTCTTTAGGCACACATATACACCCTATTCATATAATGCCTTTTAAAAAATGAAATTAAGCCGTCAGATCTTAATTGATGAAGTCAAGGTCTCTTGATATGTTACCTATTACTAAAAAAACAACGTTGGTAAATTCAGAAAAATATAAACACCTGCATCAAATTGAAGATTTGAACTTGTGTGGATAGAAACCCAAAGGACTTTGATTCTATGATCCGGTATATATATATAAAGCAAACTCAGACATTTGCAAGAAGTTGCTCATTGTTATATACAGGTTCTATTGACGACCACAAATATTATTTGAAAAAAATGTTTCTCAACCTCGCAAGTCAACCACAAAACTGTTAACCATGTGAGTTAAGTAGAAATATAATCCACTATATAATACTACCTCTCTCTCAAGAAAAAGATATTTACGGATCTAGTTTAAGCCAAGATTTTAAGTTTAATAAAGGCTCTGTTCAACTGACATATTTCGGCTTGTTTGCTCTCATATAACACTGTTGAATCAGCCGAAATCTACCGGACTATCCACCAAATGAACAGGACCAAAGTTTATAAAAAACAGTATCAATATTATATAACTTCAAATATGCTAAAAAATATATTTTCATAAAAATTTTAGTGGTCTGTTCAGATACCCATGGCTATGGTTGTGTCTAAGGTTTAGTCAATCTCACAAAAAAGGCATTAGTTCATTAAATCACAAAAGTGATATACGTTTAAAGTTTTGAACTTAACTTTAATCTGCTAAATTTTAGACCCTAAAATCTAACATGCTCTAAATGTATATATATATACGTTTGGTCAAAATTAATATGGTGTGATTTAGCACCACGCTGTAATTGTTGATGAATGGATTATAATTTCCGGAAAAAAAATGGTATCCCGTAGGCCGTAGTAAAGGTTTTATATTCACCTCCCTTCAATTTCCTCACATGTATGATGTATCACAGTACGCTGCATTACATCAGCATCAGCCCAGCCTTCCCCAGTTCCGGCCATACCGGGGGGGGGGGGGGGTCCCCCTTCCCTTGCGAGCGTCGCAGCCGCCGCTCCCAAACCACCACCCCCCCCACCCCACCCCCCCCGACGCGACCGCTTCCTTGCCGCGGTTCCTCTATCCCCGTCTTCGCCGCCCGCGCCGGCTGTTGCGCCTGACCCAATCCGCCAATCTGTTCCCCTCTTCCGTGCGAGGGGTACTGTCACCGCCGGCCGTCTCGATTCGAGTTCTGATCGGATCAGCGTCGGCAGATGGGTCGCGACGCCGAGGAGACCTCGCCGCCGGTGTCCTCGTCGGAATTGGAGCAGGAAGAGGACGACGACGACTGCTACCTGAGCGATCAGGAGGACGATGCCCTAGAAGAGTCCGTCCTCCAGGTGCTCGAGGACGAGCACCTCGAGGACTGCCATTGGTCCGCCTCATCCGTGCGTGTCCTGTCCTGATTTTGTCCTCCGCATCTGTCTCCGTCGTGAGGCCACCCTCGGCTGCTTCCTCTTCCTGACGCATTCCTTCTTTGCTTGTGCTTGTTGCAGGTGATTACCAAGGAATCCCTCTTGGCGGCGCAGGTGACTGCGGGGCCTCTCCCCCATTTGGTTTCTACACGCTATTTCTGATACTGATGCTTACTTTCATTTTTGTCTTCTCAATTCCATTTGGTGGTTTGGGCGTTTGGGCGATTGTAGAGAGAGGATCTTAGGAAGGTGATGGAGCTGCTAGGGTTGAGGGAGCACCATGCCAGGACGCTCCTCATCCACTACCGCTGGGATGTGGAGAGGATTTTTGAGCTTCTCGATCAGAAGGGAAGCGATAGGCTCTTCTCGGAGGCTGGTATTCCACTTCAGTACACCAATAATGCAGGCACAACCTCCTCGGCGGAGGTGACCTGCAATGTTTGTTATGATGATGTGCCACCCTCGGCTGCCTCCGAGATGGACTGCGGCCACAGTTACTGCAATGATTGTGAGTATATGTCCGTTTAGGTTGTCCCAAATGATTCTGTATTTTCATCTTTTGCATGTTCCAGTTAATATATTCTGGTAGGGAAATGGTGTAATGCATAGTCTTAATAAAGAAAATATGGAAGAATGACACCTCTTAACCACTATTCTATCTAACAATTAGGCTCTTGTCTATTACTATTAGGACTTGCAAGATCTCTTTGGTATTCAGAAGCTGCTTTGTTTGCTAACAGCTTTCAATCCTCATATAGTATCAATAAAATAGTTCAATATTGTTTCTTCCTTCAACTCTGTATAACCTTACTGTATCATTTTGGGCCTGGGGGCATTTGTATGTGTATGTCATGCATGAAACTGGCCTTGTGAATTAGGAGCTATTGATAACTGTTGCATGTATAGTTCTAACATATTTTTGCTTCAAATCATTTCATATGCGTCGATTCTTACACTCGTCATATGATTTATTTGAAATATCAATCTGGAGTGGCCTTTTTAATTCTATCATTATATTTTTTATGTTTATATGAGTGATATTTTTTTCTACCTACCTCTTAATACCAGTCCACCACCGCAAACATAGAGGACAAAACAGTGAATATTCTTTCTATGAATGAGCTTTTACTGCACCTAGTTTTTTTTTCTGGATAGGTACTAACTTTCCTGTTCTTCACCTAGGCTGGACTGAATATTTCATTGTGAAAATAAATGAGGGTCAGAGTCGGCGTGTCAGATGCATGGCTCCAAAGTGCAATGCTATTTGTGATGAAGCAATAATTCGAAAACTAGTCATTGTGAGACACCCAGATATCGCAGAACGTTTTGAAAGATTTTTACTGGAATCATATATTGAGGATAATGATACAGTCAAGTGGTGCCCTAGCACACCACATTGTGGAAATGCTATCCGCGTCAAAGGTGATATTTATTGTGAGGTGGAATGCACATGTGGATGCCAGTTTTGTTTTAATTGCTCCTTACAAGCACACTCACCATGTTCCTGCATGATGTGGGAGCTTTGGATCAAGAAATGCCGTGATGAGTCAGAAACAGTGAATTGGATAACTGTAAATACTAAGCCCTGTCCTAAGTGTCACAAACCTGTGGAGAAGAATGGTGGCTGCAACCTGGTTGCATGTATATGTGGACAAGCATTCTGGTTAGATCTATGCTTCTTCATCTTTACTTCTTCCATTCCCAATTCATATAGTTGATTAGACCAAATATTAACATTCTTTGTATGATGAAGTTTTGCACTTGATTGTTCTTTTGGTCTTGGCCACAAAACACTATTTCCTTGATCTCCTAGTTTTTCTCCTAACATCATTATAATTTAGATTAGCTATACTTCTACATAGCGTGATCACAATTTCATATATCCAGTTAGAGACCTCCTTTTATCAAAATCTGGGAGGCAATTCATGCATGGGCTATTAGGTTATCGTTTATGGAATATTCAGACAGACATATTAAGTTAACTATTGCCAAGAGCGCATGTTATGATGTCAGTCTTTATATCTAAACCGCAAGCATTAATATATTGGTACACATATTAATATATTTTGGTACCTTAGACTTAGTATTGTTTGCTCTTTCCCACACTCTTTTTTTGGCAAGAATCAGATATTTGTAATTTGTAAATCTAATTTCTTTTGGTTAGAGACAACCATTTAAATTTGCCACAGAAAATTAGTTGCTAGTGGCGTGAATGATTCCAGTATTTTGCTTGTAGTACAATACACAACTGAAAGAAGCATATGCATGGCTGGTCTTATTGGTATATGCTAAATACTCTTCTGATTATAGGATGAGCATATAACATGGCATCAAGTTACTTAGGCTTGGAAATGAACTAATTATCCCCTCACCCATGTGGCAGATAGTCAGAAAAGTTATATTGTGTCAAAATTAGTGTCCCATTGTGTTGTCCGTGAAGTTGTATGCTCTACTGATTGAGATTGCCTTCTATTATTTTTTCTGTTCTAGATTTCATCCTCTTTTCCTTTCACGATTATGTTATCAGTGTTGTGTTACTTATATTTTGTTATGTGATACTTTTGAATGTAGTTGGCTATGTGGGGGTGCTACAGGTAGAGATCACACTTGGTCAAGTATTAGTGGCCACAGTTGTGGCCGGTTCACTGATGATCAGACTACGAAGACAGAACAAGCAAGGCGAGACCTCTATAGATATATGCACTACCACAACAGATACAAGGCTCACACTGACTCTCTTAAGCAGGAAGCAAAGCTAAAGAATGAGATCCAGGGGAAGATATCCATCTCAGAAAATAAGGAGTCAAAGATAAAAGATTATTCTTGGGTCATGAATGGGTTAAACAGGCTATTCAGATCAAGGCGTGTTCTTTCCTATTCATATCCGTTTGCATTCTACATGTTTGGTGATGAGATTTTCAAGGACGAGATGACTCCTCATGAAAGAGAAGTGAAGCAGAATTTATTTGAGGATCAGCAACAACAATTAGAATTTAATGTTGAAAGACTATCTGGTTTCCTTGAGAAAGATTTTCAACTTTTTACCGATGATGAGGTCATGGATACAATGAAGCATGTCATCAATCTTTCCAATGTGGTTGATAAGCTCTGCAAACAAATGTAAGAATTCTTCTAGACAAAGTTTGTTTTTGCAGTTTGTAGTTTTATGTACAAATATATTATACTAAGTGTACTCTTTTACAGGTATCAGTGCATTGAGAATGATTTGTTATATCCTCTACGCACACCTCACAACATTGCTCCATACAAATCTAAGGGCCTTGACAGGGCCTCGGAACTCAATATTAGTTGGGATTCTGCTGAACAAAGTTCACAGTCAACAAAACATAGTGAGGATGAACACAGGAACCAACCAGGTATGCATAATAATGAATGTGGTAATTTTATATCGCATTTCCTTTATCCAGCTTACTGTCACACCAGAAGGATTACCTTTTGTTTATTTATAGTAGCCGATGCATATTTCCATTTCCTGTGCAGCAACGACTGTTCTGGGGAAACGAACTCATGAGTTGCATGGCTCGAGTTCTAATAATTGGGGGCACCAATCTAACAAGCGAGAGAGGGTAGATGCTAATGGTGGTGATGGTGCACTTTTTGATCTCAATGTGCCAGCTGATGTGGTGGACAAGACCTGAGACTTCATTATCTGATCGGTGATGGCACATTCCTTTGAACTGTACAGCTGACTTAAGCTTCCTCACCAACGTAAAGGAAAATACTGTTCTTTTTTGCTGCCTTACCACCATAGAATACATCCATGTCAAATTTTTACCCTGGTGCTAGGATCCCAAGATATAGAGTAGCTTTTAAGTTATATGTTGCATTTCATGATATGATTTGAAGCCAATGTTCATAGTTCTGATAAAGCTAGTTCTACCCCTCAAGCAAGGTGAGGATATTTTGGAATAGAACTTGACCATGCCTGTGTTGCAAATTCCAGATATATAATAATGTATGCAGCATGGTGAAGGGAATTGTTTGCTGACAAGAATGGGGGGTGCTTATTTCCTGGGAAAATGGGTGGTTATAGTGACAATGCATACAATGTTATAAAACTGCTACTGCTTCTGATCCGTTGTACTAAATGTGCTCTTTGTTTGTTGCAACTGCCAACCATCTTGCTTCAAAGACAGGGCAGGTTTCTAGGCTAGCTTTGTATTCGACCTGTGAAAATCTCATTTTCTCTCCAAGGGTCATCCGCCATAGTTCTTGCACGAGCTTCATACTCCATTCCAAATTGGAAGTTGTTCTGTTTTCTCTAGATGCATGACTTAGTGTATCTAGACATAGCCTATATTTGAATTGGGTCCAAATTGGACGTCCTTATATTTTTTCTAGATGCATAACTTTTATTATATAGACATTGCCTATATTTAGGTCTACAACAAAAATAATGTAGTACATAGAAAAGACAGGAGTAATAATTTGGGAAACGGGGAATACATATTTGCCAAGTCAATCTTTGGACCGTGCGTTGAAACGTAGCATCTAGCCATGCTGTACCTTTCTAGGATCCATGCAAAGAGACCCATATGGTGATCCATGGGAGATTGGGAATACTTGTAGGATGCACACAGATGAGAATCTTGTGCATGAAAGAACACTCTATATTGTCCTCTTATAAGTAGGAAACATTTGTCCTTCGATTTGTCAAGTCTCTAGGCTCTAGCTCCTAGCTTGCCCTGTACAGTACTAACGGAAGAAATTGCTCGAGCTCTGTAGCCTCTGACTTTGCTAATAGGACGACGCCCCAATTTGCCATGGTAGAGAGCATCAGTGTACCTGTTCTCTGCTGCAGCCGGTAAGTTTAGCCTCTGACAGCTTAGAGAACCGATGAGAAGAATCTTTCTGGATCTCGGCCTTGGGTCGATTCCATACATAATCAAATGCTCGTGGAGCTGGTTTCCAATGTGCATCGCCACCACATCTGCGGTCTCTTACTGCCTCCCAAGCAATTTCTCGCTTCGCCTACACGTTCCAGCGATTGTTTACAGCCAGTAGCCGGACGCATCGGCACAAGAGGGGTCCAAGAGCACATGAAACCTCGAGCATGTCTGTCGCTGGGGCCATTTGTTTAGTCCCTCCCACTGAGATTTTATTATGCGGATAAGTAGGGTTACCAAGGTTCCTCTTGTCGTTATAACCGAACCGGCACGGCTTCCCTTGGCCGTCATTGGCAGCATCATTTGGATCTTAGTGCTGGTCTCTGGTCATTGCGAAAATCATTGTAACCGAGCTTCGCTGGGGATAGGAAGCAGCAACGTGCGTGCGCTCTTCTCATGCCTCCTTTCAGAGAACCGGAGATGCAGCAGCAGGTGGCTTTTACAGAACAGAACCAGCTCATTTGACACACACTAAACGCAGAAAAAACTCGGGATCATATTTTCTTTCTTTCTGAACAACTACTGTATTATCTGCGGCATGATTTCACAAAAAGATGCGGCAGGGGTCCCGTGCTTGTTTTTCATACCAACAGAGGCTGATCAGATGTTGTTGTACTACGCGTGCGCTGTACCACGCCCGCATGTGAGACGAGAGACGCTGCGCCCTGCCTGCCGTGCGTCCTGCTTCTGGAACAGATGGGGGCACACACACGGGGCAGGCCTAGTGGCGCCAAAAAGCCCACAGCTAATTGCACTGTGATTTGGGCAACCCCAAAGCGGTGAGATTCCGTGACAAGAGGCTACATGACGCCTGGGCCCGGACGGAAGGGATGGTGGGGTTGGGGTCGGGGTCGGGGTTGTGCAGGATTTGGTACACAACAGGAAAACCGGCTTATACTAGCAACTACTGCATCTCAGTCTCACTGGACAGTCAAAGTGGATTTGCCGAGCCATTTGGGTGACCAAGGAACAGGAAAATGTTAGCCGGGTCTGGTCCAGTCCCAGTCCAGACATGAGGATCTGCATATGGTGTAACACAGCATCAGGATTCAGGACTGTCCGTGCCGACCTTGCATTGCCATTGTGAGTACGATATATACGTCTGTAGCTCTGCGCCGCGGTGTGTGATCATGGACTGTAGTACGCATGTAAGACATACTAGGACGAGCTACATCAATTACCGGAGCAGAGAGAGTCGGTCACAGGTCAAACAATGAAACAACGCCATGCATGCCACTGTCCTGCCGCGTCGTCGCTTGCAGTCCTTTTTATCCGCATGTGACCTGCTCATCTCATCATTGCCCTTGCCTAGTAGCAAAAACCTGCATCCAACGATGAAGTTGGATCGATCTCACCATTTCTACCGACAGAAACAGGAATATGCACAAGCAGGGAAATGGGCACAAAAATATCAGGTTTTTTAACTGAATGGTGAAAAAGAGCCATTCCTAGCTTTCAGTTTTCTGAACCCTTGGTGAAAAAGAAACATTCCTAGTTTTTTCTTGCTATAAAGAGCAGATGCTCAATGTGGCAGAAGATTCTGTTACCATTTAGTAATCGGATTTTCTGATAGCCTGATTATGATGTGACAGAGGTGAAAAGGTCAGCAGCCTTGGACGGAGTAAAATTACCCGCGTGGTGCGTGCATAAACAAAAGTAAAGCGGGCAGATCTGGATACAGTAGAAAATAGAGTGAGGGCCTTGTCTGAGCTCTGGCCTCTCGACCTTTCATAAAACAGAAATGAAGTTGGTAGTACCAAGTCTTAGGAGTCACAGACATAAATATACACAAGGGACTTGTCACAATAAATAAATAAAGCATCGGAATAACCGGACACAGGACCGATCTGGAGTGCTGTTCTGATATAGCCTCTGAAACAGTACCAGCTCCACTGTACTACCTGTAGTGGAGCGGTGTGGTCCGTGTGACCATGCGGAGTGGGGGTGAAGTGCCTCCTCAAGTTCATCACCTCATCAGGTCCCTCGCACTCAGTTGTCCTCTCATCACCTCATAGTCACAGAGCAGGGAAGAAGCTTGGGCCTGGGAAGGAGGAGGAGCTTTCAGTTCAGCCGAGAAACAAAAGGCAAAAGCATCAGCAAGTCAAGGCTTTAGTAGGTGATCGACTCCTCGGCAACAACTCCGGCCTCCATCTGTGATGTGAGGCAGGTAGACGCTGCCGTCTCCCTTTCTAGCCTCTACCTGTACCTCACTGCTCCCTTCGGTTCTTTAATCTTCAATGCGTGTGACAGATTTCAGCGGTCTGCTTACCTAGCCGCGCCGTCGCAAGATCGCAATGGCGAAGGCCTGGTTGAGTTCTGTGTAACTCCCGGCGGAGAAGCTGTAGAAGACCTTTGAACAACAATTTTCCCCTCTGAATTCCGCTTGGATATTCTAGGCTAATACCCTTGGATATTTTGCATTTGCAGTGATTCTATCAGAGTGGGCAGAATGGATAGTGCGGATTCGTCTTCGCCGAGGTGCCACCACGCTCAGCATCAACAGGTAACTCACCGTCCGCGGTTGTTCTTCAATCCCTTGAAAATATCTGGTGATGTCGTTATCTGAATCCTGTTCTGCTTGGCTGTTGTACAATGTATGTTGAATACGTGAATAGAAGGATGCCGGAGAGGTCAAGGACCAGAATAGCACCAGCAAGATGCCGTCCAGTGCTACTGAGCTTCCATGCTCCTTGAAGCATGAGGTAAAATCAGATATCAGATCTTCTCCACCTAGCCAGAGGTTATTGTTCATTCCGTTCCAGACCTGTCTCAGCTACTTTTCAGAGGTTATTAGAATGGAGGGAGTATTTATTTTGTCATTTTTTTTAATTATAGGGCAGTGCCCCTGTCATTGCATAGCAAGGACCATAATATCGTTTTACAGCACCCAGGTGGGAATCACCTGTCCATATAGTTCAAAAATAGCTCCAGATATCGCTTACTCACTTCTGCAAGCCTGCAAAGGAGGTGGCAACTCTGGCGTTACTGTTTGCCTGCAGAAAACTCCATGGTGGCGAATGTCTAGTGTTTAGCTATGTTTCCAAATATGTAACGCCCCTGTAAACTCGCTGCTCGCTGCTGTAACCCTCTCATAACCCCTCAGGATACTGTAAATGTTGTTGAATAGCAATTGTTATTGCCCTCCAATGCAATCCAATCAGGTGGGAAGTCTCCTCCCCTCCATGACCTGTAAAAAGAAAAAGAGAAAAAAAACCCTCCATGAGTGGCACAATTCATTCTTGTAATATATGTATGATGATATTTCTACCTGGTTATTCATACTTACAATGCTAGTTCTGCAGGTCCAAGTCCTTGAAAAGCGACTAAATGATCAATTCGTCATGCGCCGTGCTCTCGAGAAAGCACTAGGTTACAAGCCTTGTGCTATTCATGCATCAAGTGAGAACTGCATTCCAAAGGTGAAAGTCCTTCTCTTATACAGTTCAACATCTGGACGAGCTAAAACAAAGTGTGGAAAGATTTACCATATTATTCCAATGTTTTATTTCCACACCATGATTTTCCCCCCTGAAGACAAGAGTTTTCACTTAACACATAGCCTCTTTCTTTCTTCCATGACATCTCAGCCGACTGAGGAGCTAATAAAGGAGATTGCAGTACTTGAGCTAGAGGTCATATGCTTGGAGCAGCATCTCCTAACACTATACCGAAAGGCCTTTGAACAACAATTTTCCCCTCTGAATTCCGCTTGTGATGTGGAAAATAACAAGCAGCCAGCAAGATCATTTTCAGGCATACTATCTGAAGGTTCAGAGCTCAACTTCTCCACCCCAAGGAAGCACCAACTAATCCAGTCCAGTCGAATGGTCCTGGCACGCAAGTCCACACCTACAGCTTCTACAAGCGAGAGTAGCAATGAAAAGATCAATATTGGACGCAGCCATTCCTCGCTCCTGCACCGTTCCGTTAGGGTATCTCCGTCAGCAAACAATCTAGCTAGAGCTCTGAAACCATGCCATACTTCACCTCTATGTTTTGTTGAGGTACAAAATAATATCTGAAATCTCTATGGTTCTAAAGTATTTCAATAGGTTTGCTGCAGGCTTAGTTAGTGGTACTTCCATCTTGATCTATAAGGGATTCTAGCTATGCACCTGTCAAGTGCATAGCCAGAATCCCTTATTTTAGGACGAAGGTAGTACATGTTGTATGGTAGCAAATTTGATGTGCTGAAATCCTAACATGATCCCAACCGATGACCAGGAAGGGAAGTGCATGGATCCTGGCATTGTGAGTTTGGCAGACATCTTGGGGACCAGGGTTGCAGACCATGTTCCTCAAACACCGAACAAGATATCTGACGACATGATCAAATGCATTGCGGCCATATACATAAGGCTGAGAGACGTCCCTGCCGTGCAGCACGCTTTCTTCCCCTCACCGTGCTCATCCTTTTCTTCAGCAAGTGGACTATCTTCCAAGTATACTGCAGATATATGGAGCCCCAGGTGCAGGAAAGAGAGCTTCATCGAGGCGTGGCAGGACAACGAACTAGGCAATGGTGAATCAAGGGAGCTCGGGTTGCAATATGATTCTGTGATAGAGGTGTCTGCTCTTTGCAAGGGTGATCAGAGGTCTGCTGATGTTAGGGATATGCTGCGCAAATATATGTGAGTTTTTGACATGTCATTTTCTCCCCTCTCTTCCAGTCCAGGACCAAATTACAAGTATTTGCTGACTAGCTGCAGGTTCCACTCTGTAGGTCACTTGTACAGCTTCTAGAAAGTGTGGACCTCAATGGAATGAAAAACGAAGAGAAGCTTGCTTTCTGGATCAATGTGCATAATGCGATGATGATGCATGTAACTATTTTCTTGCCCTGAACCTCGATATCTTACTCAGCTTCTTGAACTGATGGGTTTCAATCTAAACATTTCTCCTTTCTTTTTTCAGGCCCATATCGAGTACGGGATCCCACAGAGTAACAGCAAAAGAATACTGCTTACCAAGGTGGAAAGACCTATCTATATACCGAATTATATGAATCTCAACCTGATCTGAACTTGAGTCTGATGGCTTGTTCTGTGCCACAGGTATCCTACATCATTAGTGGCCAAAGAGTAAACGCGGAGCTGATAGAGTACCAGATCCTGTGCTGCCGAGCACACTCTTCTGGACAGGTTTGTGAGGTCTTCTCCCTCCCCTTGTATTCTGGTTAGTCGATTCATGGTGGTTCCTTCTGAATGAGTCTTGCAGTGGCTTCGACTGCTGCTCTACCCGAAATGGAAGTCCAGCAGGGACAAGGACGAGCTGCAAGGCTTCGCCGTGGACCACCCCGAACCGCTGGTGCACTTCGCACTGTCCTCCGGCAGCTACTCGGATCCAGTGGTAGGTACTAGGTAGTAGCACGTAGTACGCGCATCAAACGCACATCACGTACGAGTACGGCAGCTCCGAAGCATTCATCTCCTCGGATCCATCCAACTGTTAACTGTAACTTTCCAGGTGCGGTTGTACAGCCCCAAGAGCGTGTTCCTGCAGCTGGAGGCGGCGAAGGAGGAGTACATCCGCGCCAACGTGGGCGTCCGCGGGCGCGGGGCGCAGCACAAGATCATCCTCCCCAAGGCCCTGGAGCTGTACGCGAGGGACGCCGGGCTGGGCGCGCAGGAGGTGGTGGCCGCGGTCGAGTGCCACCTCCCCGAGGGCCTCCGCGACGCCGTGCTGCGGAGCCAGCAGCAGCAGGTCGGGCGGGCGCGCGGCAGGGGCGGCGGCAGCCCCGGCGTGGAGTGGAAGCCCCACAACCTGGCATTCCGGTACCTGCTCGCCAAGGAGCTCGTCGGCGGCGGGTCCCCCGCGTGCAGCCGGCAGCTCGAGAAAGGCGGCGGCCCCGTCGTCGGTGCGCCGCTGCGTGCTGCTGATCTGTGATCCGTCTGGTCCCCGTGGGCCCGTCAGTCCGTGGCCGTGCCGAGACCGAGGTGTAACGAGTTTTGAGATGCGCGGCGGCCGGTGGCGGCACAAGGGGCGGGGTATGTATGTACTGTAATGTAATGTACAGAGAGAGATGGACGGGAGACATCTTCTGATTGGCAAGTGCCGTATGCGCTGTCAAACTGTCAATAGTGAATAGCGGCACCTGAATTCCCCCGCTTTACGTGGCCGTTATACCTTTGTGTGGAACGCAAGAAATTCGAAAAAAAACTACACACAAACAAACCAACTCGTTTCACGGAGAAACTATCCTATAAATCGGACTGATAAATCAAGTGAACAGGGCCCGAGTGTGACGCGCGACAGTGTCCATACAGACAATACTGTGTAATTCTAAAAAAAAAATGGCCCCTGCACGTCCCGTGGATGTTTGGAAACGAGCACGACTCGTGCTTCTTGGTGGAGAAGAAAGAACGGGGACGACGTACGGACGACGGAAGACGAACGAGCCGCCGCTGTTTTGCTTTCCGCGCGAGCCGCCCACGTTATTGATGACGCAGGGGCCCGGCCGGATGCCGCTGCGACTGCGCCCCAGGCCCCAGCTGCCAAGTCCCCACCCAATCCACCCTCGCTTTTTGTCGCTGCGGCACACGGTTTTGGCCTTGCACGGTTGCACCGTAGTCCGTAGCCCCGCCTCCGTGCTGCGTGCGTAATTGCGTACCGCTACTACAGAGGAGCATCGCAACATGGCCACTGCCCAGTGGTAGCCGGTCCAACCGTCTTGGCTCGTCAGGTGCCCCAAGGGCCGCCCTCGCCTGGCCCGATCCACCTATATAAACTTGTGCTCCACTTCGGCTCGTATCACACCAAAAAGCGGAACGTGCAGTCCCACCAGTGTCCAGTGCTCAGGGAATTGGCACAGCTCCTCTGCAGCAACTCAGGAAGCTAGCCACCAGCAAGCCGAACAATCAACGACAGCCATGGCGGTCGCGGCGGGGAACAACGGCGCCGTCGTCTTCAGCGAGGAGCAGGAGGCGCTGGTGCTCAAGTCGTGGGCCGTCATGAAGAAGGACTCCGCCAACCTGGGCCTCCGCTTCTTCCTCAAGTGTGTAACGGCCTCGTTCGCTACTGCGTTTGGGTTACATTGCCCCGTCGGTCATCGCACTGCTTTCTCCTTTTGATTCGTGGGCCGCCGCCGTCCGGTCCGCTGCCGCTGACTGAAGACTGACTGCAGGGTGTTTGAGATCGCGCCGTCGGCGAAGCAGATGTTCTCGTTCCTGCGCGACTCCGACGTGCCGCTGGAGAAGAACCCCAAGCTCAAGACGCATGCCATGTCCGTCTTCGTCATGGTACGTCGTTCTCATTTCTTTCTCACGCTAGCAGAGTCGATCGATCGAGATGTGATGATCACGCCTGCCTGCCTATGGAAATTTCACGCGCCATCGAAATAGAACGACAAGGACTGACAGGAAAAATGTGTTTATGTGTCGCGATCAATGCAATGCTGCAGACTTGCGAGGCCGCGGCGCAGCTTCGCAAGGCCGGGAAGGTCACCGTGAGGGAGACCACTCTCAAGAGGCTAGGCGCCACGCACTTGAAGTACGGCGTCGTAGATAGCCACTTTGAGGCAAGTCAATTGACCCTTTATCCCTGACTGACTTGCAAGTTGGAAAGACAGAACGAAAGCGTTCTTCTAGTCTTCTAGATTGAATCATGATGTCGCAGCATTGAAATAATCGTAATATCGCGCTTGCGTTGATCACGATGGAATACAGGTGACGAGGTTCGCGCTGCTTGAGACGATCAAGGAGGCGCTCCCCGCTGACATGTGGAGCCTCGAGATGAAGGAAGCCTGGAGCGAGGCTTACAACCAGCTGGTGGCGGCCATCAAGCAAGAGATGAAACCTAATGCCTAGTGCGACCACACTGTGCTTCAAATCGACCCATGTCGCATCGCCATGTCAAATCTGCCGCCGCTTGATTGCCGATTAACTCGCGTGATCTTGCGCTTTAGCAATTTCTCTCTAGAGAAGCATGTATATTATTATTTTCTGAGAGCGTGTATAATGTCTTTTTCATCGTGTGATTAGTAGTACTAAATAAACACGTAACATTCTCCAATTTGTTATATCAATTTTCACAAGATTATACTCCATTAATCATTAATATAAAAGAAATGGTTCATTAAAGTGCTCTTTTAGTTTTCATTGTTTTCAGTTAAGTTCATATTTAATATATGAAAGGAAAAAAAAATCCGTGTTAACTGTTAAGATATTAAAGTGCTCTATGCGTCTCATCCACATGTAGTCCGTGTAAATCCGCATGCAGAAGGTGAGAAGGTGGTCTTGGAGACCGACGCACTGATGGTGGCCCAAGCTGCCAATGCGTCCGCTCTTGATCGAAGCTCAGCTAGTGGTTTGCTTTGGGTGTTGAAGGAGAGGCTGCATTGAAATTCTCTGCTTTTAAAGTAGCACATAAACCCCGTTCATGTAATCTTGTGTTCATAATCTAGCCGCCCTTTGGACAAAGTTATGTCCGACCACCTTGTATAAATGTTATGGTGGCCAATGATTTGGCATCAGATTCTGAGTAATAGAGTTTTTCTTCTATGTTAAAAAAAAAACTAAGCAACTTTTTCCATCATCTCGCGCTCATAGAGCTGCTGCTCACGGTTGGCGGTCGTGGCTCGTCGAAGTCGCCCCCGGCGCCATTGGCGCCTGTGATGGGGCGGATGCTGCCCCCACGAGCGACCCCTCACGGTGAGCACAACATACACCGTGAGTGCACGACAATGAAGGCTAAAATGTCCTTCGTGGACAAGATCGTGCTAGCTTGGGCGACGGTAGTGACAGTACTGCTACTTGTGGCCAACTGGCTCCGGTGCATGGCAACCTGTTTGCGATGTTAATCCAGAGCCGGCAGGCGGCATTGCTGGAAAACCGTCAAACCGTGAGGAGGCCGCGGTGACAGAGGTGACGAGCGCGGTCCTAGAGAAAACTAGAAAACCAGGCGCGGCAAAGGAGTGCCCAGCTGACTCTATGAAATCATTCTATGATGTGGCTCGGAGATCAATCAAGAATGAAGGACATGAGTAACTGTACATGTGGTTGCTGATGTAGCAATATCCTAAAATATGCAACAAATTCGTAACGTAGTTGGCATGCTTTTAGCAATTGCAACATCGACGACTAATAAGCTGATAGGACTCATAAACAGTTTATCTGTGAACCATGCTTCAAAATAATCTTGGCAAATGTTATATGATCTCATTCTTAGACCTCTTATTACAGCTAAATTTGTCTCTCTTTAACTCAAACATGCTTCGTAAAAAAAGAAAAAAAAACTCAATCATGCCATGTCGGCAATGACACATTGGCAACGGTAGAAGGGCACAGATTAAATGCCAATGAACGTTTACCAAAATGTTAGTCATGAAAGGACCTAAATGGCCTAGAACGGCGGAGACCGGGGGGCGGGGTGTGAATAGGCCTGTTTGAAAATCCTGAAACTTACAAACTTGAAATGCGGAAGTTAAATACCTACCGGAACTTTCGGTTGGTTTGGATCGAAAGTTCCGGCCGGTGCAAACCGACCAGAACTTTCGGTGCCCTACTGGGCTACGAAATCAGAGTGAAATGAGATATGATTTCGGTTTTGATTGTTACCACACCCTCCTAGATGTTGTTGGTGATGATGTCGAAATCCACGGAGCTTGGCACCTCATCGAATCAAAGATCGGGTCCTCCAACCTATGAATTTTTGGGGGTAGAGAGGAAAAACACGAAGAACACAAGAACAAGGGTAGTCGATGCTACCTCCTCAGCAAGACACAAGATTTATACCGAGGTTCGGCAATCCCCACAAAGGAGTTCCTACGTCCTCGTTGTTGAGGTTACCACAAAGGTTTCCTCCCTCAAGCAACCATGAAGGTAAACTCGAGATATCCACTAAGAATCAGGGGTAATACAAACACTTCGGGTTGCCCTCACAAATGAATCAACACGGGCAGCCACGAAGAACGCCTAGCCGGCTAGGGCTCCAAGAACCCAAGAGTAATAAATGCAAACCACATCGGCAAGACAAGGAAAACAAGTGCTCAAGTCGACAATCGATGCTACCGCTCTCAAATCTCACGTCCCTAGCTCAAACAATCGAAGATTGAAGCTTGGAAGCAAAGGGGGAGAGAGAGTGGGTGAGTTCAGCTCAAAGGAGGAGTTTTTCAATACTTGGACGTTTTGAATGAAAATAGGCGAGGGCTAGAGAAATGGAGGTGAGAAACAATATATATACTCAGCCTCAGATGCACTACCGAAACTTCTGGTGGAACCCACCGGAACTTCCGGTTGATTCGAGATCCGACCGTTAGGGCATAAGAAAGTCAATGCTCAGATCTGGATGACCGGAACTTCTGGTCCGACCACCGGAACTTCCGGCCGGAGGCCGGAACATAATACTCGCACGCGGTCGCCCCTAAAAAAAAGTACTACCAGAACTTCCGGTCCTGCCACCGGAACTTCCGGTCTAGGTCGGAACTTCCAGTTCAAGGCCGGAACCCTTTTCTCGCACGCGGTCGCTCGCGAGCACATGCAACCGGAACTTCCGGTCTTTGGACCAGAACTTCCGGTGCACCAGCTGCAAACATTTTAAGTGAATGTGAGTGCACGGTGTCTCTCAAACGCGATAGCTAAACCAACATAAGCACTTATAGACCACGTCTAGCTAGTCTAATTTGCATCCCTCTTGATAGTGCGATGTTTCCTATAACTCAAATTTAAATATAAAAGTGTGAACCAATTGAGTCGAAGCGCCTTTCATTTATAGAAATTTTAGGGGTGCTTGTATCACCAGATATATTTATTTAAATCTTTCAATGGACTAACACCTGTGAATACACTTGAATAAACTTGTTAGTCCCTAATTTGATTATCATTAATTATCCAAAACCCACTTCGGAGGCGAATGCACTTACAAACTCCCCTTTTTTGGTAATTGATGACAACCAACTTAGTCTTACAATAGATTGAAAGAATTAAAGCTTTTGAATCCCAAATATTATGGAGAGCTCCCCCTAAATGTATGCATAGGATTTTGAATTTCAAATCTTGAATAAAATCCATACATTTAGAGCAAGCTCCCCCTAAAATTTGTAATCCATGGGGTGCCTAAAAAGTGTGTGTGACAATAATAATCCGTTATGCTTATGACAAGATATATCACCAAGAGATAATAAAATGAATATAAATAGTTATGCAAGAAAGAAAAAGACTTAAAATCAACATAACCATTCTAAAAACAACAATCATCATCACAATATCAAATATAGGCTATCACAACATGATGTATCAAATAAGCATAAGTGTTTAGCCTATAACCATTCATCACACATATAATTCAAAGTTCACCACATAGTTCACCACGGAGATAGAGTTATTACAAACCGATAAAAAACTATCCTATTACATCAAGATAAAGCCTAACACTCCCCCTTTGGCATCAAATGCCAAAAAGGGTAGGCACCGTGAAGCTCCAAGAACAGAAACAAGGACACTAAAAGGCATCATAGTCAAACTCAGGGTCCACGGAGTAGGAGTACCGGCTCCGACCATACGACGCTGAAGAAGAAGGGCCAGCCTGATCAGGAGGAACAAAGGTAGAAGTCCAAGTGATCTCATCAGCCTCATCAAAGAAACCACCATAGGAGCCACCCTAAGCTGTGTCCGGTAGGGAAAAGCCAATAGGAAGAATAGTGCCATAAGAAGGATCACCAGAGAAACAAGGCCCTCCTGAGCAGGAGATTCCTGCCCCTGTCCTGCAAAGCCCTCCTGGGTAGCAAAACCCTCAGGTGGATGAAACTCGAACTCCTGGTCAGCATGACCAAACTGTGTAGCACCACCGCTAGAGGCCCCATTCAAGGCATCCCACTCCTCATAAGGGTTCCTGAAGGTACGAAGTGGAGAGGTAGGAGCAAGGTGGGCTTGTTCCTCCAGCCAGCGCATGCGGCGATCTTGCTTCCTTTGATAGTAGCAAAAGAAAGACATGAACTTAGTGAGAGCATATCGGGTAGCGTCACCAACACCACGGCCACGACCACGACCACGGCCACGGCCGGCAGGAGTGCCACGTGCAAAAGGAGCAACATCATCACCATGTCCAGTGCCATCACCATCACCATCATCACCTCCAAGAGCAACATCATCATCATCATCACCATGAGCAGTCCCACTGCCACTAGCCTCAGTGGCTTTGCCTTTGCCCTTGCCCATGTGAGGGGTCAAATGTTTCACGTTCCAATCAGGATGAATGATGTCACACCCAAAAGAAAATCCTGTGACTTACTGAATAACATACATAAGATAGGGTGCATAAGGAAAGCTCTTGTGGGAATCTATATAGACATCTCTGATGTTGCGCCAAAGAAGATCAGTCACACCGAATCTCTTATCAAGCCCAAAGCAAACAAGAATGATTGGAGCATGATTTAGAAGATTTGTAGAATCACCCACCTTAGGATCAATTGTAGCACGAATCAAATTGTTTAGAACATAGAATTGGGGCTTCAAATTGTGACTCGTGCCATCCGCTAGCATTGGATCCTGGTACAACCCAGCCTATATATACTCATTTCTGCCAACACCCTTAGAAAAGTGATCATATAAGCTCAATGCCTCTCTGTCATGGTGATCAAACCCAAGAAGCCTAGAGAAGTGAAGATAAGAGCATCGATAGTGCAGTCCTTCGGTCATCTAATGAAGAACCTTGTTCTGCTCATCCATCCACAAAGTAGCCCAGAACTGGCAGATAATCTAGTATTCCAACTTTGTTTGAAGGTCATAAGTGGCAGAATGCGCCACTCCTGAAGCTTAGCAATCAAGGCATTGATGTGAGGATGATTGTGACCTTCCAAGGAGGCAAGCCAAGGAGCCTTATGCTGAATGATGGGGGTAGTGAGGCCCCTTGGGCTGTCCTTCATGCAAACATACGCATAATAATCTCTATGAAATTAGACCAAAAGCGATAATCCACAACCTCATATTTGGTCCACTGAAAAGGATTCTCTTTTCTCATGGTACGGACATCCCTTACTTGTTCCTTATAATTGATGGCCCGCATTGAAACCATATCATCAGGATCATGAGGCCGATGGAGGCGAGCAATCCTATTGGTTGGATGACGATTAAGCTGACGCCCGGCTGTTGCCAAACCAATATGGACAGGTGAGTTGCGAACCACCTCAGGATCAATTGCACACCCCTCAAAGTCAAGCGGTGACTGAGGAACTGCCTCATGGACTTGGTCTCGATGAGGAAGAGGAGACATGGCCTTGAAGAGCGATCTGGGCAGACTCTTGGACCATCGTCACTGTCATGCTGCTACTGAGAGGACTCCTCACGACGAGAACCACGACGACGACCACCACGAGGACGCTCTTCCTCGCCATCCCCCAAACTTAGAGGACGAGGACGAGCACCACGGTGGGGATTGGCACGACGGTCAGCCATACTTACTACTCTGAGGGAAGAGGCCGATTCAAGACCGTCCAAGCACTCCCAACGGCCACCAAGATGTCCCACGTGATCTCCACGACAAGGGCAAGCTTCTCCTCAAAGGGTTTCGAGAATGGGTGGAGGAGGAGGGAGATCAGGGCGGGGGCGGCGGCAGGCGGCGGCACCGTCGCCGAACGGGGCGGGTCGGGCCGGAGAAAGGGGAAAGGAGGGGGAAAGTGAAAAGGTAAGAAAATTTTGTTATTTTTACTAGGCGGCCCCTTTACCCCGCGGTCAAAACGGCTGACCGAAAGTTCTGGTGTGGATGATCGGAACTTCCGGTATGGACAGGTCAGCGCGGAGTGAGGCTGGAATTTGAACTAAAGGACGATCTAGGCGCTAGTCGAAACTTCCGGTCCGGTCGACTGGAACTTCCGGTGGTGGCGGAAGTTTCTCCCAACGACCGGAACAAAATGCTGGTGCGCGGATGCGCGCGATGAGCGGCCATCGGAACTTCCGGCAAGGGCCATCGGAACTTCCGATAGGTCAATTTCCAGCCATAGCAGCAAAAAAATGGTGAACATATAGCGAAATCGAACTAACTCAATATATGTCCAGATTTTAGGAAATCAATACAAAGCAATGGACACATAATTGAGATAAAAAAATAGATTTTGAAATTTTGCACATAATATTTTGGCAATGAATTTTATGCAATATATTAAATCAAACAAGGCCTGCAAGATGTCATTCCACGTTACAAAAATCAACGATATTGAGCTCACGCCTCAAAGCACAAAATCTCGACTCATCTAGAGGCTTTGTGAAGATATCGGCTAGCTATTTTTCGTTTCTCACATGTTGAACAGCGATATCTCCTTTGGCTTGATGATCTCTAAGAAAGTGATGACGGATGTCTATATGCTTTGTACGGGAATGGTTTACGGGGTTATCGGCTAGCTTGATTGCACCCTCATTGTCACATAAGAGTGAAATCTTGGATAGGTTGTAGCCAAAGTCTCTCAAGGTTTGCTTCATCCAAAGTAGTTGGGCACAACAAGAGCCGGCCGCCACATACTCGGCTTCAGCGGTGGATAGGGCAATGGAGTTTTGTTTCTTAGAACTCCAAGACACCAAAGACCTACCAAGAAATTGGCAAGTCCCGGATGTACTCTTTCTCTCTACCTTGCAACCGGCATAATCCGAATCGGAATAACCAAGTAGAGTGAAAGATGAGCCCTTGGGATACCATAAGCCAAGATTAGGTGTGAGCACCAAATACCGAAAAATTCTCTTAACGGCCATGAGATGACATTCTTTTAGATTATATTGAAATCTTGCACACATGCACACACTAAGCATAATATCAGGCCTAGATGCACAAAGGTAAAGCAATGCGCCAATCATGGAACGATATACCTTTTGATCAATGGCTTTACCATCTTGGTCGAGGTCAAGATGTCCCGTAGTAGGCATTGGTGTGTTGATGGTTTTGGCCTTGTCCATGCCAAACTTCTTCAACATGTCATGGGTATACTTGGTTTGGAAAATAAACGTTCCTTCCTTGAGTTGCTTGATTTGAAAACCGAGGAAGAAGGTCAATTACCCCATCATGGACATCTCAAACCTTTTGGTCATAATCCTACTAAATTGCTCACAAAGGTCCTTATTAGTACTACCAAATATTATGTCATCGACATATATTTGGCAAATAAAAATATCACCATTAACTTTGTGAGTAAATATAGTAGGGTCGGTCTTTCCTATCTCAAACCCTTGCTTGAGTAGGAAGTCCTTGAGACAATCATACCAAGCTCTAGGGGCTTGCTTGAGCCCCAAGAGCGCTTTGTGAAGCTTGTAGACGTGGTTGGGATAATGTGAATCTTCAAAACCCGGTGATTGTTCAACATAGACCACTTCGGAGAGAGGTCTGTTGAGGAATGCACTTTTTACGTCCATTTGAAATAACTTGAAATCATGGTGAGAAGCAAAGGCAAGTAATATACGAATAGATTCAAGCCTATCTACCGGTGCATATGTTTCCCCAAAATCCAAACCTTCAATTTGGGTGTAACCTTGAGCAACCAACCGTGCCTTGTTCCTTGTGACCGCGCCATACTCATCTTCTTTGTTGCGGAAGACCCACTTGGTACCTATCACATTTTGCTTGGGCCTTTCCACCAAGGACCAGACTTCATTCCGGGTGAAGTTCTCCAACTCCTCTTGCATAGCCATCACCCAATCCTCATCTTGCAAGGCATCCTGCACCTTAAGAGGTAACATAGAGGAAACAAAAGAGTAATGCTCACAAAAAGATGCCAAACAAAAATGAGTCATCACTCCACTGCGTATGTCTCCTATCACATTTTCAACGGGATGGTTTCATTCAATGGATTGACGAGCTCTTGGGTGAGGTTCTGTTGTTCTTCTTTGAATTGGACCGTCATCTTCACTATCATAGTCAATTCCGGTTGGAGAAACTCCATCAAGAGCTCCCCCTTGATCATCATCTTGGTTGTTTTCTTCAACTTGTGGTGGATTCTTCAACTTGTGGTGGATTTTGATTTGCTTATTCTGTTGAATCATGACCATCTCTTGATGTGGAAGCATCACCATGGGCATCGGTAGACCCATGATGCATGTATGGGTCATGATGGACTTGCACTTGTGCATCATCATCATCATCTTGTTCAATGGGTTTTACTTCACCGGTTTCAAGCTTCTTTATCACTTGGTGAGAAGGCTCCTCTTTACCTACAATTTCCATATTGACTTGCTCCTTTTGAGAGCCGTCAGATTCATCAAAAGTCACGTCTACCGTTATTTCAGTAAGACCGGTGGTCTTATTGAAAACACGATATCCATGTTCGTTAGTACCATAACCAAGAAGAAAATCTTCATCAACCTTCAGATCAAACTTAGAGCTTTTGGATTTCTTTCTAAGTATGAAACACTTGCATCCAAAAACTCTAAAGTAATCAACCTTAGGCTTTTTACAGGTGAGTAGTTTGTAGGCGGTTTTGTTCATAATTTTGTGAAGATATAGGCGGTTGATTGCATGACATGCCGTGTTGACCGCCTCTGCCCAATAATCCTTCTCCGAAATCTTGTACTCATTCAGCATTGCTCTTGCGGTTTCTATGAGCGTTCGGTTCTTCCTCTCCACAACCTCATTTTGTTGGGGAGTGTAGGAAACCGAAAACTCATGCTTGATCCCTTCTTCATCAAGAAACTTCTCGATGTTGGTGTTTTTGAACTCCGTCCCGTTATCACTTCGCACTCTCTTTATCTTCACATTAAACTCATTTTGAGCTTTTCTTGCAAACTTCTTGAAGATTTCTTGGGTTTCACTCTTATCTTTCAAAAAGAACACCCAAGTGAAACAAGAATAATCATCAACAATTACAAAACCATATTTGTTACCTCCAATGCTTATGTAAGCATTGGGTCCGAATAAATCCATGTGTAGTAACTCAAGTGGTCTTGTAGTTGACACAACGTTCTTTGTGGGATGTTTGGCTCCAACTTGTTTCCCCGCTTGACATGCACTGCAAATCCTGTCTTTCTCAAAAGAAACATTTGTTAGTCCAAGAATGTGTTGTCCTCTTTGAAGGTTGGCCAAATTCCTCATCCCAACATGAGCTAGCCGGCGATGCCATAACCAACCCATGCTAGATTTTGCCACTAAACAAGTCTCGGACCCCACTCTACTAGCTGTGAAATCAACTAGATAGAGCTTGCCCTTTAGTTGACCCGTAAAGACAATAGAGGAATCCACCCTTCTAGAGACTTCCACACCCTTATCCGTAAAGAGACAATTGTACCCATCTCATAAAGTTATGAAATGGATAACAAATTGTATCCTAACGAATCCACAAGTAATACATTTGAAATAGAATTATCATTTGATATAGCAATTTTACCCAAACCAAGAATTTCTCCTTTGCTATTATCACCAAATGTGATTCCTTCACCCATGCTTTCACTTGGTTGGAAGGAGTCAAACATTTTCTTCACTCCGGTCATATGATTGGTGCATCCACTATCTAGCACCCAACATGGTCCACCGGAGGAGTATTCCTACAAAATAGAATTAAGCCTTTGTTTTAGGTATCTAATTAGAATTGGGTCCTAGGGGGTTAGACACATAAGATTTGGGCCCCCAAACACTCCTCAACATTTTCCTCTTCTTGAGAGCGTCCACATACTTTACAATAATTTTACCATCCTTATCCCAACAACACAAATAGTCACAAAAGTTGTTCCTTGAGATAGGCACTTGTTGCTTGGGAGCCTTCACTTCCTTCTTCTTGATGTTCTTGTTGTCGGAGGAAGTGATAGGAGAAACTTCAACATTGTTTACCTTGTTGACGAGATCAACAAGAGGCACGCTCTTATTGAACTTCACACAAGACACACCATTTACCATGTTTTTCCCGTTGGCCTTACCATCATATCTATTATAGCCGAGGCCATCCTTTATGTGTGGATGCCTAGGCGCCTTGTAGATTGTGGTTGGTTGCTTATCCTTGCTCTTGCAACCAATGTCTACAATGGCTTTCAACCTAAGAATCTCCTTGTCCTTCTTCTCTAGCTCAACAAGGTTAGTAGCACAAGCATTTATATCAACATTATTGCATCTTTCACATCCTTCACTAGTTGAAGCATTTGAGTCCTTAGAAGTAGAATTGCTCTTCCAAAGAGTGTTATAGTTTATCTCAAGATCATGATATTTATTTGTCAAGATTGTGAGGCTTTCTTGAGCTAAACTATAGTCATTCTTTAGACTAGCTAAAGAGTCATTAAGTGAGGCATGTTCCTTAGTCAATCGCTCATGTGAGTCCTTGGCCAAAGACAATTCTACACTTAACTTCTCAACCTTCTCTTTTTCTTTGGTGAGACATGCCTCTAGCCCTTGGTTCTTCTCCCTTTCCATTAGGAGCATTTCACTTTGCGGCTCTAAGCATGTCTCATGCTCATCTATGGTGTACTTCAATTTTAAGATTATAGAGGCAGCTTCTTTTCCATATTTCTTAATGATTTTGATAGCATAGTTTTCATCAAACTCATCATCATCATCATCATTAGAGTGAGTAGGGGTGTGGGATGATACCTTCTCCTCTTTTGCCATAAGACAAGTAGGAGTGACGTCGTCGTCGTCGGAGAGGTTGGCGAAGAGCTTTATTAAGGAAGAAGTGTTGGTGAAGAACGATGTCGATGGAGATGATGTATCATGTATAACAATTGCAGCTACACTCTTCTTTTCATTGTCATTGTCTTCATCACTATCATCATCGGATTACCATTCTTCACCTATATGTGCTTCACCTTTCTTCTTGCTGTTGTACTTTTTATCACCTTCCTTGTTGTACCTTGAAATCTTGCCTTTGTTGGGACAATCCGCAGCAAAGTGACCGCTGAGACCACACTCATAGCAAAATCTCTTCTTATATTGCTTGTTTCCACCACTACTCCTCATCTTTTGCTTCTTCTTGATCAAGAATTTTGTGTAATTTTTCACCATGAGAGCTTATTATTCATCAAGTTCTTCACAAATGAATCAACACGGGCAGCCACGAAGAACGCCTAGCCGGCTAGGGCTCCAAGAACCTAAGAGTAATAAATGCAAACCACACCGGCAAGACGAGAAAAACAAGTGCTTAAGTCGACAAGCGATGCTCCCGCTCTCAAATCTCACGTCCCTAGCTCAAACAATCGAAGATTGAAGCTTGGAAGCAAAGGGGGAGAGAGAGTGGGTGAGTTTAGCTCAAAGGAGGAGTTTTTCAATGCTTCGGCGTTTTGAATGAAAATGGGCGAGGGCTAGAGAAATGGAGGTGAGAAACAATATATATACTCAGCCTCAGATGCACTACCAGAACTTCTGGTGGAACCCACCGAAACTTCCGGTTGATTCGAGATCCGACCGTTAGGGCATAAGAAGGTCAATGCTCAGATCTGGATGACCGGAACTTCTGGTCCGAGCACCGGAACTTCCGGTGAGACCGGTACTTCCGGCCGGAGGCCGAAACCTAATACTCGCACGCGGTCGCCCCTGATAAAATGTACTACTGGAACTTCCGGTCCTGCCACCGGAACTTTCGGTCCAGGTCGGAACTTCCAGTTCAAGGCCGGAACCCTTTTCTCGCACGCGGTCGCTCGCGAGCACGGTGCAACCGGAACTTCCGGTCTTTGGACCAGAACTTCCGGTGCACCAGCTGCAAACATTTTAAGTGAATGTGAGTGCACAGTGTCTCTCAAACGCGATAGCTAAACCAACATAAGCACTTATAGACCACGTCTAGCTAGTCTAATTTGCATCCCTCTTGATAGTACGACGTTTCCTATAACTCAAATTTAAATATAAAAGTGTGAACCAATTGAGTCGAAGCGCCTTTCATCCATAGAAATTTTAGGGGTGCTTGTATCACCAGATATATTTATTTAAATCTTTCAATGGACTAACACCTGTGAATACACTTGAATAAACTTGTTAGTCCCTAATTTGATTGTCATTAATTATCCAAAACCTATTTCGGAGGCGAATGCACTTACAAGTCATACCAGATCAATGAAAGAGACATTAATTAGGATATACTGCAACTTGCAACGTGTTGCATTGCAAGCCATACAAGTTGGGGAGTATCATGCTCTTGGTTCTCAGCAATTCTCGATGTGACCCAATAGAATCTAAAGAACACATACAAATTATTTATTTATGTTATTTACAATCTCATGGGAAAATATATTTACTCAGCAAATGAGATTTGAACGATCTAGACACCTTACTGATTTTGATATGAAGATAAGATTTGTCGGGTCATGATTTAAAAGCATTTCCCTTTTTCAAAACTCAGGATCTCGATTTACAGTTTAACCTGCAACTCAAAAATCTAAGATTATCAAAGAACTGTAGAAATTAAAGAATGATGAATACAAAGCATGATACAAGTGATGCAAAAATATGTAGATGAATGGATATGTCAGAATGCTGCAATACATGTTTATCTGGGATTGAGTTTTGGTGCAATCCAAATTCAGTATAAAAGTATTACCAGATTGGGCAAAGAAAAATTGATGAAGGCACCTAATAGTTTGTGTAATATTATGTGATAAATTTCTGAGCACTCTACCAATGTAAATAGGTATGTGGTTGTCACAAGGTAATTTTACATTTTGGACTAAGTGTGTTCATACTTAGAATTGAGGAGAAAGTTTATAGGCAGATCATGGTATTAGAAAAATTCACCTCTTGGTGCAGTTGCTATTACCCTTTGTCCTCCATAATAACAGAACCATGGTCGGCATACAACTCTGCTCCCTCCCTCTCACCTATGATAGCAAATATCAGATTTCATAGATAATAGAAAATCTGAAGCTTGGAGGAACTTCATCACACAACACACACATTATCACAGTCCTTTGCATCTCCTCTAAGTGTGCCATGCTAGGACATGGTGCTGGAATGAATATCTGAAAAGACATGGTGGAGAGCAAAATTATAAGTGAACGATGCCTTCCATCATGGCAAATGGACTGAAAATTTTATATGGTGATGAATCAAAGGATACAGTTATCTTGTCGACATTTCATTGAGCATGCGGTAGGCACCATGCACAAATAAAAACATAGTAAATTATCTATCCCATTACTTTTCTGTAGATTTTACAACTTCCTGAATGGACAAATATTTTTTTGAACTGATGAATGGACAAATATGAACATACTAAATTATCTATCCTATAGTCATGTAATATTGACCTATTTCACTGAAGCATGCAAAGAGGGTTGCCTGGCCTGCTTCCATGGTGATGAGCAGCGATATTGCCTGATCAGAGTAGGGGTGAGAACTAATAAACTTCCCAGGCAAGCATGCAATGGCTGGCTCGGGGAGTGGCCTGCCTCTGCCGCGGCAACCACAAGCAGCCACAATGGCAGCAGAGATGCAGTTTATTGGACAGCTGAGTGGACGAGTGGTTACAGCTGGAACAGAGGGCTGACGCCGAGGCGTGCTCATGCAGGGACGACAAAATAGCACGAGCATGAGAGGCAGTCGACTCCCATGAGCTGCAACGGCCGCGGCGGTGCGCGGAACAACATCCATATAGGCCAGATTGGGACGGTGAAATCCCGGCGCAACGCGCTCCGACGAAGGTACGGCTCCATAGTTGCGGGTTGCCGACGCTTGGGCGCTTGGCCGAACTCAGCTTGTCCGCGTGCTTCCACAGTGGTAGGCTCACCTCCCCTCGATAGTGCAGAGGCGGCGGGGCCACGGCGGGGAGAGACGACAACGAAGCAGGTAGCAGAATAGCAGTCATTTCAGCGAACACATGGAGAGCACGCATGGTGTCATGGTGGTTTCCCAAATCAGCGGCACTGACCGAGGAGGCCACCGGCTGGGTCGAAATCAGCAATGGCGGAGGAGAGGTACAGGAGGACGTACCTGGATCCCCGCTGCTGCGTGGTGAGGCGCCTGGCGCCGCCGCTTTTTTTCTAAGCAGGGGCGAGCACCGGCGAGCGTGGGAGCCGCCGCCGAGGCAGATGGCCGCAGCTGCGTGGGAAGGCCGAGAGGCCCGAGGCGGCGGGCGCTCATGTGCAGTGTGCTTGAGCTCGAGGCGAAGGTTCTGGATGTCTGGACGCCGGGAGAAACTGCTTACTGAACAGGGGACGTGGCCAAATGAGAGACTGGGAAACGTAGCCATTTCTGCTGCTTGACACGTGGCCTAATAGCGTGCAAGATAGCATGGCACATAATTCGTCAAGTAAAAGATGGCCTGGGCCACGGCATCTTCGCTTGATGAAAGTGCTAAACTAACACTACACATTTCGCATTGTGCAAAACATGCGGTGCGCAATGGGGGGCATGTGCCCCTAAGGGAAATCTTGACTTTCTCCGTAGACTTTTGCAGCCTTTTCCACCATCTTGCTCGTCGGGCTGTCGCTCACGGCTCATGACCGTGGCCTG
This sequence comes from Bothriochloa decipiens, assembly GCA_023333625.1. Taxonomy (NCBI): domain Eukaryota; kingdom Viridiplantae; phylum Streptophyta; class Magnoliopsida; order Poales; family Poaceae; genus Bothriochloa; species Bothriochloa decipiens. The sequence goes on from CM041628.1 coordinate 85,515,095, forward strand.
TCCAAGCCGCCCCAGTGCCCATGGCATGAGGGCTGCCAGTCTGACACAGCTGTCGCTAATGACTCGACGACAAATATAGTTGCCACTGTATTTTTAGAACAATGAAACCTAAAATAGCCCTCATAAACAAACTCATGCTGTCCAACTAGCTCCGCCTCACGACAACTTGTGTGTGATGCTGCAAACCAGCGCTAGCAGGCGGCGTCGCCGGAAATCACCACGATGTCATGGCGACCATGGGCGGCTTGGGCCGTTATGTCATCGCTTGATGTTGATGAGAGCCGCTGGACTAAACAGTACAGCCTCGTATTATGCAATTGTGTTGCATAATGCGTGGATATAAAAAAGCACAATAGTACCGCATAATGCGTGGATATATGGCCCAGGACAAACTTTACGTTCCCTTGGGTCGGCTGGCCGATCACCGAATGCGTGCCCATCACGGAGTCCCCAACAGCCCAACCGAGAGAACAGCCCATACCACCGTGTAGTATTTTTTTTTTCAAAATTGCTGTTATAACAAAATGACGGACACGGGAATAAGCACTCCAAAGCTAAGACGCACAAAGCACACACGCTGATGAAAAGCAAAAACAAATGATACAATACACCAAATTGACACGCATGTTTCGCGCCCAACTGCAAATCGTCAGTGATTGAATTGAAATAGACAGAAGAAAAGGAATCCTTCCGACTTCCACGTGACGATCAACGTGGTGTTGGCGCAGATCGAACTTGGCGCGAGTAGGCGATCGAACCACACACCCCAATCAGTGCGCTATATATACCGGGCTCGATCGGAAGATCTTGGCTGCTAGCCTGCTACGAACGGGACACTGGCGCACTGCTGCAGTGTAATCGTGGTCTACCAAAAGCGATCGGCTTAGATCTGTGTGCGTGTCTCTACGCGTGAAGTACTGGGCAGAGCAAGTAGGGCCTTGTTTACATCGTGGAAAAAAATAAATCCGATAAATAGTACTATTTTCGTCTTATTTGATAAATATTATCCGATCATGGACCAACTAGGTTTAAAAGATTCATCTCGTGATTTTTAATTAAACTGTATAATTAGTTATTTTTTTTACATACATTTAATGCTCCATATAAACAGCTAAATATTAATGTGATGGAGAGAGTGCAAAATTATAACTTTTGGAGGTCCTAGCTATAGCAGGTACCCGATCCGTGACCGTGAGACGTGTGACACAGTGCCCTCTGCATCGCTGCATCTGATGCTGCTAGGCATGTACGTGTTGGGAACTGCTACAGTGGTGGTGGCGTGATAGGGATCTCTAATCCCTTGTTTGGTTGGTAGGAGTAGCTCAGCAACAAGATCGACGGGGGACGACGCTATAATTATAGTTAACCCTATCATTGTTTTGGCTTATATTAGTAGTTTATATATATAGTACGTACTATATTTGGCTAGCAATAATAATGCTGTCACGCCGGCTGAGGCTGGCGGCTGGCAACGTCGCGACACACGCAATGCGCAGCCGGCGGCCATTCCAGCACAGCATGCCCGCTGCCGCCATTCGCCGCACCACACCAGTGCGCAGTGGGCACGGGCGCACGGCATGGGCTGGCTAATCGCGCAAAGGACCGGCGGTGATCAAGGGTTGTCATCGCCATTCGCCACCACCAAAATAAACCTAGCCCACAAAAATAAACGAAGCCGCCGGCCGGCCTATCGGCCATGTGATGCGTGCATCCATCATTTCTCACACCGTGCCCCCGGGCCTGCAGCTCACCAACAACTCCGATTATGTAGTTTTCCTAGAGCTCTAGTACCGATCGAGTAGGCGACTTACAGTATTTACCACAATATCTGTGGTACTCGCACCGGATTTTCGGAGATGAGCGTGACGTGTTGTACGATGTGTTATTACTATACTATAGTTGAAAAGTAAAGTCCCGCGAGGTACACGCGTGAAGTTGAGGCCTTATTGTGGTACCCGCACCGGATTTTCGGAGATGAGCGTGACGTGTTGTACGATGTGTTATTACTATACTATACTATAGTTGAAAAGTAAAGTCCCGCGAGGTACACGCGTGAAGCTGAGGCCTCGTAATGTTCTCCAAATTCATTCCTAAATTTTACTATAAAAATATTTATTATATAGAATTCTTATTCTCTGTTATATTAAAATACTAATAAATATATGAAGTACTAAATATAGATAAAATTTAAAATTTATTATATAGTTTTATTATATTTTATAAGACGGATATTTTGAACCTAATTAATTAATATTTAGACAATTATTAGTAAATAAAAACAAAATTACTACTATTAATTTTACCGATTTAGCCATGACTAAACAAGGCCTGGGAAAGGTGGGCGTGCACTATGCGATGCATATTGCTATATTCTGCTTGCGTCAACAGTTTTGCACTTTCTACCTTTTAACTTTATATTAGCAAATATGCTCGTACGTTGCAACTGAAATTATAATTTGTGTCATTTATTCTAATACACTTTAGAATTATATAGCGTACGTTGGTTACACATATACTACCTAACTCGTATGAATATAAATCATAAGTATAGACGGCTATGTCTATGGCTAGCGGCGTCACATGTTCATTTTATAATGTGTGGTGGCAGCAGCTGTCCTCAACAGCGGCGTTAAGGCCAGTATGGCTCCCGTTCATTTAGTTTTGTGTATCTCGCTACCGTCATCATGGCCTTCCACGTCCAGTCCAACGCAGCCGAGGTCCTCGCAGCGTCAGCTAGCCAAGCTCGCCGCCTCCCCTGGACAAGTGGACCTGGTTGGCAGTGCAGACTGCGGAAGCGGCGGCGCGGAATCTTGATATGATTTTCACTTGGATCAATTCGTGCTAGCTAAGCTCGCCGCCTTGCCTGCACAAGCGGACCTTGATGGCGGCGCTGAGGCACGTCGCGGGCACTTTGGGCGACCTGGAGGCTTAATCTAATTTCCAAATCGATCGATTTGTGTATGGGTGGATTGGTTTGATTTTATAAGCTATTTGTGTTTCCGGATCTATTTTTATTTGAGCTTGGATTTGGATGGGAGACCATCCATAATGATAAGTGTCAAAGTTGAACGACAACAACACAGGCAATTCTCATTCATGTTAAGTTTTTTTGGCTATTTTTTTCATCTTTGCTGGTGTGTACTACTCTTGTTGGATTTCGATTTACCTTTTATCCGATCTTTACCTTCCGAATAGAAGCTAGGATGCCATAATTAAATAATCCTAGTTCTAAACGGACTCTGAACGCAAACTGGAGGAGAGACAGAAAATTAAACATAATCCTAATTATGTACAGACTGGACGTAGAGGAGAGGGAGCTACCGTCATCGATCTAAACACGGAGGTGAAAGAAAATTAGGTGGAAAAATTTTCGCTTTTTATAGATAGATATAGATATATCCTTATAACTTGTCATATTATCTTAAAAAAAAACTTTATCCTTATCAGTTAATCCCTTGTCGTCGTTGTACCGAGACGTTAAAGGATTGGATCGTATACATAGGCCTTATTTAGATCCTTGGAATTGTGGTTGGAATTCCTATAGCGAAATTCCTGTAGTATTTATTTGTATTTGGTAAAATTATCTAAACTTTGATTAAGTAGGCTTAAAATATTTGTCTCGTAAAGTAAAACAAAACTGTGTAATTAGTTTTTGATTTTATCTATATTTAGTACTCCATAGCCTTACACGAAAACCCTGACCTTAGAAACTTTGACCACGCAGCACGTACGCTTGAGGGTTGGCGACAGAAGTTAGAAAAAGGCACGTGGAGTAGCTCGTGGATTGCGGTATATAGAGTTAAAAGCGACAGATTGTAGTCGCAACACATTTGTTACCACTTACCACAAATAGTAGGACTAGGGCCGCCATATGCGTATTCTAATGGTACCTTTCTGCCGCCATCGCGCTGTAGCCTGTAAATTATCAGACTCCAATCACTGGTGCGTGTCGCTCTCATCTACTCAGGTTTAAGCCTGTTCCTCGGTCACCTAAATTCTTGAAGTACTTAATTTGCCTTGTTTGGTGGCGTCGCTTCTATTTATTTAGGAGCACCTCACCTCATCGTACAACTTCAATTTCATCTGTATTTAATAAGCTGTCATATAAATAACTTTTATAAACTTTTTCTATTTACTAAATCTGTCAGATTTTATACATTTGATTGTGGTTTTATGCTATAATTGTCTCCCGGGTCATATTTATAAAAAAAACCTGAAACATTTGACCATATAAAATTTGTCAACAGATACCGACACTCCCTTTTTTAGATTATGACAATAATTATTTTAACAAGAGAAAGAAGGAGTGAGTTTTATGATAGAGACGATATGAACGCTAATTCAACCAGTTATTGACAATATTACGTATTTAAAATTTTCAGTTCGAGTCTCACACATGTCTAAGTGCACGGGTAGATCTTAATCTTAGACGCTTGTTAGGTGCACCCACGTGCGTATGGACGTGCACTTAGACTTACGTAGGTGTTTGCACGGTTCAAGGTAAAGAGTGACATTTCCCGCCCACGTGTATAGGTCGGACAGAAGGCAGTATATATGCAAACCGTAAAGATCTAGATCGTGGACTTGTCGTGTTGTCGTCAACGTTGTAAAAAGCGTCATTTCTGGAGCCCACACGTACTAAGCTAATGATGTTCCGTCAACGAGCTTGAATAGTATGCAAGGCAGGGCTGCTAAGAGAGATTATAAATCGTCGTTTGGTGCAGAGAGCGTATGTACAATGTACTTACGTGTTGATATGCTAGAATAATGTGCCTGATTGTAGCGTACGTAGATTTCATTGTGAAAGATAAGATTTTTGGATCAATTTATGCAACATGCCAACATGCATTACGAAAGCGTCAAACGCCACGTGAAGAGGAGAGAGAGAAATCGTTCTTATTACAAGAGGCTGAAGGGAAAAAGGAGACGAAAATTAAGAAATGGGACACCGTCACGTCCAATCATATCCAACCAATGACGCGCGAGCCGGTCTACTCGCTGCCCGGGCCGGAGGTAGCCTTGGTGACGCCGGTGAAGACGACACTTGTGCCGAGCAGCTCCGTGCCGACCTCGGCGGTGAAGGTGTCGTAACGGAGGAAGAGCTCGACGAGGAAGAGCCTGCCGACGAGCACCACGAAGTTCTTGCCGGGGCACTGCTTGTTGTCGACGCTGGGGTTCTCGGTCTCGCGTCCGTTGGACCAGTACACGTACTGCAGCAGCTTCTTTCCCTCCTCGCCGAGGAACCGGTCCGGCACGAACTCCTTGGCCGTGTCGCCGAACACGCGCGGGTCCTTGGTGGCGCACGGCTGGTAGCCGAACAGCATCTCGCCCTTCTTCACCTGGAACACGGCGTCGTGGCTCTCGATCTGCAGGTCCTTCTTGGCGTGTCCGTACTGGAACTTGACGGGCGGGTCCAGGCGCAGCGACTCCCACACCACGGACTTGGACAGCTCCATCTTCTCCACCGCCGCGAGGGTGACCTTGCCGCCGGCCTCGGCCACGGCGCCGAGGATCTCGGCGGCCAGCCGTTCGTGGAGCTTCTCGCCGGCGTTGGCGACGTTGGCCAGGAGGCCCGGGAAAAGCACCTTGAGCCCGCCGTAGCTGTTGAACGTGGTGGCGAAGAGCAGGTTGTGGCAGGCCTCCTCGCGCGACAGGCCCAGGCCCTCGGCGGTGTCCAGCGCCTGCTTCGCCGCCGTGGAGAAGTACTTGTACAGCGCCTTGTAGTCGCCCTTGACGAGGAACGGCGGCAGGTGGAACGTGTGCAGCAGCGGCTCCTCGAGGACCATGGGGAGCCCCAGCGTGAGGAGCGGGTGGAGCTGCCAGACGAGCCACTTGGCGGCCTTGGTTGGCCCGCCGCTGCCGAGGTCCGTCGCCGAGGGCCGCACGCCGAAGTAGGCCTCGCCGATGAAGTCGAAGGAGGTGACGTCGTTGAGCTTGTTGAACTCGGCCTTGCCGGCCTTGGCGAGCTCCGACTCGACGGTGGCGAGCAGCGCAGAGAAGTTGGAGCGGAAGGTCGGGATGACGTCGTCCTTGCGGGAGAGCAGGAGGGAGAAGAGCAGCTGCTTCACCTTGGTGTGCGTGGGCTCGGAGGGGTCCAGGTAGGAGCAGACGCGGTAGCCGCCGGTGAGCTTGGTGGAGGGCATGTAGGTGCCCGTGAACAGGTCCCTCTTCTCCACCTTGTCCATATCGAAGAGCACGGGGAAGCTCTTGGCGTCCAGCACCGCCACCACCCGCGGGTCGCGCGCCATGAAGGGCCCCGGCGGCACGTTCATGCGCACCACCGTGGAGCCGTACTTCTCCACGCGGGACTCGAAGTACTTGTCCTGCCCCTGGAAGTAGTAGAAATCCAGGCGATCGCGCACGGCGCTCACCACCGGCAGGCCATAGCTGCCCGGCACCTCCTTGGGGGCGCTGGAACCACCATTGGAGCTCGCCATAGAGGCTTGGATGCTTGTTTCTTTCTAATCGATCGCTGCGATCAGCTCTTTGAGAGCTATGCTCTCTGCTCAAATTCGCCGCCTTCACTAAGTTTTGAAGGTGTTTTCGAAGGAATGGAACTGGAGGAGATGTTGAGTGCGTGTTGTGGAACGTAATGGCGAGGGGTACAAATAGCCCGCCGCGGCGCGCGGGAGAGAAGGCCGTGGCAACTTGGACCACGTGGTACTTGTGCGTGTGTTCCGCGTGCGCCTTGCGTGTGCCTTGGCCTGTTGTGGCCCGATCCAGCAGTACGAGTACATACTTGGTAGTAGCATATTTCTTCACCGGTGAAGATCTCGACGGGGCAGCGGCAGATCGACATCGACGACATGGGTGAGAACGCTAAGGACGCGTTCCTCCCGCCATCTAGCGTGCTTCCCGTACGACCATGTCCTCGCTTTTGGCGTTGTTCGTGCGATGACCGGCGGCAGCAAGCAAGTGGGACAGGTGATGTGAATTTCAATTTTCAACCAGAAATAACTTATGGCGCAAGTGCAAGTCCATCGCGAGATAAACTTAACGCCCAACGAAAGGTCGTCGTCGAGAGGCGATGAACTACTCCTTGATTTGCATATATATAGTTGGCTAAGCAAGTGGGGAAAATCATGCACAACTTGACGTGATTTCTTATGTTCACCCGACGCTAGATCAGTACTAATAGGTAGTAACAGGCTAACAACATTGTTAGGATATGGTCCAGTCTAGTCTAAATCTACAGATTCAGGAATATCGTGCCTGGCGTTTGACTGTTTCAGCCTCGCGTCTGCAGAGGCAAGTAAAAAGTACCCACGTGCCATTCTTGCATTTTCACCTGGGTCGACACGATGTTTCCGACTGCTACTCCAAATTTCAACGAAAACAAATTCCAAATTTCCTCGCAGTAGCGTAACGGTTTTTTCTCGGGGTTTCTTGCAAGGTGCCGGCGGGGGTCGTACCTTCGTTTTTCTTGCAGTGGTTCTCATTCACATGAAGCGTACAAATTGTTCACGAAACAGGCACCGTGTCAACTGTGGAAGCTGTTCGATCGGCTGACATGCTTCGTGCGGATGGCCGGACGGGGCTCGCTGAGAGGGAAGCTGACTCGATGTCTCGATGTTAGGACTTCTGGTTCACTCCGTGCTTGTGTTTCTGCAGACGGCCGGGCCGGGTGGTGCAGATGTACGACTGGTCGGCTGCCCGGCTTTATGCGTGTTGCCACAGGTGACTTCGCTGGCGCGGTGAGGACGATGCTGTGATTACTTGTCCGCGTGCACGGATCGAATGCAGCTAACTCGATCAACCTACCGTGATGCTTTTTCATTCCGATGAGACGCGCGACATGTTACCTAGACCTAGTGGATATATTTTATTTATATATCCAACGGAAGCAAACAAAAAGAAATCTTTCATCCTTACTCCCTCCGTCGATTCTTGGGTTTATGATAACCTACTTAGTTCAATTGCACCAATTCTGTTTGGTTTAGCAGATGATAAGAGCTTGACTGTGGATCAATTTAGAAGTGGTACTCATATTACCTTTCGAAGATGGTTGTGTTATGACCTGAGACAGCAATGGGATGTAATCTATAATGCTCCTATGAATTTTCCTTTGAGCATGGCCATAACCGTCATCGGTCATCCTGCTTCCTGCTTCGATGGGCTCAAGCTCGACGACGACCACGATGGATTCACACCACGCGGCACCTGGTAGCGTCACCGTGCCCAGAGCTCACGGACGCCACGTCGTCCTAAATGCATGCGAAGACTGACAGCCCAACGTTTTACTATTTGGCCTTTTCTTAAAAAAGTTACATTCGTCCCCGGCCGTCGTGAACTCATCTTCGAACCCTGTAGGTCGGCGTCATTACTCATAGCATCAAGATAACATATCTTGACGCCACGGATGATAACATCGAGGTGCTGTTTTAATTACATAGTCAGCATCTTGGCGTCATGATCCGTGGCGTCGACCGATAGGGTCCAAACATCAGTTCATGATATAAAAAGGCAAATGTAATTTTTTTTCTAAAACAGGCCAAATAGTAAAAAATTGGGGACAACGGAGAGAGGTGCTTGCATGTAGATACTACAGTCCTTGCACGCAGCAACGACGTGACCATATATACGAGATAAAATATGAGATAAATGAAATGATGTTCGGTTGCCTATCCAGGACCAGGCCAAGGCGCGCACGCTGCATTATTATTGTGCTCTGGTTCTTCAGCAAAATATTGACCCCCCTTCTCGATTGCGAAACAGGAACGGAAAAGTAGTACGGAGACAACGTGACAGAATGGATGTGTTATCCAGTAAGGTAGGCTAAGCGGAAATGTATTGTCCTAGAGTTATATGTTGATGTCTTGATGACGAACTATTCAAAGATTTGTCATCAATCATCATGTTCACGTTCCCTCATGGAACTTAGGCCCCCTGCCCTTTGAAGTAGAACTATAATAACGGAGTGGTTCTGTAAAAATGGAATAGAACTATAGAAGGCGCTAATATTTGAAATAGTATTGGAATAAAAAATACATACAAACTGCGATAATGGACATTTTGATGAAGCGTGTGGACAAAGCACAGCCGTTCGGAGAAAACACGGCAGTTGGGTCTTCTGACAAAGGAAAATTTTGAGATTCCTCCAAAACTCCTGTGGCTAGTAAAGTACACAGAAATAAACATAATCGCTGGGATAGCCTGTTCGACAAATAGACCACTAGTAACCATGGTCCCAAGCATTCTTGGTTGTTTCCTCATCCACATGCCAATGGAGCCAGCACTTGCATAATGGTAGAACAGAGCTCACGTAAAGGTGCAGAAGTTGCTTTGCTGTCTCGCTGAAGCCAAATCCGGTCAGCCACTAATTTACTCGAGTACCGAGAGAGAAGAGTTGATTTTAAAACTGAACTAACCTAGGAAAACCTTCCTTCCTGGTTTTATATTCAGAAGAAGAAATAAATAAACATCCAAATTCGAATGGATGCAGACTTTGAACTTAGGCGCATGTATGTATCATATCTAGTTATCTACACTCTCAACCAATTGCTGTCTTGGCTCTGTTCTTAGCCAAGACTGAATTTCATGTACAGATAATCCCAGATTAACGGGAGGGAAGAGGGAACGAACGATGCGCAAGAACAGATCAACAAATGCATCGTTCTAAATGTATATCTAAGGGTTCTAAGCTAGCTGGCTGATACTTGGAGTATAGAGGACGAACAATTGGGTTTGGGTACGTGTTTCAGTTCAGTGCAGGGAGCAATTGCCCAGCAAGCTGTTGGAGGAAGGGGAGCTCCTCTCGCTAAACCACCTTTCCTGCACAGACACAGGAGACTCCACTGCGCCGCCCTTGGCCGCCGTCTCTTGCACGACCAACGCATTCACCGCCGTCTCTTGCACGGCCAACGCGTTCATCGCGGCCCTCTCCGTCCGGCTTCTGCCGGCACCCAACGACCTGTCGGTGCCGCGCGTCGACGATGCTACGGACGAGGAGATCGACGAGGACGTGGACAAGAACGCGGCGTCGTCAGCCGATGGCGCCCACCCGCTGCGCTGTATCTGCTCCAGCTCGTCGGCGACCTCGGTCATGGACGGCCTCATCTCGCTATGGAACGCCAGGCACCGGAACGCCAGCTCGGCCACCTTGTGGATAGACGCGAGCGTCCACGCGTCCCTGTGCGGGTCCAGGTACGGGTCGACGATGTCATCGACGCAGCCCCTGCCGATCCTGTCCACGGCGAGCTGCGCCAGGTTGATCTCGCTGGGCGCCCTGGCGAAGTCGACGGCCTTCATGGCGGTGATGATCTCCACGAGCACGACGCCGAAGCTGTAGACGTCGCTCCGGTCGGAGAGGTGGAAGTTCTGGTGGTACTGCGGGTCGACGTACCCCGGCGTGCCCTGCGGCGCCGTGGAGATGTGCGAGGAGTCCCCCATCGCCGCGTTGCCCATCCGCGACAGCCCGAAGTCGGCGACCTTGGAGTTGTACTCGTAGTCGAGCAGGATGTTGCTGGACTTGATGTCGCGGTGGTAGATGGGCGGGTGCACCTCCGAGTGCAGGTACGCGATGGCGTTGGCCGTCTCGGCGGCGATGCGGAGGCGGACCGTCCAGGGCATCGCTGCGGGGCCTCGCTCCCGCTGCAGGTGCTGCGCCAGCGTGCCGTTGGGCATGAACTCGTACACCAGGATCTGCTGCCCCTGCTCGACGCAGCAGCCGAGGAGGCGGACCAGGTTGCGGTGGCACACGCGCGACAGCAGCTTCACCTCGTTCATCACGCAGTCCCCGACCCCGCCGCCGTTGCCGTTGTCGCGCGGCCGGATCCGCTTCACGGCCACCAGGCGGTCGTCGTTGAGCCGCCCCGCGTACACGGTGCCATAGGCGCCCGTGCCCAGCCGCTTCTCCTCGGAGAAGCCGCCCGTGGCACGCTCGATCTCGCGGTACGAGTACAGGGGCACCGCGCAGGAGGCCTCGGACAGGAACCGCTTCGTGCTGCGCTTCGTCCGGATGGACTTGGACCGGCGCTTCAGCAGCTGGTACGCCAGGCATGTCACCCCCGTCACCATGGCGCCAAACATGATCCCTGCGCACATAGTACAGATTCATGCTCATCAGCCGTGGTGTGAACGTCTCGGAAAATGAAGCCCAGCCCATCCTGGACTGCCCTGACAATCTAACCCAATCTGCAAACGTGGATCATGTAGGCCGAATTATTCGGCCTTCTGCGGAAAAGATAATAGGCGGGCCTGATTTGACCTTAGTTTCCTATTATAAATATGAATTTTAAAAGGATCTGAGGCCCATGACAAGCTTGGATACTCATCAAGCCCGTCTGAATGAATGAATCTCAAGCTAAATTTCTCGGTGTATTCATTCAAAAATAATTGTTGTCCCAAACCCTTCTTCTTCTTCTTCTTCGCCAAGAAGACACGCGGCTTCTGTTTGAGAGGGTGTGAGAACAGAGCGACTGATTTCCGGCGCCGATTTCTTCCTTTCCTCTTGCGATCTGGCGGCCGCGGCGTTGTCAGAGAGGATGAGGAATGGGGATTGAGGCGGCCGGTGTATATATTCCTTCCTATTTTAGGTAATCTAGGTAGGAGCAGTGTTGTTTTCCCATCGGTGACTTCGTCGTCGAGATGGGATTGTCTGCCTGGCTTCTTTCACGGTGGTGCATGGAAGCTGAGGCTTGTCTTTCCTAGCGGCGGCTGCTGGGTGGAGGTGGCGCCGTTCCCGTGGAATAAATTTCTCCGGCCTCTTTTCCACTCTGTCGGTCTGCTCCGGTGCCGGCGGCGGGTGCGGAAGAAGAGAGCTCCGTGGATCTGGAGGATTTGCCTATGCAGGTTCTTTTCTGGATCTGGGTGGCTCTTGTCTAGGAGTCTGCTGCCTAGTGATCCAACCAGGTATGGTTCGATTGCTGGTGGCTAGTTGCAGAGAGATGGCTGTTGGTTTGGTGGTTGTTGGGTGGGTGGACCTGTGCTTTTTCTTCGCTGCTCGCTGGCGAACAGTGCAGGGCCATGGCCAGAGAAGTATGGGGTGCGTCCCCGGCCGAAGTCCTTTCTCCGTCAAGATCTATTGCGGCTCGTTTCAGCCTTTGCGCGATGGTACTTCTGCTGGTCTCAGTGTACTTGTCTCCTTTCTCCGTCAAGATCTATTGCGGCTCGTTTCAAAGCCTTTGCGCGATGGTACTTCTGCTGGTCTCGGTGTACTTGTCGTCCTCTTCCTACTCCGGAGCTGGCCCGGCCGACGATGGAGAGGGAAGACCGGCGAAGACGGCGGCAAGCACAAAAGACCTTGAGGACCTATTTGTAATTTTTCCTTTTTGTAGGGTATTAAGTGCAAGAAGTGTGGGACAGCCGTGCTTTCTGCGTCCTTCTAGGATGTACCTGTACTCCTGTGTGTACTTGTTCTTATCATTTTAATATATGCAGGTACTTTTAAAAAATAATAATAATTATTGTCATCCTCCCCGCCCCCCCCCCCCCCCCGACCCCCGCGCCCCAAAAAAAAAATCATTCAAAAGAATTTCAATGTATCTGAAAGAAAAGCTAAATTTCTCTTTGTTGGATGTTTTATGGACTGATGCCCCACCTTCATCCTACGAGCTTGCAGTCTTAGATTCTTTTCAGAGAATTTGCTACCAATCTACTACCATTAGTGTTGTACGTTGACTTCAGCTCAGGAATGGTCACTAGTGTATTTGGCCAGTTGCTCAGGGCACATCCAAAAAAGTGCTATATATTCACTATCTCCACTAGAATAACTTACAGGATCTCTGCTGAGCTGGGAAAAAAGACATGTTCGCTAAGACAAAAAAAATGATATAATGATATGTGGCTGTGATATTTGTGCAACTATCAATGCAATGCTAAAAATCAGCTCAACCACTTCTTAGACAAGATTAGGTATATCAGAGATAGTATTCTGAATATTATTAGATAATAGATATTATGAGCAACTTATATTACCTGCCACGAGAAGGGCGATTTGGATTGTCTTGCCACAATCTCCAGATAGGTATTTTGAAGGATTGCATTTTGGAGCTGAAAACATTGAATCAATGTGTCAGATCCAAGAAAATATAGATCATGAGAAATGAGGACGTCATATTATGAAAGTAACCACATGTTGACAGCTTAATATGCGGTCTGAACTCCGAATGATTCTTGTGTTTCAAAAGCAGCCTATCATGCACAATTCCGGGAAGCATCAGTTAGGCACAAAAATGTTTATATAGCAGTGCACAACTACCAGTAGCATTCGGTTTGGTGGGGATTGGAGGGGGTTGAAAAAGGACTAAACCCCCTATAAGTCAAAATCTCCCTCAACCCCCTTAGGTAGGTAACTAACCGAACAAGGACTAAAAGACTGCAGTGCTCCTGCAAACTTTTAGAAAAATTATGGCATAAAAATTGCATCGATAGATTTCTGTTGAAAGTGCCTATAAAATTATATTTTTTAACAATTCACGTCATATTATAAAATAAATTAATGGTCACAATTTACTTAGTATAACTTCTCTCTGGTCAAAATACATTTATGATTCTTAGACTCCATTTAATTCATAGGTGTACACATTTTACACGCCAATTCGTCTATTCTCTGAACAACTACCCAATTAATCACAAAATGTACTAACCTACCAACAAGAAACCCCTTCCACAAGTATGTACCAAGAAAGGAGCACAAGTATTTTCAGCCGACGTTGGTAGGGAGAGCCTTTCGTGGGCTTATTAACCATGTCTGTGGTTGGGGTTTGATACTATGGGCCTGTAACTTTAGATTGCTTATATGACTAGTATTAGTTCAAACATTTGGTCATGTTCTTTGTTCTGGGAACATCATTTTGACATTGTCATGCCGTAAAAATCTTCTTATCATACTACCATTTTCCCATATTCCTTATTTTGGCAACATGTCTGCTAAGATTCAAACTAGGAATCAATTACCAAAAGTTTATATACCTAAAGTTGAGGATTTAAACTTTATTAGGCCACTTTAACTCACTTGTATGGTCCCTGTTTGCTTCCTCAAAGACTAGGAACTAAAGACTAAATTTTAGTCCCATTTAGTCTCTAAATTACCAAACATAGGCACTAATTAAGGGACTAGTATTTCCTAATCCAGTATTCTCTCAAGAGGTGTTAATTAGGATTGGCGGTCTTGTGTACTTTCTGGTCCCTAATCCCAAGAACCATGTCCTAAAATTTTGTGAGACGGTCTAAACTTTAGATACCATTTTAGACCTCATGTTTGGAGCCTCAAATGCCAAAGTGGTCTAAAGTTGAGATCCAAGCTGAATGTTGCTTAGATCCCCAAACTAAATGCTATATGTAACACCTATTAGGTGGATTATTTGCCAACTGATGGACTAGCTGTTAGTTCGGCGCTAGACTAAACTTTAGCCCGCCTACTAATTTACATATTTGAATACATCATTAGGACTACTTTTAGCTACTTGTTAGCTAAGTGATTTAAAGAGGCTGATACATTATGAATGTACTGGTACGTGGTTTGCTCAGACGACGACATGATTACGGGCAGTTGATAGCGGAGCCCATGGTCGAAGCCATTCTGGTGGCGCGAGCTGGATGCATGAGCGGAGTCAACCATTCTAACAAATTCGCTAGCTCGCACAATTTGACTGACCAATTCAACCAACGATGCTCGGCGCCGAGAAAATAAAACGTTAAACAAATGATGTCACTGACCTCTCCGGCAACCGGTGCCGTCGGCGAAGCCGTCGCCGTCGTACCCCTCGGGGCACTCGCACCGGAACCCCTGTTGCCCAGGTTTCGGCGTGGTGACCAAGGTGCAGGTGGCGTGGCGCGAGCAGCGGCACGTCTCGCCCACCACCCACCACTCCAGTTCCATCACGCCCAGCAGCAGGGCCGGCGGCGCCGGCGCCGGCGCGTCCCAGTAGCTCGCCGCCGACACCAGCCGTTTGCATTCTGCGGCGAGCGTTTGCATCTCGGTTCCGTTCAAGAAACGGTGGGCGCCGCTGGTCGGTGGTGAGACAGCTGGTGGCAGGACGCAGCGGATGGGCTCGGCGGTGGCGTTGCACCGGGACGACCTGTCGAGGTACTTGTCGCCTTCGCTGCAGTTGCTGGTACTTGACTGCGCGGCGGCACTGCACGCGCTCAGGACGAGCGCGTTCTGCGACCCAGGTGCGTAGCTCTTGGAGAAGAACGCCTGGATGGAGGCGTCGAGTCGGCGGGAGCAGTTCTGGGGCAGGGCGAGCACAACGGCGCGCGCCGTGACGTTGGACACCAGCAGGCCCAGCTCGCGCGCGCCGCCGAGCCACGCCGTGCCGTTCGCCTTGTCGTCGCAGTCGAGTGGTATCTCGCAGCCGGGGGAGAAGCCGAACGGGTACTGCACCGTCAAGGTGCCGCAGCTCCGCGCGCAGCTCCCGTTGCCCGCGGCTGCCGCACGCAGCAGCAGCAGCCACGGCAGGAGGAGCAGCAGTGCCGCCGCCGAGCCCCGCATCGGTCTCTCTCGTCTCCCCTCGATCGGAAACTCACTTCGCTGACCACCGAGCGACGCGCCTCATCTCTCCTTAGTCAAAGACCGGCAGGCTGCCGCCGCCGCGGCGTAGCGAGGAGAAGGCGGGCGGGGAGGGCGGCGATGGGTTTGGTTTGGCTGAGGCGCGGTTGGAGTCGGACAGGTGCGCTTGCCGCCGCGGCTGGTGTCGTTGCTTTTTGCGTTCCATGGCGCAGAATTCCGCATTAAATCCGGGGCCATTCGGACCAACGACCAACCCACTCTTTAGAGTCCTACTGCTCCTCTCAATCTCATGCCCCATAATGTACTGCACACGCAGCTCGTCGCTGGCCCACCGCCGCATGTACACGTCTGCTGCATTCCTATATGCATCGACCATGGCCGGATCCGCCAAGCGATCACTTCGTCTTGTTGGGGTCTCCTTCCTTGCCGGGGGTCGTGTCACTTCAGAGTTCAGAGGAACGAACGCGGGGGAGGCTGTCGTGATGTGCGGGGCGCCCGTTCCCACACGGTGCCGTCCCGTAAGGATTGCTCCCCCGTCGCGGTCACACATCATCCCCTCGCCTGCGTGGACCGGCGACCTCGACGCCGCCCGTTCCAGTTCGGTTCAACCATCTCCACACGTTGCGCACGTCCCTCCCCACTTGGCATTGGCATTCCGCCCGCCAACGCACGTTAGGGAGCCCGACCTGATCCACACCCAGGGCACGGACAGACGACAGCCCACGATCATACCAAATGGAGGAGAAAAACCCGCAGCAATTGGACAATCTTTTATCTGTAGGAAAAAGGAAACTAGCAGTAGTGTGCGCAGGCCGGTTCAAAAGTCCATGCGGCTGCCTAGATTACGAGGTGACAGGTGAGTTAGGTGAGTAAGCAGACCGTGAGCAGTGGGCTAACGTAGTTCACGTTTGATCTGCTAAAACAAGTCAGTACTCCCTCTATTATAAAAAGCAATCATTCAGTCTTTCTAAATAATATAGTTTTCATTATGCGAATAAATATGTATTCTAATGACTTATCATAATTTTCGTTGTGTGAAAAGATCCATAATAAAACTTAGTGTATCGAATTTAGAGAGCGGTGTAGCCTCTGTTAGACTACCACATGTGCATGCCATCAGCATCGAGGACATTTAGGTGCATAAGCATGTAGGCCAAACCTGTCACAGAACCGCAGCAAATAACAAATATCTGATGTTATTTGTACGGCTGAGAAATCATTTTTTTCTTAGGCTAGCATTGAGTCATCTTCTTGCCTCGCTTGGTTGCCGCTGTAACTTTGATGATTCGATGCTTAAATAGGCTTTCTTCTTTCAAAGAAAGAGACATAGCCTGCTCATATGCACTGCGGAAATTAAGGATACTGACCAGAGAACACATATATCAAACCCAGTAACATGTCCGACAGATTATTTTTTCTTCAACCTAGACAGCCTTGGATCTTGAATTCTTGACTGCCAACAACTGTTTACAGTTTCCACACCAGCCAAAGTTCAGCGTGCACTCCACGGGTGTAGTCAACCATTGCAGCTGGTTAATCAGCAGAATCAAAGTGCAATAATAACGAAGAGTAAATTGCATCCGGATACCTAAACTATTAGACGTGTAACAAGTAGGTACTCAAACAAAAAAAAAAGAAACTTCTAGGTACTGCAAATATACTTGAGTAACATCTGGGTACTTTAACTAAAAAACGTAACATTTAGGTACTAAAACTATAATTACGTAACATTTTGGTACTAGCTTTTTTTGTGAAAATCCTCTCCCCCAATCCCGACTCTCCTCACTTGCTCCCTCACTGGCCGCAGCGTCTTCAACCTCTAGCACAGGCCTTGCACGCCCCCCAAGATTCGTCGCAATCGCGAGCTTCGCCATGGACGTGCCGCACGAGCAGGCCGCTGCGGGCGCCGCGGGCGAGCTCCGCCCCGCAGCGCGAGCAGGTTGCGTCGCCGTTCCCAGCCGGAAGGCCTGAAACCAAGAGAGCCTGTTATTTGGGGGTTATTGTAAAAATATCAAGGCTCCACGTCAGTTGAAGTACCCAGACGTTACTCGAGTATAGTTAGTTGAAGTACCCAGATGTTACTCAAGTATAGTTACACTACACAAAAGTTATGTTTTTTTTTAAATACCTACTTGTTACACGTCTAATAGTTTAGGTACCTCGGATGCAATTTAATGAGTAGACATACATAGAATCAATAAGGAGAACTGAAGCTGAATCTGCAGCAGGTGTGTGGAACTGAAATAATCAAGAATTATGATTGACCTTTGATGTTTTATTGAACTGAAAAATGGCATTTTATATCAAAGCTATTTAACATGCTTGCATAGTACCTTTGGTATACAACTGGTATCATATTAATCGGTCAAGATGTATGTCAAAATTACAGCACTTAAGTAAACAATAACTTGATATCTAAAGTAAAAAAGGAATAGAGGAGACAGTGAGACACTAGATACTGATACATGAGTTCAGAAAAAAGAATCGACACTTCAATATTTCTGTAATCAACTGAACCCACAGCTTGTAGTCGGAAATTTACATCACAATGTTTCGTGCATGAAACACCTCTAGTTAACATAGTATTAAAAGGCATGGTGCAGAGACCTCAGATTTCCAGTATAGTTCTTATCTGTTCAGGAGAGTGCTTAACCAATGACCTTGGGTCAGGATAGCTGTTATTTGGATCCATCACTGCGCTGTAAATGAGCTCATAAGATTCTGCCAGAGCTCTTGCCAAACCATACCAGGCATCTGAACGTAACCTTGGAACCTGCAGTTGCTCAAATTCAGGCAAGGAACCTTCTGTTCCAGTCACAATGCCATAGAATGCTTTCAAGCATTCCAGAAGCATTTGTGGCGACGTCTCGATAATATCTGCCAGAGGCCTTGCATCAGCCTTGCTACCATAATCCTTTATGTATGGCATCTTATTTGAAAGTCCACATTTCCTAAGAATGCTGTCAGCTTCTTTATCGACAAGGGCACGAATATGTGCTTCAATCATGGAGCGCAGGTTGTTTACATAGCTTGTAGCAACCTCCTGGCCCATCAATGGCTCCTGAATAGCTGACAAGCAGTTGATGAGGTAGACTTTGAACGAAGATTCGGCACTCTGCATGTTACATGGAATGAATAAACAGTGGAAATTCCAATTTCCATTTGGCAATTATGGCTTTTTAGTGCAACATAAAAAAACAGTATCAATTTCTTTAGTTACATTCTAATGGAAAGAGGCAATCAGAAAAAATTAATATCAAAGCCAAAAAAACTAATCATGAAATTCAGAACATGTGAAATTTTCTCAGCGCATTATCAAGGAATGGAAGAATGACATGTTTACAGTTTAGCAGTTGAACGATCATGACTGTTTCCCTACATCTAATAACAATGGAAATAGAATAAGAAATAAACTAGCAAAATGTCAGCATTTCGGTATTACAACTGTAAGGGGCTTTTAAGACTTCAGCTTGCATATCATCTATATTTCATTAGCCATGTAATAGCCAGTTGCAATAAAATGAGAAAGAACTACAAGAAAAAGGATGCTACTTTCAGTACAGTCAGAAGAAACTCTTTAAGGGTTGGCGCACAATGTCCATGTTCTGTTAGTCAAAGTGAACCCTGGTATAGGCAAGCTATACCCCCTCAGTTCAGTGGCTACATATTTCCTAATATGATCTAGCTGATCCTATATACATGGTAAATATTAGAAGTGCCATGCTGCTACTAACCAGAACCGATGTGGATAAATTTTTAGACAGAATAGCATCAACTGATATAGAATCCCTGCTATTTCCGCTAGGATCAGAGCTTGTTCTACCACGCCGCGCAAGTGAACCTTTTGACTTCTGTGCCTCTGCAGCTTGCTCACACGTCTGAAAAAGTTAGGAATATCAGTATAAGTACCACATAAGTTATGCTGCAGATAACAAAGATTATTCTGCTGTAACAATTAATGCTAATAAAAAGAAGGATTTTACAATAGAAATTGTTGGGCTATCACTCAGTACATAGTATAACATTTTGTAGCAGCAGCACATATCATAGCATTTGACTACTTGGTATGTATGACTACAATAACCTAAAAGTGCACTAAGTGTATCATTGTAGTTAAGTGATCCGTCTAACTGCTACAAGAGGGCTTGGTGCTATGTGAGAAAATACACACTATTATATCAGGAGAGGCTAGAACTATTTCATATAATACTATTACATTCAAAAAAAGACAGTATCAAATTATGCACAACAATTGACTTCCACTGCTATCAGGCATAGCTATCCAATTTGCTCAACATCTGACCAAATTGCATCTTAAGAAATTCAAATCTGTCCAGTATTAGAAGCACCCTCTTCAATGCCTAGTCTTCTCTACTTGACTCCTTTCTTTGACTGAAATATGCTGTTTGAAATCATTACATTAAGCTTCTTTTTATTTCCAGAGGATACCAGTATCACTACCAAATTGATGCATGAGGGTTAGCCACACGAAAGAAAAATGGTAGCATTAAACAACTTAGTGAAAATTGCTTGAATTCAAAGGATAATGAGCACAGGGAGGGATATTGTGCTATTAATGCTACTGTTCATGGTAACCCTGTAAATCATAACATGGGTACAATTAGTAATAGAGTATCCATGTTATATAAACTAATAACATCACCCATCAGATATTAGCTTAACATTACATTTATATGGCACACCTGACAGCTGACACAGAAAGCTCACCTGAATTATAGGATCCAGTAATGCAGAAATAACAGGGTCAAAGTTTGGTCTTTTTCCAGAGGCAGGAACCATCATGCTACTGTAGGTATCTATGAGCTCAAGCAGCAAAGAAATTCCTTCCCTTACAGCTGGTGGGGGAGAGAGATCAACTGCAACTAGTGGAGGATATCGCAATAATTTCTCTCCCCGACTCTTCAGGATATTGAAGAATGTCTGCTGAGCTGCATCTCTAAGTGACCATATTGTATTGCACAGTGCAGTGTCTTCACCCAGCAGTTCTGATATCTAAATGAGAAGGAAATTATATGTAAATGGAAACACCTTTTTATTTATTTAGCTTCAAAAGGTATTATTCCAGACTCACCGTGTAACCATAGAATTCCAAGGTATTGCTAAGTTTGAAAGAAACTATTAGGCTTGGCTGTGACTGCAAAACTTGCTCAACTCGAACTTTAAATGGCCGACATGCTCCTTCAAATATTCTATCAAGCACAAAAGTTACATCAGGTTCTCCCCTGGACGAATCACCATCTCTACTAGACTGGCGTCGAGAAGTTGGACCACTGTCGGTCATTGCATCAGGATCAAGCAAGATAACTATAAGCTCTCTTTCTGATGCCAGGGCCTTCACAAGTTAAACAATGAACGTTCAGGTACATGATATCTAAAGGTAGAGGTGTATGATTTGAAAAGAATTATTACATGTCTGTTCCTATGTCTATTAGTAAGGGTAGAGTAAGAGGAAAACCTGATGTAGCCAACCGAGCATTTCGCCTACATAGCGAAGAGGATCATGAGCATGCACTTCTATTGGTCTTGGAAGCCCTCCAGGTCCACCTCTAGTAAGAGCACTTATAAACCGCCTAAATAAGGCATGGTGCCTCATGTTGGCAACCTGTGAATGAAGATAGCCACCATGAGATATCATTTGAGGTAGTGGTTACTTTGCTATGTAAAAAGTATGGATTACCTCCTCTGCACAATACTTGAACAGAACAGGTCTTTCCTTCAGGCAGCGAACAGCCATTTTCAAAAGCTCACTTACTTCAGGATTGTCAGTGTCACCTAATTTTTTACATTCAGCTTGAACCCACCTGATAAAACAATGAAATAGATGAGTTGTATGCTTGCATGTTAATACCCCATCTGATGATACAATAAGTAGTACACGCACCATTCTCAATTATAAGTCGTTTTGGCTTTTATAGGTACAATACTTTTGCTATGCACCTAACATACGCTATGTCTAGATACAAAATATAAATTAGAATGCTAGTTTGGTAGTACTTATCCTGAAATATGTCAAATTGGAGCACTGGTTACAACCAAAAATGTGGGAAAAAAGATTAACCACTGCACTTGTTCATTTCACAATCCCAATGTTATTCCACTGAAGAAATCAAGTGACTATATAGGGAAATACCTGCATAATCTTTCATAAGCCCCTTCTTGGTACACAGACATCATATCCATAAGCTCCAAACCAGCACGCTAGAAATATAGAAAAATGGATATTTTATATAAACATCTGTCGTTTGATAAGGAAACGTTACTGAGGCATCAAAATCTCAACGCCACCAAACTTCGAGGACAAAGCAATGGTACCTGGTGGTGTGTTCGCAGCAGGACCTTGCAGTTTGAGTGTATTTCTTGAACATGCAGCAATGCTTTGAAGAATTTATCATCTATATCTTCTTCCCGAAGTGCATTTATCTTTTAACCAATAACAAAAGAGCACCACATAAAAATCATGAACAAATACAATCATGATGTCTGCCTAAGACAACACGCCATCAACATAGCAAACAAATATATTTAATGTAATTAGTTTTGCTTGGATAGAAAATGGACCTCTTCATTTGAAAGCTGATAATCCCGCAGGAAGCATGACACAATTTCTTGCCGCTGAGTGATAACCTCAAGTTCCTGTTGCAACCTCTCTGTTGTACTAATGATGTCCCCAGTACTTGCACTGCAACTGCTCAATGCTTCCTCGATCCTAACATAAATAAAAATAATATATAAACGAGTAGCATAGGATGGAAGCACACCTTGAGATTAAACGGACTTAAGCACACCTTGAGATTAAACGGACTTAGGGGACCAAACTTGGGTAGTACAAGAAACCATATCATGAAAGTTGTTGGAGAAACAAAATTTCTAGGTAGCATTTGAGCAAGTGTAACATCTCACGCTAGCCCGTTGGGACTACAGCACAGCCCTAGTATCTCTTTATTACTTTTGTTAACACTCACTATAAGATACTGATTATCAGTTCCTTAGTTCTTAACATTCCATGAGCCATTTCCGAGTAAGCTGAGCAGACAGCAGAGAAAAGTACTGGGGCAATGAACAAAGCAACTCACTTCTTCCAGGAGTCGTTCAGCGCATGCACCTCCCCCTCGACGCGATCCAGCGCCTGCAAGCAGAAAGAGCAGAGCAAAGCAATCACCAAACAGGGCACAACAGCTGCGTAAGGAGGAGAGGCAGGTGACAACACCGCACCTTGTGGGCCGGCAGCGAGGCGTCGAGGAAGTGGCGGTTGATAGCGAGTGCGCGCTGCTCAATGGAGGACTTGAGGTTGCGGCGCGCCTGCGGGGTGTTCTGGACGTAGAAGGTGGAGAGCGCGCCCAGCGAGGCCAGCAGATCCGGGTTATCCGTCCGCGTCTCCAGCACCTTCTTCAACTTCCGGGACACCCCCGGAGCTAGCGCCGCCGCCATCCCGCCCGCTGCCGTCACGGATTAGCGATCGTGATCTCTTTCCTCCGCCCCCGCCTTCCTCCGGCTGCGAGAAGGGGGTTTGGTAGTTCGGGATCTGAGAGGACGGAGGAGTAAAGATGGGTCGACGACGACGCCTCGGGGGTAGTTTTTTTTTTTTTTTTTTTTTTTTTTTTGAGGGGAGCCTCGGCAGTAGTAGCCGGACGCGGGGAAGGCAAAGCTTCTGCAGTCCAGCCCGCGTGCCGATGTTGGGCTGTTGGCTGCGTAGTTGGGCTAAATTTTAGAGCCCGTGATAAGCTGATTCCTTTCCGCTTCATCGTCGTCCATTCACACTACGCGTAGGCCGTCCACTATCATCAGACATTGTATCCTTTTTAGATTGAGATTAGGGGTTTGTTTGGTATCGCTCCAACTCCGGCAGAGCGGCTCCACTTCAGAAATCCAGTCGGTGTTGACTCCGAGCAGAGTTGGAGCTGTTTATTTGGGGTGTTTGGCTAGAACGATACTCCGAACTCTAGAGTTGTGTTTTGTTAACATGGTTTGCCTAATTTACCTTTGGTTGACACAAAACAAGCATGTGAATTAAATTAAAGTACCAGCATATTATTACGTGATAATCACTCTGACGAGCATCACAAGTAGTATATAATTGTCGAATTTACTAGTCCCATCAGTTCATAAGCTGGTAATTTCAACTCTACTCGTACTCTGTAAGAATGCATCTATGCATTAAAAAATTCACACATGGAGTAGCTCTCGACAAACAAAGACAAGTCAAGAAGGGATGGGGGGAGGGAGGGCCGACAGTGGGGGATGGGGGAGGGAGGGCCGGCCGGTGAGCTCAAGAGCGGCGCATCCCTAGGGATGGAGGGGACCTTCTCTTTCTATGGAATTGCGGGTGGGAGATGGAGGGGAGGGAGCGGGGAAGAGAGTCGGGGGGAAGGGGGCGACGCCGGCTGACGAGCTCGTGGCCGGGATGGGGTAGACGGCGAGCTCTCGCCATGTCCCGCGAGAGTCGCGCGGCGAAGGGGGAACTCGCGCGGAGCGAGTCGGGAAGGAATGGGGGCCGGCGTGTGAGGCTTTGGAAGCGGACCAAACAAAAGAAAAATCAGGATTCGAGGCGGGAGTGTGTAACTAGTGGCAATTGCGGGTAATTTTACCCCAACTCCACGTCTAGATTCATTTTGGTCTGTTCTGAAGTAGAAGAAGAGATGCTCTAAAAATTTATACTAGGGCTCCAATAACTCCATAAAGTTGGGCTGCTCCAATATTTTCTGGAGTTGGGGTGTTTGGCTAGCTCCACCTTACTCTGGTCTAGAGTTCGACTCTGAAGCCATGCCAAACACGCACTAGATTAAGGGGGGTGTTTGGGACTGCTCTGCTCCCGTTTTTTTAGCTCTACTTCAGCTCTACGGTGCCAAACACGGCTAGCTTCGTGAAAAAGGTGGAGCTAGAGGCCAAATCCACGTTTTTTATACCTTAAAGGGTACTCCAGTTTTTATAGTTTTGTACTTGTAGAACAAATACCCACTTACCACTCATTAATCATGGTAATTTCCCTTCGTCGTTTTTCCTATGTGAGCGTGCTGCCGCTGCCATATGGAACCACGCACGTCTGGTACTAGCCTGGACGCTTGAACATCGCTCTGGCCCCCCACCGTATATACCGATTAATTTCGCTTCGTTGTTTTTCCTATGTGAGCGTGCTGCCGCTGCCATATGGAACCACGTACGTCTGCTACTAGCCTGGACGCTTGAACATCGCTCTGGCCCCCACCGTATATACCGAACTATAGTATGGTTACAGTATGTTGGATGGATAATATTTATATTCGAATTATGGCCTTTCTTGAGTCTTCTGTCATTTGTAATTTATGGAATAATTATTTGTATTTAAATTATGACCTTGTTAATATAAATTTTATTTGTTTTTTATCTTTCTTGAAAAATATTAGGTGCAATTTCAATCAGAGACATAATAAACTATTCACATAAAAGTAACATATTCCTAAAGCTGGAGCAGAGCTAAATGCCAATGCCAAACAGTACCACCTGCTCGGTAAACTTTACTAGAGCTGCTCCATGGTGGAGTTCGTAGAGCAAAGCTAAAAAGACTGGAGCGCCAAACACCCCCTTACTGTCAGCATGCCGTCTAAACCACACGTCAACAATGTCCAACATTTCCGTTAGTCAAAGTTAAGTAAACATAGAAAATATATTCCCTCCAGAACAACTTTTCATTCTGAAATACATAACTTGATCAACACACAAGGCATTCCTCACCAGAAAACCAGAAAAGAAAAGGCACCCTGTTTAGAAGTCACACAGCTGCTTGGCGTGAACTGATAATCTTAGGTTACGGAATCATGTTTCTGTGACTGCGAAGAGCAGAAACAACCAAACTTCATATCCCGTGTTGCCAAGGCAAGATGTTTACAATGATGAAACTACCCGATGATAATTACAATGAAATGACGGCGATGTTGTGGCAGTCGAAATCTAAAACTAATATTTATGAGTCCATCTCCACAGGTTCTGTGGCTGTAAAAGTTAGTTCCTTGCCCAAAATCACTGCAGTCATCATCAATTTACCAGCATCTGGAAAATCCTTGTGCTGCATCAGCACTTCTTCAACCGACAAGCATTTGCTCTCCAAACCTCTCAGATACACATCCTCTTTCTTCACAGGCAGCACATCCTCAAAGGTGCCGTCATACAGCACAGCATCCGGGCTGTAACACAACCTGGAAGCTTTGAAGAGGACAGTCTCTTGAAGAGATTCTTCGATGACTTCGTCACTCCAACCTACTGTGGATGCCTCTGAAAGCTTTACCCAATCATCTTGGTCAGTTGCATTCATCCAGCATGCCTCTAGAAGACCTCTGTTGGAGCTTCGGAATGATGAGCTTGTCAAAGCAAATACTTCAAAAGCTTTAAGGGAGAGCTCTCGGTCTCTCCTCAAGCACATCTCAATCAGTTCTGATGGACCAAGCAATGTGTTTGCATATTTGACTTGTGCATATTCTGGATCATGCTGAATGATTTCTTCCTGTACAGAAAAGAAAGGGCTACTATTAATCTGGTCTGCTGACCATCCCTACTCCACTCAGAAAAAGACAATGTACCGTACCATGATTCCAAAAGCAAGTTTGAGGAATAGCCCACCCACACCACGTTAAGACCTCAAGAATTAATAACCACGGGCTGATACAAGACATTTGTTTAATAACTAAGTTTTGAGACATGCTAATTCCAAGTCTAATGTCATTCACTTCTCATACTCTCTTTGTTTTTCTTTCAAACATCCAACAACTTTCAATCTAATTGCCTCCAGACTCCAAAACAACCAAACATAGTTCAAAGTAATAGACTTACAAGGAGCTACAAGTCCACAATGCTGAGCTGGAACCCAGTGGGATTACAGTATTTTTTTTTATTATTTTTTGGGTGAGGATCTGAAAAACTGGCCTGCAGGGTTTTCCATTTTCTTGTATAGCTTGGATTTGAATACCCAAGTACATAAGATAGAGCTTGCATTCAAACCACATAATTTATGTAGTTTGAATTCTGAAAGCAATTAATTAAGGGGTGTTTGGGAATGCTCCGCTCCATGTTTATTAGCCAAGCGATTTCAGCTCCACGCACTCCGTTTGGGGGAAAAAGTTAGAGTTGTGAGAGCACCTAAAGGGGTACTCCACATTGTCCACAAACTCCAGGTTTTTGCGGAACTTCTCCATGGTGGAGTTTGTGGAGCAGTCCCAAACACGCCCTGAGATAATACATTCATGGTAACACGCATCTATGTTGTGAGACAAAACAGATGTTGATCTATTGCTGAGTAGATTCTAAGCTCCCAGGATGCAAGGTGATAACATTTTACTATGAAATTTAGAAACGGATACAATGGCTACTTGACTAAAGAATAGAGCTGTAACAAAACAAGTTATGTGTTCGACAATTCACCTGCAGTTTTAGAATCCTCATGTCTGCTTCTATCCGTGCAACCTTCACTTCATAACCAATATCCTTACCTATTTGTCAATGGAAAATATATCATGAATGCGTTATCAAGAGGGAGAAAATCTATGTTCACTTCTCTAAACTCTAAGGTTTTCTTCTAAGCATTCAGTAACTAAACATTTCTTATTCTGCAGAAACTTCATTAGAATCAGGCAGGTTTTCTTGAAAACACAATAAGATTCCGAGTAAGAGACCACATGAGACTAAAAAGGTTTGCATAGGCGTAATCCAAATTCTCATTGCTAAGCATGAGAAAAAACTAATAAGAAAGACAATCATTGTTCATTATCTGAGGGAATTCTTTTGTGCACTGCCATAAATGTATGCAGAACATGAGAAGTTCCTGATGAAAAGTTTCAGTGCAGAGTATAACATGAAACTAGGCAGAAACACCTACCTGCTGTTGCAGCAATTTTAGAGAGATAAAGAAGACGTCTTCTTTCAACAAAGGATAGTGGCTTTCTGCTGGTTGTGAAGCTAGCATCTCCATCAGGACTACCACGCAGAGCATAGGTATGAAGGGTCTCAGAAGCAGATGAGAACTGGTTTAAGCATATCTCATGAAGCCACAGCAGATCACTTCGCTCTTTCAGAAAGCTTGCAAGCTCTTCCTGGAATTCTTCACCTAGCCTTAACAGCTTAGAGTAGTCTCCTCTGTTGACTAACTCTTTAAAAACAAAGAAACTGAATCCCCCATGAGGCCCTACACTATCATGCTGCGACAAGAACATTTTAAGTTAGAACCATATCTCAGTAGAAGGTAGAAAGTGAATGACCAGTACATTTAATGCTAAACTATTAAACCAAATTGAACATGTTATCCCCAACAGTAGAATAGGGGATTGGTAACAAATTTCAGATATGCATGTGATTTATACCATTAGGCTGCGAAGGAGACTTGAATCATCTAGATCATAACAAATCTGCCACAGTGTCTGGTACCCTTCATGCCGTTTGGCTGTTGCTAAAATAGGAGAAATAACCTTTCTAAATATAGATTCTTTCAGATCCGGATTGTCCGTACCATCTTTTGACTCCTGATATATTAGGTAAACATATTAGTTGATATGTATGAACCTCAAGAAATTCTACAGCTGCCAAAGAGAGACACCACACCAACCCAGCACACAATCATGTAAGGGCCTGTTTGGCTCCCCAGAATTGAATTCATTATTTCATTGTATAAATTGTAGTTGTGGAAGAAGAATCCAAAGAATCCGTTAAATAAAGTCTACAACTTTACTTAAGTTGGGGAAGAAGAATCCAAGGAATCCATTTCCCACCTCCCACCCTATGAATTTGATATAAGCTTATATGTGAACTTTGGAAAGTTGTGGAATCTCAAATTCTTCTTCCACAACTATAGTTTATACATCCCCTCAAAAAAACTATAGTTTATACC
This sequence comes from Bothriochloa decipiens, assembly GCA_023333625.1. Classification (NCBI taxonomy): domain Eukaryota; kingdom Viridiplantae; phylum Streptophyta; class Magnoliopsida; order Poales; family Poaceae; genus Bothriochloa; species Bothriochloa decipiens. The sequence continues at coordinate 85,543,414 of CM041628.1, forward strand.
ATGAATACAATTCTGGGAATTCTAGGGATCCAAACGGGCCCTAAGCGAAATTGGAGATCATTCAAATACAACTTTGCCACACTTCTTAATCATTCCAGTAGAAACCATTTTCTTTGTTACCACTAAATATCAAGCTATTCCCTCTGGTTTGCAAATACTTGAGGTTTTGTATAAGATTTTAGTCAAACTTTTAAAACTATTACAAATAATAACTTATAAGGTATTTAGTTTAGAACTTGAAGGTCATTTCTTCGAAAGTACTTAAACACATCAATTTATTAGGATGCTCATTTATTTCCTAATGGAAAATAGTAGCCAAAGCTATGTTTTGGGACCATGGCTTTGTACAAAACATCAAGTATTTGCAAACTGGAGGAGTAAAGGCTAAACAACCTTACATTCATGGCAGATCACTGTACCATACTCATATGTCATCAGAAATTGTTATGACTAAAAAACAGATACTGAATAATAGACTGAATGACTACTATAGAAATCAAACGACAATCAGAGAACTAGTTGAGCCTAAATCATCAAAATGCAATACCATGGATCCAATATGAAATATGGCTACCTGAATACCACAATGGTGCCTGAATTACTATTACAGATATGTGAATCAAGTTAGAACTTTGAAGGCTATTCCAGTACGACAGTCCATTTTCATTTAGACAAGCTATGCTCATATTAAATAAGTACAATACTAATATTATCCAAGTGAATGATAGTTGACAGACAAATACTAATCAGACCCAAAAGGACATAACCTAACCAAATAAGCAAATAAATGGATAGCATCAATATCAATTGCAAACGTTAAACATCTCAGTGCGGTAATGATGGTTCTTAGGAAAATAACGATGGTCAGCTAAACCAAACCTGGTATTTGACCTCCACTATTTGTTTAGCAAGGTTGTAGAGGGATCTGAGAAGTTCATCTCTTCGTTCACAATATTCTTGGACTAGCACACCATGTTCCTGCCCACGTTCAAATTGAGCAGTTAAAAGGCCAATATATGCCTCCAGTAGAATATCTGTGAGTCCTTCCAGCTGAGACCATAGACTAGATTTCATTGACATGTCTGCAGCTCCTGATTCTCCCAAAAGCTCCATAATCAAGGATGCTAAACTCCAGATTCCAGACCGTACAACAGGTTGGTTGTTCCATGTTATCAGTCCTTCAGGAGATGGATACCATTCCTTGTGATCCTTCCTGTAGTGTGATGCTGCCTGAACTAAGGTGATACAAGCATTTGCTAACTCAAGTGCACGTTGCATCTGAACAGTAGGGTGTTCTTCTCTACTAATGATGTATTGAAGCTCATGGGATAAACAATAAAATAGATCCTCTATATCAGAAACCCTACTGTAGAACACTTCAGCATTATCACGATCCATTAAGAGAACCGTGTTTCTTCGAGCTTTCTCACCAACCAACTGAATAAGGTTCCAAAGGGCGCCAGTACCTTGGGTTTTCGACTGAGGTGATAAATGAGTGCTTGAGCGTTGCTGGATAAGAGCGTTTTGTAATTCCCTAAGGTGTGCCATTCCAGAGAGCTTTTCACCATGCTCCATGACAGTTAGCATTGCTGCTCCTACAGAATGATCAAATTGCTTCGTTTGTCAACAAGAACTATATTAAAAGAATCCAATAACGATCAAACTCAAAGAACAGAATCAAGCTTCTGTGTGTATGGACATATTGTCACTATAGTCCTACTCCATCCATTCCAAATTATAAGACCTTTTGGTTTTTCTAGATACATAAGTTTTTGTTATGCACTTAGATATACACTATGTCTAGATACATAATAAAAACAATGTATCTAGAAAAACCAAAACATCTTATAATCTGGAAAGGAGGGAGTACATACTATTATCATTTTATAACTATGTTCAGGAAAGCAAAACTGTGGTATCTTATGAAAAATGATTAATAATCAGATATATGAAGACCATGTAACACAGCACAATAGTAGGACTACAAAAGACTAGTTAGAACACTCCTATTAGGTAGAGTACATGACAAATCAAACAGTTGTTGACAATAATGTTCACAAGGATGGCATGGGGAAGAAGAAGAAGAACAGCTCTCAAATGTACTCGACTTTTAAGATCAATTAGAAGTATTTTGAATTATGTTACTTACATTAGAATCTTGCTTCTATACTTAAACCTGTTTAATGAAGATAATAAACCAAAATGAGGCAAGATTGAATCCATACTTTGCTTTGAAGCGAATTCTTCATGGCACTTTGACAAGACAAGAAACTGAAGGAATTTCTCATGTTTTTGCTGCTTCTCAACAAGGGATGAAACAATTGTTGAGGCAAGAAATTCAGCTTCTCTGGTTGTTGTCCAGTGTTTAGCTAATGTGTTTACAATGGATTTGCTCGTCCGAACAAATATGTTCATCTCACCCTCTTTCTCAAATGCTCCAGCTGCTCTAAGCTTTTGAAGTGCCTCATTAACTGCACTGGAGATTATAAAATCATGAAATAACCGGTTCAGTAGCATTTCAGACTCTTCATCAACCACAGAATGCTGAGCTATGCCAGTTAATGCAGGCCTTTGCCTCTCTCCAGCACTCCAAGCCTCAGAGCTAACTCTCCTGGGAACAACACCAGCACTGAAGCCCTGACTTCTTCTTTTCTCCTCAGCAATTCTTTCATTACAACTACCTTTTCGTGACAAACTGCGTTCTGGCGGTTCAACCCCACCAACTAATACAGCTTTTTCAGGAATTGCCCAGACTCCTGCCTTTTCTGTTAGAACAACCCAAGCACCTTCATCTCTGTCCTCAGCTGATGGGATAATGGAAGCATCTAGGACCTTTCCAGCATCCCAAGGCAGATCAAACTGATAAAGTCGGGTGGAACCTCTCCAATACATGGCCACTGTTGCTGTTCCATCACCTGACACAATGATAACAGAACCAGAAGGCTTACCACCAGTTTTTAGCCTCATGGAGAACAAGAATTCATCATCCTCTACCCTAGCCTTAGGAATTATCACCTGGGAGGGAGCTTTTTTCTCCAAAAACCGTTCAACTTTAGCTACATTATCTTCAGACGAAAACTTCTGGTTAGGTTTGTACAGCATTGTCAAAAGAGAATATTGAGTGTAGTTTGAACCACTTACCCTATCTTTGCATAATGTAGCAACAAGAATGCTAAATTCCTTCCCATGCTCATCTACCTGCATGTCCAAAAGCCATATATTTTTCTGCCCAGCTATATCTTTCTTAATGCCCACATCTCCGTCAGTACCAACAATTCCGTGAGACCCTAATTTCTGTACATTGATGTCATGCAAGAATGAGATACTCCAACACTGCACCTCATTGTTTGTCAATAAAAAGAACTTCCGGTCAGAACCCTCAGATGAGACCTTACTTGGTAACCAAACCAAGGACCTTCCACCATTACTTTTCTGAGAATGATCGTCACCACCATTTCCTAATGTATCTGCATGAACTTTTCTTTGACGAATTCCTTCCGGGGAACACTGGAACAGCCACAAAGCACCTGCAGGCTCAGAAGCTATTGCGATGGACTCATGAATACGTCCTGGAACTGCAGCCGCGATAAGCGAATTAAACCTCAAACAATCAGATGCAGCATCACATGCAGACACCTCACCAGAACCTGATGAACTAAGAACTAGGCTCCTATTGAATTCAGCATAGATATCAGGCCAGTAAGCAACAGATTGTGTTCTTTTGTTGCAGAGGATCACGCCAGTTGAACTTTTTCTGTGCAACATCTCTCCACTGTTCCTTGTTGATGCACCACTATCATGCCATGTCATTATACAAACTGTCCACTGAATACCGAGGGGTTTCACGTCATTGTATCCGACAAGAGAATATGGAATGTCAAGTACAATACAGTCTTTTGCAACAGAAGCCAAGTAACTCCATATAAAAAGCTCATTTCCACATATCATCCAAGCAAGGGATGTTTCTTTATCAATGCCACCAGCAAGCATGTTCCTACCTACAAGAGTTGCGCAACAGGTATGTATGGCTCAGTACAAGCAAACTATTAGCACGTAAAATACGCAAATGGCGCACACGCAGTGAGTGCAAACAGTTACCAGAGAAATTCTTCTGTAGCAGGCTGGCTTGGGCATTCCGAACAACTTGAGGAAACTCTGCTACGTGCACTGGTTGGATCTGGTCCGAATCACCAGTCCTGTCAGTTCGCTTCGACGTCGTAATCCTGGAAATTCGCATCAAATAGAACGATCAGAGCTCCTACGCCTCAACTAAACGTGCTACCCTAGCGGAAACCCAAAATGAAGAAAGCAGATGTGCCCGCGCAGCACTCGCTTCCGGGGCCCTCAATTAGATGGCCATAAGACAAAAGCAAATCAGAGGGATACCTAGCGTGGAGGGAAGAGGAGTTCCATGGGGCCGGCGTGCCGGTGGCGGGGCGGTCGGGCACGGCGAATCCGCGAGGCGACGGGGAATGGGCGGGAGCAGCAGGAGGGGGTGAAGGGGATTCCTCCTCCCTGTCCCTGCGGTTGAGGAAGTGTTGCCTCCTGATTGCCGGAGAGAACATTCTTCGGCGGCGCGGTGGCTAGGCTGCTAGGACCTCGCCTTCTCCGACCAGCCGGCTTCTGGTTCTGGCTCTCGGCGCCGTCTCCGGTGGCCGGTGGGCTAGGGTTTTACTGGAGTTTTTGGCTTGTTTCTTTCTTTTCTCTTTTTGCGCTTTGCCCCCTGCTTCTTAGGAGGGACACGAAAACGGCGTTTTGAATTTTGGATCGAGTTAAATGCATCATCAGGCCTCAAACACTTGCAAGCGTGGGTCAGCCCCTGGCCCGGGAGGAGTCCGAACCGTGGGCTCAACGAATCGACCCGCTCCGCTCGCATCCCTAAGCCGGCGGCAGAGTCCGCACGCGCTTCTCTTCTCCGCCATCTCCGTCAGAATCGCGATCAAATGCCACCGCGCGCATCGCTCCTCCTCCTCCGCCGCCTCTCCACCCGCCCGCCTGACCTCGACCACCCCAAAGTCGCCGCGCTGCTAGGGGTCCTCAACTCGGCGCCGCCGTCCTCCACGTCGCTCTCACACGCGCTCTCCCGCGCCTTCCCGTCACCCTCCGACGCCTTCCCTCTCCGCCGGCTGCCTCACCTCCTCCCGCAGCTTCCCTCCCCGCTTCTCTCCCTCCGCTTTCTCCTATGGCGCCTGACCTCGTCCTCCCCGCTACCCTCCCAGCACGCTCTCTCCTCGCTCGCCGCCTCGCTCCCGGACCTCTCGTCCTCCGTGCCGCTCCTCCTCTCGTCCTCCCCACGGCCCCTCCCGCTCCCGCACTATGCCATCCTCCTCAACATGTCCGCTCACGCCGGTCTCTTCCCTGCCTCCCTCGCCGTCCTGCGCCACATGCGGTCCTTCGGCCTCGTGCCCGGCGCCGCCTGCTTTCACCACGCTCTTCGCGCGGCGGGCTCCGCCGGCGATGTCTCGGCGGTTCTTGAGATCATGTTTGGGTCCGGCGCCTGTCCTACCGTGCCCGTGATCGTGGCCGCGGTGCATAAACTGGCGTCGGCTGGGGACTTCGAAGTCGCCTACCGGCTGATCGACAAAATGCCGGAGTTCGGATGTGTGCCCAATGCGGTGGTTTACACGGCAGTGCTCGACGGGATGTGCAGTTTTGGGAACGTGGATGCGGCTATGAGGCTGATCGAGGCGATGGAGGGCTGTGAGTTTGGTGCTAACTGTGCACCCACCGTGGTGACCTATACCTGTTTGGTGAAATGCCTCTGTGGGAAGGGGAGGGTGGCCGATGCTCTTGCTGTGCTGGATAGGATGGCAGACAGAGCCGTGATGCCAAACCGTGTTTTTATGCGGACGCTGGTCGAAGGGTTTTGTACTGAGCAGAGGCTTGTCGATGCGTATGATGTGGTGGAGCGTGTAGTTGGTGATGGAAGTGTTTCGAGTACACAATGCTACAATGTTCTGCTCGTTTCCTTGTGCAAAGTTGGCATGGAGGAAGAAGCTGAAGGACTGGCACAGAGGATGATGAAGAAAGGGGTGCAGCTGACCCCACTTGCTGGAAGTTCTTTGGTGAGGGAGCTGTGTGGAAGGAGGAGGTCGTTGGATGCTTGCCACTGGCTGGGAATGATGGAGGAGAACGGGGTGTTGTGTGACTCTGATGTGTATGGTAGCTTGTTGCTTGCGCTGTGTGAAGAAGGCCACATTCATGAGGCATCAACATTGGGAAGGAAGGTTATCGACAGGGGGATCCTCATAGAAGTATCTTGTGCTGACTGTTTAGTGGAGTTGCTGAAGCAATATGGTGATGAGGAGCTTGCGTCACATATATTGGGATTGAGAAGGTGCCCTGAAGGGTTGCCATTTTAAGCAATTTGCAATTCTGCTCCATCCTTGTGGATGAAGAACATCTTGATTAGTCATGGGATGTGCTAAGAATAGTGAATTTGCTCCTGAACAGATTCAGTAAAATGGCTTACTGCAGTCAAAATGCTACATATCAGCATAGAATCTTTCTTCTAAAAAATATGAGTCTAGACTACTGTTAAATACAGCGTGGAACAAAATCCATCCAAAGTCCCTCTCAACTACTTGCTTCTTTCGGATGACTTTGCTGAAGAACATGATGCAGATCCAGAATGCACTTGATGTCATGTAAACTTCCATTTTCATTTCTGAGGTACATCACCTTTGTTTCTGATGCTGATGATATATGTTCGAGAAGTGCTGTGGCTGTCAGCCGAACATCTTAGATCTGTTTCATGTATTTGTAATCCTACTATCCTGGGCAGCTTTGTACACTGTCTATAAAAAGTCATTTACTACATTCCCATAAGCACGTAGCCTGGTGTGCATGATGTTTTCTAGTTATCCTCAGGTTTTGTTGTCCCCTTTTCTGAAGGAATAAAACAGAGATTAATATCTCGATTTCATGTGATATTTTTATATCATTGAGCAAAGCCTGCACTTAAATTTTGAGAACATTTAGTTGAAAGTTTGATTATCCATAAAATCTGACGTTCTCCATTTTTTGGTGTGAAAAGAAGTATCGCTAGGCAGGCCAGCTGATGCTGGTGGAAGCAAGGATCACGCTGATTGAATAGGCACAGCCGGCAGACTTGCAGGTGGCTGCGGCGCTGGGAGCTTGAGGCAGTGAAGACTGAACATATGGGCAGTGTATCAATCATGTGTGGCCAGCACCCACAGTGTGAATGTGTGATTGCTTTCAAATAACCGTATTGCAGGCTGCAGATGCGAGCAATCTTCAATTTCAGGACCATTCTGACTTGCAACTGGTCCGGATATGACTTGTTGCTGTGCTTTTGCTGAGGGGAACACAATGGGCATTAAAATGTGAAGAAAATTGGCGCCTCAGGAGAACTTCGCCAGCAGCAGAGATCAATGCAGATAACAGCAAAGTGAATCACGGCATGAGCATGACAATGGTTCCGCAGCTGCTGCTGACATTCTCTACGGAGCCTGACACCTGACAGTGAATCTACTCTTGCTGCAGGTGGGACCACAAATGCTCGCACGTAGGCGTCTCCATCACGCTTCACGGTTGGTTCAGGATTTAAATTCGAAGAGCTTCTCGGGCTATGCCTTCATCGTTTTGATGATCACCACTCCATTCCCCTTCCCCAAGTCGTAGCGGCCAGCTGCCAGCACCCGCAGCAGGCAGGAGCCATATAATCAAAGCCAAACACGCAATCGCATTGCAGTACCTAGCCTAGCCGTAGCATTGTAGTAACACGCGCACGCCGCAGAGCGCACGCACTCGCCGCTGCCGCACGGATCGCGCAATGCCTCCCACCATGCTCGCGCCGGTGCCCACCAGGCCGCGCTCCAACCCCTTCCGCCGGCGCAGGGGAGCTGTTCCGCTGCTCCTCAATCAGGCTGTGGCGGCTGCGGCGAAGCGGCCCGCTGAGTCGTCCACCTCGGCCTCCTCCTGCTTCTACAGCGAGGTGATCTCCAACTCCTCCACATCCCTCGCCGCGTATCAGCACCCGGAGAAGAGGCCTCGGCGCCAGGATGCGGACGCGGGCGCGGGCGAGGCTCGGCCGGCTGGCTCCGAGTGCTCGGAGGTGATCGGCGGCGCGAGGGCGCGCCCCGCCGAGGTCGAGGCCTCCGAGTCGTCGTGCCTTGGCTCTGTGCTCGAGTCCGACCTCGCCTGCCCGGAGCAGCTCGCCGACGACTCTGAGGCGACCGACACCGACTACTTCTCCTCGTGCGATGAGCTGACTCCGTCGGAGCCCGATGAGGAGGAGGTGCTCAGCGGTCCCAGCCGCTCCGCGCTGTACTCCCTCAGCCCCCTGATCAGCTCCCCATTGACCGACGACGACAAGGACCACGCGCCCTCCGCGACCTTCTCCCTCTTCCACGACTTCGCCAAGCAGTTCGTCCCCTGCGTTCACCCCAAAGCGAGCGCCGTCACCAATGCCGATATCGATTTTCTGACGGTGAGCGGTTTCTAAGCGATTTTTCTCTTCGATTTGTTGAGAGGGGTTCGATTGCATTATCAGTGCGGTGTTTGATCTGGTAATTTGATAATGCTTTGGTGGGAATGCTTGTGTCAGGGGAGGCGGTTGGAGGACTTGGACGACGAGGAGAGCTACGAGCGGTTCCGGCGGCGCGAGCGGCGCGAGGCTGTTGCGCGCGACTACGCTGAGGTGTACAGCTCCATGTCCGACAGCTACGGCCCTCTCGTCGTGGAGCAACGTGTCGTCATGGTGAACTGGATCATTGAGGTCAGTGCATACTAAACTCTGTATTCTGCCCGTACGGTACCTCATTCTGATCAACAATTTACCCCAGTTTATGCATCCGATGTGGCCGATTTCATACGGTGTTAAGGGCTGTACTGGCTTGTGCGAGTGAATTGTGCAAGCGTTGCACCCGTAGCATACGGCTCTAGCACCATAGCTGCATGGTTGCAGTAATACCTGTTGTGTCATGTGAATGCCTTCGTGGAGTGCTGAGGCAGCTGATTCGTTAGTTCTCTTTCTTATTTTACACTGGGGTTGTTATCTGCTACTGAACATGTTGGTGTTAACACTAGTTGATGAGTAGATTTCACAATAGCTATGTTATGCAGATGGATGAGTGTACCTTTTTGTCTGTCAGTAGTCATGCTGGTTCTTTTTCTGTACTTTGATCACTGGTTCTGGCAATCAACAGAGGTATGTCTTTGAATAGCACATGGTCTGTTTGATAAGCAAGGGAGAAGCAGCTGGTTCAGTTACTCAACAATGTTTCTCTGAATTTCTGGTTTCGCATCTGAACCCCTATCTATCAGCACACTGCTTGCATGTCTAGAATCATATCTTGTAGCGATCAGGATGCCTGATTCTTCAGTATCTAAATATGCAATTTTCTATCTGTAACTCAGTATATATCCTTATCTATCCCAAATTTAAGCTTTGTGATGTGCTTGGTATTTTTATGAGATTTCAGAGAACCCATGAAAATACTGTCACACTTTTTTACACCTGAAGAGGTTTGAATAGCAGTTAAGCACAGTTATACTTCCCTTGTACTCTGCTAGAATGATCTCACTACTAAAAATTATGTGATGTAAATTTACATTTATTTATTTCTAAATTTGTTCCAAAATCAGAGTTTGGTTGCAAGGAATGACTCTGTTATGCAATGCAGCATTCACGTCTGATGAACCTCCAGCTAGTTACAATGTATATGGGGATTGGGTTGATGGACCGCTTCTTGACACTAGGGTATATGAAGGGTTTGAGAAACCTTCAGTTGCTGGGCATTGCCTGCATCACCCTGGCTACCCGCATTGAAGAGAACCAGCCATACAATTGGTAATGTTCTCCCTTGTATTACATGTTTCATATTTTATGTCTATTTTTAAGAGATTCTGTTTCTTCATATTTGGTGAGTTATAGCTAGACCATCTATTCCCTTTTATGCTCAGTTGCAGTAAAACTGATATTAGTTGGTGATTCCATGGTGTCAGATTGCCTAATTAGATATCTGACAGAATTAATGTTTAGCGGCAACTAATGTGTAATCAGTAGCACTCTGAGTGACTGAGTTCCTCTAATTTGTATTGGGTCTAACATTGCCTCATAGGATATATGCTGATCGTGAGCTATGTTTTAATCCATTTGCATCACTACCGCTGAAATGTGCCTTGGGTCTTTGACAGGCTTTAATTAGTTGGGCAGATGAGATGGTTCGATTTAGTAGAACTATTTTACCGTTGAATCATATTATGAATCTGATCCGTATCTGCATGTAGCAATTCAATGGTTTCCATGCATTTCCATCTGTCATTTGTTTTTGTTTTTTCTAAGCGAAACCATCTGTCATTTGTTTCTTCCGATACTTGGTATCTGTGCAGCTTGCATTTAGAAGTGTTCCCAAGGTGAATATTTCAGAAGTTTCTTTTTTCCAGGACATAAATTTGGGTTTCCTAATTGTGCTGTTATCTATGATAAAGGCATTGAGCATACTAGTTAGCATTTTTTTAATTGACTTGATATTTTTATATATTTGATTTGATATGTATTACTACAATTCACATTTGAAAGACATGTCAGAGAATTATATTTAGCTGAAATTGCACTTGAGCATGTCCTTTGTTCGCCAGATCATTTTTTTTCTTTTCCTATTCATTTTCCCTGTTTCTGTTAAGCTCAATGCGCAACATTAATTTCACTGCTTCATCTCTTTCAGCGTCCTTCAGAAGACTTTTAAAGTTGGGATCAATACCTACAGCAAGAGTGAGGTTGTTGCCATGGAGTGGCTGGTTCAGGAGGTCCTCAACTTCAAGTGTTTTGTCACAACAACTCAACATTTCCTATGGTACCACGAACTTCCTGCTTTCTTGTCTATTCAGTTGAAAAGAAGTAATGAGAGAATAACACCTTTCTTTTCCAATGTTGCAGGTTCTATCTGAAGGCTGCAAATGCTGATGACATGGTAGAGGAAATGGCAAACTACCTGGCTTTCCTCTCAATTCGGGACCATAAGCAGCTCTCATTCTGGCCTTCGACTGTGGCAGCCACAGTGGTAGCACTTGCTTGCCTTGCCTCAGGCAAGGAGTCCTCATGCCCTTTGGTGATGGAGGTGAACACACAGGACCTCCATTTCTAGCTATAAATTTCGTTACATCTGTTATTGTTTAGAACTCGGTAGGCATATATAAATCGAAGTATGAACTGTAGCTACAAGAAGCTTCAAAACAGACACTAGACTCCAAATTTACATGCTCAGATTCTAGTTAGACTGGAAATGCCTAATGAGTAGCTCTTTACATATATGCAGACTCACGTGAGGACGAAGGACGATGACCTGCCAGAATGCCTAACGGTACGCTTCTCCTCTTCTTCTTTTTCTTCGTATGTTTTTGGAAAGACACTGGGTGCCATGAATCATGATTCATGCATGCTACAGTTTGCAGGGCTGCTAACCTTAACATTCATTCCCTTTTCTTAAAAAAAAAAACTTAACATTCATTATCATATGCAATCTGTCTCATGCAGTGCCTCGAGTGGTTGCTCGACTACGTCCCGTGAAACCCAGAGCTCCCAGGTGATAGCAGTGTTGCACAGTTTTTCTGTACGGGGACATGAATTGACAAAATTGCTCTGTACATGGCATCAGTCTGCCCTGTAGAGTTTAGATAAGATAATAGCCAAGGCAGCACGAAACGTAGCTTGTGGATTTTGATTATGCAGCTTTCTGATTAGGAGAACGACAAGGACGAGAATTTAGTATTGAGCTGTCGGCCTGACTACTGAACTGCTGGATTGGGGGATGTACCCCTATCTTTACATCATTTATTCGCTCTTTTTAGGACAGCTTAGGCTGGGCGTTGTTGTACTCGTTGATCTATTTGTTTAACCAATGCATTGCTGATGGATGATATATATACCAATGAAATATGTTGTTTTGGTGTGATATGAGGCATGATCTTGTGATCCTGAAAGATGCTCTGGTTTCTGTGATGTCTAGTGAGCAGAATACTATCCTCAGACCTGTCAGGTTGCCCGCTAAAGTTTCGTTTCAGTTAACTGCAGATGAGAAAAGAGCATCGAACATCGTTGCTTGGATCCACCAGGACTGCAGTCTTCCGACTCTGATCATCTTTGTTCTCAAGTGGTGTCACCACCACCTGCAAGCAGACTTGGTCCCTATCCCTATCCGGGGGATTTCTCTAGCCGGAGTCGGATGACTTGGCTATCGATTTCACTTTCAGGTGTTAGCAGTGGGGACTGGGGAGGGGGACCCGTGGCTGCGGCTATACCTTTTTATTAGGAGGATAGGGGCCGTGGGTGCTCCATCTTGCACGCCTTAAATGAGGAAAACGAAAAGGCAGGCATGCCATTTTCAACCATCATTCCGTTCTGTGCATCAAAGGGGTGCGTTCACGCATGTTCCCCGAATGGTTGGAGGCGCCTACAGAAGAGAAGGCGCTGTCGTGCATCTCCCCTTTCACCCACTTGCGCCTTGCGATTTCGGTAATCCGTCTGGCTTTCTGTGCTGAGGAAGTGAGCGGATGCTACGGAGCGCACTATAGATCAAGATTAGATAGGGTTGGCTGTTGTCGCGTCGGGAGAACATGACGAGGGGGAGATGGTGAATGAATGGCGCTACCACAACCACTAACAATTTCAATACGAGTGCGCACCACTACAGCACTCTTTGTATTCTACTTCTACCATGGGGGTTGGGGGCATCATGGTGTGTTACCGGTGTGGCATGCCACGGGGCAGTGAAAGCCGATAATCAGTAACGACGCATTGGGAATTCAGTTAGTACTTGACAATCCGGCGCGCGGTTCGCACAAAAAAGAGAGAGAGAAGAATCACAACAGTGTGGTCGGCATCCTATAATTTTGAATTGCTACGAGTACGAATGAATGTAACCACGACAGCACCTTCCATAGAGATAACGACGTCTGCCAATTGTTTGATATATGATCTACTCAATGGCTACGTCTTTATAAGGACAAAAATCGCTCTCTTGGCATCATGATCATGTCAATTTTCATGACACCTACAGCACCAAGTTGTTCCATAAATACTACAGACACGACACCTTTAAATCATTATCACTACTACTACATGCCATCTGAGTTCTCATGAGGAGCAGCAGTAGTATCGTCCGTTCGTACAAAAATAAAGTGACTTTTGGATACTCGGAGTCAGATTATTTTAACATCTATGGTATCAAATAAGTAGGGGAAAATATTTCATAGCGATTTGGTGTGCTATCATGTTGATGTTTGATGTTTCTGGTAAGATCTAAAACCACTTGCAAAGAATATATAGTTGAATTGCTTGGAGCGGCTAAAAGGAGAAGGGAGAAGCGGAGCACAGATGAATTATATGTATATTATTTCTTTAAGAAAAAGGATGGGCACTTAAAAACGGTTATGGCTGCGTGTTACTTCATTCAGAAATGAAACGATAAAGGCGCCAGACGTGCAAAGCCCAACGATTCCTGGAGTACGAACTCCGCAACCTGACAAATGCAGACTCCCTTTTCCTACGTCGTTTAGTTTTGCGATTTATTAATCATCTTTTGGACGATGTGGATTTGGTAATCATATTGTATTATCGTACATGTACCTAATCTACCCGTCCCCGCAATTTTGTATGTATGATGGACCTGGATCTCCTTTGCAGGCGGCTGCTAAGAATTCCAGTAGCCTCCAAAATTATTAGTGGACCCAAATCTAATGAAACAAATGGTAGTGACGTTCTCTTATAATTAGCTAGCAAGGAGTCTTAGCAGCCCAGCCACACATTGTAAATCACAAACACGATGCAAACATTTTTCTTTCTTGTGTTGTTGGTAAATGCTGTCTGACGAGTACTCCCACCAAGCAGCACCAAGCAGCACAGTAGTGGCCACAGGCACACTGAGCAGTGAGCAGTGACTCCAGTCTCCAGTGAGCACTGACGCAAACGGCCGGCCAGCGCACAGGATTGCAGAGGGCGCGCCGCCGCGCGCGCACGAGGAAGGTTGCAGTTGCAACTTGCAACTTGCAAGAAGGCGGCAGGAACCGGCGGTTGCGGAAAATGGAGTAGCGGAGGGGGGCGGGAAGGATCTGCGCTGCCGCCGCCTGCGTTGTCCCGTGCGCGCGGGCGGGCGTATATCCCGTTTCCATCACGTGTTACCTCACCTCCGGCTCAGGTTTCAGCAGGCTCGGTTGCTTGCCAAGGTATCAGTTTTATATTCCTCCGCAAAAGGCTGAGAGCGAGACGCCGAGAAGGCGACAGGTGAAAGGGTGTCTACAAAATAAAACCGGGACGGACAGGGGCGTGTAATCTTATCACGAACAAGCCGTGCGTCATGGGGTTTTGTTTATTTATGGCAACCGTTGGCAATGGAAAATGAGAGATGACAAAGACAGTGAATTAGAGAAGGATACGCCTTGCTGATAAGAGAGGAGTGTGGAGGATTGCTTTGCAGCGTGGGGTTGGATAATGTTTTAATATCAAGGAGCAAATAAATTATATATTTTTGTGTTTTTCTATACTATATCTGGAGAATTTCGGGTGGAAGATCTTGGGAAAGGCTCATCAAGTCTTTTGAAGTCCAATGACAGTAGAAACACCATCCTTCAATATCGTTTCGTAAAGGAGAGGAGAATCTAGAATCAATCAAATGTCACTTTCTTCGTGGCGAACGAGCCAAATCAAAATTTTGCACATTTCGTGACAATTGAAACAGGGAGAGCCTTTTCCATAGAATTATTGAACTTTTTCTTTCATAGGACGGCCCTAACAGTTTTCTCAAAAGTTTAACTCCCATTAACGATGTTTTAGAACATTTCTAAGAGGCTCCAGAAACCAGTTATATAATCACTGATTATTCTAACTGGTCAAAAAGAACTTGGAGCCAAATTTGTTGTCTTTTTGCAACTACTTATAATGATACTTTTATTTTTAATACTAAAATAAAAACATAGCCCATATCATAATTTGCTTAGTCCCTCGATTCCTTCTTAGATTTTACCTTCGTTTTTGTATGCGCTAATTTATCAATAATCTCAAATGAACAAAAGAAATATAGACGAGAAAACAGATTCGAGAGAGACGAGATAAAACATGCAAATTCAATTCTAGAGAAAAAGAAAACAAGGATTGCAAATTCCTCAGCAACAGAAAAAGAGGCCAACGGCCAACTTGCCCGTGCGGGCCATGCTTAGTTAGCCCTGTGGCAAGGAGCTCGAGCAAAACAACAAAACAATGACGGACACACCGCCACGCGACCAATGGGATGGGAGGAACAGACTTCCGCGTGCGCCGCTCGCCAGATCCAAACAAGCAAGTCACCCCCGCCCGGCCCGCGCCGTCGCTGTCGCGGAGCCACTAGGCTCCCTCCCGCGCGGGTCCCTGACCCTGACGCCCCGCCACGGACCCCCGGATCCCCATCCCAAATCCCAATCGTTGCGTGACGTTTATTAGAAAGTTCTCCCTGTCTTCCTGCCACCGTGGCCAGTTTCCCCGTGCACCTTCGATTCACCTCGCCCGCCTCCCCACGTTCTCCCTGCCCCGATCTCGCCGTCTCTTTTTGTTGGTCCGCTCACCGCCCGAGTCGGCTGCGCTGCGCAGCAGATCCGCTCGTGACTGCCGCCTGGAATGGACCGTGTACCGTACCGGACGGGACCCCGGAACATGGAAAGAAAGAAGCCGAGGCAACCGGCGGGCCGCAGCCGCCCGGCCTGGCCGGCGAGGGACGGCCTAATTTAGGTTGGCACGACAGATTACGAAACGAGATCGTTGCTTCTTGCTCCTTGTTCTTGGTCCGTGCTAATCGTGGCACGTGATTGGTGACTTGGAGCGAAGAACGGCGGCTAATGGACAAAATCTAGGACCTTAATGCAATGCAAAAGACACCTAAATTGCTCCGCTAGAGCGTGGCTTTAGTCACATGGGACGTGTACATTTTTGTGAGTATATGCGTACATGGGGAAATGTTTGGATCCATCGATTTTGCTCCGCTAGAGCGTTTGCGGTAAATACTACTCTATTTATTTATATTTAGAAGCTTTCTACGTGCACATGTAACATGTGGTATATATGAGACTCTAAATTATCTCTGAGTTATACTTCACCGAAAACATAAAGGGCGCACTAATCTTCACACCTTCCAAGGCGCCTCCTCTCTCTTCTTTTTTTTCTCGGCGGAGACTCTCCTCTCTTCCCTGAAAATAGATATGAGGGTCATTATTAACTAATTATTTCAATATTCATACACCAACATGTTTGGTTAATTACATATAGGTCTATATGCCAGTTAGCGTTGTTCTCGAAGTAAGGTCGTGATCGCCGGGTATAATATGGGTAGATTTCGCTGAAGTTGGTCGGCCTTTCAGGTTTTCAGCCCAGTCGTTCGGCTGATCTCTTCCTACCGTTTAGCTGATCCTCTTTCTTTTGTACTTGCACATCCTGAATCAAGCCGTGTTAACCAGCTAGCTAGCTGACCTGGATTCAACCCAGCCCCGGACCAGCAGAACATGGCCTAAAGCCTAGTTTAATGTCTACATTTCACAATTCCGCAAAATCCTAGTTTGATGTCCTACTTCATGTCCCACGGTATGTCAACTATGCAGAAACCAATGACACACATAACATTGTATAACAATAACAAATTGGATCGCATTCATAAATGCGAGTAACCAATTGGGTTTATAGTGAGATTCAAAATTCTAGGTAGTGATTGTAGAGTCTAAATTTTGGATAAAAGGATGAAGAGTGTTTGGATCCCATTCTTATAGTGATAGATTCTAGAATCTCATTATAGAATTTAAGTATTTAGATCTCATTATAGATTTTTTTAGATAATAGATCTCATTATAGATGGATTCTAGAAACCGCTAACATGCATGGCACGGTTAAACAAAGCGCAGACTGCGGGCGCACAGCATAGCATAGCAAGCAGATGATAGGAGGGGTGGAGATGCAACTAACTCACCCGCCGGTGGCGCCACTCCACTCTCACCCACCCGTCTCTCACTCATGCGGCCCGTTATATAGAAGCGCTCTCGGTCTCTCCTCCTCGTGTCACTGCTTGCCTCCGCTTCAGCAACTCCTCTTCCTCCTCACCCCACAGCTGTCTGTCTCCGAGTCCAACAAGCCAATGGCTCTCGTCCGCCAGCGCCGCCAGCTGCCGCACCTCACCCTCCCGCTCGACCACTTCGCCCTGCGCCTGCCGCCGCAGCCTCAGCCCACCGCTGCGGCGCCGTCCAACTCCGCGTCCACCTCCGACGCCCACCTCTCGGACTACGAGAGGCTCTCCGTCCTCGGCCACGGCAACGGCGGCACCGTGTACAAGGCGCGGCACCGGCGGTCCGCGCAGCCGGTCGCGCTCAAGCTCTTCGCGGACGGGGACACCTCCGCGGCGCGCGAGGCCGAGATCCTCATGCTCGCCGCCGACGCACCCCACGTCGTGCGCCTCCACGCGGTGATCCCGTCGGCGTCGGCGGCCGGGGAGGCGCCTCCCGCGGCGCTGGCGCTGGAGCTCATGCCGGGGGGCTCCCTGTCGGGCCTGCTGCGCCGTCTAGGCCGCCCGATGGGGGAGCGGCCCATCGCCGCCGTGGCGCGGCAGGCGCTCCTGGGCCTCGCCGCGCTGCACACGCTCCGCGTCGTGCACCGCGACCTGAAGCCGTCGAACCTGCTGGTGGGCGGCGGCGGCGAGGTGAAGATCGCCGACTTCGGCGCAGGCAAGGTGCTGCGGCGCCGGCTGGACCCTTGCGCGTCCTACGTCGGCACGGCGGCGTACATGTCCCCCGAGCGGTTCGACCCGGAGGCGTACGCGGGCGACTACGACCCCTACGCCGCCGACGTGTGGAGCCTCGGCGTGGCCATCCTGGAGCTGTACCGGGGCCACTTCCCGCTCCTGCCCGAGGGCCAGCGCCCGGACTGGGCCGCGCTCATGTGCGCCATCTGCTTCGGCGAGGCGCCGGAGCCGCCCGCCGCGGCGTCCGAGGAGTTCCGGGACTTCGTGGCGCGGTGCCTCGAGAAGAAGGCCGGACGGCGCGCGTCCGTGGCCGAGCTGCTGGAGCACCCGTTCGTCGCCGAGCGGGACGCCGCCGCCGCACGGCAGGCGCTCGCGGCGCTCGTCGCAGAGGCGGAGCAGTGCGACCAATAATGGACAAGGCTGCCGCGTGCGTAGGATTTTCTCCTTTTTTTTTCACCTTTTTATCTTTTGTTCATTCGTTCATTGAGTTTATCAATCAAATCCCAAGAGGCAACAAGTTGGCGAAATTCAAGATCCTCTCAGCGAAGCTGCTGGTTGTCTAGACTGCTGTTAAGTCATTCATTTGACGTGATCCATGCTTCGAATTTTTGCACAAGCATGAACAAAACCTGTTTGCTCTCAAATTGTTTCACAGATCGAACTTTGTTGAGAGAAAAGATTAGCTGTGTTCTTCACCTGGAAAGGTGTATTGATTATCCTTAATGATTAGCAACAGGTAGCATGCGTGTGAGTGGAGGAATGAGTTTGTCTCTGTTGGGGGTGGTTGCATTCCGGCTTCATCTGCAGGGCGTACAGAATCTACTGGTAGTATTGAGATGGTTGGGCCACCGGCCGCACACAACAAATCTGTGAGCAATGACCAATCGCACTAACAAAACGTGCAAAACAGCAGAGAGGGTAATGATTTCGAAAGAAGCAAGCATATTATACATATACAGACCAAAAGTATAACAACCAAGTAACCAACCGGCTGTGCTGACAACTTAGTTCCAACGGCCGATCGATCAAGGACAGCAGCAGCAGCAGTAGTAGGTTAGGTTGCCATTAGATTTTGATGGGGGGCGGCAGCGGCACGGACGCATTGTCTGTCCTTATTCCATCTGGTAGAAGCGTGCATTGCAAATGATGCATCATCATCAATCTCAAAGATCAATCTAGAATGCGCAAAGTTCGGCACCGTCTACAGATGAGTTAGAAGAAGGAAAAGAAAAACAATTGTCACCCCCAACATTTTTCCACTGAAGCAGCAGCATATTCCAACAAATTTTCCAAACGCAAATGCACACGTACTGATGTACAAGGTACAGCAACCCCGGCCGGCTCAATGGTTTGCTGCGGTGATGCCCTGCGTTGTCCTTGTCGTGATATGACACGGCCACAAGAGAACAACGGCCGCGAAGGGAGACGTACTACGCATCGTCACTGCAGACTGAATGAACCAAGAATGAGATCGTGGTCGTGGGGTCGCCGTTTTGTCACGGTGGATATTTTTGGCTGGAGCAACGTGGTCCTCCTGATAAGATAGCAGCCACTGTGCCCCGTGCCGAGCGGCGGCCAACCCAAAATTGGAATCATCTGAGATGGTTCGGTAGACGGTAGGAGGTAGTACATTTTAATTAACAAGGAAACAACCTGACGGCTTCAGCAGCAGCTAGTACACCACATACAGTACACTCCTAGTACCTGCGTGCTCGTATCGTTCCGCGAAGGGGGGGATCTGCCCGCAGGCTACGCCGCCGCGACGGACGGAGGCAGGCGGGCGTTCCCGGAAGCGAGCCGGAGCCGGCGGTTACTGCGGTGTCATACGGGCTGCACTTGCACGCTTCCTCTGCCCGCCGGCCGGTTTTATTTGGTAGTACGGTACAATACCTTGAACGGACACGGACGGACTCATCGCTAGCGTGGTGGATAAGCACTCTGAGCCTTGAGAGTTTTCCCCGCCGTGCTCCGTCCGCTGTGAATGACGTCTCCTACTATTTGGGTTGGAATGGAGTCGAGCATCAATGGACAATGGCTGCAGACGGCAGTGGATCAGCCCGGATTGGCACGACGGCACGAGCGTGACGCTGCTGGCCTGCTGGGGCGCTGGGCCACTGGAGAGGGACGTTAGCTGGCCGGTGGCGGTGACGATACGTAGGATGATGTCACTGCTCAGCTCACGCTCCGCCTGGAATGTACTGTAGTGGGCTGTAGCTCTCATGCTTTTCGTTCTTTAGAGGAGGAGAAGCTCTCATGCTGCTGACTGTTCGGCCGCCTCTCAAAGGCTCTGAGTGGGCTACTGGGCTCTCGAGTCCGAACCCTGCGTCTTTTGGAACAGCACGGCGCAAGGTTCAGACTCGAGAGTTAGAGATAGACTAATTATTGTGAGAGTCTTGGTTTTCCTTTTGGCCCGGCGCACGAAACCATTTTATCTCGCTAATTATTGTGAGAGTCCTGGTTTTCCTTCTTTATAAACTCTAATAAAATAAAGCAAGATAGACTATATCTGTATATAAACCTACATAAAATATACTTTATAGGCTTTGGTTTTTTTTTGAGAATTTTCTAAAAGTTTTGATGAAAATCCTAAAGATAATTTGGGACATGAGAAACCCAAACAAATTATTTGGATCTCGTGAACGGCCTTCACGGGCTCACGGCCAACAGATGATGCCGTCGAGAGTTGGAGCAAACCAATTACGTTTAGATGCAAAGGAGCGAAATGTGTACATTACCAAAAAAGTAATAAAATATAAAAATACAGTATACATTACGAAAAATAGTAATAGATGCAAAGCAGTAGAATTACTAAATCAACAAATATAATATATAAAAAATAAACAATTTGTGGAGCAAACAGATTGTGCCCTATATAAATAAAATGCAAAATTAAAGGGAAAAAACATGCGCATCCAGGGAATCGAACCCTGGTCAGTACCGTGGGAGGGTACTATGATACCACTACACCAGATGCGCCCACACGTCAACGAATAAGATTCTTATCATGTAGTACTAGTTTTTACGTCACCTTGCATTCCACAACACAGGACCTTGGCTTGACATACTATACCAGGCTTTAGACTAGCGAACTTGTTGTATCTCCCGAACTTTGAACAGCAAAGGCAAGCCTGCAATAATCAAATGAATATAAGTAGTACATCCTACGTGCAAGCGTCAACATATTCACTAAAACCAAAGAGTCAAATGCCATCGTCACTGCGCCGCTGATCATCCCCACCCTCGGTCTCTCTCTTCGCGCCGCGGAACCGCCGCTCGCCCCGCCCCGTCCCGCGCGCCCTCTCTCTCTGCCGCTCCTTCTCTCCGTGGAACCGCCGCCCACCCCGCCCGTGCTATCTCTCTCTGCCGCGGAACCGCCGTACGCACGACGCCCAGGTCCGCGACTCGCCCCGTGTGCATGAAACAGAACCGTCGCCGGCAGCGACCCAGTGGTGGAGGCGGAGCAGTAACGGAGGCGGCTTCTCCTCGCCCTCGCCCTCGCCCTCATAGCCGTCTTCCTCGGTGCGGCACGGGCGCGCTCCGCTCCGCCCATTCGCTCAGCGCCTTCCCGCCTCACTCCTTGCCATCGGCGGGCGC